>VIAA01000013.1:67748-1267748 GCA_015776775.1 Magallana hongkongensis | reverse complement strand
TCCAATGCATGAAAATGCTGCATGTCAGGATCAGAATCATGTAGACTATCCAAGTTTTACAAGCTCACACTTTTCCAGGTCTCATTTCCCCCTATATTCATATATTCTTTTCACTAAAGAGAGACTGAGTTAATTAAAGTTAAGCTTGTTGAGCTTTTATAGTTTTAGATTCTGTTCTTGGTGGGAATTCTTATTTCCATTAACATGAATTGTAAGGGGTTGATAAATCTAGTTTATGATATATAAGAAGACCAATTTGTAGAGAAACGGAGGAGCCGATTGGACGATCAAGTTCTAGCGAGGGGATTAGTGGCAATAGGACTAGTTTCTCTTCATACAAGAACCTCATTACACCTGGTTTCTATGGCGCCATAAAACCATTCCACTCTGTCCGAGACGATCCAGGGTAATGGCGACACACTTGTAGGCTAGTTCAAACTAGCGGTGATTGGGTCCAAATGCACAAACAAAGCACAATTTTGTCACTTTACTTCTTAGATGAGTAGTCTATTGAATATCTCTAATTAGTCTTGGACAACTATTTTGCCCTCTGCACAATGATCTATTTGAGCCTCTTTTTAATTAAGCCCAGTTTATGATTATTGTATGAGTGAGACAAGGAGCTGTGATGTTGCCTATACTTTTTCCTGCTTGCCATAGTGAGTAGAATTATGTTAGAAACTATTACTTAAACACTCCCCACTAACGATGATGTAACACTTACATGTGATGTAAATTAATATTTTATTTGAAGACTTTGATATATAATCAGACGTTATCCCAATACTTTGTGATTTGCTTAGCTTATGATTAGAAACTGTTACATTTTGGGAGGGAGAAAAGCATCACAGGCGATATTTTTTATTTGTTTTAAAAAATTATCAAAACTTGGATTTGTTATTAATTAAAAATCTTATTAAATTTGAATGAAAACCATATCTTTGAGAATTTTTTTTCTCTAAAACTGATTTTAAGCTTTATATATATAGGGGTAATTATGAAAGATAAAAATATCAACTGAAAAATCCTGAATTGTATTTTTTTCTTACGTTTATCTGTCTTTTGCATCGTCATTAATTCTTGTAAATTGTACAAGCTGATTCTTTAAATTGAAATTTTAAGAGATAGAGATTTAAAAGAAAAACACATTACTAGACTTTTTTTTGAAATATGCTAGAAACATAGTGAAGTATTCATGTATTCAAATTGTACCAAGAATTGTTGTATAATGCCCTGGTACTTTGTGATAAAATAGACGTACTAATGATTTACTCATTTAGATGCTGGACTTGAAAAAAATTAAACACAGGAAGTGCTAGTCTCTCTAATATAAACTGTCAAAATATGTGTGTTGAAATCAAAGGAGACTGACTTTTCACACAAAGCAAATATTTTCCTACAGTATTAGTGAAGGAAAGGACATAAATTTAAAGTAAAACATTTCCATTTGCAGTGGAATAGGGGTGCAATTGCAGATAGAAAATACCAACAAAGATAAAGAAAACTATATATATGAAGAAAATCCTATCAAATTTTGAAATACAAGAGATTAAGATATATTTATCTTTGTATCAAGATTGGAATACACTAAAAGATTTCATCCAATATGGATTTTCTATTTGGAGATCAACGATTTGATCTACTTTCTGTCTGATCCTTCTGATCCTCTTTCTGTTTAGAGATTACAGTAACATCTACAGTGTTTTTACTCTACTTTCTCTTTAGAGATCACAGTAGGGCTGTGAACCACGAGGCTAGTGACCGGGAGCGGAGCAGCCACGAGGACAGCAGTGACCACGGCAGCGCCTTCGAAGCCTACAGAAAACCCGCCATGTCTACGTTTGGCAAAGTGCCAGCTGGAAAGGGCTTTGAACCCAGCAAACATATAAGGTTAGTGGATGGAATGCATATTCATGAGCATATTATGAATATTTACTGGATTGGGCACCTTGAACTGGTAACAATGTTTTCTCTTACAGCATGCAGCACTGTATTTTTTCATTGACTTTCTGACTTCTTTAGTTATATGTAGCTAGTGTTTCATGTAGTGGTTAAGAGCAAATCATCTTTATCCTTAAAGCTTCCATCCTCTTATATTACATATTCTTTGTGGATTATTCATTTCCTTGAGTTTTCATCTTTTGATCTTCCATATACTTTCACTTGGATAGACTTACTTTAGGGTTTTTTTTTAAAATTGCAGACACATCTTTTGCATGTATAAACATAATCATGTTTTGATATTGGTGATTTAGAACATCAAGTCCTAAACCTGATAATACTACTGTAAGTAGTCACTATGACGACACACATGTCACACATGTCAGTGCACCTGAAAGTGGTGACTCTGACACAGTTCCTAAGCAACCACTGGATGAAAATGAGGCTAACCATCCATTAGAAGGCTCACAGCCAAGGCAGGAGGGGTAAGAGAACTCGTGTAACCAGGAAGTGTAGCACTTTACCTATAGGGGTTCCCTGTTAATCAATTACATACATGTTATTGATGTATTTTTTGTTTAAACTGTTAGTACCAGTGAAGTGTTGGAAAGATCAGCTGGTGACTGGCCTGATGATAAAGGGGAGACAGTCAACAAGAGGCAAAATTACAGAGAGGAAGAAACAAAAATTTCAAGTGTGAGTCAACTGGAAGGCAAATGGAAGACGGGCAAGGTGCAAAATTATGGAGGGAAAGATATGAAGGTTTCAAGTGTTGATGAGCCAGATGGAAAATGGAAAGCAGACCAAACACCAACATATCTAGGAAGGGGAATGAGGGTTTCAAGTGTTGATGAACCAGAGAGCAAATGGAAGATAGACAACATGCACAATTATGGAGAGAAAGCAGTGAGGGTGTCAAGTGTTGATGGACTAGATGGCAAATGGAAGACAGGTGGGAAGATGGAGGATTCTGCCTATGACAGTGAGGAATTTAGTCCCACAGGGAGTACAGGTTTCCCAACCTATGACAGAACAGAGAAAATCAAGGTCAATATGGATGATGCCCATAGCTCTGATTATTCTCATGAATTGCACACAGAAAACTTGCCAAAATACCCAAGTGCAAGCACCCATCTTGCACGAACATCAGACAGAGCCAACAATGTTTTTGACAATGATGATGATGATGATGATGATGATGATAGTGATGACAATAAGGAGAAGGAGATGGATAAAGAAATAAAGAAAAATGTTAAAGATAGCATTGATCTTTCTCCTCCTTTGAAAAGGGATCAATTGGCACCTGCACAACATGGAACGAAGCACCAAATTGGAAATGAGAAGGACAGCAAGACTAAAGATAATGAATATGCAAGAATGGCAGGAGATCCAGTGCCAGAAAAAGAAGGACAGGGTGCTATTCCTTCCAATCATATCACAAATTCTTCTTCAAGGCTGTCCACCACTCATGACAGAAAACCTGAGGGGACAGAAGAGAAAGCCATTCCCCCCGCCAGTGTGTTCAATTTTCCTAGAATGAGACTAGATAGGTATAAACTGGGAGATGACAAGAAAGTGTCGCCCACCAGTAATCGGCTGGATAGATACAGGGGCCTATTAGGAACCCATGGGAGAATGTCCTCTTACGAGAAGTCAAGCTCTGAGGATGTGAGCTCTGGAGGTCCAGAAAAAGGAGAGAAAGAGATACACGAACAGAAATCACCAGAAAATATCCAAAACAGTGTAAAAGGTAATGATAAAATTAAGAACAACGAAACAGAAAGGAAACAGGGTGGTGATGTGCAAAATTCATCTTTGGGGGTTCATGGCATACCTAGTAATGGGCTTCAAAGGAATGGCAATGAGGATCAAGTAGAGGGAGGACTGGTCAAGAGTCCCTCCAGTAATACTCTAGTTGAAGATGACGATGACTCGTCAACTGCTAGCGAAGGGTCTGTGATAAGGAGTCCTTCTATTGACTCACTAGTGGAGAGTAAGGAAGAGTTAAAAAAACCTCAGCTTGAAACGAGGAAGAGTCAAAACTTGCCAGAAAATTCGAGTAACATGAGAAAGGTAACAAATGAGGAAGACAAAGATAAAAATGAAGAAAAATTGCCGGAAAAGTTGGAAAACGGTGATGCCAGGAGCAAGGAATTTGATAAAGGGGGTAGCAAGGGATTGAGTGTCCCTGTCAAATTGCAAGCTGCGGGAAATGCTGATAATTCAAATGTGTCTCTTAAAAAGAATACTGTTGAGACCGCTGACAAAAAGGCTCAAAGCAAACCTAATACAAACAATGGAATTGATCGAGAGGTGATGGAGATATTAGATTATGACAGAATGTATGATCAGCCCTCAGTAGGACACTCTCTGATTCGTGGAATCAGTCACGAATCTCCGACTAACGAACCAAAAAGCTCAGAGGTCAGACAAAATCCTCAGGTCATCAATGGTCGGTCGGAGAGAAGGAACCAAGATTTCAGAAAGAGTCAAGAAAATCGGAGGGAACCGCACGGCTACGTCAGACGCGATCAGTCTGCCGAGAGAGTCCGCGTCTCTGTAAAAAGCGATAAACAAGGTTACGAAGTAACGCAGGAGAAACAGACCATTTATAGAACCTACAGGCGAACGTCGGGAATCACGAAAAGAAACGTTTTGGCCTACAACAAAGACATCAAGGAGACCTGTGTAGACGATATTTATGATGACGACGATGTCAAAGTCGCCAACGACAAAAATAAGCCAAAAACAACCTCCAAAACTGTCTTCTCCAATCATAATGGACAAGGAGATCCAGACTTGGCAGACGACCGTGCAGCTTCTGATGAGGAACCTTTTGCTGTGAATCTGCGACAATTGAAACTCGAGTCCCTTAACATTGGGTAAGAAAGTGGTATTTGATGTCGCAGGCACCACAGAGAATCTCTGAGATGCATAGACGGGAGCCCAGTACATATCTCACTAGGCAGTGTATTTATTGATATAATCACAAGAACAGTTTTACACCTAAATACTATATGGAATCTCATGTACTCATGAAATCAAGAAATAAATTGGCTTAATTATATCATATTTGGAGACCAATACTTGTATATATACATGGATTGACTAACTTATGAAATTCAATGTGTCTTACATGCTTTCCATCAGAGCAAGGGTGTAATTTCTCAGCATCAAGCTTAAAATTGTGTTACACAAATTAGCATTCAGTTGTTCCTTTGTGTAAGTTGACTTTGTTGGATTTTTTCAAGTTGTTCACTTGCCATATCACTGAATATCACTTCCTTTCATAAAGAAATAATCCCACCTAAAATTGGTCTGCAGAGATGTTTTGATTGCATCATTTCCTGTGTAAAGTTGGATTGCAGAATGTTTGTATCTATATCCTCAATCCATTGGATTTTTTGTGCTATATGACATTGTACAGTAATGGAAGCTTTCAGACAGCCTGATCATTTGCTACTGTAAACATATATTTGGCGTGTACGATATATTTGGCGGAAAATAGTTTGTGAACAAGTTGGCGTGGATTTGAATTAGCGTATTCTTGAATGTGACTATTCTTATACATATGTGCATGGCATTTAGCGATGTTCTTGATTTAGCGGACGCTGCATTCCGCCAAAAGCGCTAAATAGAATACACAGCCAAATGTAGTACGTTTACAGTATTTTGTACATATATGATCTAGTGAAGTACCAGTATATTTATAGACTCCCAGTAATTTTGGTGCATGAATTTAATTTGCATGCTCTGTTATAGTTAGATTTTCCATGTCATTCTATAGCCATGTACATAAATCTAGTTGTGATGGAGTTATACCGTGACTTGGATATCTTTAGAAGTTTAGTTAGCATCCTATGCCTGTTTTAGTTTTCTTGATTTAGAGAGTTCACGGCACACAGTCTTGCAGAAATGTTTAATGCCCCCCGTCCTGGCAACGAGAGAGAGAACTCTTCTGATAAGGGAGGTTACATGTATTTGGGGAGAAACTGCTCTATATAAACTTTAATTTTAATTCATAAAAATTAAGATTCTGTCATTGAAGCTGTAGGGCCATAGAGCATACAGATGAGCTCACTTTTCTTCTATGTATTTCTTTTGTCAGAGATCAGACAAAGTGAGACAGAGATCAAACAAAAGTAAGCTTGTTACTACATGTATAGTATGGGGAGATAAGAAGATCAGTCTGATGATTATTTCGATTACTAACTTATCAAACAGCATTCTTTGTTAAATCAAAAAACAAAATTAAACTTCAAGTTATGAAATATTAGGGGGATGGGAGGGGGGGTGGTAATGTACCTTAAATATGACTGATGCCTTGAACTCTCATCTCATTGTGCTGAAGCCTCAACACTCATGATGTCCGTAGTTCACCATTAATTTATGAAAAAAATACAAGAATATTTGACATGAAATATATTAATTGGGTGTCAATTTAATGATTCAATTGCAAGAAATGAGAAACTGAAAAAAACAACACATGAAATAACAAAATTTGTATACCAGTAATTTTGATGAATATTATTAAATAGCAGCCATTTTGTTTTGGTTGAACAGGAAGTTGAGAGTGTTTGAGGTGTCTATCTTTTGGTTTGGTCTTTTTTTCTTTCTGTAGCGCCACTCTCTCTTCTGATACTAACCCACCTACAGCACCTACGGTAAACTCCTCCTCACCCCCTGAGGAGAGTGCGCAAAGGTCAGAAGACACTGACCAAAGGGCAAGCGATAATGCGGTCAAAGGTGAAAGTTCAAACATTGAGCAAGTCAATGCTTCCAACACTTTTCTTGTTGGGTAAGAACAAAGTCAAAATTCTCTGAATCCATGTCGTTTTCCCCCTTAAGGTTAAAAGCCATTCATGGCTGATATTTTATTCTACAGGTGCATGTAGGGTCAAATTGGACAAAATAATCAAATCCAAAATAAGATATAAATTTGTGTTTGATCTATTAAGGTTTTCACTCTATCTGAGTTAATTCACAGATTTACAAGTAAGCATAATTATGTAACAATTTTTTTTATAAAGAGATGTATGTATTCAGATTTTCATGTATCAAACTTTGTGTATGAAGGCATGCTGCTGTATAATGGCTGTCAAAATATATAATAGTACAATTTATCAAAAAGTTAAGAATATCAAATGATGTACCCCGGTACTCAGGTAAATGAATTGTTATGAGCTTACATATAAGACTTATAGTTGGAATTTTCATATTAAGCTGGATTTTGAAACCTAACAGTTTACCATATATGCATTTAGAAAAATATTTAGAATTCATATTCATATCTTCTTTTTTTTTCAAAAATAATTATGCATATCAACTGTCAGTTTAACCTTTTGAAAAGAAAGTGAGAAAATTTGTCAGTGGTTTAGTGGATTAAAAAGTTCATGGTTGACATTCATAATTAAAAACACAATATTTATGAATAAAATTCTTTGCAAATGATAAGTTTGATGAATTGATAAAATCCAGAGTTGTTAATTGTGAAAACAGTGAAAAAAAAAGCTAACACTTGACTTTTATTTAGGTCAGATAATGGTCAGCTGATCGAAGGAAACCACACAGTGGTGGCTACAGCTAGGGGTGTGTTTGACCATCAGGGAGGGGTGCTGGAGTCCCCTGAAACAGGTAATCTACGTGAATAACACACCTGATACAGGTACATGTAATCTGTAACATGCTTGATACAATAACACACCTGATACATGTACATGTAATCTGTAACATGCTTGATACAATAACACACCTGATACAGGTACATGTACCGGTAATCTGTAACATGCTTGATACAATAACACACCTGATGCAGGTACATGTACCGGTAATCTGTAACATGCTTGATACAATAACACACCTGATACAGGTACATGTACCGGTAATCTGTAACATGCTTGATACAATAACACACCTGATGCAGGTACATGTACCGGTAATCTGTAACATGCTTGATACAATAACACACCTGATACAGGTACATGTACCGGTAATCTGTAACATGCTTGATACAATAACACACCTGATGCAGGTACATGTACCGGTAATCTGTAACATGCTTGATACAATAACACACCTGATACTGTTAAACCGTGTATCACCTGATGTAGGTAGATTGTATCTCATTTGATATAGAGAAATTATAACATTCTTCCAGGTAAACTGTTCAACACTTGCATAGATTTTTAAGCATTTGAATTGTTTGGATAATTAAGAAGTGCGGCACAAAATGAACTGAACATTTTTCAATAAATATGTGTTAAACTTTCCTTTTAACAATAAGATGTGTAACTATATATTTCAGGTGTCAGCATAGTGATTCCTAAAGGTGCCATTCCTGAAGGAGTGAGCCAAGAAATCTACTTCAAGGTGTGCAAGGACAACAACATTCTGCCACCCCTAGACAAGGATAAAGGTTTGTACTCCTGTCAAATAATAAACCTCTTGGATGCTTTCAGATTGGTTATAGGCCTGTTTCATTTTGCATGTATATAAATGTTCTTTGAAGTATAAAAAAATTTATATTTGATATATTCCAAAAAAAAAATTACTGTTCACTGTAATCAAAATAGCATTGTATATTGAATGTTTTTTACACATTGTATGTTGGTTAGCGACTCTGTTTCTTAAAAAAGTAAACATTTATCTTGTATTGATTGGTCAAGTATTTGTTGTCGAGTCATCATTTAGTTTTTTTAAGGCGTCGAGCTAATGCTCGGCAGCCTTCTAGCGATCGTCTGGATTGGCAATCGTCCAAAAATTCACGCGCTGCACCGCCTTTTAAATGTGCATAAGAAATAAGTTCCTAAAAGTATTAAACGTATTACAAGATTTTTTTTCCATTTATTCAACTAAATTGTGTACAAAAAACCCAACTTTGCCTCCCTGGTGATTGACAACTCATTGCATAAGAATAAATTTGCTTAATCAAGAAATGGCGGATGAATACAATCAGGCCTAAGTGTAAAGATTCACTAGATATTATTTTAGTTTATCGCTTACATTTTAATTGGAGACCGTGCCCGATAGAAATAACATTTTAGATGTAAATTTATTTGTTATCGGGCACGGTCTCCAAAATAAATGTAAGCGATAAACGTATCTAGTAATTTCGTTGCAAAAAATAAACTCGATAATGCAGTTAGTTTGGTCGAGCATTTTAGATAGCACGTGTTGTGGATTTGTTTGTAAACAACCATACCTTAGGAAATCTTGTTTCAAACGGGAATTGAAGTAAATAAATGTATGTTTTATTATTATAATTAGGAACACACTGTTAATGTATTCAAATTATGAACCTGTGAAAGTTGTTCAAAGACTGTTTGAAGCAGAAAGAAACAAATTATTTTTGAACTTTGAAATTTCTTCGATTTTTGCAATTATGATGAGTTATTGTATTAAAAAAGCAGCACTACCTATTTTATAAGAAAATATTCTGATTTTTGTTTTTAAAGCAGCAGAAAACATAATTCATTTACTTTCTATTCTAAGTCTAGTATCATTTGATATGACTATTAGTACAGAAATTCAAATTATTGGTATCATTCTATATAAAAGAAAAAAATGTCAGCTCGACGCCTTTGTGGCCGTTCCGGCCTTTGATTTTTAAATAAGACACATGATTTTGTTAGTGCTTAAAACTTTGAAACATTGAACACGGCAAGCTTTAAAATACCTGACACAGGTAAACTGTAACACACCTGACAGGTAAAATGTAACACACCTGACATAGGTAAACTGTAACACACCTGACACAGGTAAAATGTAACACACTTGACATAGGTAAACTGTAACACACCTGACACAGGTAAATTGTAATGCAGATAAACTGTTACACAGCGTATTTTGTTTTGAGCAGGGGAGACCCTCCTGAGCCCTCTAGTCATGTGCGGACCGCACGGCCTCAAATTCCTGCTGCCTGTGGAGCTCCGCCTCCCTCACTGTGCCTCCGTCAACCCTGATAGCTGGTCGTTCGCCCTCAAGTCCAGCGACTCCCCCACAGGTGAGGGGCGTCTACCTTAATTCCATCATAGTAAAACATGGTCTCAGGGAATCCCTGACAGGGATTACACTTAAAACGAATTCACACTCATAGCAAAGTTGGTTTCATTGCCTTTATCTCAAAAATGCATTGTAAACTTAAAAGATATTGTGGATTAGCGGTATATTAGAAACCAAGTCAGAATTGCCCTAGCTGTAACAGTTTTTTTTTATTGTACAGAGCAATCTGGCAAACAGTATATAGTGATAAGATACTTGTACTGAATAGAAATGTGGAGGAAAGATAGTCAATGTCCAGTTAGTCTGCAATTTGGATTGAAATTGTTTTTTGAAAATTCAAAAGATATGCACCATATTCTCACAACTTGAAACTCAAAGTATTCAGATTCCTTGCAACTTTTTTCTGTTAAACTGTAATAGTAAAATGATAGATGGATCCTGAGGGAGATAATAGCCTTCCCTAATTTGTTTACTACCGTGTATTTATGTGTGGCATTATCTTTGCAGGTCACCCCACTCAGTGGCAGAATATGACCTTGGCTGGTATGGACGGAGTGGCTCAAGGTCGTGTGGGTAAAAACAGTGTTTCTGTCCTGGTTGACCATTTCTGAGAAAAACAAATCATGTTCTGTGTCAGACATTGACTTCCCACTGCTTGTTTGCCTTAGAACCAAACACTTGTAAGACTAGAACATTTTGTACTCGTGTGCAATGGTGAACAAGCAAGAAAGAAGATTGATAATGCTGGATTGATGATGATGGTTTAAAGGCAGACAGAAGGGTTGAGACTTTTGAAAGCATACTAAAATAACCAAAAACAAAGCCGCAAGGATATTCATTTTATTTTTGATGTTCCGTGGATTGATGATGGACTTGAGATTCATGGTATAGCCAATGGGGTTGTGAATTCAGAGGTTTTTGATTGGTTGTGATAAAACATTACATTGTTACATGTGTAAAAAAAATTTAAAATGTGCTGAACAGTCATTAAAAAAAGGTTTTTTATTCCTTAACTTGAGCAAAATAAGATGCATGTTAATTATATATAGAAGACCCTGCCCACGTACAACCCCACCCCAAACACACACAGTCATCTGTTTAAAATTTATTTTTATTGTAAATGGTTTCTCATAGTTTACAGCCAAATTTGTTTATTTTGTTTTTTGTTTGAAATGATATATTGTATATTTTTGTAGCAACTAAAGAAGTTATTTTTTTTTTTTTGTCTTTAGTTGTTTTACTTATTTTAACAGGCTGGTTGTTTAAGAAGTGATTGTGAAATGCTTTGTTGATGATGAAATTGTATGCAACAAGTGTGTGTGTTTTAATATAAAACCTTGTTAAGTGCAAGATGATTCAGTGTTACCTAAGTTTTACTCTGTGTACATGTTAAAAAGAAACATGCAGGGGATTATTTTTTATGCTTTTGCAAAGTGTTAGTTGAATTGTTGCATTCAGATTATTTATGAAGACAGATAGATAACTTGTTATTTTTTTTTTACCCTTTCAAAGTTGTATTAGATTTTCAACAGTTAATGTTATACAGAAGTGTATAAGCACATATAGAAGCGAGAAACTGATAAACAACCAATACCCAATGTTTTCTGTGCCTATTTAAACCGGGACTTGTATCACAGTAAAATCAAAGGAACTGAGACTTATGCAATAATCTTTAGGCAGATTTACTTGTATACATTTTTTTGTGGTTATTAAATTTTTTTTTTTTTGCAATATAACATTTGAAATTGCTGATATTGGACAACTTGTACGGTGACAATCATTTGTTTTTCAACTTTAGCATAACATCAGAATAACGAGTTTGTTTGTCCAACCCAGTCTCTTCATTGACAGATTTAACCTGTACCCTCCCAGACTGCAGGAATCGGTCCAGCTAAGAATTTTCTAGCCTTTTAGATGATTTCGAAGAAAGTTCTGACACATTTGCTGGTCGATTTTTTACAGTCTTTGAGTGATCTCCCTTGATATTTTAAATTTTGATTCATGAAAAATGTTTCATTTTCATTAATGATGAGAATTATTTATAAAAAAATCTTCATGCTTTTAAAATCCCATGGACCTTTAAGGAGTATAATTTCATATATTGGTTGTGATATCTGGTTTTAACACGTTGCAATATTTTGAACTCGTTGTCTTGAAAAGTATTCAAAGTTTTGTCTTTATCTATTTGTAAGTTTATATATGTATAATTTTGTTATGGTTGTGAAACATTTAAGTAGAGTCCGAAATAGGTTACAACTGAACAAGAATTCTTATTTTCTTTATGTGTGTATGCCATTTCTAAAGCATGGACAATTATAAGATAATACTCAAAGACAAAATTTTGTAACATTTCATATTTTTTGTAAGCCTCTTTCATTTATTAAACATTGGAAGAAAAAAATCATTGCCACAATTTTTAAGAAATAACAAAAAAAAAATGTTGATTTTTTTTTAACCTTTAAATACAATATATATATTAGTTAATGCAGAAAAAATGAATTCATCTGTTGGGAAAGTTTTGTCAAAAGCATATGTTATTAAGGCAGTATTTTTCACTTGTCCACATTTCAGGTAGAAAATCAGTATACCATTCATGTAAAATGATGTATAAAAATATAATTGTCAATGATAGCACCATTATTTATACTTATGCATGCCAACCACTTATTATTATTTTTGTTTTGTTGCCTATGACACTGCGTAGGTTGTACATTGTCTTATATGTGTAACAGTTCATGAGCAAACTCTGCATTTAATGAACCATACATTGTACGTCTATATCATAATACGTGTATTTTTCATTGTATCAACCATCAACTTCATCTATATGTGCACTATTGGTCTTCCATATAAAAAAAAACCAAGATGCTTCATTATTGGAAAATAATAAAAAATATTTACATTCCATACTTTTTTAGCCTACATTTTTGTTGTTTTGATAAGTCTGAACTTTGAAGGATATTCCTGTAAGAAGGATATTCCTGTAAGAAGGATATTCTTTTAAAAAGGATATTCATGTAAGAAGGATATTCTTGTAAGAAAGATATTCCTGTAAGAAGGATAGTCTTGTAAAAAGGATATTCCTGTAAGAAGGATATTCATGTAAGAAGGATATTCTTGTAAGAAAGATATTCCTGGAAAAGGCGTTATACATGTATAACGCCTGTATTATCACGACGCGCTTTGAAAAATTAAGCACTCTGGACAAAAAGTTTCAAGTGCAGTTTTGGGACCAAGTCAACGCAATTTGCATTTTTTTTTTCAAAACCAGATATGGTCGATATTGACACTTTTTGGGATAACAATTATACTGGGTTTGGTTGAAAGTTTTTAGAATTTCAAATATGATATAAGATTATTTCATTCTAGTTTAACTCAGTGGGATACTTAACCCATTAGGTTTTAGCTAACCTGATATGCAGTTTCTTGATGGTAAAGTTTTCTCAAATTGAATATACCCGTTCCTTTTAACTTTTAAAAACTGCTTTTTAAGTTTAACTAATTAAATGCAAACTATACGAGGGTCAATCAAAATATACGAAGACTTTTGTCAAAGCTATGTTACTTAACGTCATATAAAATATAAGGCAACTATTATTCGTAAGTTTGTGTTTAACTAAAATGCATTTTGTGGGGGTGGTAATAATTGTATTTTGAAAATCAATTAGTCCGAAAGAGAGTAGAATTTTTAGTCAAACAATAAATAACGTCAACCGACGTTCAGGGTTATCCTGACTGTAAACTAAGAGATACACGGTTAGAAAATAAAAACTTTGAAGAACTAACTTATGATTCTCGAACAAATGTGTGCAAATAGGATGTTAAGTGGCACAGTAACATTTTTAATTGTAAGGTTAAAGACACAAGAGACTAAGGGTGATATAAAGATGGGGTATATCTATAAACTGTGCGTGTTTTATCTTGACGTCATGTTTTGAACGTTACCGTTCG
The DNA here is from genome assembly GCA_015776775.1 of Magallana hongkongensis. NCBI lineage: Eukaryota > Metazoa > Mollusca > Bivalvia > Ostreida > Ostreidae > Magallana > Magallana hongkongensis. The sequence continues at coordinate 1,253,855 of VIAA01000013.1, read as the reverse complement.
CCGTGGTGACAAAACATGTTGTTTTTAAAAAGGGGTAACAAAAATACCGTTTTATCAAATGGGCTAAAACTTTGCATTTCAATAAAATAAGTGTTGGTGTACATACTTATCTGTTAGATACGACTTTCATGAAAAATATGTGATAGAGAGACACATTGTCTTAGTATTTTTTTGACTGACCCTCGTAGTTTAATTTAGTAGTTATAGTACAAAATAATATATTGTTCAATGGTGTCTTTAATGTGTTTCTTGTTCGATTAAAACTAAAGCTACATTGAGAGCACGGACTGACCTCCGACTTCCATTAAATTGTAGCTATTATGGTGATCTCCACATATATGAAACAATTATGAAGGATGACATTGGAGCTACAGTTCCTTTTACTTACGTGTTGAAAAGTTGTACGTACATAATATACGGCGTACAAAAATTTGCGCTAGATTTGGACCATTATCTTTACACAATTAAGTACACGTGGAAATAATAAATACTATTATAAAATTCTTCAGATAATTTACAGTTGATTTCGTCGCTTTACTTGCTTCAGACTTTCTTTAAAACTTTTACTAATATAATTTATACTAATTATAACGACGGATATATGATATACTTGTAAGTACTTTAGCTTACTTTTACGTATGGTGGCATAGATCTGCCACCACTTGTCAGATAATTATGTCGACTTGTCAGATCTTTATGTCGACTTGTCAGATGATTATGTAAACTTGTCAGATATTTATGTCGACTTATATGATATTATGATGACAAGTAAATGGCATTTAGTGGCACTAACACGCTTTGACAACAAAATATTGAGTCTCTAGTCACTATGGTTATTTTCTGACAAGTCAACATAAAGATCTGACAAGTTGACATAAATATCTGACAAGTCGACATTATCATATAAGAAGTTAACATAATTATCCGACAAGTAGTGGCAGATCTATGCCACCATATTTACGGATGGTTTATTCAGAGATAAATGTAAATATACTAGTAAACAGTTGACACTTCCTTAGGTTTTTCGTGCGGCAATATAGATACGTAGCAGGTAATGCGATTGTTTATTGTTTAAAAAATGGCCACAATAGAACTTCTTTGATTCTGTAGAATGGTCAACGAACTACGTTAGAAATTATTTAAAACATTTAGCACAGGCAATAAACATGAATCTTCCCTCCATAGTCTGTCCTAAGTTATTGTTTATCAAACTTTAATTCGGCTGGACATTTCGATATTCATTAAAAAACCTTTGTGTTCAAACTATCATATTTATTCACTAGATTGAAAAAGTTACAGAATGTTGTTTTGAAATGCCTTCTCAGTTTTGAGAACTAGGTGTCGTATTTTCCTATCAGAACCCCCCCCCCCCCCCCGGTGAAAATGATCGTTTTGATTTCTTCGGGCGTAAATAAGGAGCGTATATGCAAAAATAAATCTCAATATATTTGCCATTCATCGATTTCATCTGTTCCTTGGTGAAACTATGTGTGTTATTTAATATACCCCCCCCCCCCCCAAACCGAAATGATTACCCGGGACAGACTAGATATAGTTTGCTTTTTAATTGTCATTAGCCAATAAATAAAGCAAGATCGATCAAATGATTTTTTTATTTCATATGATGCACAAGAACCTCTATAAAACACTGTAATGATAAAAACTCAACATCAAGGTTATATAACATTTTTTTTAAAAAGGCTATTTTTAGCTCATCGAGTAATTATTGCCACCATTGTGTCACTTGAAAGTAGTGAACAGAAACATAAAATAATCACATGAAATAGTCATACAATTTTTTTTTTACAAATCAGTTTCATTTTTTAAAATGTGTTATGCGGAATGTTTTTTTTTCTCAACAAACATAGAAAACTGCATAAATCTGATGAAAGATAATATTATGGAAAAAGATAATTGAAATACTACTCTAAAATTACAATAAAGTTAAAAAATTTCCCCAATAAGCTATAAAAAACACGATTCGTTTACAATAAAATAATGAACTTCGTCCTCTGTAATTCTGCTAAGCCGGAAGTGGCATGGTAGTTGTTGAAGTTGTTGTACCATTGCAATGGGTACGGCATGAGTGTGACGTCATCGATGGCTATATCACTTTTATATGAGCGTCCTCGGATGGCCCGGATGACAACCTAAAATGAAAATTGAGAAGTATGTAGATATGACGAAATGGTTAGCACAGGAGCTAGGTGTAAGGTTTATTAGATAGGTATAAGATAAAATCCAAGGCGGACTCGGGGTGAAGCAAATTTATGGAATTTCTCCGTGGTTGTGGTTTTTCATTATTTTCATTTTATTTTTTCACTATGGGCAGGTTTATATTAATGTAAGAGTTTTTGCTATCTTTGTGCTTTTTATAGACCGGTAACCTAATATACTGTGGAATCATCATTGCTCGTGGAAAGCCAATTGTACGAGGCTTTCGTGGGTAACCCTTAACCACGAGTTACATCCCCATGAACCTAGTATACACAATCATTTGTTTCATATTTACTAAAATTATCTTGTTTACACTATACCAACGGAATTACGAATTAGTAAAGTATGGAAAATTTCTTAGATTAATTGCATTGCAAAAAGTATTCCTTTGACCCGTACCTTGGTTGATTCGTCCAGATTGAGGTCGAGTTCCAGAAAATTCCACTGGTTTCCTTGGTTACCATTGACCCTGAACTCTTGTGTGAAGCCGAGGCCGGGTGAGTACGTGAGCACCAGGAAGCTGCCCATACCGTTGTTGCTGCCCCACATGTGATACTGGAGACTCAGGCAGTGGGTGCCGTCTGTAAACAAAGATTATGTTACAGTGAATGAAAGTTTCCTCCATAATGAAATTACATTATTTGATAATCAAACTTGATCTTATGTAGCGAAATTGGATAAATCAAATTTTACAGGCATTGTTACTACTTTTTTTTCAAATTCCATTTCTAATGTTTACAATATTTAAGTTTTTTTTTCAACTGCAAATAATCAGCCAAAATTTTACTTTTATTTTAAAAGCCCGTGATATATATAACTAAATACTACTACACGAACATAGAATGCATTTTTCAATTTAAAAAGTTGAAAAAATTAGTGGATATTTCTGTTTAAGCGCAAAATCACTTGTGTGCTGAAACTTACTTTGAAATGGAACATTGCTGAAAACGTTGTATCGTCCATTTCTTCTTTGTCCAGATGCCTCGAAATAGAAAAAGTAGCGGCCGCTGTAAGCACTGCTGGGGCCAGTACCCCACGAGGGCGTCCTTCTCTGTGATGAAAATAAATGATGAAAAATTATTATATGTCTTGTTTTAACCTATGAAGCAACTATTTATGCAAAGCACTACAATCACAATCGCAACATCTCCGGTCTTTCCGACAAGCAAAGAAAAAGTTATCATTGACTATATCAATTAGGCGTCCATAACAACACGCATCCCCTTTTTGTACATTTTGATATGTCGAGATTTTAGATTTCAGTTTAGCTTCACAAAATTCAATGATGTGTTAACCTTAATATAAGCTGTCTAACAAAACTGATTGGAAGCGACTCTACTCTGTACAAAGTTTTAAAATACGGCGATGTTGATACATTTAAGGTAGCTTTTCGTAACTCTGCCAGAAAAAAAACGAGGAAAAGTTGTCTTTGGGTTTTAAACATTGACATTATTAAACCTAACCACGACTTCCGGTTCAGCGACATCTTTCCACAAAAAGATAACTCACTCTTGATCCAACCAATTCTTATCGATTACAGTTACATATGGTATATTCTATGGTAGAGAATTAACAACCCTAAATTTCTTCTCTTCGTTTTAAATTTAAGCCATGGACATTGAGGAAAGTTGCCATTTTGCGACAGCGTATAAATTGTAAGACCATACCGCCATGTAAAACAATTTTTGAAAAAGTCGGTTACATTTATCAAATATTGTTTAACATCAGATTAATAAAAAAAAAAACTCAGTCAGTATTCCGGATAAAACCCCATTTAGTTGATTGTGTAGTGAGAATTGAAAAAACTTTTGTTTTGGTTTTATTTATGGTCTATTTGTTTTTATGCTAACTACCGGATACGATGCATGCGAGAAGTCATGTGAGAAGTCAAACCTAAGTTTCGAAGCGGCAAAGTATATTTCAAATACATAAGAAAGACTCTAGTTGCTTTATCGTTTGGTTCGAGTTGAAAAGGGAGTGCGTTACAAATTTTGAATCAACAGTGGCAACATAGCACTATGGCATTACGACAAAGTCTGTCCAGAAGAGCTTTAACAGTCATCCAGCGGTTGTAAAATTTTCTTACATTTCTCCTTGACCATCCCCGCACTCTCTTCGTCCTCATAAAACAGCTTGGTTCTCTCCATCTCTCAAAGTCACAGGAGAAACCTTAAAACAAGAATGGTAACAGTCAAACAAACCAGCTAAGAATTCATAAGCTGTAGATCTATGAAAAACTTTGATATGGAATCTCCTTGCAACATAAATGCTGTGTGGATGTCATGTGGAATATTTTATCATTAAAATATAATAAAATCGAGAATATTATGGCAAATTCGAGTCTTATGTTGAGTTGGACGTGTACATTTTCAGGTAGGCGAAATATCACGAAATCCACGGTCATGGAAAAAACAGAAGTCATGCGCATACTATGTCTCTTAATATATCTTGGTTGACTTTGGTAAAGAGAAAGATCATAAAAACATTCGAAGAATACCTTCACAATTCTGTCCAAGGAAACCTTGCTGACAATCACATAAGTACGGGTTTACATCCCCTGGTGTGTTTATACAACTTCCGCCGTTTTGGCAAGGGTCGCTTAGACAGGCATCATTAAAGGGGACTGCATAAAAATCCAAACATTTCAATCATTATTATTTTTCATTACATATAGACGAAGCAAAGCTCTTTTACAAATCTTACGATCCACTTTTTTTTAGAAACAAAATGTCGAAAAGGTATTTACAATTTTTGAAAGGTCTGGATAGTCATAGTCAATTACAGACCATATTAATCTCCTTGTAAAAAAGAGCTATAAAGTTCTTTGTTAAATTAAAAGTTTAAAAATCACAGAATTCCGAACAACTAGTTTGTTATAGCTAAGAATTCTGTGACGTGATTTTATAATCAAATGTAACATCTGTATAAAGGACGATGGGTTCCTTTACCAAATATAATCATATTAGGTGTGTCAGCTTAAAAATCATATTTAAAAATTAAGATAGATCTGATTGGTATAAGCTGTTGACCATCCGACCTCATTGTGAAACAAACTTATTTAAGGTAACAACTACATTGTACATACTTTCACATGTTTGTCCTGTATAGCCTTCAGGACATGCGCAGTAGAAGTCTGTATCATAGGACAAACAAGTTCCGCCATTTATACAGGGATATGAAGAGCAGTGGTCCGTTATCGCGATCTCACACAAATCTCCCGAGAAGTCCATGGTGCAGATACAGTAAGAGCCAAAATCATCTGTATGACATGTTCCACCATTATTGCATGGAGACGAGTCGCAGAAATTATTCGTTACAGGAATCTCACACTTATCTCCCGAAAAGCCTGATGGACAATCGCAGTAATAGCCGAAGTCATAGGAACTACAGGAGGCGCCATTTAGACAGGGGGACGGGTTACAGTAGTCTATGGTGACGGATGTGTCACATGTTGGTCCCGTGTAGTCGCTCGTGCATTGACAGAAATACGTAGCTGTCCCGGATGTACACGTTCCACCGTTCTTGCACGGGAAATCATAACAGTAATCTTGAACTACAAAAATACAGTTACATCACTATCAAGATCCACGTTTATCAATTTAATTTTTGCATGTTCTCTTTGGTCATTGTCAATTTTAATCGGCAACATGCACAAAAGTCTAGTAATGCAGAGTTCTAAAAACAGTGTAATCATCATTTAAATTGAGCTCTTAAATTTTCCTACATCACTTCAGACTCAATGAAATGTTTTTTTTTTCAAACTTATTTTGTTTTTTGTTTTTTTACACTTACTTTCACACTTATCCCCAGAGAATCCTGATGGACAGATACATCGGTAGCCTTTAGAGTCCGTAGCGTCAGCAACACAGGAGGCGGTATTCTGACAGTCATTGTTGTCACACGGGTTGACAGTGACTACAAAGTAAAGAAACATATGTTTGTAGTTATTCTGTTTTTGGTATTTAATAGGAATCATCGATTGTCTTGGCCATTAAGACTGTATTTACCCCTTTAGAAGAAGTGCTCGATATAAAACTAAAATTTATACCATTCTCGACCGTTCATGTTTCTAGAAACAGTTTATAGATTAATTCAACTGAGTATGACGTTACATTTTGTTACATTTTTTTTGGTTACATTTTGTTTAACTTTGTTAAAAAATGAATTAAGACACTATTTTTTGCTTAATTTCTGAAACATTTGCTTCTTTAAGGTTATACGTTCAGGTGATTTTTTTCACTTACCGTCACATTTATCTCCCGTGAATCCTGTTGCACAATCACACCTGTATCCGTCTGTTTTGGTTGCGTCCGCAACACAGGTTGCACCGTTTTGACAAGTGTTGCTGTCACATGGGTTGGTAGGCACTGGGGCTTTAAGAAAAATGTGAACTTTTCGTTAATGGTGTTTTATATACAGTGGTTATGCGACCACGAAGATTTAGAATAATCGTTGGTATATATATTTTACCCTACAATTTTTATTATTTATTATTTATCAATTTCTGAGTACTTGTATATCAAAACTTTTGAACTGAATGCCGTTAAGTGATAATTACTTGTTTAACTGTAGCACTATGCTTAAACAACTTACTGTCACATTTATCTCCCGTGAATCCTGTTGCACAATCACACCTGTACCCGTCTGTTTTGGTTGCGTCCGCAACACAGGTTGCACCGTTTTGACAAGTGTTGCTGTCACAAGGGTTGGTAGGCACTGGGGCTTTAAGAAAAATGTGAACTTTTCGTTAATGATGTTTCATATGCAATGGTAATTGAAATCGACATTAATTTGTACGTTACAAAAGATGACCAGAAATTTTCCCTACTACGCCTAACAGTATTTCAACCTATGAAAAATGTTTCACAGCATGTGTTTTCGACCAATCTGAAAGGCGAAGAAGTGCCCAACGCACAGTGCACAAGAGATTGTAAATTATTTCAATTCTTTATACGTATTCCAAGGAATATGGTAATAGCTTTTTTTTAACCTTTTATGATGCTTCTAAAAAAGTCACTGATTTTATAAACTTATTATTACTATCACTTTCGCTTCACCTTTTAAGGGGGTTTCTTCACATGAAACCCATTTTTTCGCTGAGTCTGTTACTTATTTTACCATTAACATGTTAACATAATGTTATGCACCGGTAATGTTTTGTACTTACCATCGCATTTATCTCCCGTGAATCCTGTTGCACAGTCACACCTGTATCCATCAGTTTTGGTTGCGTCCGCAACACAGGTTGCACCATTCTGACAAGTGTTGCCATCACAAGGGTTGGTAGGCACTGGAGCTGTAATAAACAATGAAGGTTTTTGCTTATAATGTTCATTTATGTCCACTGTACAAATGCAGTGGGTTACGGCGACAACTGTGTGCGATCAAGAAGTATACTTGTGAATTTATTTTTCCACCTTAATAAGTGACTTTTCATATAAGCATTGCGAGGGTTGTCCCAAAATAGCGTTAACAAGTGGTGTTATTCAGTTTATCAAAGACACAGGTTGATGAAATGTGTGCCACAAAGGGCTCAAGTAATTTGCATTCAAATTATGTTTTGAAATCAAATATTGTTTGACTTTGAATTAGTGAAATGCAATTATACTAGATCGTAAATTCGACATGCTGCGCAATGTCAAAAACGAAAAGTTAAAACCAACATAATGAAATGGAAATTGCGAGGAATAAATACTTTCGAATGAAAAAAAATCAAATAAGAAATACATTTACATTTGTTAAAAAACAAAATAAAAAATAACGAAATTTTTAAAGATTTTATAGCGCATTTTGTAAGAACTTGAAGTTTAAAATCGTAATAAAACGACGACGTCAGCATTTTGGCGGCCCAGCGGTAACTGATAAAATTTTGTTTAGCATTTCTGCGACCATTTCTTTCAGTCGGGATTTTTTCTTTTTTTTCCAATGTTGTTAGACAGTCACTACTAATTCACAAATGCATTTCGATGCGATTTTGTTAATTTTATTTACTTCAAGAGCCGCGAATGATTTATTTCGAGGTTAAAATGAAATTTTATCAGTTACTGCTGCGCTGCCAAAACGCTGATGTCGTCGTTTAATTACGATTTTTTGCTACTTGTATTACGGTTGCACTAAATCTTTGCTGTTATAACTCACTTTCACATTTATCTCCCGTGAATCCTGTTGCACAATCACACCTGTACCCGTCTGTTTTGGTTGCGTCCGCAACACAGGTTGCACCGTTCTGACAAGTGTTGCTGTCACAGGGGTTGGTAGACACTGGGTATTTAAAAAATGTGAACTTTTCGTTAATGATGTTTCATATGCAATGGTTATTTAAATCTACATTAATTCGTACGTTACAAAAGATGACCAGAAATTATCCCTATTGCACCTAACAGTATTTCAACCTATGAAAAAAATTTCACAGCATGTATTTTCTACCAATCTCAAAGGCAAGGAAGTGCCCAACGCACAGTGCACAAGAGATTGTAAATTATTTCAATTCTTTATACGTATTCCAAGGAATATGGTAATAGCTTTTTTTTAACCTTTTATGATGCTTCTAAAAAAGTCACTGATTTTATAAACTTATTATTACTATCACTTTCGCTTCACCCTCTAAGGGGGTTTCTTCACGAGAAACCCATTTTTTCGCTGAGTCTGTTACTTATTTTACCATTAACATGTTCTCATATGTTATGCAACGGTAATGTTTTGTACTTACCATCGCATTTATCTCCTGTGAATCCTGTTGCACAGTCACACCTGTATCCATCAGGTTTGGTTGCATCCGCAACACAGGTTGCACCGTTCTGACAAGTGTTGCCATCACAAGGGTTGGTAGGCACTGTGGCTGTAATAAAAAAACAAGGTTTTTGCTTATAATGTTTATTCATGTCCACTGTACAAATGCAGTGGGTTACGGCGACAGCTGTGTGTGAGCTAGAAGTATACTTGTGAATTTATTTTTGCACCTTAATGAGTGACTTCTCATATATAAGCATTGCGAGGGTTGTCCCAAAATAGCGTTGACAAGTGGTGTTATTCAGTTTATCAAAGACACAGGTTGATGAAACTTGTGCCACAAAGGGCTCAAGTAATTTGCATTCAAATTATGTTTTGAAATCAAATATTGATTGACTTTAAATTAGTGAAATGCAATTATACTAGATCGTAAATTCGACATGCTGCGCAATGTCAAAAACAAAAAGTTAAAATCAACATAATGAAATGTAAAATTGCAAGGAAAAGCACTTTCGAATGAAAAAAAATCAAATAAGAAATGAATTTATATTTGTTGAAAATTCTTTTATTTACCTATAAAATATTTTGGCTATAACAAAACTTTTAAAGTTTTCATAGTGCATTTTGTAACAAGTTGAAGTTTAAAATCGTTATAAAACGACAACGCCAGTGTTTTGGCGGCCGGTAACTTATAAAATTTCGTTCAGCATTTTTGGCGTCCATTTCTTTCAGTCGGGATTTCTTTTCTTTTTTTCAATTTTGTTAGACTGATAATTCACAAATGTATTTCTAAGCAATTTTGTTTATTTTATTTACTTCAAGAGCCGCTTAGGATTTATTTCAAGGTCATTAGTTACCGCTGCGCTGCCAAGACGCTGATGTCGTCGTTTTATTACGATTTTATTATTTTTTTGCTACTTGTATTACGGTTGCACTAAATCTTTGCTGTAATAACTCACTTTCACATTTATCTCCCGTGAATCCTGTTGCACAGTCACACCTGTACCCGTCTGTTTTGGTTGCGTCCGCAACACAGGTTGCACCGTTCTGACAAGTGTTGCTGTCACAGGGGTTGGTAGGCACTGGGGCTGTAATTAACAGTGAGGGTTTTGAAATTAAATTTTGTTTGAGTTTAAATTTATGAAATGCAAATATACAATATCTTAAATTCGACATGCGGCGAAATGTCAAAAACGAAAAGTTAAAATCAAATAAATGAAATGCGATATTTTTGAGAAAATAAACTTTAAAAAGAAGAATTTTTCTTTCAATTGCAGAAATGGTCAACATCTAAACTGCAACTTTACGTAGTATGTTTTGTGCTAACTAGGACATTGTTTTCGAACGCGTTTTAAAGTTATCAAGTATTGATTTTAAGTCTTCTGTACTTACATGGACGTGGTTTAATTATTGAAACCATTATAGTATACTTGTACCATATAGAATAGATAATGTTACATGGTGAAAGAGTGGTCACATAAATTTTAAACATGACATTGTTATTCATGCTAGTCTAATTTTAGTACCATTCTGATAATGTTAGCTCCACCTCTCATGCATATTAATATCAATCTTATGTTTGATCAAGGGCAGATAAGCGTAAATTCTTTTTTTTTCCGAAAGTTGTAGTAATTAAGTACTCGCGTATAATAAGGAATCTACAGAATATGTTATCTCAATTAACTTAATATAAAGAGGACTGGATGATAATGTATATGTAAATGTAACTAAAAAGCTTTGTATAAAGATACCCAAATTGACTAGGTAGAAGATACAGGGACTTTCTTGAATAAATCAGTTTTAGGTAAACAAATCAGACCTCATAATTTATATTGATCTGATTGGCAACTTATTGACCACCCAGATTCCTAGGTAGAATGGCGTTGAGTTGCTACTTGTATAACGGTGGCACTAAATCTTTGCTGTAATAACTCACTTTCACATTTATCTCCCGTGAATCCTGTTGCACAGTCACACCTGTATCCGTCTGTTTTGGTTGCGTCCGAAACACAGGTTGCACCGTTCTGACAAGTGTTGCTGTCACAAGGGTTTGTTGTAACTGAGGCTGAAACGGAGAACGTTTTATATAAATACAATATATTACGCGTGTGTGATTGTATTGATATATTTTTAAAGTTCCAGCACCATTTTTATAAATATCAATTCAATAGTCTTTTTAATCAGTGGATTTCATCGATACCAATCGAGCAGGTTCTATGAAAATCCTTAAAACAGAGTAAAAAGGAACTCTTGGACAAATACTACTACGTCCACTTATTTTTCAAGATAAATTCTGATATTGGTACAAATTATTTAAATTTCTCATAAAACGTGTCTATTAATGTGTATCCACAGCAAGAGTACATTATTACTTATTAGGTTTGTATAGGGAAATTTGTCGCGTTGATTACGTCCATCAAAATTTGCAACGTAAATTATGTTGCGTCCGCCAAGTTGTCGTCTAAATTTTGTGATTTGTCATCTTAAGAGACGGCAATCACGTGACGCGTTTTATCCAATAACGTTGCGTCACTTAAGGCAAAACAAAAAAGATTCCGACTTACTTTCGCAGCGGTCTCCAGAGAATCCTGTAGGACAAGTACAGACGTACTTAGATCCGGTCGGCGGGTTAGATTCGTCACAGGTTCCACTATTCAGACATGGGTTAGGATTACAGGGGGTGTTTGTGCCTAAAATGTTTCAAAAATAATTTCAAATACTTTGATTCATTCACAAACTGACAAAAAAAAAAGAATTCAATTCTGCTTGTAACGCGTTTTTTGATTGGCTAAAGAATTATTTTATATTGTTTAAAGAATGTCGCCTACGTCATAGTAAGACTAACGTCAAAAATGTAATAATCCGCCTGACGTTATAGCAAAAAATTAAATAAATTATAAGCAATGAATGCAATATTTTTTAGTTTTATACGATATAAAGTGGTTTGTGGCAGTTTACGCTTTTTTATGGGAAAAATATTGCATTCATTCCTTAAATAATTTCAAATTAAATGTTCAAACTAAAACGTGCATCTCTCAATAGCAGTGACATTATTAGATTTATAAATTTTTCTAAATGTAAATCTGAAAATGGTGATTGAAATTTAACGAAATCATAAACTTAAAATCAAGGTTAATAGTGGTTTCAAACATCGCTTTAAATATAGCCCTTAGTTAATCAATGACAAAATGTTTAAAGCGATCGATGGCAAAAAACACATCAGTATATAACTATATATGGACTACTTACAGAGTCCGGGGCGGAGGGATATGTTGTCCACTCCGATCAGCTGAGGTCCTATTACTCCTTCTATGTAGATCTGTCAATGGGTCACACACACTTTACATTAGATAATATTGATGTGGATATACTGATACTTTAGATTCATTTGGACAAGTTGCATTGTGGGTGCATAAAATATTCGTTGGCATCAATTTTCGCAGATAAAAAATATAAAAAATTCTACTACAGTTATTGCCGAAATCAAAGAGATGCGGCGGACATTATTCTCCAATATACCACGAACGTCATCAGTATATTATCAGATCAGAAATACCTATTTGTCTCGCACTGACCATGAAAGTACAACTTCAAACCGTAAAAAGTTTTAAAACTATGTCAATTTCACGTGTTAGTTCCAGTCAAAACGATGTGTATTGCCTCAAATGTTTATTTTTAAGAGATCAATGCGGCTGTTCCTAACACCTCTCTAGCACATTTTCACTGCGTGTTTTTACATAAAATATATAACGTGTAGTAGTAATAATCGTATTAAATTGCCCTTAAAATATTACGAACATGATTTAAAGATATTTTATAAATAAGTAAAGAGTATTAAAAATCCAAATAAAAATTCTGTCGTCTGCATGTGATTCCTTTGATCTATACACATGTAAACATTACTAACAAAACCATTGGGGTTACACGGAACAGCCGTCAAAATGACCTAGATCGTCTCTCTATAGGAGAAACGATCTGTACATTATGTAGAAATACTGGGCTGTTAGTAGAATAGAAATAAAGTTCTTGTTATCGTGAATGCTGCAGGATAACCTCCTCGGTCTCGAAATGTTGTTTGAAATATAAAAGCCTCGGCTAACGCCTCGGCTTTTATATTTCAAAACAACATTTTCGACCTCGGAGGTTATTCTGCAACATTCACGAAAACTCGTACTTTATTTCTTAATTAGACATTATAAAAAAAAAGGAAAAAAAAATGTTTTCTCTGATTTTTCATTTCATTTTTTTTTTATAATGTCGTAATCGGTTTTCGTTTTTTTTTTTTAACGTCATTTTTGTTTTTATGCACTCCACAACGAAAACTAAATAAATATTAAATAAAATTAAAACAATCATCAATCAAAGCATTTAGCTAGAGGTGTATTTGTAGTTATGGCAAGCGTTTGGAGAATACTAATAAAACGGATAAATTATTGCGATACGTGCAAAGTTTAGTAATGGCATAGGTCAAAAGCAATAGATTGACGACACCTTCGATTGCCAGAGATAAAACAGTATATGTGAAAAATTTTAAACATATTCTATTCTGGTAATGCTCTTAAGAAATGTTTTGAAATGTTTTGATGACATGTGATATATACAGATCAGTATAGATCATTACCACTAAGTTGTCAACAGCTGAAATGGACACAGTTTCCGTCTTCCAGGTATAATCTGTGGTCGTTTTCAGGTTCTTGACGTTAGTTTTAGTCTTTCCGGTTCCTTCCACATACACGTTGATCTCGGTTAAAAAACTGCCTTGTTCATAATTACCGAGGGAGTAGTCGAATGATAGACAGCGGTCAACAGCTGAAATATGAATACAGTAACTGATTAGGTATGCTTCAAATGATTGATTCAGTTCATTACACTGATAAATATGACAAACGAATAACACTACACACAAATGCTCCTTTTTGTCAAAAAAAAAAAAAAAATCCATATTACGGGCATACAATTCATTTCAAAAAAGTGTTAAAGATTTTCCCTTTTTGACGTCTTTTAGAATTCGCAAAAAATAAATGTAACAATTCTAGAATCAGAAAGCAAAAATTGCACCCAGAAAAATTAATCAAGTAAAAAAAGATATAATATTGCTTAAAAAAATGAACAAACTACCGAGAAAAATATTTAGAAATATTATACCAATAATGAGCACTAGTAAACGCCATTTTGCATTCATTCAATAACCTGTCACAAAACTTATACATAATACACATACCGGTTAATTGTGCAGACGTTTTAATGGCTGCCTTCGATCCATAATTCCATGGTACCCCGTCGTAGTAGGGTGTGAGGGTGAGGAACTGGTATCCGGTCCCCCTGGTCAGCACTCCTGACCCACAGCCCCGCCAGTCACACAGCCTCTGTAGGGTGACCAAATAAACGGGAGTGTATCAACTGTTGTGCCTCTGTTAGTAGCTTTATACTTAATTATTGAATTCTGTTTAACTAATATTCGTAAAAAAAGTCATTGTTAACTAAATAAACAATTAAAGAAAGTATTCATTATTTTCCCACCCCCTCAAACCATATAAAGATATAATAAGGAAAAAAGCTAATTAGAAGATCTTTTTTAAAGTGCAAAGACCCTAATCCAAAATATGGTTAGGTAATGTCTTCTCAAATATAATATTGTCAGACTAATTATTTATGTCAGAATGGACGGAGTAACGGGCTACTAAGGTTTCGGTTTAAACAGGTTTGTTTGAACTCTGTTACCGTATTGAAGTTCCAACCAATATCGGATGAAGGGTCCTGGTCAAACAAACACGTGCCGAAATCGTCCTCGTGGTCACACAGGTTGTAAGATGGCGCTGACAAAAAATTAACTGCATATAGAATTTGCACTAAAAATTTCTTTCTATACACGAGAAAATATTGTAGGTACTTTTAATTAAGTAAGTTCAAGTCATAAAATATTGTTTGGTTCAGTATTTTAACTAGATCATGCGTTTGTTTATAATATAACGATATATGTTACTACCACCAACACCTTATCTTCAAAAAAAAAAACATGTCCGGTGACATGTACGATATGAAACCAGAGTCTTACCTCTGAACTCGTCGCAGTTTTTGCCCGAGAGGCCATTTTGACAGGAGCAGGTGTACGATCCGTCACCGCTCCCCTCGGTACAGAGAGATCCTGTTTTACAGGGAGAACTGATACATCCTGTAAAGACAGAATCATAATAACTGTAGACACATTACAGTACAAACACAGCAGTAAAGAAAGAGAGCCTGTTTTAAAAGGGGAACTCATACATCCTGTAAACGAAGAGATTTAACATTTGTAAACAAGTAAACTTGCAACTCCATATTAATTCAATTTTTTTACCCCCCCCCCCCCTCATCCCCCCCCTCCGATGCTTCGTGCCTGATTTCTATAAACAAAACTTAAAACATACATTTCTGTATGTCACAGTCATATATCCTGTAAACAAAAAAAAATACAATTATTTCTGTAAACATTACATATTACAAAACAATAAGTATAGAGAAAGATTGTTTTTCGGGGAGAACTCAGATATAGCATTTAAACACTACTAAACCAAGTACACAATCTGCATCTATGGGTGCAGAGAGCACATGTCTTATATGGAGATAGCGTAAACCCTGTAAACAAAAATAAAATACAATTCATTTGAACCAACAAAACAAAGAGCATTTGTTTTCGAGGGAAAAGTCATACATCCTGAACCAAAAAAATTCTGTAAAACCTAATTTACATAGAATTTTATTATCGCTATATATTTTAAATTTATTATCATTTTATCCACATTGTTCTTAAAATCACGCAAATTAAACACTTAAGATTCAATACAGTAGAAACATAACTTCTCTGCATACCCATTTCAAGTATTCGGTGTCAAATAAACTAGGAGCAAATTGACTGGTTACCTGATTTCATGGCTTCCACTTTTACGGTGAAGCCAGTTCCTGGTGTTTGAGTTTTTTGACTGTTGAATCGAATCATAAATGGCGACGCCTTCCCAATGTTAGCCTGTGTGTATGTTTTGGCTGTTGTAGACTGTCCACACAATCTGTTGAATAGAAAATATGACAAATTTTGACAAAATAGAACTATAAAAAAATAAATATATGATATTTTCAACAATATTCAAACATATTACTATGAGAATCAGATTAGATAATAATTCATTTAAATTACTCTTTTCCCTCGTCTCCAATCAGATAGTCTCTGAATTCTAACCAATGGTAGCAGTCGTTCTGTGAGCTGAATGGCAGGTCGACTGACGTCACAGTTGCTTTGATAATGGAATCAGACTCCCCCTAAGAATTAGAGAAAAAATTAGTTCCAAATAAGGAATTAATCCTTGATATTCATAATTGCAATAGCGTGCGTTACTCAATTTGTATGCGACTGTATCTTTCAAAAAATCATGATTCAATGCTATAATGATAAATCCTAAAAAAAAAAATCATGCTCCAACCTCTGTAATATTTACCTTGACCAGCCACGTGCATGTTTTTCCTTGGGTATATGACGTCATTTTGATTTCTTCTGATCCACCATTGGAGAGATTAATGATTTTTCCACAATCTAAAACAATAAAAAATACAATTTTTGTTTTACAAAATAAGCTTTCCCATATTTTAGTCAACACTTCATCATTTAATCTATTTGATGACGTCATAGATAAAGTGCGGTCCCACATGCCGAACGCCCTAATATAACCTGATACCATAACAATTGACATCAAAGAATCCTACTGAAGTCCGCTCCATCAAGTACTTTCAATACTTTGATTATATTAACAATAATTCACTGACCTGCGTCTGTGTCGAGTTCCTCACACGTTGTGCCCTTGAGACCCGAGGGACACTGGCATTCACACGTGGTTTTGTCCACAGCTTGCATTCGGAAACCCTCATTTTGACAGGAAACTGTGCACGATGCTAAAAAGAACAAAAGCAAACATATGATTTTCACCCTTTCCTAATGTCATATACTTTCTGACATATGTCGTCGACATTTTTTTCACGTTTTGGTTGGAAAAAGGGAACAATACTCTGTCCTAAGATATCCTCGAATCACATTTTGCCTCATTACTTAATATTCATAAATACCTTAGGGTTCAAATGATGTTCAATCAAAAGTACGAAAATTTTCCAAGATTTCTCAGTCGAAACGCCCCCTTTAGCATATCAGATTTTAAAACATGGCTAAAAATGTGATGTCTACGGGGATTTTGTATTGCAGCAAGCCCGGATGATAACGTTAAAAAATTGCGCGAGATATTCCGAGTGACTTAAGATGCAAACATTTCCCATTATAAATCTCCGTAAGAAGTCTGTTTTCGTTACAGTGAATTTTTCGAGTGAAAATTGATAATGTGTCAATGAAGATGACTTGGAAATTCCCTTTTATCGATTTTAATTGCACTTCTTTCACAGGTATGTGTATTTTTTTTTATTAAAAATCGTCCAAATGTGCTGCATAAATATCACGGGACAGACTATAGGACGCACATGAAAAGAAATCTCGCATAAGCGCTTAAGCTTAAGCCAAATAGTCTTGACTTTAGGAATCTGTCACTTCCAGTTAGCCTAATTCTGTAACTAAGTTTAATATAATCTTGACAGGACCTCAACCTATTCAACAGGCGACTGTTGAAGAGATGGTTTCGGCATTAAATGAAACTGCATGATGGGTTGAAAACCTCGACATCCCAAAATCATTAAAATCGTATACGTGTATACTATACACATCTCTCAATTATCATTTTCTTTTCTATTAGTTTTTAAAGTTGAGTTCGATTTACATCTTCAGAAAACTTTGATAGTTTTTCATTGTAAAATCACCGAGATATCCTTACCGGAAGGACAGCTATAAACCTGGTTGACTTCCGCCATGTCGTAAAAGGAAAACCCGCTCTTGAAGTTGGAAATGAGATACTCCAAGTCCCTGGTCTGGTATTGTCATTGTGTTCTTGCCATTTGATGTAAAAGCCTGAAATATTTATGGTACAAAATCATATATCATTATACAAAGTCTATGAGATAAAGCCATTCAATCAGCAGTTAACAGCTGAAAAAAAACTACTCGAACACAGTAGTCGGCAATTTTTTCAATTTGTTGTAAATAAATTTAAAAATTAGGCAAAATTATAACAGTGAGGGAACAAATTGATAAAATTGCCGCCGACTCCTGTGATACGAAGCAAAATGGGAGAAACTTTTCTTTTTCACAATCTATATGACGTAACATGGTATTTTTTTCGAAAGGCACATCATTTCGACTCCCAACATGATGATGTTGCCCATGATAAAACATGACATCGTCAAAGGGAAGTCTTTGTTTTGTACATGTATATAAACTAAAGCCCGAGAGAGCTTCTTTACCGTCAAGTGGTACTGCAGAATGGAGGCGTAGTCGTACACCTCGTTGTTCTTTGTCTGGGCACTGAGAGCGTACTGGTCGTTGTAAGCACTCTGTATATTCTCCCAGTTGATCTTCACGAAGTATTTCCTCCTGTTTCTCTGCTGTTCATGAAGACCTCCCATAGCATGGTGCAATTCGTGTAGAACTACGTATTCCTACGAGTTGAAAATTAAAAAAAAAAGAATAAGCATAAAACAACATGAGACCAAATTGAAAATTCGTTTTCTTAAAATTCAATCCTTATTTTTGCAATGCATAAGTTCGTATGACAAGTTTTCCTATTTTATTTTTTTACTCTAAGACTTTTTTACGAGACAGTCTTTATAACCAGTATATGTTTATCTATTTTATAAATATTTACAATAAGGCTAAGTTTTTATCCTGATGTTTTTTTTTAACATTTAATACTTTTATTACTTGAAAACGAGACATGGCGAAACTGCGAGTAACTCTCCCGCTAATTTGTAATTACAGGTAAGTATCATTTACTTTGTAAAATCGGCAGTCGACAAATCATTGAGGGATATTACGTTTTACTGGTTACCGATAACTCCCAATATAAAGAGTGCAGTACTCACATCTAAGCAACCTTGACCGAGATTGAGTCCTTGACCTCCAGAGAATTTAACATTGCCGACGTAGGACCAACACCTGAAATACATCGTGTAAAACGTTCAATTTAGATTCTCTATCAAATATTTAAATGAAAACAAATCAAGTTGAGAGAGAGAGAGAGAGAAGAAAAGGAGAGAGAGAGAGAGAGAGAGAGAGAGAGAGAGAGAGAGAGAGAGAGTATTCTAATCACCCATTCTGATCGCCTGTGATTTTCACAAAATACGTATCATCTGCAGTTTTGAGTCTCCACCTGACACACGTGGTTTGTGCAATATGTGCCACCATATTTTCTATAAGTGTGGTGGCTTGGCTGAGTCGGGTCCCTAAAATGCGAGTTACGTAAATAATAAAATGCTTTCTTTGTGCTTCATACAAGTTTGAAGGTAGCTAGCATTGCAGAAAACTGGCGGCTACCACAAAATATGATCATATACATGTAGTTATAATTGATTTATACGTTTAAGATTATAATTCGATTATTCTACTGTGTATATGGTCTGTATGTAATATGCTTTGGACCGTTAATAGCCAGTTGTACTTTGAACAATATCGAGGATTTCTCTTTGTAGAGGTTTCCAATATCAAGATCACATCAAGCGCATACGCATTTAAAAATAAAATACTCCCTAATCTTTTTGGCGGTCACAATTTATTTGTTTGACGGCCTCGGAAACCGCCAGATAATTATCTAATTGGTATCCGCCACAAAATATGGTGGCAGCCAGATTATATGTTTCTCTAACCATGCATAAATCAGTTACTAGATAGGAATAAATTATTCTCAAGCTCAACATGTGATTATGGGATTCAACAAAAGACACAAAAACATTGTGCGATGTTGAATAAATTTTAAATTGTTCACCCGAAGATAAGTGAATTCTTCACTTTGAAATAATTAGAATCAAGATAAAGGGTAGAAACATGCCCCATCGAGATAAGGTTTATATATCCCATCCTATAGTAGAAACGTAAAATGCATAGAAGACTCACCGAAAGAATTTGCGTCGATCTCATATGGGATCACGCCATTTTCCCAAAGAAAACTTGACGAAATTCCGAAATTTCTTGCTTGAATAGCCTGTAAATTAAAACAAAAACCAAATTGTATGAGCCAGTGAACACTCGAATGAACTTTTATTAAGATTAATACATCTTCATCTA
Organism: Magallana hongkongensis; assembly: GCA_015776775.1. Lineage (NCBI taxonomy): Eukaryota > Metazoa > Mollusca > Bivalvia > Ostreida > Ostreidae > Magallana > Magallana hongkongensis. Next base: position 1,233,727 of record VIAA01000013.1, on the reverse strand, counting down.
TCAAAGCAGCAGTATCTCTTATGTGACTTTATGGGATAATTCGAATTTGAATTCTGACCAGTGAAATTCAGAAACAAATGAGTGGCAAAGAATTCGAACGCCGTCAAAAGCGGGGAATAGTACGATTTTTTCAAATGCAACAATAAATTAACAAATTTATCAGAGAGTATGAAAACATAACGAAGTGTTGAGGTGATGAAATTGTAACAGAAGGACCAGTTCAGTTTTAAATTTTATCTCAAAATGCAGTTGAATTTAGTAATATTTCAGCAGTCGTAAGATCCAAAGTTCAGCATTTCAACACAGGAAAACCCTTTGAAATCCAATATAAATCATGAAAAACGGTACAAAAAAAAAACATATAGTAAATGTCCTATATTTGGCTGTGTATTCTATTTAGCGCATTTTGACACAGGGGCAAAACCCGTTTTAACATTAATTTCAATGTAACCATAAATAAAGATTATTGTTACATTGAAATTATGTTAAGACGGGTTACAGTCAAATGAATGTTAAAACGGGCTTGGCCCCTGTGGTTTTGGCGGAATGCGGCTTCCACTGAATCAAGTACATCGCTAAATGCAATGCATATTATGTATAAGAATAGTTACATTTAGGAATACGCTAATTCAAATCCATGCAAAACGTTCATAAACTATTTTCCGCCAAATATCGTACACGCCAAATATAATATATTTAGAGTATGAAAACTGGAAAACTGAGTTAAAAATAGCAAATTTTCCAATGTGAACAAAATTGAATCAACAACTATAAGCAAAATCGAGTATATAAAACACGCAAATGACGACCAATCAAAAGCAGCAATGATTTAATGAGGACCAATCAGATCTCACCTTTTTGACCCCTACAACGGGTGGATTTACCGGGGGTAACGGGTGTCTGTCTTTGTCGTCATCATTTGCTTGTTGTTCGTTGACATGGACGTTGTTGGGCTGAAAGAATTGTTATTGATGTCAATGCCTTTATTAACGCTTCTCTAACTGTTGACACTGTTATCTGTTGTCAATGAAATAGGGTCAAATTCATTTTCTGGGGGGGGGGGGGGGATGGGGAAAGGGGGGGGGGGGTCGGGGGAATGGGAGGGGGTGGTCAGTAACATCGACACTGTAAAATAGATAACAACTCTGACTGAATGAAATTTTTTAACTTCATTTTTTCAAGATAAGTTGTATTTTTGCTGGTAGTACTAGTATACTCCACTAGCAAGAATATAAAAATTCCAATCATGTGTATTTCGATTCAATTCAAGATTTTTTAAAATGAAGAATTAATATTACAAACACATTCGACGTAGAAAGCGTCGATCTGATCTCGAATTTGATTAAACTTTTGATCGCTAAAAATTATCTCACAATTACGGATTAAAGTGATAGGGACATATATTTATATATACCAGCATAATCTGAAACAAAAACGATGGTTTAAACGATATGAGCTTTTATCATAGCATCGTATTTGTTGAAGAAGGATTTTTTTAAAGTTATTATTCTAGAACTGTTTGTGCAAATGTTGAAGAAAAGTATGCAGTATTTTTTTTTTTTATAAAACTTACATTAAATAGAAATTCAATGGCGGCACTGTCTGTATTTTTATTACTTTATCAAACGATTCAAAAGATGCACAGTTTTGTAAGTTTTAAAAACGATATCTTACAAATAAACAACAAAATATTAATAACGAATAACAGCTCTCGATCTTTCATAATTTCTTGTATTTTGTTTATAATTCTTTATCAAATACTTTTTAACTTAGAAAACTTTGAACCAGTTTAATGACGCATCGCCCCTCAGGCTTTTCTGGCCTTTGATTTTTTAATCATTTCTTTTTTGATGGTCAAATCGTTAGGCACTGAATTATATGAGATAAACCCGAACAGACACGGGTCAAAATTTAGTCAGGTGTAACAAAACCTACATGTATACATATTCTAATCATTTCTTGTAAAGATGAATTGAATCAAACAGCAGACGCTATAAGCTTTGTGACCATACGGGTCAGTCAATTGACACCATCCCGCGACAATCGCCCTCCAGACTTCTGGATTTACCTAGTTCCGTCACGATAGCTAAAACACATTCAATGACTTAGGTGGTCGACCATTGCTACCATTCGTGTGGATAAAATTTCAGAGGTCACCAGGAAGTCCATTATTTGAAGTGATGTTGTCCTTTTTTTTTTTTGCTATAAATTTGTCTGTTTACTGAGAATTTGTTTTTTTTGTTTTTTTTGTTTGTTTGTTTGTTTTTTTTTGGGGGGGGGGGGGGGGGGTTAGAACATGGAACTGGAGAGAATTGAGATTCAGACGCCTGTGATCTAAGATTTATAGACACGTGTACCTACCTTCAACTCTTTGTCCCCCACAATGACCGTCTGTCTCTCTGCGTCGTTCTCATCCTCTGTACTTAAAACGTCCTGTGTGTATCAGAAAGTTACAAATAAAACAGCTACATACCCAACTTGTACTTAGTGAATGCCCCATACATTTAAACATTCAACAAGGAGGAAAAAGACCTCCATAAAGCATGCTCTCGTGAAGCCATTCACATAGAACTTCCAATCATGTGTTGTTCTATAAGCGAGTAAGAAGATGGGTGTAAAAAGACAACCCCAAAAAAATCCAAAAATGGGCGACCCTGTCAAATTATGATGAAAAATCATTAGAATTGTTTACAATGGGAAACAATATTTAGACGAATATTATTGTCCTACCAGTATTTATCAAGTAAAACTGTATTCGTCACAACAGGCGAATTTAACCCATTTTGGCACAGTTTATATAACACCAAAATGGGATACCTATCTCTGTAGCGCTATTAGTATAGATTCAGCCTACGAACACACAGGTCTAAAACGACGGGGACTTTTTGCTTTTATAAATAGCAATACATTTTAAAAGTTGATTTCCCCCAAGAAATTGAAGTCTAAGTCGAACGCCTGCTTAAACTCCATATATCATTAAGAAATTAATATAAAGGTTTGCGCTTGTATGTAAAACTTTCCCAAAGGTGTAGTGAACCTTCTTCTCACCTTCTCCAAAGGATCTTCTGCTCCATTGGACCCACGTGACTGTAAGTCTTTCTGATTTGTGACGTATTTGTCGAGCGCGTTAAGGAGATCTCGCAACCGAACGTCTACAAAAGGAAGAGTTTATAGTAAAAAAGAAAAAAAGGGAAAAACTAGAAGGAGAAATATATATATAAAGAAACACGGGGAAAGGAAATGAGAGAGAGAGAGAGAGAGAGAGAGAGAGAGAGAGAGAGAGAGAGAGAGAGAGAGAGAGAGAGAGAGAGAGAAACATGGGAGAGAACCATGTGAGAGAAAAAGACAGATAGAGAGATGAGAAAGAGAAAGAAAAGGGGAAGATGAATGCACGAGAAAATGGAGAAAAATATAAGAGAAATGGAGAGGGGAAAAAGAAGAGAAAGAAAGAATGGCTATAAAATTGAGAATTGCGTTCCGAAAACAAACACAACTCTCTAAAGTTATAGAGTCTCAATACGTGTATTATTAATTATTGAAGAAAAATTCAAAAATGATTTATTTTTTGTATACAATGTTACCAATTATCAAGCCTCGTGAAATTAAAAGGTTTTTCTTTTGTGATCAAATCAAATTCTATAAAGTCATCTTTTTTCTCATTGAATTTAACTTCAAAGAGTTTTTTTTTACCTCTTAGTGTTACAAATTTTTCTACATTTTTATCTGCTATATCATCTCTGATTTTCAACGAAAGAAATCCAAATACACGTTCACACTAATTGATTTGTAAGAGCGGAGTTTCGAAAAATAAAACGTCACGTGATTATTGAACCGCGAATTGAAAGAGACGACGATGGTGTCTAATCAAAATATCTCTATTTCTCCCCAAGGGGTATGTCTTATTAACAAAGAGGAACATTTAATTGGAAATTGTCACGGGTTTTCAATTTGATACCATAAAGTTTATATAGTAAACACTTTGAAACGTACGTATAGCAGCTCAGAAAAATTTCTGTTTTCTCTCTACCGTGCTATCGTTTTATCGATTGAAATCCTCCTCCACCTCCTCCTCCTCCTCCTCCTCCGGAGAGAGAGAGAGAGAGAGAGAGAGAGAGAGAGAGAGAGAGAGAGAGAGAGAGAGAGACAGACAGACAGAGAGAGCATGAAAGAGAAAGAAATATAAGAAAAAAGAGAAAGAGACTTTGTATGCAATCAATATCTTCAGATTAAAAAATGGAGAAGGCTTACATAGGCATTGCCTGCTGCCTAATCCATTTATGTAAATGTATATTTGCATAATAAAATATGTTCAAATCATATTAAATCAAATCAGATTAAAAAAATGCAACTTATAAATACATTATTAAAAGATACTACTATATATACTGTCAATACACGCGCTGACTGGTATTTTAAGCATTTATTAATTTGTGCATGCAAATTTAAGATTTAAATTTCAATTTAAATTCAACATAAAGTGAACATTGCTTTTGTTTTTCTGGGTTTTTTTTAATTTAGGAAGTTCTCTTTCCTCTGTCGTGCATCTTGAATATTGTTGGCAAATTTATCTCTTTTTTCAATTCGCAATTTTAACAATATGAAGCTTTAAAAGTTAATTTTTGCAATTTTAATTTTGCTTTAATAATTCTTAGAATTACCGGAAAAAATATTTTTACCTTGAATTTTTGGCGTACTTCTCGGTTGAACTGCTGCAATGCTAACCCCGAAAAGGAGCACGCACAGAAGATGCCGTGCTCTCATGACTGTAGGTTCCCGAATTCTGTCTTTGGATGACCACGTCCAGAATCTACCCTATATACCGGAGGCCCATCGAGCGTGGGTGGCAGTGGGCCATAACAAATTTGTCCGGACATGAATACCCAAAGTTACTGGCGCGTCCAGTGATATTTTCAATAAACAACAACTTCGTGATCCACATCATGGTTCGTTTAATCTACTAATTTGCTGATTTTTAGAAAAAGCGGCGAAAATAAATAAATAAACTCAAACAGTGTTCGTAAGGTTTATGACCTTTACTAAGAAAAGACGTCATAAATTGTCTTGTTTGCGCTTTTCATCCTCTGGATTAAAAATATTATTTTTAAATTTTGATTATAAAACGTCGTAGATTGTGACGTTGGCGAAGGCTGTTGGCGTTGGAGGATGAGTTTGATTTTTCAAAAGATTGAAAAAATAACTCCCCAAAGAAGCCCAAAAATTCCTCAAGAATGAAGTTTTTTTATTTTAAATTAAACAATATCTATATGTTTATTCAAATATCTAGAATATGAAAAAGAAAAAGAGGCAGAGACGCTAATCTTCGTTCCCTTCCCGACCGTACGGTCAGAGTAATTACTTATAAACACAAAAAACAAAACAAAAAAAAAACAGAGGAGGAAAAACGTAAAAAGAAGAACGGCAGGAACGAAATGAAAATAAGAATTGTAACACCATCAACTTCTACTTTTGGTTTAATGGATTTATTGTGCTACGCTTTTATAATGGAATAGATTCGTGTACAATTACTGGGAAAAAATACACTTTGTATATTGGTTTTTGTTAATTTTATTTTACCGATTTAGAAAATAGTACAATATGAATATGTTCAATGTCCTCTTATCTTAAGACATAAACATTTGTAACCCTGCCACCAACCGAATCCTTTGGGAGTTTTTTTCTCTGAGAGAATTAATTTAACTATAAATATATACTAAAGGAGAATCTTAAACTACTTGTATTAATTGTTTTCCAGCACTTACTGCGGATGGTAATAAAATATATATGCGTGATGGTGTTCTTAAAGGTATTTTAATAGTACGTTTTGTTTTTTAAAATCAATTCTTAATACACGATTTAACATATCAGCTAAGTTTAAAGTAGTAAACTCAAACAAAAAATCCCCCATTACTAATGATAATGATATAATACATGACATGTACCATCCAAATTTTTTCCCATATCCGTAAAAAAAAAATTCAGAAAGTTACAGCCGTAGTGGTCAAACGGAGATTTTCAAAATAAAAGAAGAGGGAACGATTTCTTGCGAGTATTTGGATCTTCATTTATTTTCCCTCTATTAATTCTTACTGTCTTGATATTTAAATCATCATGTTGTTTTCTTGCGCAGCGTTACGACTGATCGAACATCAATATTGATAGAAAGGATTCTATTCTTAAGCTGGTACATGTATATATATATCTGCAGGCATTAACGAATGAACACATCTACTGACGTTATCAAACATTACAATCTTCAGGCCTTAAACTTTTAAGCTGGAATGTGCTAAAATCTGACGTTAAAAGAAATTCGCAATGTAAATAAATAGGCAATCAAACCAATATAACGGTAGAACCCAATGATATTTACATGGATATCTTTCTATTCAATCTGCATTTTTTTTTAAACTCTCTCTCTCTCTCTCTCTCTCTCTCTCTCTCTCTCTCTCTCTCTCTCTCCTTCAATTAAATTAATTCGTTTTCATGAACTTAAATGTAGAAAAAAAAAAATTTTAAAAAAACATTTTTTAGATTCTTTTGTAAGCAGAGTTTTTCCTTAAGCAGGATAATTTAGAAAATGAAACTTCTTTTTCGATAAATGAATTTTATTCAAAATGCGTGATGACTAAAAGTCATGCACGATGCATATATATACGACTGAGATGCCTAAAAGTGTCAACGAGAGGCGTCATTATGAGTTGTAAAACTTATCTAATTATCAAATATCGTAAAATAATATTAAGTTAATAATATACCAGCACTTGGATTTCAGAAAACTATCAAAAGATCTATCATAAGACATATCCGATATATAAGACTGTCGTAAGATCTGACTTTTGACAATTGTAAGATCTATCACTTGCTTTTTCACAAACTATCTTCAGTGCTAAACATTTTCAGACAATTCTTATGACACACTTCATAATTCCTACATAAACTAAAAAAATATTGTGAAATGTGCAAAACAATTATATTTTATATCTTTTCGATTGAGAATCATACCACTTTTAATTAGTTTTATGCTCTGAAATTTGCTTTAACTGAAAACTGAATATTTTACGCGTTCATAATCACGAATTTTTGTTATTCATTTAGAGAAGGTTTCATTTTATCTTGCAACGCTTATCAACTTCATTTGTTGATGAATTTGTTAATCTAATAAGTTTCTAAAACATCGGTTTCTTGATGCTAAAGTGGTATGAGACTCCTGTCGATATTAGTGTGGACAAAATCATATTATAAACAAAATACTTTCCCCGGTTTAGAATTTTTAAATTTTACAATATTTGAATTGCTGTTTATTTCGATAGGAAGTACGTCACACACCATCGTGGTGTTTTAATTTTTCATGTACTAATTTAAGTAGGATTACATATAACTAGTTGAGTTTTGTAGTACTGTTTCAACTAATCCGGTTTGCCTAGCCTATCATTTTAATTCAAATTACTTTCGATTGAAACCTTGGAAAGTTTGTAATTCAGTTAAACATAGAAAAGCGTCAGGGGCTCGTAACATAAAGTATTCTAAGATTTTGACTTAAGTGGGGTCGTGAGTAGGACTTAGGCGCAATCTCAGGACCTACATAAGTTCCTACTCAAGTATATCTTATACCGTAACATAAAGCAAACTAATAAGCAATGTTTTAGCTTAAGTCTAAGAATGTACATAAGTCCTACTTAAGCACTGTCTTAAACTTAAGTACCCTTTATATTACGAGCCTCAGCATTCAATATTCTAGCTAACTTTTTTTTTCAAAATGGCTGTCACTATATATAACGACACCCATGAGCTGGATAAATGAACATGGCTTCGCGTACTCGCCTAACATCATGTTTACTGGTCGACATCGCAACAGAGCGTATCTGAAAATTACATTCGGAATTTGTCAAAGTAGAAAAATCCTTATTACAGTCCATGTTTATCCGATATTTTTAATAGAGCTCTTCTAAAAGAGATATCAATACAGTCTAGAATAGCTTGTCTCTAAAATGTTGAGGAAAATCATTATTCTCTTCAATCTAATTCTGCGATACGATCACTTCTGAAAATTTCTCTGTAACAGAGTAACTCTGTTTTTAACCGCTTTGTTTTCTAATTTCTGTTTTTAACCACTTTGTTTTCTGATTTCTGTTTTTAACCGCTTTGTTTTCTAATTTCTGTTTTTAACCGCTTTGTTTTCTAATTTCCAACCGCTCTAGCTGTGAATTAACTTAGCTGCCCTTAAAGGGGCATGGTCACGATTTTGGTCAAGTTTTATTTTTCTGTTTTTATTATTTGTAATGCTTTAAGAATGCATTTCTAATGATCAAATGAAATTTGGGTGCCAGTCGTTGAGTTTTAAGCACGATACAAGGCTCACAATTCTTCGTCATGTAAACAAGGCTCGTGCGCTGTTTTTGTTTACAAGTGTTCAATATACCAGTAAAAATCTTTTTAAAGCTGGTTTGTCTATCTTGTTCTTCATTTTAAGCATAAATAAACAGTTCCTAACGATTTACCCATTTATTTTAGGACTGGAACTGGAATTTTCACTTCAACGTTCGAAATGTAAACAAACGCTTTGTTTACATTGCAAAGAATTGCAAGCTCTAAAACTCCCTTATATCTCATCAAATGACACTCAAATTTTGGTTGCCTATTAAAAATGCCTTACTGAAGCATTGTAAACATAAAAATCGAAAAAATAACTTTTGACAAAAATCGTGACCATACCCCTTTAAGATATACATGCATGATGATTTGGATGATTTGTAACAAAATACACCAGTGAAGGAAGTGTAATTCACGTAGACGAAAGGGAAAATATCCGAGATATCTTTATTGATACATTGACATTTTTCAGTCAAAAAAAGTACAGGAACGGTAACAACTTTTTTAATGAGATAAAAATATTAAATACGGGATGGTACGTGATCAAATCGATCACGTGCCATCCCGTATTCATAACCCAATTTACATTAAAATGATAAAATCAATCGCTTACCATCCCGTCTTAAATTATATTCTGCTATACATCCAAAAATGATATGTTATTTATAGATGACGCCCAATAACTTGCAATATTTACATTTTCTAGAGTCTTTGCCTGTGATAACACTACGTATTGATTTTGTACTATATAACCCATAACTCTAAATGACGCCAAATCGAGGCGCCAGCGGGGTTTGCATATTTATATTTAAATATTCAATAGTACGATGCATGGCTTAAAATTATATAAATGTAAGTAATAAGGAATCATTCTTTGAATATTATGAGGTGATAATTTAGGTCGGGGCGTGATCAAATTTATCATAAAGTCCTTCGGGATTTATTGGATTTGATCATGCCCCAACCGAAATTATCACTTCATAATTTACTCAAAGAATGATTCCTTCTTCCTTAAATGATATCTTATGGAATTCAAACAAAACACAGATGTAAAGATTGCGATAGACAGCGGTGTTTAATAATCACATGGTTCTATTCAAATCGTCATTTGAAAGAGAAATCTACATGAAAATAACATAAAGCAATAAAAAATCAAATATATTTTAAAACAGAGTGTTTTATTTATACATTAAACAAGTTCATCCGCTAAGAATAAATGAAGACACTTCGATCGATTCCGTTATGTCGTTACTGGAACGGTAGCATTCTTATCATGGACAAGAATTAGGCATAAGTTTGACGTCATCAATCGCTATGTCACTTTTATATGAAGTCCCCTTTTTTGCGTGGAGGAAAATCTAAAATAAAAATCGTATGTTTCAAACATCATTTCTGTACTGCGAAAATTATCTAGTATTATACACTCGTAAAAGAAGAATTTTGCATAAAGTGTTCGAGTAACTCTTACCCAAGTTGAGTCGTCCAGTGTTAAGTCGAGCTCCAGATTGTTCCACTGGTCTCCTTGGTCGCCGGCGATTTTGAACTCTTCTTTCAAGCCTCGTGCAGTGGAGTAAGTGTACACTACAAAACTGCCCATACTGTTTCCCAACATGTGATACTGGAGACTCAGGCAATGGGGAGCGTCTGAAGACAAAGGTGTTGTAACTAAACTCTTATAATTTCTTGTTAATTGTAATTTAAGTGTAAATGCATACAGGCACGTAGCATCGATTTTGAAAATGGGGGGCCAGACTCAACCAAAAAATCTTGACAAGCAAAAAAAAAAAAAAAAAGGCTGTTTCCCAAAATCTTCTAAATCCTAATCGGGAGGGTGGGGGAGGGGGGGGGGTAGGGCTGGCGTAGATCTTTAACTTCGATTTCTCTCATTTCTATTCCAATTTTTTGCATACTCCCAAAAAAGGGGGGGGGGGGCGGCAACTCCATGATAATTCAATTTTACTATGTAAATTTAAGAAAATTATTTGGTGCGAGAAAAAGTCCCCCTGCCCCCCCCCCCCCCCCCCCCCCCCCCCCCCCGATGCTACGTGCCTGCATGCATATAAGTTTTAAATCGGAAAGCTATATATTTTTTTGTTACGTAGTGAAATTGGATATTTCATCATATTGAGATAAAAAATGAAATATTTTAAAATAACTTTTTTTTCAATAGTTCATAGATGCGTTAAATGCCCAAAGTCATGTTAAGTTTTATTGTTTACAAAAGTTGAAATTAAGTTTATTCTTTAAATAAATTTAGAGGCAAACTCTTCTTTTTAATCATTCATACTGTTAATTTAGATTTCAGGGAAAAAATTACAAATCAAAGCAATGTCATATGAACTTTTAAATTAAGTAGATTGAAATGCATACTTAAGAAACAGTCGATATTTTAACAACATAAAATCGATGAAACTTACTTTGAAATCGAACATTGCTAATAATAGTGGCTGCTTGATATCTTGAGGCCTCGAAGTAGAAAAAGTATTTGCCCTTGTAGGCACTGTTAGGTCCAGTCCCCCGCGAGGGTGTCCTTCTCTGTAATTAAATCAATATACATGTATTTTGATGATAAAATGAAGCACCTATTCTCATCGAAAATCATTTCAAACTTAGCACTTTATACATTGGTCCGTTGAAACAAAACACTAACTTCCGGTTGAGCGATATGTTTCCATCATCTTGGAGAAGTTCAGTCAATTCGCAACCTTCAGACTTGCATGTAAGGACATGTAATCTTTTGTAAACTCTCTTTCGTTTAACAATTTTATCAATAAATACAATTACGTAAAAATAGTGTTCGTCATCGTGGGATGTGTCAAATATGAATTAGTCAAATGTTTTGCGATAAATATGCTATCCTTCATTTGTGAGTGTCGACATGAGTTTTTGCTTATTTTTCGAAAATAAAATGGTCACTTTCTAAAGTGGCTGAGTTTATAAAGTATTTATTTTTTTTTAAATTGTTCTCTTCATTTACACATCTATATAAGTGTAGCTAGTCTTCCTACTTTTAACAAAACTTCAAAATAATCCTTTTGGTAAGGAAAAGTTTTTAAATGGTTGTAGAGAAGAACATTTGCGTAAAAAATATCCCCGATGACAAAGAGACCAACAGATGCCGAACAAAATATGCGTTCAGAGGTCGTAATAAAGTTCTTACATTTCGCCTAAACCACCCACGTGTTCGTGTCCGCAGAAAACAGCTCCTTTCTCTCCGCCTTTCAAACCCACAGGAGAAACCTAAAGTAATAGCAATAGTGTTAGTACAATAAAAACTGGTAATACTTATCATTAAAACTGATGATATGAAAAACCCCTATGTAAAAATTTGATCACCGGTTTAAGGAAAAATAATAATTGCCTTTCAAGTTCCAGCTTTTCTGGCCATATGGTTTTCAGAAAAAGAGATTTTAAAAAGAATTTTTGTACATATTCCTATGTAAAAATTATGGTCCGCTCTACCCCGGTGGGGTTATAATTTGAACAACTTGAATGTACACTACCTTAGGATACTTTCATAATTCCACACAGGTTTCGACGTTTATGACAAAATTATTTTTTCTTCCTTTTATTATGCAAAAATACAACCCTCATTGTGGCCCCATCCTATCCCCGGGATCTAAAGAATTGCTATCATTGTTTCAATAATTCATAACCATTTCCCCTTGTAAGAGGATGTTGCCTTTTATTTTAACAATCTTGATTCTCCTTCACCCAAGAATGCATTATGCAAAGTTTGGTAAAATTGTTAGAGTGGATCTTGAGAAGTTGATGAAAAATTAATATAAAAAAGTTTACACAGAGAGACGGAGAGACAGACAAACGTCTGACAAAGGGTTATTATAAAATCTCACTAATAAACAAAAGCAACTCTTTACATGTTTATGTCAAATACTAAATACAACAATTATGTAATAAGTTTTTTTTTCTGTTATATGTATAGCTTAAGAAGGCTAAATAGTCGTGATCAGTTTAAGGCTATATCAACCTCCTTGAGAAAAAAGAGTTCCGTAAAAAAAAAAAAACCAACGTATTTTTCAGCTAAAATATTTGGAAATGTTCTAAACTTAATTTTACTTTATACCGAGGCTACTTTGGCAAAGAGAAAATGAATACCTTCACAATTCTGTCCAAGGAAACCCGGCTTGCATTCACATCTGTACGGGTTTTCCTCCCCTGGTGTGTTAGTACAACTTCCGTCGTGTTGACAAGGGTTGCTTAAGCACGCATCATTATTAATTGGGGCTGTTTAAATAAACCAAAAAATCAACATGGGTAATAAAATTAAATGATATAAGTAGAATTTAAACAATAACACTCAATGGTTATAATTTCTCCACATAGAAAAATTGGTTTTCTAATGTAAATTACGTGTCCAAATTGTATTCTTCGCGGTTTATAAAGCGTAAACCTCCCCAGACCATGAATTTTATATCGAATAAAACAAATAAATATTGAATTCATTCCTTAAATCAATACACATTTCTCTCCTTTACATTTTATAGACATTATTAAGACTATGAATAAGTGGTGAAGAATCGTTAGTTTGTTTATCGTTATCAATCGTGTATCGAGAAAATTCAGCAAGTTAGTGATCGTCCGTGTATAATACGTAATCGTTCGTGTATCGTGCGTGATCGTCCGTGTATAATGCGTTATCGTTCGTGCATCGTGCGTGATTGTTCGTGTATCAGAATCGTGCGTGTCGTTTATCAACAATAACTTTGTAACCTCTGTATCTAGTGACTAAATAAGTATTCTAACTCTGTCTTACTTTCACATTTGAGTCCCGTGTAACCTGTTTTACACTGACAACTGTAACCCTCAGTGCTAGTTTGATCAGCAACACAGGTAGCATCATTCTGACAACCATGGCCGTCACATGGGTTGACAAGACCTAGAATCATATAGAAAATCATTTCCTGGTTCTGTACATTAAACAGAGTTAATTGTGTAAATTAGGAAATGATACTTCCATCAAACCTAAAAGTAATGCTGAAAACGTATAAATTGCACACTGCCCTTTGTTGAAACAGAAAATATCTTCATGAAAATGTAGCTGCAGGTCTGTAGCTTCCGGTCTGAAAAAAATTCGGATGGACGACCTGAGAGCTACAGTGCCTCCCATACTAAAAATCTGCAATTTACGGCGGACAAAAAATTGCGCTAGTTTTGGACTGATCAACCTTATTTTCACACAAATTCTGTGAAAACAATTAGTACCATTAAATTCTTCAGACAATTTACTACTGATATTGTTATTTAACTTGCCTCAGACTTTCTTTGAAACATGCTAAACGACCTCGGAGATAAAGTATATTAATTCACGTCGAGATCGAGAGTCGCCATTTTTACATGTAAACAAACTGCACCACTTCATTTTACAGGGCTGGTGATCGTGTTTAAAAGAATATCAGAGGCAAGTAAAGTGACGATATCTGTAGTAAATTGTCCGAAGAATTTTTTGAAATCAAATATTTATACAGAATATGTTCGAAATTGAGATTAATAAGTCCAAAACTAGCGCAATTTTTTGTGCCTCGTAATTTGCAGTTTTTTACTATGGAAGGCACTGTAGCTCCCAGGTCGTCCATCCGAATTTTTTCAGACCGGGAGCTACAGACCTGCAGCTACATGAAAATGCTACCTACGTTTAAGCAATTTATCCGTAAAAGTGTTTTAGCTCTAAAACGCTATCAACAAATCAGGACTACAAGCGTGTAATAATCTTTCTTCTTGTCGGTAGTATAAAGTTACACAAATTTACAATGAAAATTGAAATTAAGGAGGCTCAATCAAGATATGTCACCATGGGTAATTTTGTCATTTGAAAAGTACCGATCTTTCGTCTTCTTCAAGTTCTACAGTGGTAACAACGTTGTTGTTGATAAACCAATCGTATTAAATAGTTCGTGTATCGTGGGTGATCGTTTGTGTATCGTGCGGGAACGTGCGTGTATGAGGAAATCGGTTTGTGGATTTTCATGTGCGTGTTCGTGGGAACTTTTGTGTGTGGTAACTGTTTTTTTAAAAAAAAGCAAGAAGTAATTAATGAAAACAGCGACGAGTAGTTTCATCATTCGTGTATCAGAATAGTGCCTGTCTTTTATCAACAATAACTTTGTAACCTCTGTATCTAGTGACTAAAAAGTATTCTAACTTTGTCTTACTTTCACATCTGAGTCCCGTGTAACCTGTTTTACACTGACACCAGTAACCGCCAGGGCTCGTTTGATCAGCAACACAGGTAGCATCATTCTGACAACCATGGCCGTTACATGGGTTGATTAGACCTAGAATCATATAGAAAATCATTTTCTGGTTCCGTACATTAAAGTAGAAATGTGTCAATTAGGAAACAACTCTTACATCAACCTTTAGAGTAATGCTAAAAACTTTCTTTATCGTGTACTCCCCTTTGTTGAAACAGAAAATATCATGAAAATATCACCTACATCTAGTATTTATATATATATATATATATATATATATATATATATATATATATATATATATATATATGAAAATTGAAATTAGGGAGGCCCAATCAAGATATGCCCAATTTTTTGAACTGATCATATTAGTAAGTTTACATATTGTAAAGAAATTCTTCTTAAATGTGAAATTTGAAAAGTAACGATCTTGAAGCTTTGTCTTCTTCATGTTCTATTTAGTAAATAGCAACGATTCGGAATCATACAAATATGTATTTTATCATCAAAATTAGTTGGTTAATGAAATATTCCACTTAAAATCCAAAACAAAGTCGACACAATTCTTACTCGGTCTTACTTTCACATTTGAGTCCCGTGTAACCTGTTTTACACTGACACCTGTAACCTTCAGTGCTCGTTTGATCAGCAACACAGGTAGCATCATTCTGACAACCATGGCCGTCACATGGGTTGACAAGACCTAGAATCATATAGAAAATCATTTCCTGGTTCTGTACATTAAAAAGAATTAATGGTGTAAATTAGGAAATGACACTTCCATCAAACTTAAAAGTAATGCTAAAAACGTATAAATTGCACACTGCCCTTTGTTGAAACAGAAAATATCTTCATGAAAATGCTACCTACGTTTAAGCAATTTATCTGTAAAAGTGTTTTAGCTCTAAAACGCTATCAACAAATCAGGACTACAAGCGTTTAATAATCTTTCTTCTTGTCGGTGGTATAAAGTTACACAAATTTACAATGAAAATTGAAATTAAGGAGGCTCAATCATGATTTGTCACCATGGGTAATTTTGTCATTTGAAAAGTACCGATCTTTCGTCTTCTTCAAATTCTACAGTGATAACAACGTTGTTGTTGATAAACCAATCGTATTAAATAGTTCGTGTATCGTGGGTGATCGTTTGTGTATCGTGCGAGAACGTGCGTGGATCAGAAAAATCGGTTTGTGATTTTTAAGTTGAATAAAAGTTGATTTTTGTGTGAATTTTTTCGATTTTTAACCCTTTTTTTTTTTAACAAAAAGCCAGAGGTGATTCATAAAAACAGCGACGAGTAGTTTTTTAAACAACGCAATTGCAGCAATGTGGCTTTAATTTACATGTCAGCGCTCATCTTTTTAATACATTCTTAATTTTGTCGTTAAATTGTTAGCATACCAAACAACTCATTTAATCCTTTGACTTGTTTAGTTAGATTGGTATGATTTTGTAAACAGACTGTATCTAGCATCCATCATACAAATAATAATAACCACATATGCGTGTAGCATTAGAAACATGTTTAAAGAAGATCTTTATGCCAATCCATTCCCCGATAAATATTGAACAATCGTTCTATTAGTTATTTTTAAAAAATGAATATCAATACACATTCCTTTCCGTTGAAATTTATAAACTTGATTAAAAATATGAATAAGTGGTGAAGAATCATTCGTTTGCGTTTGTTTATCGTTCTCAATTGTGTATCGTGAAAATTCAGTAAGTTTGTGATGTTCGTGTATCGTGCGTGATCGTTTGTATTATCGTGTGTGATCGTTCGTGTATCAGAATAGTGCCTGTCTTTGATCAACAATAACTTTGTAACCTCTGTATCTAGTGACTAAATAAGTATTCTAACTTTGTCTTACTTTCACATCTGAGTCCCGTGTAACCTGTTTTACACTGACACCAGTAACCGCCAGGGCTCGTTTGATCAGCAACACAGGTAGCATCATTCTGACAACCATGGCCGTCACATGGGTTGATAAGACCTAGAATCATACAGAAAATCATTTTCTGGCTCTGAACATTAAAATAGAATTGTGTAAAAAAGGAAATGACTCTTACGTCAAACTTAAAAGGAAAGCTTAAAACTAATAAGTTGCGTTCTGCCCTTTCTTAACACAGAAAATATCTTCATAAAAACGTCAGCTACGTTTAAGCAATTTATCCCTAACAGTGTTTTAGCTCTAAAACGCTATCACCAAATCAGGACTACAAGCGTTTAATTTTTTTTTCTCCTTGTCGGTAGTATAAAGTTACAGAAATTTACATATGAAAATTAAAATTAGGGAGGCCCAATCAACATATGTCATTATGGATAATTTTGTCGTTTGAAATTAGCGATATTCATCTTCTTCAAGTTCTACAGTGGTAACAACGTTATTGTTGTTAACCCAATCGCATTAAATAGTTTGTGTATCTGGGTGATCGTTTGTGTATCGTGCGGGAACGTGCGTGTATGAGAAAATCGGTTTGTGGATTTTCATGTGCGTGTTCGTGTGAACTTTTGTGTGTGGTTGTTTTTAAAAAAAAAAAGCTAGAAGTAATTCATAAAAACAGCGACGAGTAGTTTTCAAAACAATGCATCAATGTAGTTTTAATTTTTATAGAAGAATATTGGCAATAGATTACATATATGCATCATGTCAGCACTAATCTTTTTATAACAGTCTTTGTTTCATTTAATCCTTTGATTGGTTGAGTTAGATTTGAATGATTTTGTAATCAGATTATATCTAGCATCTATCATATCTTTACACATACTTATAACCAAATAAGCGTGTAGCATTAGAAACATTTTTAAAGATGAGGATCAATTTTACCCATTCCACGATAAATATTAAACAATTGTTCATGAATCGTGCGTTATCGTTCGTGTATCGTGCTTCATCGTTCGTGTATCAGAATCGTGCATGTCGTTTATCAACAATAACTTTGTAACCTCTGTATCTAGTGACTAAATAAGTATTCTTTGTCTTACTTTCACATCTGAGTCCCGTGTAACCTGTTTTACACTGACACCAGTAACCTTCAGTGCCTGTTTGATCCGCAACACAGGTAGCATCATTCTGACAACCATTGCCGTTACATGGGTTGACAAGACCTAGAATCATATAGAACATCATTTCCTGGTTCGGTACGTTAAAAAGAATTAATTGTGTAAATAGAAAATGACACTTCCATCAAACTTAAAAGTAACGCTAAAAACATATAAATTGCACACTGCCCTTTGTTGAAACAGAAAATATCTTCATGAAAATGCTACCTACGTTTAAGCAATTTATCCGTAAAAGATTTTAGCTCTAAAACGCTATCAACAAATCAGGACTACAAGCGTTTAATAATCTTTCTTCTTGTCGGTAGTATAAAGTTACACAAATTTACAATGAAAATTGAAATTAAGGAGGCTCAATCAAGATATGTCACCATAGGTAATTTTGTCATTTGAAAAGTACCGATCTTTCGTCTTCTTCAAATTCTACAGTGATAACAACGTTGTTGTTGATAAACCAATCGTATTAAATAGTTCGTGTATCGTGGGTGATCGTTTGTGTATCGTGCGGGAACGTGCGTGTATGAGGAAATCGGTTTGTGGATTTTCATGAGCGTGTTCGTGTGAACTTTTGCGTGTGGTTACTTTTTTTTAAAAAAGCTAGAAGTAATTAATGAAAACAGCGACGAGTAGTTTCATCGTTCGTGTATCAGAATTGTGCCTGTCTTTGATCAACAATAACTTTGTAACCTCTGTATCTAGTGACTAAATAAGTATTCTAACTTTGTCTTACTTTCACATCTGAGTCCCGTGTAACCTGTTTGACACTGACACCAGTAACCGCCAGGGCTCGTTTGATCAGCAACACAGGTAGCATCATTCTGACAACCATTGCCGTTACATGGGTTGATAAGACCTAGAATCATATAGAAAATTATTTTCTGGTTCCGTATATTAAAATAGAATTGTGAAAAAAAGGAAATGACTCTTACGTCAAACTTAAAAGGAATGCTTAAAACTTATAAGTTGCGTACTGCCCTTTCTTTTCCTCAGAAAATATCTTCATGAAAACGTCAGCTACGTTTAAGCAATTTATCCCTAACAGTGTTTTAGCTCTAAAACGCTATCACCAAATCAGGACTACAAGCGTTTAAATTTTTTTTATTCTTGTCGGTAGTATAAAGTTACAGAAATTTACATATGAAAATTAAAATTAGGGAGGCCCAATCAACATATGTCATTATGGATAATTTTGTCGTTTGAAATTAGCGATATTCATCTTCTTCAAGTTCTACAGTGGTAACAACGTTTTTGTTGATAACCCAATCGCATTCAATAGTTTGTGTATCTGGGTGATCGTTTGTGTATCGTGCGGGAACGTGCGTGTATGAGAAAATCGGTTTGTGGATTTTCATGTGCGTGTTCGTGTGAACTTTTGTGTGTGGTTGTTTACAAAAAATAAGCTAGAAGTAATTCATAAAAACAGCGACGAGTAGTTTTCAAAACAATGCATCAATGTAGTTTTAATTTTTATAGAAGAATATTGGCAATAGATTACATATATGCATCATGTCAGCACTAATCTTTTTAAAACAGACTTTGTTTCATTTAATCCTTTGATTGGTTGAGTTAGATTTGAATGATCAGATTATATCTAGCATCTATCATATCTTTACACATACTTATAACCAAATAAGCGTGTAGCATTAGAAACATGTTTAAAGATGAGGATGAATTTTACCCATTCCACGATAAATATTAAACAATTGTTCATGAATCGTGCGTTATCGTTCGTGTATGGTGCTTTATCGTTCGTGTATCAGAATTGTGCCTGTCGTTTATCAACAATAACTTTGTAACCTCTGTATCTAGTGACTAAATAAGTATTCTTTGTCTTACTTTCACATCTGAGTCCCGTGTAACCTGTTTTACACTGACATCGGTAACCTCCAGTGCTCGTTTGATCCGCAACACAGGTAGCATCATTCTGACAACCATTGCCGTCACATGGGTTGATTGCATCTTAAGTGAAGTGAACAGAATTTGATACACAAAAAATAACTGTTCATAAGAGTAATAATTTTGTTAAACTTAACAAATAATCACGAAGTTGAAATGAAATAAAAACATTGGCAAAAATGTTAATACAATTCTAAGTATAAACTTATAACAAAAATGTTAATACAATTCTAAGTATAAACTTATAAGTTAATAAGCAGTAACTATAAAGTATATAAAATTTAAAGTTGTCGTCATATACGACCTTAATAGAACAGAGCGTTTGGTAATGGATTGAATATTTTCTTCATTATCATTATTTCGAAAGCGATATGTACATAAAGGAGGAAGAAAAGAAAAAAAAATCGTGTTTTACTGAAAAACACGAAAAACTGCTAAAATTCTGTAAAACGATACTGTATGCAAGTTCACATTATCTTTGTGGTTTTAAAGACATCTTACGAGCATTGATTCTGAAGATGTAAATCTTATCAATATTACAAGTTCAGAGCTTTTCAAAGTACATGTATAAATATGTTTAGAGTGCAAATCATTTGAAATGAAATCAATCAACCAACAAAAAGATTCGAACTTACTTTCGCAGCGATCTCCAGAGAATCCTGTGGGACAAGTACACACGTACTTAGATCCGGACGGCGGACTTGATCCGTCACAGGTTCCGCCATTTATACACGGGTTTGGATTGCAGGGGGTGTTTGTGCCTGTAAAGCGGCGAAGAGAGTTTTAATATATGTATATGTATACTAAGTTTGCATTTTTAGTGCACCAATAAGTAAGCAGCAACAAGACAATAAGTCTTTTTTAACCTCTGAATTCTTTTAAATCACTTTATTGAATTTTCATATTAAAGTTTTTTAGTGTAAAATGTTCTTAACGCAACATGTATCTGTATGGTATGCAGTGCGAGGATTCCGTTTGCATGCATAACTCTATACTACCTTATTAAAATAATTAGACTCGAATTTTTGGGCTTTAATAACGAGAAATCGGAAGAGTACTGTCCTATTTTTATATAATTTTAAACATCATTGGTACTTGAAGATTACCAATTTGCCTTTATTTTTTCTCAATCAAGCTATCGCTAATTAATAATTAAAGAAAATTCCTTATAAAAATCCCTGAAATCGTCTTGATTTTTTGGATTTTACAATCTTGCGCATGCGTATTACATTCACGTTAAATCACGGGAGGCTCTTTACTTTATGTTTCCACAATATTATATTTCCATGGATAAACTCAGAAACGATATTACAAATACATGTAAATTTTCATTTAAAAAGTGTCATATATTCTGTTCATCAAACAAAAAAAATACGGGATGTACTCTAACTCAGTGCATTTAATATGAAAAATCTCGAGAGTTTCGAATGTCAACATGGTGTAAATTCGAATCAAGTAAAAAAGTTGGTGAAAAAAGGTTGAATTCTTTATTAATATGAATTAAATTTTTAGATGAAAGATATTGACAGCCTCAAAATGGTTTGTTATGAATAAATCAACTTTAATGCAGCTTCATTAATTTTCTCCAAAATCGTTTCGGAGCGATTCTGCAATTTTTTGCTACATTACGGGTATATGAGAGACATTTTAACTGTGGCGATGGCCTGTCCCGAGACACAGAATGTAGTGAAATTAATATCATTATTGTAGGCTTAAAGCTTGGTTAATTAAATGTCAACAATACGGTTTGTTGATGTATCTATTTCGTAAATGTCCGATATCATATGCAATGTCAACCCGTGCACGAACGGGTCAAAGTCTAGTAAAGATTTAATAGTCAAGCACTCGTATT
This sequence comes from Magallana hongkongensis, assembly GCA_015776775.1. Classification (NCBI taxonomy): domain Eukaryota; kingdom Metazoa; phylum Mollusca; class Bivalvia; order Ostreida; family Ostreidae; genus Magallana; species Magallana hongkongensis. The sequence goes on along the minus strand of VIAA01000013.1, from coordinate 1,212,335 downwards.
TTTTCATTTATATCAGTGCTCTAAGCGTTAGACGTTTTTGCTGCACACAATAACACAAAAGGAGCATTAACAACACAGAACATCTATATAGTAACTTACATAGTCCGGGGCGGAGGGATATGTTGTCAATTCCAATAAGCTGTGGCCCCATTACTCCTTCTATGTAGATCTGTCAATGGGTCACATTCACTTCACATTAAATAAGGTTCATCAAGGGTGTTAATATGTATGGCCATCAATTCTCATGCATTACCCTAAAATTCGTTTTCATTCGATGATTAAGACAATTCACTGTTATTCATCTGCCGAGTATTTTTTCTATTTCTTAATGAATCGATTGTATTTCACAGCACTATAGATACTGACAGGGCTGAATTCTATGCGATCTAGTTCAAACCAGTTTATCTAAACCATCAGCAACCTACGAAAAATCTCAGACAGCACGAAAAAAATCACGATGATGTCAGCAATTATTCCTATATAAAACGATTTTTTTTTCTAACGTACTGAGGTACATTAACATTAATTTAGTTAATTTTACTTACGTGTAATGATTAATGTAATAATGCGTTGAAGTGCAGATGTAAATATAACCAACAATATGCTTTCTTTTATGATTCAGGTTAAAAGGGTTGCGATCATTGCAGTAAAAATATACATCACACGCGAACGCGAATTTTTGTATTTTTATTTTTCTATTTAAATAAATAGTTTTTAAATCAATGAACATTTAATTTTGTTGAAAGACTCAACTGTGAGATCAACGAAAAAAAGTGTTTAGTTATAGATTTTTGAAAAAGAAGTTAGGAGAAAATACGTAACGTACTGAGATAAATATCCTCAATTATGACAAACACAAATGATTAATCAATGATAAATATTTACAAGTTCCGTCATACACATCATTACCACTAAGTTGTCAACAGCTGAAATGGAAACAGTTTCCGTCTTCCAGGTATAATCCGTGGTCGTTTTCAGGTTCTTGACGTTAGTTTTTGTCTTTCCGGTTCCTTCCACGTACACGTTGATCTGGGTTAAAGAACTGCCCTGTACATTATTACCGAGGGAGTAGTCGAATGATAAACAACGGTCAACGGCTGAAATATATATAAATAGTAGCAGAATGAAAATGTACAAAACGTTTTAAAAGACTGATTAACATTTATGCTGTTGGGTTACAACGAGACTAGAAGCCCATAGACTTTGACAGTCACCTGAGTATCATGGCCAACAGATGGACCCATGTCTGCATGTAAACTTCATTTTCGAGTCTTAACCCTAATCCGAGACTCTCTGATTATTACTCCACTTTTATTATTTGCTGTTTGCAAACATCAGTAAACGGAGGGGGAAGTCAGAGGATCACCAGATGACCCTAATGGTCAATCTTTTATACTATTCACGATTTCATGTATAATTTGGTCAAGCATACACTGCACAGGAAAATATTTTTTTTTGAAAAATAAAGTTTATAAGACAAAGTTAAAAATGTAAAATTGTTCACGGACAACACATGACCAACAGCAATATGTTACGCAATAGACTCAAGGTGACCTAAAAAAAAATACACGATCACCAAATGGCCAAATTTGTCACCCACACCATCCACTCAAATACATCAACTCGTGCCACATGGGTCGTGAATTTAACAATTTAGGAAGGGGGACATTATAGGCATCACATTTATGCAGTAAATTTCACTCGACCGTGAAAGTACATAAGTAAATAACATGCAACGTTGTATATTTTGAATGTGTGGTCATATTGGCCTTACTGAAGGCCTAAAATCCTTGACTCCTTGGCCATGAATTTCACAATTCACAATTCAGGCACGTAACATCATGGAAATCATAACCATGCATTTTTCTCAAATATATTTGGAAGAAGAGAAAAAGATTTTCTAAGTTTTACCACATTTTCATTATATAACCGTATTGACCCTGCCCTATGGCCTGAACCCCTGACCAAGGGGCAATGAGTTTCAAAATCTAGGTAGAGGGCTTCATGGACATGATAAATATGCATTTAGTTTTTCTCAAATATATACAGTAGTAAAGAGGAAAATGTTTCTAAGACTTTATACATTTGCACTATATGGCCATTTTGGTCCCGCACTAGGGCCTGAATGTCTGACGTTTGGAACGAGGAATTTCCCAATTGTGGTAGATGGTTCGTAAACATCATAACCGTGTGTTTACTTTAGTTTTAAGTAGAGTAGAATATTGTTTGAATGAGTGCCCTAATAAAAAGGCAAAAATCATTATCATTTTAGATGTTTCAGGGGTTATGATTCTCAAACAAGCACGTTTTTTTTTTAATTTCTCTATAAATAGCAACAACTATTTCAAAGCAACTACAATATGGTTGATTAATAATTTCCAAGCTACCTATAAACTGTGCAGAGGTTTTAATGGCTGCCTTCGACCCATGATTCCAGGATACCCCGTCGTAGTAGGGTGTGAGGGTGAGGAACTGGTATCCGGTCCCCCTGGTCAGAACTCCTCCCCCACAGTCCGGCCGGTCACACAGCCTCTGTTTCAATTATAAGAAGATAACTCATCAACTGTAAGTTCCTAATCCTTCGAAAAACAACTAATTGTGGATATATTTCAAAAAATACAAGAGGTTCATATGATACAAATTAGAAAAACAAACATTTAATCTAATTGAGTGATAAACTTTGAGAAGTGCTTAGCTGTTACAGGAAGCGTTAATGTTTTGATAAGGAGATACTTGTATTTCGTGTGTATGAGTCCACCCAACATGTTGATAAGCACTAGCGTATGTGCACATATTCGAGTTACTTTAAGTTAGTCACACAACTCCGAAAAACATTAATTGCAGGTCAGTTTCTCATTATAAAGGACACCTCAATACGTTTGGTTATAGTGTAACTGGGTATCTAAATGTATCAAATAATAGAAATTCATTTGACAAAAAAGGGGGGGGGGGGTGCAATGCACAGTTCCAATAGTACTGTTGCAAATTTTCATTTCAAACTCCTTTCATAAAAATGTACAGAAGTTGGACGCAAAAAAGATAAGCTCAAATTAACGAAGCCTGTTATACCTGAGCCGCCTCTACGTTTGCAGTAATTGAATTTTCTTAAATTATACATTTCTCTTCCACTGAACATTTCAAAGTAAGTAAGGTTGAATCATCGTTGCATCTTTTATGATGCAGAAAAACGTAAAAGCTGTCAGACAATTTCATTTCAGCTGTATGAAATGGTTATTTCCCAAAGATGGCGGCCAAAGGATATAACTTTTTCGTTATGTCTAGAACTTGTTCGTCAAGATGGACAAAGTGAAGGGTTACTAAGGTTTCGGTTTAAACAGGATTGTTTGAACTCTGAACTCTTTTTACCGTATTGAAGTTCCAACCAATATCGGAGGAAGGGTCCTGGTCAAACAAACACGTGCCGAAATCGTCCTCGTGGTCACACAGGTTGTAAGATGGCGCTGACAAAAAAAACCAACTGTATAAAGAATTTGCATGCAGTGTGTATTGTTATACTTTAAAGACATCGAAAGCATGTAAACACGCACCAGCTGTTTTACGATTAAGAATAGATAAAAAATATTAATTAACAGACCCCTTTTCCAAAACTCTGCGGTACTGCTCCTTCAAAGGATAAATGCCGCACTTTGCATAAAAACGGCGTAACGATTTCTGTTTTATTGAAGTCATTTAATTATCTAGCTAAAACAGTGCCAAACTAAACCAACCGTCACTGCAGAAGAGCAGTATAGCAATTAACGCGAAAGGATTGACGAAATTTATTAGAATAATTAAGATACCTCACAACGTCAGGATAACTATGACAGAACCAAAGCACCCGTCTAAGGTGCATCTTTTCTGTAGATTAAATTCAAACGAATGAATTGTCGTTGATTTAATGAATCACCTTAGGTCAATATTTGGGGATCATAATACTAATGATACATTTCAACGAAGTACAACAAACACTTGTTAAAACTCGACACAAGTCGGTTTGCAGTTTAAGTTCTATAGATATCTATACTGGGTGTCTACGTTGTACTGACAGCTAATGCCAGCACCTAACCTTACCTCTGAACTCGTCGCAGTTTTTGCCCGAGAGGCCATTTTGACAGGAGCAGGTGTACGATCCGTCTCCGCTCCCCTCGGTACAGAGAGAGCCTGTTTTACAGGGAAAACTCATACATCCTGTAAAGACAGAAAAATAATAACTGTAAACACATTACAGTTCATTACCAGCAGTACAGAAAGAGATCCTGTTTTACAGGGGGAACTCATATGTCTTGTAAACAAAGAAATATAATAGCTGTAAACACAACATTGTAAATAACTGTATTGAAAAGATTCGTTTTACAAGGAAAAGTCTTACACACTGATAACAAAAATTAATTCCTGTAAACACAACATAATGATTAACTGTAGCAAACTCATGTTTTATAGGGAGAACTCTAGCATCCTGTAAACAAAGAAATATAATAAATGTAAACACAACATTGTAAATAACTGCATTGAAAAGGTCCGTTTTATAAGAAAGAAATGCATTCTGTTAACAAAAATTAATTCCTGTAAACACAACATTATGATTAACTGTAGCAAACTCATGTTTTATGGGGAGAACTCTAGTATCATGTAAACAAAGAAATATAATTGCAGTAAACACAACATTGTAAATAACCTGTATTGAAAAGGTCCGTTTTACAAGGAAAAGTAATATATATATATATATATATATATATATATATATATATATATATATATATATATATATATATATATATATATATATATATATATATATATATATTGTTAACAAACATTAATTCCTGTAAACACACCATTATAATTAACTGTATCAAACTCATGTTTTACAGGGAGAACTCTATATCCTGTAAAAAAAATAAACATAATATAGAAAAATATATAGAAAAATATAATAACACTATGAGCTGTAAATTGATTGGTTACCTGATTTCATGGCTTCCACTTTTACGGTGAAGCCAGTTCCTGGTGTTTGAGTTTTTTGACTGTTGAATCGAATCATAAATGGTGACGCCTTCCCAATGTTAGCCTGTGTGTATGTTTTGGCTGTTGTAGACTGTCCACACAATCTGTTGAATAGAAATTATGACAAATTTTGACAAAATAAAACTATAAAAGATGAATATTTGATATTTTCAACAATATTCAAATACATTTATATGTGAATCAGATTAGATAATAATTTATTTAAATTACTCTTTTCCCTCGTCTCCAATCAGATAGTCTCTGAATTCTAACCAATGGTAGCAGTCGTTCTGTGAGCTGAATGGCAGGTCGACTGACGTCACAGTTGCTTTGATAATGGAGTTGGATTCTGCCTAAGAGTTTGAGAAATTAAAAAAATTACAGCAGCTATTCTCGATCTTCAAAAACTATTTTAGAAACTATCAAAAGATTTAATTTATCAGTCATGATTTTGCGCTTCCACAAAATTCGACTTGCTGTTACATGAAGTTCCCCATTTTGTTTACGTATCCCTAGCACGCAAAGACGTTTTGTGTCACAGAAAGGAACATGTGAAATATATTTTTTTCGAAATCACATCTGCAATGAACTAAAGGATTAAATAAGTAATAGCAACTTGTCCATACTCCATAGCTGATTTTAAAAAATAATTCAGCAGAAAAGGTCATCTTTATGTTATTACATCAAACCGCACTAAATTTAGTTATTTTATAGAACTGTATTACAAACAAAGATTTCAATTTTGATGCGGTAAAATAGAATACCTTTTTTACCAACATTGTGAAGTGTTTGATGCTTGTTTTTGTAAGGTCTCAAATAATCTGAACAATCTATAACCCATGCAACCAACCACCTATTAGCAAACTTACAATTACCGCCTAAACAATTACTTATTAACGTCACATGGTAATTAACAGATTGATAAATGCCCATACAAATACTAACACCCGCATACAAAACTACTAAACACACATGTTAACATCTGCCTACACACAAATTACCATCTGCCTACACACAAATTACCATCTGCATGTACACAGGTTAACATCCGCCTACACACAAGTTAACATCTGCCTACACACATGATAACATCTGCCTACACAAAAATTAACATCTGCCTACACAAAAATTAACATCTGCATATGTACACAAAAATTAACATCTGCCTACACGCAAGTTAACATCTGCCTACACACAAATTAACATCTGCCTACACAAAAATTAACATCTGCCTACACACAAGTTAACATCTGCCTACACACAAATAAACATCTGACTACACACAAATTAACATCTCCAGGTACACAGGTGAACATCCACCTACACACAAGTTAACATCTGCAGGTACACAAATTAACATCTGCCTACAATAAAATCAACATCTGCCTACACACAAATTAACATTTGCATGTACACAAATTAACATCTGCCTACAAACAGGTTAACACCTGCCTACACACAAATTAACATTTGCCTACACATAAATTAACGTTTGCATGTACACAAATTAACATTTGTCTATACAAAAATCAACATCTGCCTACACACAAATTAACATCTGCCTACACTATAACTTATTAGGTTTTTTACTGACTGTTTACAGAAATTTTGCCTATATAGGCGCGTTGTAATATTTACCTTCACAAGCCACGTGCAAACTTTTCCTTGGGTATATGATGTCATTTTAATTTCCTCGAATCCACCATTAGAGAGATTAATAATTCTCCCGCAATCTAAGCAGTGTAAAAAAATTGAAAATCAGACCAAACAGTCGTTATTGAGTTCTGATATGTATATTAATTTTATTTAAGAAAATAATTGTTATACTCTTTTATAGCATTTCTACCTTTTTGTTGACGCATGCGCATTTTAAGAATACATAACTGAATTAAAAACGTTGGAATTTTTACACATCCCTATATCTAATGCTTCATAAATCTCAACGGGCTATTTTTCTGTTTTTCTTACTTTACCGGTACTTATAAATCGAGGTTTATATTAATGTTGATTATTCAAATTGTTTTTTACAAATATGTTGATATTTGAAAAACTATTTTTTTTTCTTCAGTGCTAGCTGTCATTTTAAATCCACAGACCGTTGTATCATTAGTATTCGTTAAATACTTTAGCAGTTAGGTTGATCCACGAAAATTTAATGTTCATTAAAGTTAACTTTAATGTGTGATTTCCAATAACTCATAGTACCATGAAAAAAACCTCAACATTGAACAGCATATAAAAAGAGATGGAAGAAGATGCCACTAAAAGTGCAGAGGAAATCCGAAAGGACATCCAGTGCTTTAGTAAAAAGTAAAATTGACTAAGAATTACCAATACTTGCTGCTAAGCTTTTCAGAAAATCCTAGAAAATATGTGTTCACGAATTTTGGTTTAGACATGACATTTTAATTTCCTAATTATTAAAGTTAAAAAAGTTTCAAACTACCAACAATAAGCAAGTTATAAATATACTTTACATTTACTTCAACAAAATCCAGAATATATAAACTAAAATATTTCCCTATTTAGAAATAATTGAACAACATTTCTTTATTTACATTATTAGGTTTGGAGTCATATTCATCGCTTGACTGTTGCATGTAAGTGTTACTGTAGTTGTACTTAAGAAAAAATCAGTTTTAGTGGTTCTGAATTCTTATATCATTAAGCAATATCATGTAGATTTTTATTGTCAACTTAGGGTGGGTGTTAAGAGCTCCAACAAGTACTTTTGGTACTTTGATTAATAATAATTCACTGACCAGCGTCAGTGTCGAGTTCCTCACACGTTGCGCCTTTGAGACCAGAAGGACACTGGCATTCACACGTGGATTGGTCCACAGCCTGCATTCGGAAACCCTCATTTTGACAGGAAACTGTGCACGATGCTATAAACAGAACACCAATTATAATAAATGTATACAGTGTTACCGTACTTGTTTCATAAACTACGAAGGGTTTGTACATGTACATGTAGAGCCAATGACGACATAACCAGTTTTAGTCTCTTTTCAAGTCACCTTCGATAGGAGAGAGAAATTAAGACTGATGGTACTGAAAACTGGAATACTGGGCTTCAAACCTTCGTCCTTATAGTTTGGCGATATTTCAAGAGAGCCATCTATCGCCAGCAATTAAATTAGTCTGAATGTTAATCTCCAAAGGTCACATTTCATTTTTCGGTTAAACCCAAAATTTACTAATTGTGGGAAGGGATGATGACGAACAAGTCTGGAATTCCAACCAGGTGCCAAGTGTCATGAACAATAAGGTGCCATTTCAAATGACCTACCTAATGCAAGCGATTGAATCTCTTTTATAAAGATTTAGTCGAGCTTAAAACGATTAGTTATAAAGTGGAGTCAGGGAATTAGATAAAACGGAATGGGAGAAAACTTAATGAACTTAATTATAGAGGTTTGGAAACCGCCGCACCCTCTGATTGTTCATCTGAGTGCTCGCTTTGATCAGTGCTTGAAAAACTACTTAAGTTTGTATGAACTCATATTGATAATATGCTATTTTAAGCCATTTAATGCCGAAAAACATTTCTGAAAAAAATGTTTATCTGGTTTTCAGGGATTTTTTTAAAAGTGAATTTCATTCAAATTACAAAGAATTACATTCCACAACCCCCCAACCCCCTATTTTGCTTTTCCATGTTCCATTCTCATCTAAAAATAGTAAGTGAAACAACTAGAGCCGTGCTCGTTATAAAGCAATGAGTAAGGCCTTCCATAGCAGCGTGCCTTTACAAAATCGGTATTCTGCCCATGATCCTGTGTTATGACAATAAGTTAAGCAAAAATGCATTCACTGTTTTATTCTGGATTTTCAAAGCGATTTTAGTCATTTGATCTACTGTGTTAAATACTGGGATTTGGTCGTTCATATGTGCATGATTTAAGCTAAATAGGATTAACCATCTTTGTATAATAGCCATTTAAAAAGGTTTTTTCAATTAACTTTTAATTATCGATTCTTTAAAAGAATAAAAAAATTCTGCAATGCACTGGCCACACATTGTCATCAATTTTCTTTTTATATTTCACATTCGGACACATCTAGGTGATGAAAGTATTAAGACACTAATAAAGGTTGCCTAGGGCAACCGTTGCCATGGCCATTGAAACAGCTGTTAAAGATAAGAAAAAAGCAAACTTATCTACTTTGAAACATAATACATGGTTATATTCACTGGCATAGATATGAAATAGTAGAATTTACCTTATTTTTCAGTTTATTATCATATAGCAGCGGTTCTCAATTTTTATTTTTGGATTCTTCATTTTCCAAATATAAAATTGTGCACAAAAATAATCTAGAATTCCATTTTAAATTCAAATTAAATGAATAAATCATATTTAGAAACTTCTGATCATTTACCATGAAAACACTATAAAAATATGCGTGCCTCCATTAATGTACCTGTTTCTCTTGAAAAATGACAACATTTCTTTATAATATATCCTTTACTGTAAACCCCAACTTCTTGCCATTACCCACAATATATTCTCAAATACTGTGTTATCATTAAATTTCGTGGGGGCCAATTTTCGTGGATTGCTTTTATTTTACAGGATTCTGGGGACGTAATTTCGTGTATTCTTTTAAACCTACAGAGAAAATATGACTATATTGCCCTAATTTATTAATTCGTGGAGGATGTTAATTCGTGGATGAGAGGTATTCACGAATTCCACGAAAATTGAGCCACTACGAAATCTAATGATTCCACAGTAGATATTAAAATGCAATTTTTACGACTTCACCCTCTGTTACTATGGCAACAGGACCACGCAGCAACAAATAAATGGTGTTAGGCTTTTTAACTTATCAAAGTCTATCAAAACTGTTAGGTATGACTGTATCTGAATGCGATGCTACCATTTTTTTTCTTCATAGAATTGAATCAGATCTGAAATACTTACCGGAAACACAGACATACGCTTTGTTGACTTCCGCCACGTCGTAATAAGAAAAACCGCTCTTGTAGTTGGAAATCAGATACTCCAAGTCTCTATCTGGGATGGTCATTGTTGCCTTGCCGTTTGAGGTAAAAGCCTGCAATATGTATACTACATAAAGGTATATCTTTTATAACTGGAAAGTATCTGCAGTACATAGTAGGAAAATAACCTCAAAACAACTTAAAAGTTTGAAAGTTTATATCCGTATTTTTGTATGCAAGATATTTTATTTATATCATTGTGCAAGATAGAGTTATCAACATACCTTTTGCTTCTTGCACATAAATATTGAGTGTTTTCATGATTTACATATTGCACCTTCTAACATGGTGACCGGTAATGGGGGTAAAAAGCACATTTACCCATAGTTAAATGCGACCTTATTGGTTACTTTCATGTTTACATAGTTTTCTTTCAAGTTGACTGAATTTATCATGCACGTGGGGGGGGGGGGGTATGCCACTATAGAAAATTGAACATAAAAACTTTATTCAAAATGTTCAACGTATATCTTTATTGGGATTATATAAAACACTTAATATGCTTTGGCTGCATGATTTTGGTTACATGCACATAATATGATTAATTTAAAGCAAACGAATTTCTAAGAGAGCGATACTGAATTATGAAACTATAAATCTAGACCAATTAAATATGCTTAGATAAAGAAAATTATTTCTTCATGCAAATTAACATATCTATAAGTCAACTCCACATCACGTCGTAAGTGTTACTTTCATTTTCCAAATCTAAGTAATCTTGAACATGTTTGCCTTTGTTAATTAGACGAAACCATGCAACATGCGTTAATTGAAGCTTATATACAGTGTATAATCCCCATCAGATGTCATATGTCATCGAATTCTAAAACTTTACACAAAAGTACATTAAAAAGATATTATTTGACAAAGGTAAATGTCTTTCCTGTATCTTATTATAGTATCAGGGGATGCCGTTTGATATAATCAAATTAATCCCCAATTTCAAGTTCATTTAAACAATAAAATGCTTTCTTTGGTGATTCATTTGGGATATGAAGGTAGCGACATTGCAGGAAAAATACATAACCCGCGTTAGCGGGTTATGTAAATTTTTCCTGCAATGATCGCTACCTTCATAACCCGCATGAATCATCAAAGAAAGCATTTTATTGTTTATATTAACATCTTTCTTAAACTAATTAATAAACTGATCATGAAAAGTTAGTAAAATTCACTAAATTACTGTTAATGTATAAAAGTACGTTAGCTAAAAGAAACAGCCAAATCGTCTACTGTGAGACTTTGAGTCTGGCATCGTCATGATTATTTCGTGCAGTCCGGGATTTTACTAAGGTCGCTGTAGGTTCAGACCAATCGATAAACAGGGCGTGTCAAGCTATGAATTAGCTATAAGTTTCCGTAAGAAATATAGGAAATTATGCTTGGTAGATGTAAATATATCCTTTTCAATGATTACCTAAAGAAGGGAAATGTCTTTACCTGTGTAAAACCTTTAAGGTTGTTTTTCAGCCTGTCGGAAAGGCCTGAAAATTTGCGATTGAACTGATAGCTGACCATAATTCATAAATTCGCATCATTTCTCTTTTATCTTCCACTACCGACTATTTCTATTGTTCTGCTCATCGCTACACACCCCATATTTAAGGCCGATAGCACTATTCATGCTTCAAAGCATTCAGGTATTTCATTCACCCGAACACTGTTACATAGGACGAAAAGACTCGTAGAAACGCGTTTTGAAAAAAAAAATGTTACAATCACTGCACTTGTAAGGAATATCCAATGAACGACGAAACAAGACAGACTGAAATCCAGGCACACGTATTTTAAAAAACCTTGATACTTACAGACGTATGTATTATAACATTATACACGCGCAAACCACATGCTGTGGCAGATCGAAAATGTCAATGACCGTACGGATTAAAAAAAAACGTAGTGTTTTGTAGAAACCGATAGAAACCATGTCACATTGTTACTTTCTTGGATTTACTATCATCTATCTACTGTGTTGGATGTAGTGCCACTGTGGTTTTCAAAAAGATGCAAATTGATGTTATGATGTACTCTGTATGAACGACACACGTGTTCGAAGTGCATGTAAAGAAAGACAGCACTATCTGTGCAAAAAATAATACGGATACCTTGGAAATTCATTATTTTGTGTTTTATGGATTGCAGTTTCCTTACAACCTGAATACTAGTACCTCGATCGGAAAGCAACCGACAGTAACTTTCTCAACCCATATATATCCCCCAGTTGGCAGTAGAAGAGCGATAGAAACTAATATGGCGACCAAATTCTTTTATGAATTCATGTCAGCTTTAATTACCGTCAAGTGGTACTGCAGGATGGAGGCGTAGTCATACACCTCGTTGTTCTTTGTCTGGGCACTGAGAGCGTACTGGTCGTTGTAATCACTGCGTATATTCTCCCAGTTGATCTTCACGAAGTATTTCCTCCTGTTTCTCTGCTGTTCATGAAGACCTCCTATAGCATGGTGCAATTCGTGTAGAACTATATATTCCTACGACAAAAATTTAAAAAAAAATACGCATAAAACAACATGAGACCAAATGAGAATTATTGTTAATTGAGATGTCTCTTGTTTGTTGAATACAAAAATAGAATACAGTTCTCACATTTAAGCATCCTTGACCGAGATTGAGTCCTTGACCTCAAGAGAATTTAACATTGCCGACGTAGGACCAGCACCTGAAAGACATCGTGCAAAACGTGCATTTTTTCCTTGAAGGAGGCTAAGTCAACAAACAACAGTCAGATATACCTTAAACTTCAAGATTTTATTATTATAATTTATAATTTAGTAAAGAATAAATCGATATACTGTAGCTTTCAACAGATGAGGTGATATATGGACCAAAGTATATTGACAAACAAATAGAAAAAAAATTCGGAATTGCATATATTTAAATTTGATATATGTGCCATTACATAATCTCTTTTTTATCTGAGATAAAACAGTTACATGGGAACTATACATCATTATTCATAGTAAGGGTACACTGTCTGCATTCAATCTCCATGGACTCACATTTGAAAGTCTTTAAGATACATGAGCGCTATTAGGTACACTTTTTTCCTTCGACGGGTCAATGTATTTTGTCAAAACCTATTTCTCTATCTCTCTATATCTAGTTCAAATGCTTTTTTTAAATGCAAAAGTCCATTTGGCTTCCCTATAAAAATACCTGGTGTATTGCATGAACTCGATTAAAGTAACATGCTTGTACTATACACTTGTCACGTGATATCCAAATCGATAAGCGTGTTCGATGTGAATTTCTCTGCCATTAATATTCATTTACGCGAATAATGCACTATTTTTAAGTTGCGAGATTTGGCGATAAAAAAATGTCACGTGATAGATAAACCAGTCTTGTCGGATCTGTTTACTATTTACATCATATTCATCTCCTCTTTTATACTACGACCCGCTGTATTTATTGCAAGAACAGAGTCACAAATCAGAACGATATTCACTGCTGGTAGGTCAACAACATCATCAATAATGTCTCAATTATTAAATTAAAATTATTATTATTTATAATTTATTTAATTTATTTATTGATTTATTATTAAATCAAAGCCATCCAAACTACTCAAGATATATGAATTTTTCATTCTCATCTGAAAAATATCAAAATCATGGGTTTATTTTCTTCTAAAATTCACCGAATAAAAAATGGGCCGTTGATATATGTTTAGGGATATTGTTCTTCATTATTTATTGAGATATTCGTTTTTAGAAGATTTAATAGTGGAAACATGGTCACGACTATGCGGCCAAAATTGAATGTAAAAAAAATACTGCAAGCTGGAAAAGGGAGAGTGAGGAAGGAAAAGAATATTCTATTGAGAGAGAGAGAGAGAGAGAGAGAATATATTCTAATCACCCATTCTGATCTCCTGTGATTTTTACAAAGTACGTATCCGTGGCAGTTTTGAGTCTCCACCTGACACACGTGGTTTGTGCAATATGTGCGATCATGTCCTGAATAAGTGTGGTGGCTTGGTTAAGTCTTGTACCTGTAATAACAATGGTGATCTTAACTATGGCGTTCATTGATAGAAAAAAAAACATAACTCATTTGGGAGGAAAAAGAACAATGATATTATACCCCCCCCCCCCAAACAATCCCAAAATACTGATTTATAAACTTGAGGCTATTATAACTCTGGGCGACAAAAATATACCTTGGACCAAGCAGTGTTCATTGGTTAATAAATGAAGTGATTCGTGATAGGCGTATGCATTATCCAATGATATTCACTGTATTTTGTATAATTATCTAACTTCAATCTTTGGACAAAATATTTTAAGTAATGAACATACTGTTTCAGTAAATAAAAAAAGAATTGAAAAAGGATGTTACCATTTACATGTGGAGAAAAAACCTTTGGGATATTACACTCATTTTTTTCATTCACCACTCGGTACTTTATAGCATGTAAAGTACATATTAAGTATAGTTTATGGTGACTGCTTCCTCTCTTATATTGCAATCGATATTGAATTCTAACAGAATTCTCAATATTACAGTTCTTTCTACCCGGAAACTTTAAGGTTTCGTAAGAAAAATGTCTTTACGTTGAAAAATCAGAAAGAATGTACAATGAAAATAGAACCATTTTAACAAGACTTTGGACCTTCAGTAGAACGTAACTACCTATTTCTTGCGTCAAAACATGTTAAAAATGACGCTGGTTTCAGAGGAAATATACACCGATTGCGTAGTCTTGGTTCAAACGCCAGACAAATCTTGTTGATTTCAAAGAGCAATGGCTGAGTCGCCTTCAGTGAAATAGACAGGCCTTCGTCACATTGCTGTTTGACACCAACTCCCCAAAGTCCAAGCTCCTGTTAAAATGGTTCTAAATTCTCTATCTTGACATTTTGTCTATGTCATGTAATCGGGATATGACACTATGATTAAGTTTTTGCATTGAAAATCATTTATTCAAACAAGGATAGCATTTGTATAACGTACGACTTTAAGGTAGCTCACTTCATCCAGAGTTACATTTTAACAATCCTTGCTTTCGCTTGGTTATATTTTAATTCCTATTTAATTGTATTGTAAATTCTGTTCCGATACTCACCATGTCAACATGTTTTCAAGTTATATATAATATATATAATGCGTGTATATCATCAGGTGTGTCATTCGATTAAAAGTTAAATTTTCAAGGGGCTCAACTCAAGTTGTTCGTTCGATACCGCCACCGCATCACCAAGATCTACCAAAGGTTTACAAAATGTTTGGGGAGCGGAGTAGACCGAAAACCCTTGACTACTGAGGATTAGTTAGATATTGCAATTACATTTGTTTTTTAGCAATAAAATTTCGCCAAAATAATTATCTTAAATTATTAAAATGTGTTTTCTGTCATTAAAATAACATAACCCTTGACAATGAATAAGTAAAGAACACATACCAAAAGAATTTGTGTCGATCTCATACGGGATAACGCCATTTTCCCAAAGAAATTTTGACGTAATTCCAAAATTCCTTGCTTGAAGAGCCTATAAATATGAAATTGATATATTTATATGTTTATTCATTCATTCATTCATTTATTCATTTGATAAACAACACCGTTTTACAACGGTCCACAGAGATACCAGTAACAAATTAGATAGCAAGTGTAAGCTGACGGAAATAACGTGCGAAAACCCCAGAGACTAATTCATAATTCATGCCAAACAGGTACGCAAACTATACATCATTATAAGAACCCTTTTCTAACTTCTAACTTGTAGTAAAGTAATTGAAATGTGATTGAAAAGTAATTTAAAATACATGACGTTTTTGAGTGTATTTCAATACATTCATTTACGACTCAACTACAGATTGCTTCCAATTACTTTGAAAAATTACACTCATTAACAATTTCCTTTTTTTTTCAATTATCCCATCCCTTTTCTAAATGTATTTCAGTTTTTAAATTTCTTCATACAGTTGGTGAGATTCAAATGATGAGTCAAGCAACTTAACAAAAGAAAAAAAACCCAATAAAAACAGAGAACAATCCAAAAAATTACACAAAACATGTAGATTAATTGAATTTCACTAAATCAACAGAAGAAACATGATTAATCAAAACTGGGCATGTAACGAAAACAAGACCAATCAAAATTGAGCACGTAATGAAAATGACTGTTAAAGACCAATCAGATCTCACCTTTTTTATTCCTACAACGGGTGGATTTACCGGGGGTAGTGGGTGTCTGTCTTTGTTGTCATCATTCTTTTGCTCTTCATTAACATGAATGTTCTTGGGCTGAAAATTAATATCGTTCCATCTATTTATCAGAGTTTTGGAGGAATTTGAAAATTTAAAATACTTTTAAGAGGTACTAATTTTTAAATTAAACATTTTCAAAGCTCAACATCATTTACAAATTACAATTTTTTTTTATAGATTATGGTGAACTAGGCAATAACATATTTACTTTATTTGCTACACAAATTAAAGTTGCAGCAAATAATACCTTTACTTATTAAACTAATTTTTGCACTGCTTCATTCTTTTACGTTTATCTTTTTAGGAGCATGGAGATGGGAATTAACAATTTGTACTTAATAATTAACAGTTTGTTCTTGATAATTAAGCACTGTACCTCAACCAATGCCCGTCGAATACTGTAAAAGTGGTTATTTACGCTGGTGGTTAAGTACGCGTTTTCTTTGATCAAACAATACGCGTGGGTATTAAATACGCAGATACGTGATTTCCACTTTAAAATGTTTAATATTTTACAATACGCGCGGGGGTATTTTACGTGGTTTTTAGCAAATCGCGTATTTAGTGTAAATTTCCCCCACGCGTAAATAACCACTTTTACAGTAGCGGTACTGTCGAAATTCACAGAGAGTATCGCATCCTATTACTATGAAAGAGCCAACAAGCTGATATTCTGTTGTTTTCATAAAAATTTCATGCTCTTTTCCGATTGGCTATTTTATCCATTCATTAAAGAATTTTTATTGATTGCGTAAAATGAATGCTTTACGCAAGCTTATACATATATGTAAAATAGGATGTTTTGAAAATATTGTCTTCGTTTCCATATGATACCTCCAAAAACTAGAGCATTATGCATTGTTTTACTGATTTGTTAAAATAAAGGAACATTTATGACAACGAGGAGAGCTCATGGCCCTCCGTCAGTAAACATTAAGGTACCCCACTACACCTACACTTATACTTTTTAAGACAATACGTCACAATATGGCGATTTTAAATGTTTTGTTAAACTGTTTATATCGTTCGATTGGGTTGTATATCGTCGTAGCTCAGTGGATAAAGTATTGGGTTTCTGAACCGCAGATCATGAGTTCGAATCCGCATGGAGCTTTTTGTTCATGTTAACTGAGTTAAATTTTTGAAAATGTAATTTTTCATAAATAAATTGCACATTTTTGCCTATTAGACTTAAATACTTCTTATCCATTATGATATCTATCAAAACCAAGTAAATTTTCTGCTGATTTGAGAAAATATTTCACGGTGTAGTGAGCCACAACAAGTCTGGCCTTGGTTATCTGACGATGTGGCGAAGAGTACCTACCTAAAACTCTTTGTTACCAACAACGACAGTCTGTCTCTCTGCATTGTTCTCATCTTCCGTAGTCAAACGATCCTGTCAAAATAAAAAAAAAGGTAGTGGTCGTAAACTTTGGAGAAGTTGGTACCTAACGTAGTCAATTCTAAGGTATGAGGTACTGTATTCAGGGAAATATTCGCCCCTGTTTTATTTTCGCCCCTTTCGCCCCTGTTGGCAGCGGGCGAATTTAAGACTGGGCGAATCTCAAAGTCTCAAACTACTATTATTTCTCTTTGAACAAAAATGTGTCTTGGTGAATTCAAGACGGGGAGAAACCCGCTGCAAGTGTAGATGGGCCAAAATTACACTGGACGAAAATAACCCTGCATACTGTATTGATAAATAAAACATTATACGGTAAATATTTTTTCTAAAAAATGTTAGAATCTAGAAGTAATTGGTATATGCGAATCTATACTACTTTATTAAAATAATAGACTCGAATTTTTGAGCGTTAATACTGATAAATCGGAAGAGCACTGTCTTTTGTTTCATATATTCTTAACATCATTGATACTTGAAGATTACCAATTTGTTTTTATTTTTTCTCAATCAAGCTTCGCTAATTAATAATCAACGAAAAATTCCTCAAAAAAGTCCGGAAATCACCTATAATTTTTAAATTTTACAATCTTGCGCATGCGCATTACATTCACGCTAAATCAAGGCTCTTTATTTTATGTTTCCACAATATCACATTTGCATGGATAAACTTAAAGACGAATAAACAAATGCGTGTAAATTTTCATTGGATTTTTTTTCTTCTCTTCATCAAAGAAAATACATGTACAGGAGATAACTCAAACACAAAATATCCCGAGAGTTTTGAATGTCAACAAGGTGTGTAAAAACCATCTTCGCTAGCCAAGGGTTTTCGGTCCACTTTGCTCTCCATATGGGGAGTGAAGTGGACCGAAAACCCTTGGCTAGCGAAGATGGTAAAAAACGTTGTTGAAGAAATGTTGAATTCTGCAATTATGGAATTACACTTTTCGAAGAAGGGTATTTACAACTTCGAAATGATTTGTTATGAACAATTTGACTGGTATTTTCAACGCAACTGAATTAATTTTCTCCAAAATCGTTTAGGGGCTACATTACGGGTACATGTATATGAAAGGCATTTAAACTGTGGCGAAGGCCTTTTGTTGCCTTTCCCCAGACACAGTTACTTTATTCAAACTCAGCAGAGTGTAGTAAAATTAATAGCATTATTTTAGGCTTAAAGCTTGGTTATGCAAATGTCAACAATATACAGTGTATCGATGTATCTATTTCGTAAATGTACGATATCATATGCTATGTCAACCCGTGCACGCACGGGTCAAAATCTAGTATAATAAACGATTTAGCCTTTTTATTGTTTAGGGGTAGATCGGAATTTATGGTAAGTCTGTATTACAATACAACTGATACTGCGGGATGTCATATTTCGTAATTAATTTCTCTAAAAAACGTTAGAATCTAGTAGTAATTTGTATGCGCTAATATAATTAACGATTTTGTCTTTTCATTTTCTAGGGTAAGATCACAATTTATGGTCAGTCTGTTCTACAATACAACTGATACTGCGTGATGTCATATTTCAAAAGAGTTATATAATTGATATAATGAATAAAATGTTGCTGTTTTACGCATCTTTAAATATTTTTTCAAGTGACAATACAAGGTGAACATTGTGAAATGTTTATATCACGTGAAGGGGAAAATAAATGTAATCAATATTTACAGTGAACTTTGACTTGAATTAACTTTTATATTTTGCATACAATTGTACATTTTTCAACTATATATCATTCAAATAAAATTGGAGTATACTTGAAGTTCTCCGATTCTCAGCGTCAAGCTATTTTTTTTTCATCCAAAAAATTGTATTTCTCCTTCAAACTTTATAAATGAAAAGGAATAAAAAGAAATTTATTGATGGTATCGATGCATTTTACAAAGTAATGACAAATTTTTCAACCATAGATATAGTGGAATATATATATATATATATATATATATATATATATATATATATATATATATATATATATATATATATATATTTATGATATTTATAAATATATATATATATATATATATATATATATATATATATATATATATATATATATATATATATATTTATGAGGAGATCAAAAAAAAAAAAAAAAAAAAGAAGCTTGTACCTTTACCTCTATGTAGCCACTAAGCAAAGCATTCCGTTTCGTTGAATAATTGATCGTAATATTACCACTAGAAGACTTTAAGTTATTTAATTTGTTTACATAAAAGACAAGTAAAGAATTATTGGTACGAATAAAAACAAAATCCAGTTGTCGAAAATGGCTGAGAATCGGAGATGGTTAAAGGTAAATGAACGGCAGACCATACCATTTTGTGACCTTTAAGTTGTCGAAAATGGCTGAGAATCGGAGATGGTTAAAGGTAAATGAACGGCAGACCATGCCATTTTGTGACCTTTAAGTTACATTTCAGTCGCCTTTCAGTTGACATACGGCACAACTTTGTGTGTTGTGAGCTATAATAGACATGAACTTGGTACATGTACCTAGCCTAAAGAAATAATTTTAATGCTATTAATGCATGTCTTAATTTTCTTAAGCTTACTTTCTCCAATGGATCTTCTTGCCCTTCATTGGATCCCCCTTGAGCTCGTGACTGTAGGTTTTCCATTCCAAGCTCCTTCAGAAGTTCTTGCAACTGAACATCTACAGCAGAAAAATGTCTGAATTTGTATTTTTGTTATTTTGTTTTTTTTTCTGTTTTTTTTTAAGGGGGGGGGGGTCTGTTTTTGTTTGTTTTTTTTGTTTTTTTGTTTTTTTGTTTTTTTTTTATTTATTTTTTGTTTGTTTTTGTTTTTGTTTTTGGTTTTTGGTTTTTCTTTTTTAGACTAAAAGGTTTTTTTTTTACAATTCCCTGGCGTACATATTATGGACTATAAAGGTTTAAATACAAAGACCATGGACGAAGAAATCGGTGCAAATGCCCTTGAATTCAATCCTAAAAAAAATCTAATTTAAATATTTTTACTTTTATTCGGAAATAACAAAATATTGATAATTTCAAACGATTTACTTAAAAAAAGATAGAATCTCTCTAAGCTTTTGTGTATTTTACTTTAAATTTTACCTTTTCAAAAGATTTAAATAATGCCACTTATTGTACGCCGACACCAGTTCGTATCAATATTTATGCCTCCTCATTCTCCTACCTACACATCAAACAAACTCCCAAATATGTTGAAATTTTTTTCGATTAAAATATGATTATGTACATCATATCTAGTACATACATGTACCAATAACTCAAGTAGAACAAAAATCAAAATATTGTAACTGTAAAAAACATATGTTAAAATTAACTGCAACATATATACTATGTAGAGCAGAATATTATACAAGGTAAACTATGCATTCAAACACATAAGTAAATTATTTATAACACAAACTGATGGCAGAAGGTGCACGCCAACACCAGTTCGGATCAATATATATCAATACATGTATTGTATTTGCCATTGAAAACGAAATTTGTTTGCAGTGTTAGAAATGTTGGCATTTTTATTTCTGAGTCTCTTATAAGCCCTTCTGTAGATATTTCATCAGACTAGTTCGCCCAATTTCTTTACCACTTTTGTAGCAATTGACAACAACCTGAACTGAACAGAACTTTATTATTTTTTTACAACGATTGATAAACAAGTTCTGATATTATATTAATTTTCTTTTGCTTTGTACCTGAAATGTTATGCTAAGAATTTTTAAAGTCATATCAAACTAAAAGGTTTCTTCTTTTGTAGTCTTAAAACCATTATATATTAAGACGTTCTTTTTTAAATTGAACTTTAACTTTTAATAGTTTTCCCACTTGTAATGGAATATTAACATCTCTTTCATGCTGTTTATCAATTGCCTCATCTTTATTGTTCAACACTCCCTTGTTTGGATGAGCAAACCTCCGAAAATAAAAGGACATTAAACTGAAATTTTTGATAGTTGCCACTGCAGTACCCCAATAAAAGAACATTTTAATTTCAACACAATCGCTACATCTAAGACAAGGGAAGAATTGAATTCATATGGAATTTTTTTTTTCAGAATACCAATTCAAGTTTATAAAGTAAACGAGCACACTTTGTAATAAGCATCTAAAATATCTCTTGAGAAAGAGAAAAAGAGAAATATTGCTTGGTGAAAATTACAACACCTGTCCTTGGTTGCTTTGTAATTTTTTTTTTAAATCCAACAAAACTTTGCTGTTTCTTATTTATAATCATGCAAAATAATGTATATTTTTTTTCAAAATACTTTATACACGTTTTTGAATAATATCTGAGTGACTTTTAATGAGAAATTTGCAATAAAACAAAATATACTCTAAGCTTTTCGAAATCATCTTTATGAATTGCATATTTTGTATACTAGTAACTTTTTCTAATTTTTGCATCATGAAAAACTGTTAATATATTCTATAATTTGGACGAAAGGAAAGACCTTTGCAAAGAAAATAAAGTAAATTTTACCTTTGATTGTTGGTGCATTCTTTGGTTGAACGACTGCAATGCCAGCTCCCAAAAGAAGCAAACCCAAAAAATGTCCTGCTCTCATGGTTATAGGCTCCTAGTGTCTTCGTCTGAACTTAGAGGAATAAGTCATTGAATATATATACTGGTATGTTTTAGCGTAGGACGTATTCAAAGCAACCGGTGCATGCAATGATACGTAGGTATCGGTTGGTCTATTTTGGGACTGAGTTCCTCCCCCCCCCCAAAAAAAAAAAACCCAAACACACAAAAATCAAACAGATATCTGGGAGTCTGATCTATTAAACCTGATATGGAAATACGTCATTAATTGTCTTGTTTTTTTTTTTTGTTTTTTGTTTGCTTTTTATCATTTGGGATGAAAATAGTTTTTAGAATTAAATTTTGAACACAAGATCAAAGACCGTAGTAAAGTGCAATGACATTCGATGGATGTATTGAGTGAATTTTAAGACTTGTTTCATATATATTTTGTTTCCAATATTTTGAATCTCTACTTATCTACGGATTTTGTTGTTGTTGTTTTCTTTATTATTGATTTTTTAAAGGAGGGGAGTAGTTTTGTTTGTTCCTTTATTGTGTTGGTTCAGAGTGAATGTTAAAAGGTATTTGGCCCAGGAGATTTGACAAATATTTATTTGGTAACTAGACATAATAAACTAAAAGTCCACGTGATAATAAGATTCATCTTCTGCATTTAATGAGTAGATTTTGTGTATTTTTACCAGGGCCTCAAATAAAGAATTCTTTGACCATACAGTATTATTTTTTACGATTCATAATTTATGTATTTCGTTCAATTTCTAAGTGTGCATACCTTATACGAAATCTCGTAACATTTTACTGAATTCGTGAAATTTGATAGACATATAATTTTCTATTGTAAAATCTTTTTTACAAGAAAGAAGTTTTCATGAAACGAAACTCTCTTCACGATTCAACTTCCAGTATCGCAGGAAATGTTTGGAGTTTTTCAAATGGTTCTTAACTTGTTGTTTGAACATTGTGGAATTGTACACTTTTTACATTAAGGTAACGAAATGTTATACATGTGTATTCACACTTCAACTAGTGACATTTTTGTACTTAGCACATAACATTGCCTAAACTAAGGTTGAAATTTTCTGTAGATGGTTTTGTGTTTCAGGGAAGATTCTGCACTTATTTTCAACTATTACCAGTGTAATTAGATATCGAGAACATCTGAAGAAATACAAACGATAACATCCTAATTGGTTCCTAATAAAATCCTCATGAAATTATTGCTATATTATTTTAATTGATAAAAGTCGTATATGTCGTCACATATTTGACCTTTGACCTTTTAATATGACCTTGGATTATCATACAATGTTTAAAAGAAATGCAAGTTATACATTCTTCAATGCATTTCATGGAAAGCTTAACTACTCACAAATTTAATAGACACCATTCAAATGTAACTTTTAAAATTTTCAAAATATGTGAAACCTCAATTTTTTCTGCGTTGAATAAATGAAAGGTGCACTTTATATCTGTTTACGTAAGAAAAGGGATTAAAATTGACTTCTTTAGAGAATTATGTCTTTGCTTTATATTTATTAAAAAAAATTTATCTCAATGTTCAGTTATTTTGGAACATTAAAAAACCTGCTTTTGTTATAGAACGTTCTAGTATGCATGTTTCTGAATCTTCTTTATTTAGTTTGGGTATATTGTAACATACATGTAAAACGTGACACTGAGTTCAAAATTTAGATAGATGGACATGCAGGCTTCATTGTGTGTGATATGTAAACAGCTTTCTCATTTTCTTTTACAAAGCGATCCTTTGTTCTGATTTTTTTTTTTTTGGCGTGAACCCTCTGCATGGTCCGTGCACAATATATTATACAAGCGAAGCAAAACCGGATTCTGTGGAGGAAAAGTAAGCTTGTGCATGCCTGAGAATGCTTATTAAATCGCCACTAAGACCATCACTCCCCATAAATATGTCAATATACCCTCCACTGACAAAATCTTGCCGTGTAACATTGGACATAACTCCTCCCTCCTATTTTTAAAACCATGAATGGTATAAATAAAATAAATTTTACATAACATTTCCTTTTTTTAACTTTACTTAATATTCATAATTTTGGCTATTTGGCACCGATTATTCTCTTTCATTATATGTATTGGTACTATTGTGGGTTCCATTACCCGAGTTAATGGACACCCACACACATATTCATACATCCTGGAGACGCTTTTATAATTCAATAATGCTTCAGCAATTTCCTTTAATGTTAAATCTGGAAAAATTTATTTACATGCTGGAAAAATTATTTTCACGCTCCAAGAAGAAGAAAACATTTTTCATAGCCTAATAAATATTTTCAATTTTCACATTATTTGAAATATAGTTTTTTTTTTTTTTGCTATGTAACCTTATTTACTCTCCCATCTCATCTCTTTCTTATAAATTATGAAATGTGTTCATGCCTCCTGTTTCAACAGTATGTCTATAAAAAAGATTTAGTCATCTTTGCTCATTGCAACATGCCTTTCTGAAAGCTTTGGTAAGATATTCACTCAACTGTAAAGATTTAAAAAAAAAAAAATGGTGATTGCTTTAATATCCTTTTTTCTGTTAATACTTTTAAATTTCTTGTTGATCGCTGAAATATAATGAGAAATATTTTTTTTTCACTTTGCAATGGATAATCAGTCAGAGAGGTGCTCCATCTTCTTCCCCAACAGAATATATTACATCATAAACAAATTAATTTGTTTCCTCTCTATAAAAATTCATTGACCAGTATTTATCTCTTACAAAATATATCACGTTATATGTACATACTTTAAAGTCATGTACGCGTCTTCGGAATCTCAAAAAGTTTCACTGATTTCGTGGATAAGACGTATAGTTTTCTATTTTAAGATTCAGAATCTTTTGAATCCGGCACCGCTTCACAATTTACCTTCCAGTATTTCAGGTCAGGAAATATTGGAGTTCTCAAACGGCTCTGAGGCAGGATGATAAATAAATATCAGTCAGTTCGACATTATAATCTTAAAGCAATATGAGCTGTATTATTTACAATTTTATTTTGCTGCAAAAACCTGCTAGTATGATAAGTCTGCATATAACTTAGACTTTTATGATAAATAAGACTTGAAAAAAAAACATTAATGTTTGTCCGAAGAAAGATTTTTCTTCTAAGGAATATGTAGCAGGTCAATTTTTGTACAGGACGACAATAATTCAATTTTTCTAAAATTAAGGCTTCTCAACGGATTTTCTTACAAAAATATGGCAAACAGAAATATATAAAACATGATATTTTTTATCACTTTTAGTAGAAAATTTTCAACATGAAAATTGCAGCTCATATTGCTTTGAATACAATAGTTTAACAACAGTTTCTAAGGCAATGCAAGCTGCTGACAAACAAGTGGACATAACAGGACTACCAACGGTCTCGATTGAAGTCATTTTTCGTAAGTTCTATTGTCGATACAACGACCTTGTTAGCAAAATAAAAAGTATAAATATTTTCTACAACATCTTTATTAAAAAAAAAGGAAACTCAAAACCTGTTATGGAAATATTCAGGTGTAGAATGGAAAATACTATTTCAATGTAATCTACAAGAACAGAGTCTGGTCATTATTTGATAAATCTATATCAGAGTTTAATTATAAATTACTTCACAACCTGTTGACCACAAATCTAGATCTGTCGATTTGTCAATGGGATAAAAACATTAATGGGAATTGTTATAATTGCAACATGACAGAAAACATACAACAATTGATCTTTAAATGTGACTTATAAATGCCAGTTTGCATGGCGGATTTCACCGATACTTAACATTGATGTTACATGGAAATTTATTATCATTGGCTTTATTTTTGCCAGCATCAAATATTCTCTTATTTCAGATGAAACTTTTTCATTCATTGCATGTAAAATTTACAAATATGAAATGAAATGTAGAAACTTAAATGAACATATGCTATATAAGGGTATGCGCTGTTTTTCTTAAATGCACTAATGCAATTGTATCTTACTGTAAATAAGTCAAAATGTATAAAATTTTGACTTATCATAAGCATTCTTGAAAAGTTATCAAATAATATATGACGACTAATTATATTACAAGTACTATGCAATGTATTAGAGGGAGACCTGCCCCTCTTCACATCTACGCGGTAGGCAATTTAGGACTGCAGTGGATAGTGAAACTGGTCCTGACGCATATTTGCTTATTATTCAGATTGCGTTGTTCTACAGATATATATGTATATTTAATACCAAAAATATTTTTGTAAGTATAGAATGTATTAGATGGAAACCTGCATCTTTGTACATCTATGCGGTGGATAATTTAGAACTGTGAATATTGAAACTACATGTAGTCCTACCGCATAACTGCTTATTGTTTTGATTACATTGATCACACATGTTCTGCTTTGTGTATATTTATTACCAAAAATATTTTGCTCTTCACGAGTAAATTTTAAGTTTATGCATAATTATAAATTGTGATACATGTACAAATGTACATTTATATACTTGTATATAAGTCATTGTTGGTATATGTCTCGTAAACTTTATTACTTTTATTATATTATATCATATGTGACCCAGCCCCCCTGGCACCCCAGATGAAGATTATATTTAGGGGGTCTCTGCAGAGACATTACCGCACAATTATTTGTATTTTCTCTTAATTAATTTTGAAAAAAAAAACCTTATCAGCAAATACAATCTTCAATTGGGTCGCATTCATACTGACGTTTTTCATACTGCAAGTATTATCATTATTATTTTTAACATAACTTTTTGATTTATTGATTAATTGGGTCTCTCCTTCTATGAATGTTCATGTATGAATAATATTTTTTTGTAGAATGTTGTTTACATAACGTTAATACTAGTAGTGTCGTGTACAACTGTTTATAATTCATATGTATTTTGGCAAATAAACAATACAATACAATTCCTACTTATTGTTAGACCATAATTTATCACCTAATTGCCTACGGGTTTTTCCATGGCACCTGATCCTACCTCTAATTGTTTGCTCTGCTCCTGTTATGTATTTTTGTTTTGAACGTTTGATTTTCAACGCTTTCCGTTATCACTACATGTCATTTTTTAAATATTTATTTCAGTTTTTAAATTTTAATATTTTCCTTATTTTCATACAGAGATCTCCGATTAAAGGAGATTGATATACTAGTAGGCTAAAAATGGCCATGATCGTTCAGCCATTTTACTTAGTTGAAAAAATTGGGATTGTTCCTTCTTTTCATTTTGATTCCAGCTAATTTCATCTTTGTGCCTGCAGATCTAGATAACATTGCTTAAACTAAGATCGGTCTTTTCTGTAGATGCACTGTATACCGGGTATAACAGGAAAGATTCTGCACTCAATCCCAACCTGTGCCAAGCTGATATAAGTTCTTGTGAATTACAGAAAATGCTTATATCAAACCCTCACTAAGATCCCCACATTAAGCTCATATGCCCTACATCGATAAAAACTTGCCCGTGCAACATTGACAATTTTGCCATTTTTTTGTAACAGAAAAGTAATTTTAAATAAGTAAATTCTATACACCATTTCCTTTTGAACTTTAAATATTCATCTGATAGGTCTAATTGACAATAAAATATCCTTTTTGTATGTAATTTCAAAATAGATAATTTGACGACTGGATATATATTTAGTTAAAAGGAGTCCGGGTAATGGAAGGTGAACCTAATGGACACCCACGCATATACCCAGGAGGTGCTTTTATCGTGCATCATTGCAGCTTAAGCAAATCGACCTTAAGTTTAAATCCTGAAATCAATTTACATGCTCCAAGATGAAAGCAATTTATGTCATAATGACATTTCCCATTAGAATAAGATTTACATGTAGATCTAATTTTGAACTATTTTAATAAGCGCCAAGTTTGGTCACGTGTTGCAGTAATTCACGAAATAAAAGACAGCAATTAATTTATCCAAACAAATTAACATTAAGTTTGTTACTGGAGCTCTGCGAAATAACATTTTTGGGTTATGAATGAATGAACCCCCCATCCTCTTACCCCCGCTACCGATAACTAGACTATATTAATTAATGAATTAATTTTTTTCTTGGGGGGGGAGGGGCTAAATAATACTGATTTAAATCATGCAAATGAAATGACTTTGTGTATAATATAACATATTTTTGCATAAAATTGATTTCAATTTAGAGCTTGATAATTAACAAACAGCAGTGTAAAAAAATTATCAGATTTTTAAGAAAGTCGAAATTCGAAAGTTTAATTTTAACAATTTCCTAAATTTTATTTAACATCATCCGTAAGAAATAATTTTTTTTTAATCTAACCAGCATTTTGTTCTGTTTTGATGAGACTGTACGGTCAACAAATTAGAACCGTTTTAACAAGGCCTTGGACTTTCAGTATGACGTTACTATCAATTTCTTGCGTTAAAACAAGTTAAAAATGACGCTGGTTTCGAGTGAAATATACACCGATTGCGTAGCCTTGGCTCAAAAGCCAGACAAACCTTGTTGATTTCAAAGTGCAATGGCTGAGTGGCCTACAATGAAATAGACATGCCTACGTCACAGTGCTGTTTGACACCCAATACCCAAAGTCCAAGCTCTTGTTGAAATGGTTTTACTCATCAGATCTGCCTTGAATTTTGGAGATGATTTCTTCAGCCATAAACTACTATTAATATTATTGGAGGAAAAAATCCAAAATCCAAACATTTCAGATTTATAAATTACAATATTCTCTATATCTTTATACAGAACCCTTCTTAAAGGGAATAATTTAATCTGAAAATATCAACAACAACCCAGCCTAGCTTATGTGTGGGCCCGTCACGGCCTCGTGAATTCTTATACAACCGTCATTATTTCAGCAGCAGAATGATTAAATAAATAACGGCGTCCTTCACTTTCCATAAAATAACACGTGTTTGTCCCGCAATAACTACTGCATCTTTTTTTTAAATTTATTTGTATAAGTACTAATTCTTAATGCAACCTTTGAAAAAATAAAGAAAAAGAAAAGATCGCAATCCGTATGAACAAAAATAACTGTGAGTTTTATAGCAAATGAATGTGTTTTCATTTAGAACATGAAATTTAGAACACTTATGTCATCTTCAAATCATGTAATACATATTTACTTATGAAAATGTGTACTTTAATTAGAAAAATATTTGATTTGGTCGGTCATCCTACGTAATAACCATTACAAATTCACTGTTTACTTTATTCTGTTTCTTTTTTTCTTTTTTGTAAATCCTGCTTTTCATATACTTTTGTATATAATTCTTCTGCACCTCATGTAACATATTATGTGTTATGAGTGAAATAAATGAACTTGAACCTGAACATTGTTTCCGGGACCCTCTTACGTGTATGTAATTTATGAGTTATATTTTTGGGCCGTACGTGCGAGTGAAATTAATGTACTGATGTCTACGTAATTGGCACGTGTTTATTTTTAAAGGGGCATTACGAAATTTTTATGGATTTGTGGGGTTTTTTTTAAATGCTGTTGATTGGTGTACTAGTGTACGAATCATATTGGTTAAAATACATGTACGTGTTACATACAGTCTCTGCAACGTTTTACTGTCCTATTTTTCCGTGCGTTCACCGCGCGCTCACGGTGCGCTCACCGTACGCTCACTTGCGCTCCCCGCATCGCTTCGACCGCGCTTCCCGTTCACAAAGCACTCACCGTGCTCTCACTGTGCGTTCACAAAGCGTTCACCTTGCATTCACCGTTCGTTCAGCGTTCACTAATTGTTCATTCCGATAAGTTCATTCATTTTCATCCCGAACTCCAAAATGAAAGGATCGGTATTCGCGAGTCGCAACAAGATTAGAAAAGAACGCATGCGTAACTTTAGGTGAAAGGAAACTTACATGTATATTACAAATAAAACATCATTTAAATCAGAATTTGATCCGTAAAATTTAATCAAGTACACATTCTTGAGCAGGTCCGTTTTTTTGTTGTTGTTTTTATAATGTCTACAAGAATTAATACCGATGTATGTTTTTAAAGTGATTTATATAGGAATTATAATTTCCCGTACGCTCAGAGTGAGCTCACCGTACGCTCAGAGTGCGCTCTTCGTTCACTTACTATTGAAGTGGGAAAGTAGAACGTTTCACTCAGGGTCTGTAAATATTTCAAAATTTATATATTCAAACTTTAAGTATTACTTAACAGTTATGTGTAAAGTTAAGATTAAATTGATTATTTTTTGATAAATTTGAATTAATTCTACACATGTACTTTCACCACAGTAAGAAAAAACATAATGTGTGTGTATAACTCGTTCATTTTGTGTTTCTCAAAAACTATCTTAATAACATGAGTAAGTCCAATTGTGAATAGAGTATCTGTACTTGTAATAAGACTGTTTTCGATTTTTGTTTCGTACAATTTTTTTTTTTTGTCGTTACTGTGACTGTCGTTGCTATTTAAAATATTACATTTCGAGTGACGGACTGTACAAAGAATTTTCATTACTTGTTAATTTTTCAGTGGGTGTAAATATTTCATATGCATCTGTGTATTACAGTTTATGAAAATTAGGTACATGTATAAAAAAATTATTTAGAATATCGGCGTCGTGTAATTAATCATAATATAATTTGTTTGAAAATTTTGTATGTGATATTGTGTTCATGCATGTCTATGCATGTTTAATCTACATTGATTTGACCGCATGGTTTAATTATTTACAAAACACAGCTACATGTATATAGACACTTGTTTTAATCGTTATAAGGGGCTGGCATAATATATAACAAGAACAAGATACGAGGTCAGGCACATGTTTATAAAGGATACCATAGTGCATTTTTCCTAATAATTAATTTCATGAATGAGAATATTTACAAATCAAGGCACACCTGCACAAAGATACAATTAATTTTTTTCCCATCGGGATCGTTATAACGAAAACAAACACACATGCTGCTTCCGGTTTGAATAGACAGCACACACACACACACACTGACACTGTCACTGTATCTGAGACAAAACCAGTCTGACGAATTTGTTTTAATTTTGAAGGGATGGATTAGACTTACGTTTGTTTCAAGTTTTAAGTTTATTTCAAAATGTCACAAAGTAGATTTGCTCAAAAGGAGTTGAAAAAATTCGGATGGAAGGAAGGTATTTATACTTTTTGTACCACGGGCCCTGGAAGTTATTGTAAATATATTGCATGTGCATGTATAAAAAAGTAAGGGTAGGACACTCTTTTTGGGGCGAAATCGGGTTTGACGAATTCTGGGCGTTCCTCAAACGAAATTTCGCGATAAATCGTTCAAGTATACTTTACTTACGACATATGTATACATTCGTTCCGCTCCAATGCTGTTACGTCGAAGAAAAAGGTGTTTTTATACACCCAAGTGCCTAAGAATTTCGCTAGACTGGTTTACATCCGGTTTAATCGCAGTGAATCGAAAGATAAGTTCTGATTGGTTAATAATAAAATAAATCTGCTCGTCAATAAGGTGGCGAAACTGATAACAATTTATGGTGAGTATGTATCAAATGTTTGAAAGGAGTTATGCATATAGATACTGGGTAGTTTGGCCTTTCAACAATGAAATGCGAGAATAATGAAGAAGATTGACAAATATCGATAAGAAATTAAAGAATTTATTTCATTATTGACCAATCAGAACATACCTTTCAATTTACCTTTCGATTCACTGCGATTAAACCGGATGTAAACCAGTCTAGCGAAATTCTTAGGCACTTGGATGTATAAAAACACCTTTTTCTTCGACGTAACAGCATTGGAGCGGAACGAATGTATACATATGTCGTAAGTAAAGTATACTTGAACGATTTATCGCGAAATTTCGTTTGAGGAACGCCCAGACTTCGTCAAACCCGATTTCGCCCCAAAAAGAGTGTCCTACCCTTACTTTTTTATACATGCACATGCATTATATTTACAATAACTTCCAGGGCCCGTGTTTTGTACAGCATAAGGATTTTATCTGTCACTGTTTTAGTGTTTATCTTCCTATGGTTCGACCCTTTGGCACATTGTTTCCATATTCATTTTTGTATTTAAAAAGTAAAACAGGGACCTATAATATAGGCTATATACGAGGATAGTAAAGGGTAAGAAGACCTGCCAAGAGCACCTGCTACTCCTTATCAAATTGATATTCACTTAAATATGTACTAATATATACTGGCGTGCGACCAGTTCTCGCCAAGTACCATTTCTCGCCAGTACATTGTGACATCATTTTTCATAAATAATTTTATGTGTTGATAAAATGACGTCACAATGTAGTGAATGTACTGGCGAGAAATGGTACTTGGCGAGAACTGGTCACACGCCAGTAGACCACAGTCAATTGTGTCAGCTGTTTTGACAGCTATAAATCAGTGTTAAAAAGATATTTTGCTATTATCCTAACCTCAGCAAAATTTGCTGCATAAATGTAGTAAGAGTTGTGCCTTCACTGAATCTCGAGACAGTACCGCATAAATCTGCGTGTAGAAATGTCCAAACATATTTGAACATCTTAATAATGAAATAACTTGTTGGAGCAGAAACTTGAGACAGAGTGAAACTGTAAAAAAACACATTGCATCTATAGAAAATCTCCTCTGGCCTGTTAAAGGAAAATAATATTTCAGCATGTACCGTACATTACATAAATGTTAAAATTGATTTCTTTATTTTTTTAGGATCGGGACTGGGAAAAAATGAGAATGGAATGAAGGAAGCCATCAAAGTGAAGATAAAGAATGACAGCCATGGGGTATGGGTGCTTGCATGGTACTGTAAATTCCTAATTAAACGCGAGGAATTAATATCCGCGTAAAATGGCGAGAAGCATCCTTCGCGGATTTTAAAATCTCGCCATTATTTTCTGAGAGTTGAAAACTATAAGAAATAAGGAGAAAAGTTCAACGTTCGCGATTATATATTCTCGTGATTTGGTACAAACCAGTGGGATCGCGGAATTAAGTACTCGCGTAATATAAGGAATTTACAGTATTTTACATCCTCCTTCAATAATCTTGACTGTTAAGAATTGTTGAACCAATGGTCTAGCTGGCACCAGTTAATTTTGGATGGGGGCCAGCTTTTGCTTTGAGCAATTAAGACATCTTATTTTTTATATTTATGATTCAAGTGTGACAGTGAAAATACTCAATTGGCCAGTAAAAATTTTAATTGATAAAGCCAAATGACCTGTCCAGTAAAAGAAAAATAAACAAGCTCTGAGAGATGCCACAGACAAGGGTGATTATCAATAATCCTATCAGGTCTTATTCTCAGTTGGAAGAATGCATTGTCAACAGTAAAGAGAATTCTCAGATTACTGTAAATGTACTACATTTGGCTGTGTATTCTATTTAGCGCTTTTGGCGGAAATCGGCCTCAGCTAAATCAAGAACATTGCTAAATGCCATGTATATATGTATAAGAATACTTACATTCAGGAATACGCTAATTCAAATCTACGCCAAATTGTTAAAAAACTTATTTCCGCCAAATATCGTACACTAGATAACCTAGATCGTACATTAGATAACCCATTCCATCTCCCTTCCATTACCTTGGAAGAGGAGAAAGATAAATGGTTTCCCAGAACTGAATTACTGATCCAACCTGTACAAATTTCAAATAGTATTGAGCATGTTGGTAACCCACTTCCATCTCCCATCCATTACCTTGTATGAAGAGAGAAATGTATAGCTTCTTAGAACTAATACAAATTTTAAATAGTAACGAACATGTTAAGAGCATTTAACATGTTAAATAACTATTTGGCCAGCATATACCCTTTGCATCAGAAATAAAAAATAAAAAAATCAACCCTTATTTTTCAAGTTTTTGAAAGTGTGATTTTATATAGTGTCAACCCAAATATTTATTGCCCTAAGATGTACTTCTAGTGTTGATCAATGTTTAAAAAAATCATGTCTTTTAATTTATTCACACTATTATTATTTCTCAAACCACATTGAATTTATGTACAGTCTTTGCCATAGTAACATTTTGGCAATCAACTACTGTAGGTTGTGTGCAACCATGCTGTTGATAACTACCATTGTAATATTAGTAGGTCTTCTACCAATTGGATGAAATATTTGTTGTAAACTAATAGGAAATGTATTTAGAAATTCATTTTGATGAGAAAATTGAAGTTAATCACTTTAAGCATTCAACAATGTTTCTGTGCATACAAATCTTTATATTAATAACTGAAATTGTAAGTGTGTAACATCATGACCTGGTTAAAAGGGCAAATCAAATAACTGGTATAGAATTTTTGTACAAATATATTGATAAAGAGAATTAGATATGAAATGCTTTATATAAACCTTTACTTTCAGTATTTACATGACTTTTATTCATTAAAGGTGGGCCACAACAGAGGAGATGAGTTTACCTTTCACTGGTGGGATCACGTGTTCAATAAGGCAGCCAGCAGTATCGTGGTGGAGTCCACACAGGTATGGTATAGTACAATACTATATGTGTACATGTACAAAACTTGTATAGGACAATACTATGGAACTATGTTACAGTGAGACCTGTCAGTGTCAGGACCTTTGTAAAACATTTTACAGTCTTTTCTGACTGCAATTTCATTGTGAGGCTTGTCTTAAACTCCAACCCATTGGTTTTATCTTCTGGAGCATAAACAAAATGCACTTCATATTACCAAAAATGGTAAATTTGATTTATTTAAGGAATAAAGAATCATTCATTATGAGATGATAATTTCGGTCGGGACGTGGTCAAATCCAATAAAGCCTGAAGCTCCGACCGAAATTATCACCTCATAATATTGAAAGAATTATTTCTTATTACTTATATTTGTATTATTTCCAAATTGTACAGTTGAAAACAACATTATTTTAAAAAACCACTATTTTTTATGTAGCACATGCTATGTATTACTACGCCATTTTTTCTGTTATGCTACAAGACACACCCATTTTGTGTCACTCATGTTTTATGAAGTTATTGGGTTTTAGGGTTCAAAATTGATTTGTAATGTTATCACAGACAAAGACAGTTGAAAATGTAATTATTACATGACTTGTATTAAGTCTGGTGTAAACATCTTAAATGAAATTTAAAATCTCACTTTAACATATTGCCTTATGTGGTACATGATTCGATTCCAATGCATTTATTCTACATGATCATGGATTCCTTTATTTTGAAAACTCTTTTCTATTATTTCCAATTTGCAAAATACAAAGAGGTGTCTAGTACAGTACATGGCTTATGAAAGTTTGGTTTATTCCTGGGTTTGTCACTAAATGGAACTTGCATAATTCTATACAGGAGGGCGTGTCGGTGAAAGCAGCCAAAGAGAGTGTAGGCGTGTCCACAAAGAAGGCGAGGACCTATGACAACAAGGCAATGTTGTACGGACAGTTTGTAAAGGTAGGCTCAATGTTTGGACACTAGTATATAAGGAAAACAAGGCAATGCTGTACAAACAGTTTGTAAAGGTAGGCTCAATGTTTGGACATTAGTATAATATTATATACAGACAACAAGACAATGCTTTATAGACAGTTTTTAAAGGTAGGCTCCTTGCTGTTAATGTACACTAGTATATACAAACAACAAGGCAATGCTGTACGGACAGATTGTAAAGGTAGGCTTAATGTTTGGACACTAGCATATTACAGAAAACAAGACAATGCTGTATAGAAAGTTTGTAAAGGTAGGCTCAATGTTTGGACACTAGCATATTACAGAAAACAAGACAATGCTGTATAGAAAGTTTGTAAAGGTAGGCTCAATGTTTGGACACTAGCATATTACAGAAAACAAGACAATGCTGTATAGAAAGTTTGTAAAGATAGGCTCCATGTTTGGACACTAGCATATTACAGAAAACAAGGCAATGCTGTATGGACAGTTTGTAAAGGTAGGCTCAATGTTTGGACACTCGCATATACAGACAACAAGACAATGCTGTATAGAAAGTTTGTTAAGGTAGGCTCCATGTGGTCAGTGTTATCCATACAAAATGTTGCCAATTTTTGAAGAACAAGATAATGTTTGAAAAAAAAATTGTGCCTTGATTTTCTGTGATTTAACAATGACCCTTATGCTTTCCAGTTTCTTATACCAAAAAAAAATGGTGAACACTGATAAGACCTGTTTATACATTGATACTTATAGGGGGCGACACTGGACAACAACCAGGAGGTGAAGAGTGAGGGGGAGGAGGACACCTCAGAGGTGACAGAGTACCTCGAGGAGGACCGACAAACTCTACAGAAGTAAGCTCTGCTCTAATGTATTGACACTCCTTAATAAATCCCAGACTTTGATATATATGTACATACTTACTCTAATGTTTTGAAACTCCTTGATAAACCCTAGACATTGATATTTTGCTTATGTTAAGTATAGATTCATTTATAAATTACAGGAAATGATATCAGTTTAAAATTGTGCTTATGTGAAACACCAGACATTGGTATTTAATATGTAAAATTGCGCTGTTGCATGTTTAATGTAAACTATAGATTCCTTGATAATGTCAGGAATCAATTTTTGGGTAAAAAACCAGTTTCCCTAGTGAATTCTAAAATCTTGCTTGTGTTTTTCAAGATGTATACTGTATGGAACTTTACAATAGTTCAGTGTTTGTGATACAGAACAGCAGGATTGTGGAATTATTCAC
Source organism: Magallana hongkongensis (assembly GCA_015776775.1). Lineage (NCBI taxonomy): Eukaryota > Metazoa > Mollusca > Bivalvia > Ostreida > Ostreidae > Magallana > Magallana hongkongensis. Next base: position 1,175,459 of record VIAA01000013.1, on the reverse strand, counting down.
TGTACACGTAGACCTACAATTAGGAATCTTACAGTGTATCAGATTAGTGCTGAATAATAGGAAATATCCTTATCTTACTGATTCATGTATACCACATACCTATGCCAAAAAATTCCATTCAAAAGACTTTTTCTTAGAATAGCTTTGAATAGCTACTCGTTTCATACTTGTTTGGACTTAAAAAGTTGTTTAGATTTTTTATAGGCTGACAAAAATTTCAGTTTCTACAGTAATTTATTTTTTTGCAATGTGGCCTAATTTTGTCAATGACATTGTTTCATAAACTCAAATGCCAAATTTGATTTAATTTGTTCTTATATATATGAATTATTACTAATTTTACCATGGCTAAATAGAATTTGTCTGTTTTAGATTACCAGATGAAGAAATTCTGAAGATATGTGGAGGAATGACTGCACACAAGTAAGATCCTTATTGAAGGGAACCAACTCCTTGCAATTCGGTGGATGTTCATACTGACTTCTTATTTTGAGAGAGTTTCTGTCTTGAGTTTGTTGGATAAGCATCCACACATTTTGCTAGTATACCAAATTCACTTTAATGCTACTTGCTCATTCATCTTTGCAGTGTAATAATTGATAGAAAACCTTATTTATGCACCTTAGCTACTTTTTATGAATAGTTGCAATTTTTAACATCAATCAGACTGTTAGAGAAAGAAAATTTGCAGAAAAAAATACATGATTGAACATAATGCACCGACCTTCATTTTCAAATGGACTAAGAGAAAAAAGAGATTTCTAATTGGGTAAGATAACAGTGAGTCACAAACTCATGTCATTGATTTTTCTTGCAGGGGAGCCAGACATGGGTTAAAGTTGAATGGCAAACTAGAACGAATTCAGGAGCAAGAAAGGCTCTTAATGGAGAAATGGAAAAAACAGAAAGGAAGCAACAGTGAAATGGACAAATCAGAGAGGTCGTCTCTAAATGCTAAAACAGACACAACGACTGAAAATGAAGATGTGAATAGGGAGTGTGTCAAAACCAAAAAGAAGAAAAAGAAAAGAGACAAATTAGAGGATGCAGAGAAAATTTCTCAAAATCAAAGTCCTGATTGCGATGACAGTCAAGAATTCCAAAATGATAAAAGTGATGTTAAAAAAGAGAAGAAGCGCAAGCGGAAGAACATTGAGCTGGGACATGAAACTGATATTGATCATGAAACAAAAAGGACAAAAAAGAAGAAGAAAAGGATAGAGTGTGATTAACTTACACAATATTGATATTATTTTATATTTATTAAATAGAAACAAAAAAATTAAAAATCATGCTTTTTATCGCCTTATTTACCAATAAAACAACATGGCTTCTTAATGTATGTGGGGAAGGGGGGAGGGGGCAGGCTAAACCAAAAACTGTCACGAGTTTTTAACTTACTATCCTAAATTTCCTAAACATTCTATACAAATATTCACTTTAAATAACTCTTCACTTTCTTCTGAGATTATTTTTAAACACCTTCCCCATCACTGCTAAATGAAGTAGACGTAGTGTGGTGTGTGTACATATGAAAATGGCTATTCTTGATCTGCACATGAATATACATACTTCACTCATCAGGAAGTAAGTGAGCATGTTTAAGTGAAAGTCTGTGGCAAGTAAAGTTATGATATCAGTAGTAAAATAACCAACAACATTTTGGAATTGAGTATTTCCACAGAATGCATATGGGTAATAAAACTATTGTGTGCTTTATGTGCTGTATGAAAGTTGCAAGTTTTTGTAATGGGGAGGGTGCAAGTAGCTCAACTGTATGTCAACCCAATTTTTTTCAGAGCTACATGCTTCAGAATTACAGCTAAATTTAAGTTTGTTCAAAATGCAAAAAAATACAACTCAAAGGCCCAAGCAAAGGGTGCCAAGGGGAGGGGTGAAAATTTAGTGTAAAAAATTAGACCAATCCACTTTTTACAGAAGTTATGTCCCTTGGCCACCATATTGAGGGGAAATGCATAGATTTCTCAAAGTATCCTTTGTAGTTAAGAAGTTTGTACCTTTGATCATTTGAGATTTTATAATAAGGGTGGGGCAACCCACATATCAAAGGAATGAATTGATGAGATTATATCACAGGATGCCCATATTGTTGCTAGCTTAAAGAAGGTGACTGTTGGTTTTCCCTTTTGACCTTTAGGTTGACCCTGCAAAGATCAACAACTTTTGCAAAGTCTGGCTTGGTCAATACTTTAAAAACTGAGCTTAGAAAAGTTAACTAGCTTAATTGTAAGGAAACCGAAGAATGAATTCCAGCTGATGAACGGAAGGGTGTTTTTTTTTTTTAGTCCAGAGTAGTTTTTTTACTCCAGAGTCCAGTAGTAGTCCAAAAAAAAAAAGAACTTGAAGGAGGGGATTTGGTTTTAAACCATTTAAAGGGGAATATGGACACGATTTGGTCAAATTCTGTTTTTATCATTTACAATGCTTTAGGAAGGCATTTCTAATGATTAAATGAATTTTGAGGGTCAGTCGTAGAGTTATAAGCAAGATACAGGGCTCACAATTGCAATTCTTTGTCATATAAACAAGGCTCGTGACCTGTATTTGTTTAAATAGGTTTAATATACCAGTAAAAAATCTTTTTCTAGCCAATTTGTCAATCTTCTTATTGATTTCAAGCATGAATAAACAGTTCCTAACATATAACACATTCATTTTAGATCTAAAATTGAAATTTCACTTCAACATTCAAAATGTAAACAAAGGCTTTGTTTAATTACATAGCGAAGAATTGTAAGCTCTCTAAGACCCTTAAAACTCAACAAATGACACTCAAATTTTTTTTGAATATTAAAAATGCCTTACTGAATCATTGTAAACATTGAAATTGGAAAAATAATTTTTGACCCAACTCGTGACCATGCTCCTTCAAAGGGTTTATATAATTCAGGTATAGATAAATTGTTGTGTAGTTCATCACTTACGGTGTAAAGAAGAATATTGACTCGGGTTGAAAATTGACCCGGGGGTCATTTTTCAACGTTGAAAATTGAGACCAAAAGTCGTGAAATTCATACCCGTGGTCATTTTCCAACAGCATGAAAAAGATTTTTCTAAACTGATGATCCTCGACACATTGAAAATTGACCCTGTTGAAAATTGACTCCGAGTAATGACTTCAGGTCGAGTTTTTAAACTAAATTGGAACTTGCCCTACACGGTTTTAATGTACATGTACATGTTAACACTTGAAAAGTTCAGTTGTAAAATTTTAATTCTTTCGTATTGTGCAATATATGCGGACAAGGCTGACTTGTTTTAGATTGATTCATATAATAATAAGACTTAAAACTTGGTAACCATTAATTTTACCATGTAAAATAAAACAGAATAAGAAGATAACCTTTGGCTTCTCTGAATGGGACGGGGCGAGTCAGGCAAGCAATGTTTTCGGACATAGAATTGGTTTTCATTCCCTCGATTGTGGGACAGAATTTGTTGGCCCTTATGGTCAGAATTTTTTGTAGCTTTAAAGAAAATGGGTTATTTGTTTTCAAGTATACTAATACAGAATACAAATATATGTCTCTCAAAAACTCAAATCATCCCCTACTCTTCCCTTCATCGGGATATAATGATTTTCCCTTAATTGATGTAAACTTGTCATATATAATCTCTGATATTGTGTCCAACAAATACTGGGCGTTAGCGTTCCTTTTTAGGCATATCGATATAGCTTAATTTCACAGGCACCTGCCGTTGTATATTTTTCTAATAATGAAAAAAATATTTACCCTCTACCTGATTAAAGTACTGTATTATTTCGTATAGAGGGTATATAATTATATATATTTTTTTTATTATAAGAAAAATATTTACCGTTAGGTCCATGTTCTTAATTTTGAGAAGTCGGGATGATTCCCGACAAAATAATACTTGAACATGCAGTGTCATATTTTTATAAGAGAAGTCGCCAGAAGTTTTTGTTTCATTAATATTAACCTAAGCAATAATATTTCGTAATCTTGCCAGATGAACTATTTTTTAAGCACCAGCCAACTTTCTGTATATGCATATTTTTTTTTTTTAATTACAATTTATCTCTATTATTTTGAGTTTTCAATTTTATTAACTACGTATAGATGTAAAACAGAGACAACTAACGTTAAACACACGTATTTTTCTCTTAAGAAAAAATATATACCCTCTACTTTATTATATAAAGGTGCATGTGATAGAAAGGTCAACCACCTACATTGGCCCGTAGCATGATCCTCTACTTCATTTTGATATACTAATTTTTGGTTTAATTCAAAACCTAATTTAAATCCTTTCGTCGATGAAAACAATTATGGTTAATAAACTTTTGTTAAGTTTTTATGATCAGAGCTATTCAGGAACTATAAAAGGAAAAAAAAAAAGTTATTCCGTTATTGTCATCCTGTACAAAAATTAGATTGCAAGCTTGCTATATATATCTTCCGTTAAGCAGAATTGTTTAAATTATGCCTAGAAAAAAAAATAACAATTTGATTCAATTTTGTTCATCATATTTAGTTATATTACATCCTGATTTATTTATTCTATTTTCACAGCAAAAAAACCCCCCAAAAAACCCTGAAAAATATCGGCTGTATATACATACATACATACATACATACATACATACATACATACATACATACATACATACATACATACATGTACATACATACATACATACATACATACATACATAGTTTACATACATACAGACAGACAGACAGACAGACATACATACATACATACATACATAGTTTACATACATACATACAGACAGACAGACAGACATACATACATACATACATACATACATACATACATACATACATACATGTACATACATACATACATACATACATACATACATACATACATACATACATACATACATACATACATACATACATACATACATACATACATACATACATACATACATACATGTAGTTACTACAGCATTGTTCAGAACAGAGTATACATTATAATATATATGTAAAACATGTCCTTGATTTCTTACATTTCCGATATATACTAAAATTACAAATGTTAGGGGAAATAAATAAATATATAAACAAAAAGAGAAGATTGATGTGTTTTATTGTAAATTTTGTATTAACGCTGACCCAGATATACAATGATCATTATCACAATTTCAATTTACTGGGTGAGTGTAAAACGAAAATTAAACATTTATGACGTAAATTTTTATTTATTATTTATATCTGTATACATATCCAATGATAAAAAACCGGTCTCACTGAATTGAATACATTGTAGTTTATCCTGTAACCATGTAACCAATATTCTTATTAAAACACAGTTTTGAAATACATATATACATGTATATCACACAAAACAGCAATAATACGCAAAAAGTTCACTATGAAATAGAAATAAAATATATAGTTTGAAGGGATAATATTAACAAAATGATAATTGAAATGTTTCGGGTTCGACTGTTAAAACATTTCAATACATGGTATATAAAGAATAAATATGAAAAAGAATGTAAAATTTTTGGTTACATAAATAAATGTAAATTTGTGCTGAATTATTTGCCGTTGAATTTTGAACAGGTTTCATATGGTCAAACTTTCACGATACGGGTCAATTTTCAACGGACCAGGGTCTTATTCAACATCTCTGATTTCAACATTCAACGTTGAAAAATGACCCCTGTAACACCGGTACAATTTCTATTTCACACAACTGCGAGGAACAGACACCAGCATTTGATAAATTTTGCACAAATCAGCAGAGTGGTTTTAAACATTTTCGAATCATTTACCATCTTCACAACGTCAAGGCTTTGTCGCAACAAACTTGTGTGGAGTTCCGTAATCACAAAGCATTGACGTTGTGAAAATGATCAATTACATGTAGCCTATGCATTAGTTGAATTTCATTGCTCTCTCTCTCTCTCTCTCTCTCTCTCTCTCTCTCTCTCTCTCTCTCTCTCTCTCTCTCTCTCTCTCTCTCTCATTGTGATTTACATAATTTTTTTGAAAAGATTTTAAAAAAATCAATATGATATATGCATGTTTTAGGAATGCATATCACCGGTTCATATAATATACGTCCATGTTGTTGCACTAACAAAATATTACACAATATTGTATAAAATGTTTAGATCCACCCCGGAAATATAGTACAGCGCATGCGTGATTCATACATCCGCTATAATGTCAGGCGATTGAAAGAACAACAATCAATAAGTTGATTTAAAATGTAAACTTTACATATTTCGAATCCTCTTTTAGCTCAGAAATGTGGTTGAACGACTAAAGGTTTACTCTAGTTTGACCTCAACTCAAAAATTAATTGGAAGAAGGTCAGAAACAGCATCGGTAGAGGTGTTGGGTGTTCCCAAATTGAAATTTGAAAGGATGGCCACAAGCGATGGTTCTGTGGTTGGTGTGATGAGGCCAGAGCCAGAAGCTTCCACATCAATGGCCGAAGACAGCGGTAAGTTATCCAGGGAAAAACTCAAATAGACCGAGAGCCATCGAGGCTTAGTGTCGTGTCGGTAAATTGACATGTGTGTCATCCCAAATTTCACAACGCCTATATAGAATATGGGTGGGAGGAGGAAGTCTTTAGATAATTTATATGTTTGCTCACTGTGTAAATCAGCTGGAAATATGACATGTATTAAAAAGGCACTATTGATACACCGATTCAACACAACATTGAACCTTCTTAGATATTTATGAAAAAATGAAAGAATTTCTTGTCCATGAACAGTGTTGAATATATTTAATATTGAGCAGGCATATCTCTAGAAAGAAAAATCTTACCGTGACCAGGCTACGCTCAGGTCACAGTAAGAATTTGTCCCATAAACTTGCTATGTAGCAGCCGCGGGTCGATTTTAAGTCTGTTAAAAATATTCTGCATGGGAAAAACATATTTTTATACATTACAAACTTTTATGAACATGCATATGTAGTTTAATCCACAAAATATCCATTTAATGAGTCGTACCAAGGCTTTTTGTTTGAATTTGCCTCCAATATTGTCGGAAATCGCACTCGGAATGTCTCGGATTTTATCATTAACATAATTTTGAATTTCAAACGTGATGTTAAAAGTGGCAGTTATTTCGTTGCAAAAACAGTTAATGTGGTAATATGGGATTATAAAAGAGCAACATTGTAGGTATTTGAGACCAATCATGTGAAAATTTAGGCCAGATACAGTGTGATATAATTTTTTTATTTGCTTCGACGCGAGTATATGGGACGAATTCTATCGTTAAACCGGGTCCGTAGGACATCTGTCATTTTAACGATAGAACATTCTATCTAGCATATCTCAGGATGAAATTCTGTACAATTTTATAAATTGTTATTCTTATCATAACCTTTGTCTGCATATTTAAATAGGTAACTATGTTACAGACTAGCTGGTATACTATAAGCCTAAGGGATTTCCAAGCCGGGGCCCTTGGAATTGGGAATTTTACAACAATATATAAAAAATGTGGAAGTTTTTAACATGTTATATCATGTCTATTGTAAGACTACGTTTCAGAATTGAACATACCGTTGTAAGTCAGAATAAAGTTTGTATTATAATTACAAAAACAAAATCTTACAATTTAACCATTTTGTTCTTTTGAGCAATTAAAAACTGTAATTTCTCTGTTCATTTATTCAACTATTTTAGTAGTTTGTTTTGAATTCCAATCTTAAGAATTCCAAATCCAATTGAATTTTTTTTTATGCAAATAATTTTGAGGAAAAATTGAGGTGGATTTTTGGATGAAAAAGAGGGTTTTGGTATCGGGAAAAACTAAATTTTGTTTTTGACGCGATATATGCTTACTAATAGCTGTGAAAATTAAAATTAGTTTATATTGTATTTAAAGAATGTTGCCTATATCGCAATGAATTTAGATTAACATAAAAAATGTATTAATCTGCCTGATGTTGCATTAATTTTATGCAATTAAATGTTATTTTAAAGGTCAAATAACTGTTTTTATCTACAATAAATAGCAGAATTCTGAATATGTGTTATGTAATAACAGCTGCAGCTTTGTTATTTGTTATAAGATGAAACTCGTTTCTTTCTTTATATCATTTACAATAAACTTTTGTAGGTTGCTTTCTAATTATGATGATTTACAATAAACTTTTGTAGATTACTTAAGAATGATTTACATTAAACTTTTGTAGATGACTCCAATGAAGAATCTGGCAAGGCAGGACAACATCTGGACCATGCAGAGGTAACATGCATTTTTATTATACTTTGAATACTTTCACGTTAAATACTAAAATCTGATTGGTTTAGACCCAGTTGGTAATCCGTTCTATTACCCTAAGCGTTAGCAACACACTTGGCAACGGGTAACACAACGAATTGTTACATGCGCGTAAATTATGCGCATACAGTTCGCGGTAGAATTCACTTCATTTCTATATAAGAGCAGTAAAATTTTCTTTGAAAATAAGACATTCAGTATAATATTTATAAAATAAATAGTGCCTGTTTAGGAGGGTAAGTGTTGATCAGATATAGACACACCTAGAAAACCATTGTCTACCTTCGCTTCACGTCGGTTGACAATGGTTTTCTCGGGGTGTCAATTTCAACAGTTACCCTCCAAAACAGGCACTATAAATATACTGTAATATGCTAAGATTCACAAGTAAAAAAGTTCATAGGCCATGTACCTTTGTCAGCTGGACATGAATGAGATTTTGACGTGTTTTGATGTTTATGTTAGAAGAAAAGCTTGCTTTCAGTTGTTACATGAAATGTTATAATTTTCATAAACTTTTTATAATGATTTTGGGACTTCAAATTTCTAGGTTTTTAAAAAAAATTGTCAAATTAGTTGAGTGAATTTCTTAAAATTACTTAATTATGTACTAAGATTATTTCTTTGTTTCCTTTCAGATGGGCGGAAAGGCTTCCACCTTGAAAGCCAAGGACAAAATCGGACACAGACGAGTGGACAAGACGGGAGCAGTGACCTATAAAAAGGTTGGTGCTAAGATCCAACATCAATAAAGCTTAGCTAATTGGTTGTTCATACACATCATGTACATGTGATGCGGCTTTCAGTGATACTGAGCTCAGTTTATTGACTGTTCAAACGCATGAAACCCACTTTTCAGTGGTTCTTAAAAGCAGATTTTCAACTATTAGAACCATTTTAACAGGAGCTAGGACTCTGGGCAGTTGTGTCAAAGAGCAATGTGACGTAGACCTGTCTATTCCATTGCTGGCCACTAAGCCATGGCTCTTTCAATTTGTCTGGCTTTTGATCAAAGATGATGCAATCAGTGTATACTGTGGTTTCATCAATATTCGTTGAACACCAATTTTCGTGGATTTCGTTGTTAAGTTGATCCACAAAATTAAATGTTCATTGAAGTTCAATTTCAACTAACATTTTGTATTGATAGGATCATTGGCCACGAAATTGCGTATCCTTGAAACTGTGGTTTTCAGAAAATCCACGAAAATTGATACCCACGAAAATTAATGAAACCACAGTATTTCACTTGAAACCAACATCATTTTTAACTTAGTTTTGATGCAAGAAAAAGATAGTTACATCTTACTGAAAGTCCAAGGTCTTGTTAAAATGGTTCTAAGGAATGATGTCTATGTACAGCTGTGTTGTCAAGGGTTTGAGAAAAAAACCCACCACAATATGGTAAATTTCTTCAGAAAAATTCCTGATCTGCAACCGGTGTATTTCTCATTTTCAGTGCAGTCTAATCATTCTTGTTAAGTATGGCCTTTTCAGTTCAACTGATCCAAACAAAAGATAGAAAGGGAGCTAGATTTGATATTTCAGTACAGTGCATATATATATAAGTACATAATTTTCAGTGTGAGCTGTATTTGACTGTGGTTAACCATTGCTATTTGAGAACGACTGGTCTAGCATGCAATAGATATGTACATGTAGATATAATGCAGAAAACACCGATACATCATGTCATATTGTTTCTGAAATGAAGAAGTATTGATTGAGTATGAGCTAGGCAGATGGTTTGTAACTGCAGTATGAGGAAGTGCTTGATGAGCAGTATGTAGCAATTCAGATGAGTGGTTTTAGTGGAAGCTTTTTTGGGGGATTAAGACTTTCCTTTCATATGTGTGAGAGAGAGAGAAAGAGAGGAGAGAGAGAGAGATGTATCATTTATTGATTTTTGGCTTTCCATTTTGTTTATAGGCTTATAAGCTTAGACAGCTTTTGCTTGACACACACTGATATATCATGCCAAGTGATTGAAAAATCATTTAGAGATCTAGAGTCTCTCTCTCTCTCTCTCTCTCTCTCTCATGCCTACAGTAATTATCAGTTACATACCTGGTGCTGTATTTTGAAATACATGTAGGGTAGGGTCAAGAGGTATCATTTAATGTCAACACCATGGATCAAAACATGATAGGTTACCTTTAAATACAGTGCATCATAAAGGTCAAATAAGTGTCAGGATGTTCGACTTTAAAAGGTAAAAATATAATCTGAAATTTAATTTAAATCCATATATGAAATGATGAAATGGATTTTTTTTTTAAATTGTATATCTTGCTCATGGAGTATAAATCAAGTACTAGTTGATTGATCAAAGCTTCCTAAAATTTGAAATTTAACAGTGTGGTGATATGTCCCACTCAAAATATCCAGCCCTATCATGTATATATATTTAACTTCCTTCTGTATTTACATTTAGTCTATCGCCTCTCCATCTTTTATTCAGGAAGACCCTCACTTTGTAAATTTAGCTTATGATATTAATGATAATAAAAAACCTTCACTTTATTTTACTAAACCTCACACAGTATGGAATGATATAGCCTCACTTATATTATTAAGCCTTTTTAGTGTATCATGTCTCATGATATTCATCACATTTATTGTATCATGTCTCATTATATTCATCCCATTTAGTGTATCATGCCTCATGATATTCAGCCCCTTTTGTGTATCATGTCATGATATTCAGTCTCTTTAGCATATCATTCCTCATAATATTCAGTCTCTTTAGCATATCATTTCCTCATGATATTCAGTCTCTGTAGCATATCATTTCCTCATGATATTCAGTCTTTTAAGCATATCATGTCCAGATATATCCAACCTCTTTTGTATATCATGTCATGATTTTCAGTCTTTTTAGCATAAAGTTCCTCTGACATGATTTTAAGTCTCTTTAGCAGTATCATGTCTATTGATATCCAACCTCTTTAGTGTGTCATGTCTCATGATATTCAGCATATCATTACTCATGATATTTAGCCTCTCAAGTGTATCATTCCTCACTTAATATGTTATTTATATCATTAGAGTATCATAACTCTGAGAGTATTTGTTGTTTATTTAAATACAGAAATCCACGTCGGAGTTGATGGCAGCGATCCAGCTGGGTATTGGACAGAGCGTGGGAGGATTGTCGTCCAAACCGGAGCGAGACTTACTGATGCAGGACTTCGCTGTCATCGAGAGCGTGTTCTATCCATCGTAAGATTCACCGATCAGATTGTCTGTTTAACTCTATTACAAACTGGTGGTTCAAACTTTTGGAGTTTATAAGTGTTGACTTTACTTTCTATATCATGCCTGCTTGAATTGGTTGTGAGGATAGATAATGAAACTTTAGCAGATATTATGGTGTTCAATTATTCTGCCTGTGTAGATTTATAAGTCTTGTAATGTATTGATCATGCCCATTAGGACTAGTGGGGAGAAGATGAGGAGAAAGTCAGGGTAATTTCTGTTTGAGTTCATGAATTCATCAGGATTGTCCTTTAATGTCCTTTTTTCAGCAAGAGAAGAAAAGATTGTAAAAAGATACAAAAATTTATCACAATTCAAGCAGCTTAGAAAGTTGGACTTTGTTGGTAGAAGACTTACAATCAAAGTTTTTTTTTTTTTTCAAATCCTGCACTTTTATGAAAATTACTAAATAACTTCTATGCAAGTAATTTATTAACAGCAAAAATAAATTAATTAACTTGCAGCAATGTGTGAGGAATAATCCAGTTTTGAGATACTATTTTTCAGAGAGGGAAGTAACCTAACGCCAGCCCATCATTACAGCGACTTTCGTTTTAAGACATACGCCCCGATTGCTTTCCGCTACTTTCGTGAATTGTTCTCCATTCAGACAGATGACTTTCTGGTAGGTTGAAGGGTGAGTTCCATTATTTTACAATTTACACAGGAGAATTAATGCAATTTCTGTTAGTAAGACAGATTTTGATCGGCTACAAAAAAAGGTTTTGACTTGTATCAACCATGTCATAAAATTATTGAGTACCGTAATTTTGTTTCCTCCTGTAGTTGTCAGCTGTGTGACCAGTCGTTGAAGGAGCTGTCGAACCCCGGGGCGAGCGGCAGCATCTTCTACCTGAGTCAGGACGACGAGTTCATCATCAAGACAGTGCAGCACAAGGAGGCGGACTTCTTACAGAAACTGCTGCCATGGCTACTACATGGTGAGGATCTGTGAACATGCAGAAAAGACGGATGGGAGGGAGGGGGCAGTTAACACAAAGGGAAAGGGGTCAGTTTACGCACAGGGAGATGCAATCAGTTAAAACACATGGAGAGGGGGTAAAAAGGGTCAGTTTATACACCAGGAGAGAGGGTCAGTTTATACACCAGGAGAGAGGGTCAGTTAACACAAAGGGAGAGAGGGTCAGTTAACACAAAGGGAGAGAGGGTCAGTTAACACACAAGGAGAGAGGAGGGTCAGTTAACACACAAGGAGAGAGGGTCAGTTTATACACAAGGAGAGAGGGTCTGTTAACACAAAGGGAGAGAGGGTCAGTTAACACACAGGGAGAGAGGGTCAGTTAACACACAAGGTGAACACAAACGGAGAAGGGGGAGGGGGACAGTTAATCCACATAGAGGGAGTCGGTTAATTAACACACAGTGAGAGAGGAGGGGGAGTTAATCAACAGGTAGAGGGAATGGTCTACATGTTGTGCGGTAAGTCAACATACACAGGTAAATGAAGTGGGGGGGGGGGGGGGACAGTTACACTGTAACCCACTGGAAGAAGGGAGGGGTAGTCTGTTCTTTGGAGGGAAAGATTTTATGAAGACAATTTTTTTAAAATGCATCTAGCTAGCTGATACAAAAAAAATAATGGTTTGACTGTGCTTTTTTTCTGTGTTTTGTATTTGGTCAACATGGGAATACACCTGATTCGTGTGTCACTGGTGAGAGTGACAGTATTGTGGACTCCTCTCTCCTAACATTGTTGAAAATTCATCACCAGTCTCCTGATGCTTCCTGAACAAATAAGCATCATCTCTGTTTATTTAAACACATATCCCTGAATTTGTCTACAGTTAGGTTGTGTTTTTGTGAGACTGGCCATGAGTTTTCAATGATGCTCTCTTAATGGTGGTATCCTCTGCAAGAGAAAAGAAAAAATACACCAGGGAATAGAAAATGAAGTACATGTATATCCAATTTAAAAAACTTTTTGTCATGGACATTGCACCGATCAAGTGTTAAACTTCTTTTGTTAAAACAACTTTTGTCATGGATAACCTCCTACAAGAAAAAAATGTGTATTAAAAAAAAAAGTAAAGATTTTGTTTTTCGTCAGACAGATGATTAAATTAACTATAAGGCATTATTCATTATTGAAGAATTTTATTACTGACATGTTCTTTTGTGTATTTTTCTATGAACATGTGAAAGCACACCTCAGCTAAAACTTATAATGAGTTTCTGTAGCTGAGCGTCATACTGTGTAATGTCTCCCCACTTCTGTGTTCATGTCTAAGTCCTGCTCAAATGAACTTGGATTATTGGTCTGTAAAATTACCAGTATTGCTTTTTGTTAGTAGGCTTACATAAGTTATTACTGGGACTCCTTAATTTTAATCTTCAAAAAAAAAGAAGTATCCAGAGGATTTTTTGTTGAATTTGAATTGCTAGTGTCCTTGGAGTTATTCAGAACTTTCCTCTGCAGGTCTGTTTTAGTGTTAATCATCTATTCTACCTACTGCACACAAATCTCTGTATCCTCCCAGACAGAACTATCAATGTTGGCCCTCTCCATATCTTTATACACACTGCACAGACATCTTTGTTCCAGTGATGTATATATGTATATCTCCCTAACAGTGTTTGCCCATTGTAGTAGTGAATGATTGCATGGAGGACCAATCGTTGTGGAGAGCACACACGTTTCAGTGTATAATACTAGTACTCTGTACACCCATTTCTATTTTGACTATTGCAAGTATGAGAAAACACGGTATAAAAAATGTATTTTTCTGTAATAAAAAAAAAATCAAAATTGTACATGAATTTTGGGCATCTTGTTGTAGTAACTTGATTTTAACTATATGTAAAGATGAATTAAAAGTGATATTAACAATTTTATTATTGATTTAAATTTTTTTTTTTAGAACCTGAATCAAAATCCTCGGACCTTGCTTCCCAAGTTCTATGGATTCTACTGCTATCAGGTAAGAAAGACGTAATTTACAAGATAAATATTGTAACATAAATATTATATACATGATGTTAATTGTTTACTGTGTGTCATTTAGTTACTGTAAATTCCTTATATTACGCGAGTACTTAGTTCCACGATCCCGCTGGTTTGTATCAAATAAAAATGAACTTTTCTCCTTATTTCTTATAGTTTTCAACTCTCAGAAAATAATGGCGAGATTTTAAAATCCATTAATTTCTTGTGTTTAATTAGGAATTTACAGTATCTAGTACATGTACCTATTGTAGCTTTGCTAAACTATACCAATTTGCCTCGCAAAATAGCACAATTCCAGTTACCTTGAAAGGGTCAATTGTCAAGCAAAAATGATTCTCTTTTGCAGTGTGGAGGCAAAAACATTCGATTCGTAGTCATGAACAATCTTCTTCCATCGTCGGTCAAACTTCACGAGAAGTACGACCTGAAGGGAAGCACGTACAAGAGGAAGGCATCCAAGGCTGAGCGGTCCAAGTCCAGCCCCACCCTCAAGGACTTGGACTTCATGAACAACCACCCCGAGGGAATCCTGCTGGAGAAGGATAAATATGACGCTCTCATTAAGACCATACAGAGGGACTGTAGAGTAAGACCTTCCCAATTGTTCATATGCTGTATTCAGAAAACAAACTTTGGTTCACAGTGCGAAAAATTTTCTTTTGGTTCATGAGAGTCTCATTGTTGGGAATACTGTGGAATCATTAGATTTCATGGTGGCTCAATTTTCATGGTATTTGTTGGTATCTTTTATCCACGAAATAACATTCTCCATGAATTAATAAATTAGAGTCATAAAGTCATATTTCCTTTAAGAGAGTGTAGGTATGAGAGAATACACAAAATTATGTCCCCACGAACCTGTTAAATTTAAACAATCCATGAGAATTTGTCCCCACGAATTTTAATGATTCCGCAGTATTCTGAAAACAAACATTGGTTGACATGCAAAACATTTTATTTTGGTTCGTGAGAGCCTCATTGTTCAAATACTTCTTGCTGTGATCCAGACCTCAAATGTCTCTAGGTATTTTTGTGATCGGCTTTCGGCCAATCACAGTTGTGTCCAGATGAGGCATCTGGCAAGCTTCACTATTTGTGCACACATGCTTCACACAACTTTGTTAACTATGCAGAGACAGCTTTATGCAAATCTTAAATTGATAGGGTTATAACGAAGGAACATTATTTTGATGTCTTTGGCTTGAAATTTATACATTTATACAGTTACATAACGATTTAAATCTACATACTTAAGAATTTGGTTCAGAAGTATGCTTTGAACATAAAAAACAGTACATGCTGACAACTGATGTCACATGCCGATCAGCCGATCATTACTTAAAAAGGAATGCTTGTCTTTCAGATATTTACATTTTGATTGCAAAATTAGTCATCATGAACCAGTTTATTTCCTGTAAATTATGAAATAAATTGTTGCAAGTAAAAGATGGGTAACAATATACTTTTATTGAAACCAACTTTAATTCAAAGCAAATTTATTTCAAAATTTTAATTAACTATTAATAAAGTGGTTCTCAGCTACTAATTTTTGCGATGAAGCATAAATTATGTAGATAAATTTGTAATAAACAATTAAAGGATTGGTTTGCAAGAAGAAATATTTGTGACTTGGATGGTTCCACTAATCTCCAGTAATAAATTTCTGCTGTATTTGTAGAAAATTACATTTAATTGCAATGTGTCATTGAATGCTTTCATTGATTGAATGAAGAATGATTTTATGGTCTTTGTTTTAATTTGTCTGAACAGGTGCTGGAAAGTTTCAAGATCATGGATTTCAGCATGCTACTGGGAATTTACAATCTAGATATTGCCGCTCAAGAGGTAAGAAGGTGTCCATTTGTTATAACATTTTATTCTTATAAAATAAATATGTTGAGTTTCATGTTTTTACCATGTCATTGAATACTTTACCCATGTATAACCTATCTGCTGCATGTACAACAGTAAATTATTTATTTTAATGATGATTAGTCGAAAAAACAACATTATAAGAGTTCTCTTTATTGAAATGCCTTTTAAAGGCAAAGAGCTAAGTTAATTATCTAAAAGTTTTGGCTTTATGTGCATTTAATGAATTTTAGTACATGCAAGCTTAAGTTGACAATTACCTCAAAGAAACAACAGTTACACATATCATGATATTTTCTGTGCTGTTTCTATTTTATCAATTTGTTGATTTGCAGAGGAAACAGCAGCGTCCATCATTGAGCATGTCAGCTAACCCTGACGTATCGGCCATGGCGGATTATCCACACACGACGCTCTCTCCAGACGGAGGACATGACACAGGTGGTCGCACGCCGCGCTCAGGTCTGCAGGCTCAACTCACTGGCTCGCTACTAATGATTGGGTGGGACTAATGACAGGGAAAAGGAGGCTCGCTACTAATGATTGGGTGGGACTAATGGCAGGGAAAAGGGGGCTTGCTACTAATGATTGGGTGGGACTAGAATGATTGGGTGGGACAAATGACATGGAAAAGGGGGCTAGCTACTAATGATTGGGTGGGACTAATCACAGGGAAAGGGAGGCTAGCTTATATTGAACGGGTGGGACTAATGACAGGGGGGGGGGGTTGGTTGGTTGGGGTTTACATCTAGTTATCGGATGGGAAATCAAGATAAGCAGAGAAGATTTTGGCCTTAAGTTAGTAATTTCTTTTCACATTTTGAATCTGGAAAAAGATAAATAGAAGAACTGAAGGTCTATGCTCAGTGATGTATAATATGTGAGAGGAGTATGGAGCACTTATAGAATTATATTCTTTAGGATTTTGCACAAAGATCTTTGAGCTTTTTTAGCAATGGGCTATGGTTTTGTTATTAACATCACCCTATGCGTAGGCATAACAGCAATACATACATTGTTCAATTATCGTACTTTGCAAGAAGAGAGGAAGTTCTCTGAAAGCCAGGCCCTCGGGAAAACAAAAATTATTTAATTTTGGTTTAAGTGTTGTTGATTTTCTATGAATTTATTGATGAAATTTTGAACAGTAAATAAAAAGCAGGAATATGGTTTGTTATTTTACGTTTTAAATTGAGAAAAATATCTATAAACTCGGTTTCTGGGAATTAGCTCCTCTAATGATATTCTTGTATTTATCATGATAGATTTGTTAATAATAACTGTTGTGTATCAAATAGAATTGCTAGTTCATTTATATAATATCAAAACTTTGTTTTATAGTTAATGCTATTGAATAGTCAAGATGTTGAATACAGTTAAACTCTGATATCTCGAACACTGATATCTCGCATACAATGGATATGTCAGAGTGATTTGTAAGTCCCAGCCCCTTTTTTAAGGTAATGGTCCATACCCCACTAGATAAATAAAATGCGTACAGAATTTTTTCATATTTTTCAAACGTGTATCTGGGGATATGTTCTTATCAAATTTTACCCTGTTGGCTGGTCCATCGGTATTATAAAAGCCAGGGCCGTTGCTAAAAATAGAACCGATTGCGGAAATGGCGCTTTTCTCATACACAAAGAATATAAGCCTAAGCCTGAAATTTGACTTTTACAAAATCTGTTTTTGACTTATATCCTATGTAAAATAAAGGAATTATTATTTCAAAACAAAATTTTTTATGTTACACTTGCTTATTTATCAAAAAATAGATAAATCTGCATACAAATTAGATAAAATGAATAAATTTTCATAGAGAATATAAGCTCTTATGATTTTATTTACGTACAGAATTCTCTAAAATTTTGATATTATTTACATCTTAACGCCATCAATCAATTGGAAATAAAATTACCCAAGGGACCGGCCTTTACAGGATCACAATTGGCATATTTTTGGTAAAATCATTAAAATATATATTTTGAAAAAAGATCCGTAAAAATAAAACTGTGCATAGGTTAATTATTTCATAACTCTAAACAAATATGTTTTCATTATTGTTAAATAGAAAATATGATTTAAACAAACTGTAGATTAATCTGTGTCATTTATATCGCAAAAGATGGTTTCTTTGGATATCGGTTAGTATTATGGATCGAGATCGGTATTTAGAAATTGCGGATACATGCGTGGATAATGCTAACTACCTGATATATGCCTTCAAGACAAAACCTCTATTCAAATTTTTTTTTTACTGGTTTTAAAGACTGTTCTTATAATGAAATAACTTCTCTTCAGCTCATGGTTTTTAATTCTAAAAACATTTTTTTGTGGAAAACAAATCTATGCTTGTTGCTAAGCGAATATGATAAAATAGGATAAAGATGATAGGCTATAGGTCAAATTATTTCCCCTTGTGTTTTTATCTCCCTTATGCACTGAAATATAGATCTCGATCAGGATTTCATTTTGGATGTTTATGGACTTTCAGGGATTAATGTTAAAAGAATTTGATTAAATTCAACCTTATAATGGATTGATGTTTATGCAGCACAAAAGTAAGCGGTCTATATTTTCAAAACGAGTACGCAATCGACACAACCTAGTCATGCTATTTCGCTGATTAATACCCCGGTGGGCCTAATTGATTGCAGTTGCCAGGATTTTTGATATATTTGTTTTGAATCAATTTCTATGTCAGCTTGATTTCTTTGTTTTGAAATACGCCTTTTAACGTTAGGTCTCAATTAGATCGGGCACGAATAAGACGTAATAACGCGTGAATTACGTCAGACGTTGTTTTGTGACGTATGGATAATTACCTTAAAAAGTATTTTACCCTTGATATCTTGAATACTCAGATATCTCAAAGTTTTTAAACAGCCCCATCTACTTTGAGATAACAAAGTTTGACTGTCTATGAATTTTGAAATACAAATGTATATATTATGACTATAACACTGTGGACTCATTAACTCAAATTGAACTTGAAGGAAATGTCTTAAAGTTTCTGTCAAAATATCAAAATGACATGTAAAATACATTAGAGACATAGTATTGTAAATTTTCTTGAATTAATCAGAAAATTATAATAAGTCTAGAATAAACAGAAAATCAACGTTTAAGTTAATCAATGTAAATTCAGGAATAAAGATCACAACTTCTTGCAAAAACTTGTTGGAGTTTAACGCTAGGACTAGATTCAGCAAGTGATGCTGGGTCTGTTTTGTTAGTTCAGTAGGTGATAATCTGCGCATGTTTGTTTTGTAGGTGGTGCCCCACAGCGGACCAAGTCCATCAAGACCCGCGTGGCACAGTACACCACCCCCATGGAGTCTATCACTGCCCACAACACAGAGTCCGACGAAGAGGAGCAGGAGGACGACGAATTTCCGTAAGAATCAACAACAACCCCCCCCCCCCCCCCCCCTCCACACTCTTCAACAAAAAACCACAAACCGCAATCTAATGTTACGTGCTTGCAGGGGTTTTCCTACTGTTTTTCAACTGGGTCCAGAGTCCGTGAAATGGGGAAAATTGACGCATAAACTGTTTAATTTGGGAAAATTATAAATTTTCTTAAAGAACTAGGGGTTTCATTATTATGCTCCATAATATAATAAACAATCGTGAACAAATTAGCTGGTTTGTTTCATTTTAATTATCAACAAGGATAAACAATGATTCTAATGACTTTATTGCAATGATATTTTTCTCATATTTTGTCTTTAAAAAAAGTCAACAGCTCTTTCCAACATCTATGGGCACCTGATTGTAAAAAAAAGTCTTGAATTAGGAAAATATTGATGATTTTTCAAGGGGGAAAGGATCTGGCAGTAAATGGATCCCAATATAAGCCAGGAAAAACCCCTGACCTGTCCTCCTCTTTCAACATTCCCCACTCCCATATAAAAACACCACCGACTCTCTCCGCCACCCCCCCCCCCTCCCCTCACCTCCTAACTACAACATTTCTAATGTTTCAAACACTCAGTGACATGACACATCCTTGTTAACTGATGGCCTAGCTTTCAAGCTCTGTTTTATACCCAGGGTACTAATTTGAAGCATACTGTTTAATTGATAGACCGGGAGGCATTCCAGCCAGGAACAGCAAAGGGGAGAGAATCATGTTGTACCTGGGTCTCATCGATATACTACAAAGCTACCGACTCAAAAAGAAGTTCGAGCACACCTTGAAATCTATAGTCATTGATGCGGTAAGAGAACGAGCGAGCTCACCATGAAATGTACATGTATAGTCTTTGATGAGAGCTAAAGAGAGCTAGCGAGCACACCATAAAATCTATAGTCATTGATGCGTTAAGAGAGCAAGCTCTTTAATTTGTGAAAGAGATGATTATTTAGGCACTTGGAAGCCTCATGACTCTCTCTTGGTTGATGGACAAACAACAACATTACTCCATGTATTCAAAATAATTCAGAATAAAATACAACAGTCTAAGTTATTATACTGTTAAAAAAAATGAATTATGTTCTGGCAGCCATTGGTAAACGAAATAGTCTTTTGATGCTCTGTTGATGATATAAAGCTATGGACATTTTGTGGACCCTTTATCATTCTATTTCCCCCTTTTTGCCAACAGGACAGTATATCTGTTCACCGACCCAGCTACTACTCTCAGAGGTTCCAGGATTTCATGTCTGCCAAAGGCTTCAGGAAAATCCCCACACGTAAGTACACATCTAGAGCCAGCTAGCACACTGTTGATTTAGTAGGACAGCTCTATGACACGACTTTTAAGATTTATTAGTTAGTACAAGTTTTGACTGCACGCTCCATTGATTGATGTTACTTTGGAATCATTTAAATTCGCAGGGGTCAATTTTCGCAGATTATGGGATTTTTGCTTATTTGTGGGGATGTAGTTTCGTGAATTTGTCGGTTTTTAGTATCAGTAAGATATTAAGATAACTTACTCTTTCAAAATTTGTTATCGTCGAGGATGTAAATTTGTGGGGGAGGGCTACCCATGAATACCATGAAAATGGAGCCAACACGAATTTCAATGATTCCACAGCATTTAGATTGCTGAGAGATTGCACCATTCCCATTTTGACTTGTAGGTTTTTGTTTTTGTTTTTTTAGTTTTTCAAACAATTATTTTTTCCAAACTCAGGACCTGTCTATGGATTCAACTTTCATCCTTAGATATTTATAGATATTTTGCATGGAATTCAATTTGTTGGGCCTTTGGCTCCCTGGTGAAGGATTTAGCTCAGCTAAAAGATCCATCATAGTTAGTTTCTAGGCATAGTCATTCTAAGTTGCTAACAATGTACAGTTTGTATACATTTAAACCTGATCATGTCTTCTTACTGTAAGCTATAGACACTAGAACTGTGTGGATGAAAAATATAAACATTTGAGATTGAATGATTTAAAATTACTGTAAAACATGTAGTTTACAAATTTGCATGAACACATGTAGTATAGTTTGTGTGATATTGGGGTTTGCAGTAGGCACTAAGAAAAATAAAGGTATAACAAAAAATAAACAACAATTTTCTTTCACAATATTTTGGTACAAAACACTTGTATTTTTGTATATTAATAATTTGCTGTCATAAGTTAGTTGTACAAAAGATTTGTAATATGCCGCCAAAGAAATGGATGACTGTATTTTTACCTTTAAAGTACGCAGTGGGTGATTAGAATTAAGGTTTCTTGATGTTAACTGGTGAATTTGAGGAAAGGTGGGGGGTTATTCTCTTATTATTCAAGGATGTAATCCCGGGGAAGGGGGGATGAATATGGGTGGGGTGCTTAAAAGGAAATACAAGAATCAGGATGGGGACTCTCCCAAAAAAACAGTATAATGTTGTGTGATTCCATGCGAAAACTATCTAGGCATAAGGTGCAACATCCCTTGATAAAATTTTGTGTTTTTGACAGTTGATGAATAAATGTGATATTTGATAAATTATTTAAGGGACTTTAAAAAATTTTCATTGAAAAATAACGCAATTTTTCACTTAACTTGATTTAAACATAACTTGATTTAAAATCAACGGAATGTTCAAAACGTAGATATCTCAGTTCTTGAACCGTTCAATTTTACATTCAGGTCGAGGGCAAAGATTTGATAATGGCTGAATGTGATTTGCGGGTTTTGCGTCTTTCTTACTTTTGTTTCTTTTTTTACGCTTCCCCCGTTCAGTGGAGCCGCCTAATTTTCGGGCTGCACAACGCTTCCGCAAACTTGTCAATCTAGGTAATGGCTTAAAGTCACTCTCGCTGTGCTCAGTGTGTTGTTTGCTCACAAAAAGAAATCAAATCAATTATTTATTTAGCTTCTTTATTTTTGGGTTATGTGCTTTACCCTCAGTTATTTTTTTTTTTTTTGGATGAAATTAAATTGTGACTGAAACTCTTTATTTTATTATTATTTAAAGTTTTGTATTCAGTGCATTGCATAATTTTTATCATTTTTTTTTCTTAAGCTAAAGTTATATTACCTATCATGTACAATGAGTTTAGTTGATAGCTTTCACTGTGTGTAAATTAAAACTCGCAATTACCCATAATGCACAGCCAATGAAGGTCACAAATGATAATTACTTCAACTGGATGATGAAAATCTGACAACATTTTGGATTCATGTATTGTTTGAAATTTTTAATGCCATTTATCCCTGATACCAAAATGACCTCACAGTGACATCACATGGATTTTTATGATTAACTCCCAGAATAGCAATTTGTATGTTTTCCACCTCAAAGGCATTTTTAGAATTAGTTTTTAAAAAAGTTTATTAGATAAAAAATTGATAAAAAAAATTTTCTTCAGATTATCTATAATTTTTTCAAAATCCAAAATGGCTGCTTCCTGGCTTCTTTGCCTAAGTAAGTTATTGGATAGAAAACAAGCAAATCATTGAATGAAATTCACACCCCATCACAAATCGGGACCAATATTTATGAAATGTATGTTAAAATGCGAAATATGATTAACTTTTTACTGCTCTTGCCTTTTGATTTGGGTGCATGGTACCTCTGTACTATATATATATTATAATGATTTGTGTGCCTTTTAAATGTTGGAAAGTGGTGTAGTTTTTAATAGTTGTTTGCAACTGTATTGCAATTTAATGGCAATTTTTTTTCAAGCAGGGCTAGCTCTAGAAATCACTTTTTTTTCACTGATTATTCAAACATTCAAATAGAATTTTTATTGTCCTATATACAAGACTTAAAAAAAGAATTTAAAAAATTACTGGTCCAAAGGGCAAGTGATCTCCACAAGGCATATGAAGCTGAATTCCAGATTTACCTGATGGCATGAAATTAATAAAGTTAGGTCTGAAATTAGACAAGTAAGGTCCTTGGCATTAGGTTAATTGAGCAAGGTCCTAGGCATGAAGTTAATTAAGAAAGTTCCTATGCATAATGTTAATTAAGTGAAGTCTTAGACATGTATGAAGTTATTTAAGTGAGGTTCTAGGCATTAAGTTAATTATGACTCGCTAATGTAAAGCCATTTTGATCAGAGTTTTTTTGGGTTTTTTTTTCCAGTGAAATAGGCTGTTGGTTGTTACTTAAGTTTTGATTTGAATGACATGCTTTTATTTGCTTTAATTAGTTTAATTACAGGCAATCTAAGACATAAAATTTGCATGTTATGAATATTACCTTTATCCAAACACCATCTACAAAGTTTAACAAACTTGAGGACAAAAATTAATTTCAATGTCTGACGCATCAAAGCCGCATTCAGCTTAAGGGCAGAAATTAATTTCAATGTCTGACGCATCAAAGCCGCATTCAACTTAAGGGCAGAAATTAGTTTCAATGTCTGACGCATCAAAGCCGCATTCAACTTAAGGGCAGAAATTAGTTTCAATGTCTGACGCATCAAAGCCGCATTCAACTTAAGGGCAGAAATTAGTTTCAATGTCTGACGCATCAAAGCCGCATTCAACTTAAGGGCAGAAATTAATTTCAATGTCTGACGCATCAAAGCCCGTTCAACTTAAAGTAGGCTGGGTGGTCACCAAATTAACCGTCAGATCTTCTTTAAATTTTTAGATATGATTCGTTAAGCTAATAAGATTTAACATCTAAATAAGAAAAAATCCATATATTTCGATATTCTTTCAATGTTTTTGTATGGAGATTTTCTTTTTATTGAGATTCAATCTCAGTCTCAAATTCAACTATTAAGCACCCAGTAATCACCAGTGTTTATTTCATTAAAAGTTAAATCATGCATTATGTTTCCTTTGTTTAATTATTGAAGCATTTCAGTTTGAAATAATGTAGAGTTCATCGCGTCTAAAACATGCACTCCTTGTGATTATGGATGTCAGATGACATACAACTTTGTAAGACTCTTATCCCGCTTCCTTAAATTATGTGTGAATCTAGTTTTTCATCTGACATTTATTGAGCATTGTTAAAAATTTTGTTTGTTTTAATAGATACAAATGATTTAGTATTGTTTTTTTTGTAATCATATTGCTTTGTGGTATTGTGAATTTTCAAGGGAAAATTTTTGCTGTTCTTTTAAGATTTACGCCAAAAAATGGGTATGGATTCTTTCTACTCATTCATTCATTTATTCTGCAGCAATTTATTTTTTTCTCCTCACTTTGAATTTCATGTTCCTATCAACAAAATCATTGATCTACTTTTTTGCACGAAATTATGATCTTTAATATCAACAGTAAATTTTATTTATAAAAAAATGAGAAAAGAGCCTTGAGGAGAAACTTCTTGTATGTTTCTCACTTTCATTGTCAACATCTTAATACAATGTCATTCTCAGACTTATTTTTCATCAATTTACTTTTAAATTATGTACTTGCAATTGAGCATGCATGCTTTTTCATATTTGTTCAGAAAATGCTTGGAGAGAGAGAGAGAGAGAGAGAGAGAGAGAGAGAGAGAGAGAGAGAGAGAGAGAATCATAATGATGAATCAAAGAATGAATGTTGTTTACAATATTGAAAATCTCAACAAGCAATAAGCAAATATATATACATGTATATTATTTATTATATGACACTGTAGTATCCCATGCAAAATTGACATATCTTACATATATCATACAAGAAGACGGTCATTTTCAAATATTAAAAAATTCATACAATGTTCCAATAATTTTAAACAATTTTTTTTTTTAGAAATATTGTTATTGGGTGATTCCCACTCTGAGAATATGAACCATACCTCATTCAATTTATAAAGAAAACAAAAGTGTTTTTTTATTTGTAATGTCAGGAAAGATGGCTTATGAATTGAAAATGTTTTGAATATGTTGCAACAGTCAAAATTAAAGTGAACATGATTTAAATAGCTGTTCTTTTCATCCATCCATTTCAGTACTATAAAAGTTGAAAGACGCATTACATTGATTTCAATATATCTTTCTTTTTTTGTGATCACAGAACTTACCATGCATAAATCTTTCTCAAAATTTTATATAGTATGTTTCAATGTTCAGTGTGTTTCAATAATGTAAAACAACTGTGAAATTTGAACTCATATAATGAAAAATGCATACAGATATTATGTGTTTCATTTTGAATACCCACATTACATAGCATTTTAGGGAGCTTGCTTTATAATTCCTTTGTGAACAAGTATTTCAACATGAATTAAAACCTTTCTCCAACACAGCAGATCTTTACCTTAGCTGCAAGGCAAAACTATAGTTTTAGAGTTATCATTCATAAATTCAAAAAAATGGAAATTAATATTGACTGGTTAATCACTGGTATTTAAATTTGAATTCTGGTCTTTCTTAGCAAAAAATAAAAACCAAATGAAATGGTTGGATTTTTTGTGTTTAGCAAAATATTTTAAACATTTTCGTTTTTGTAAGTATTATCCGAACTGAGATTCATTTTATACTCTTTTGTTCTTAAAGCTCTTAAACATTCGCCATCCAAGCGCAAACCTACTATGGGTAAAAGAGCAAATACGACATCTGAATCTGAGACCCTCTCGGAGCCTCCGAGAACAGAGGTTAAAGGTCAAAGAACAAGGAACATCAGTTTCTCAGATGATGATGGCCTTCCGTCAGGTATGTTGACATTCTGTACACAATCAGAAATAATTTAAATTTTACATACTAGAAATGGTTTTAAGTTTAAAAGGCAAAATATTTATACTTTTTTAGTGTCCAAAATTACTTGCTCTAGTAGGAATCTTCTACGTTTTGTCATGTTCAACATTGGATGATTTGGTTTTGCATTGTATATATATACTAATTTAATATACAGTGGAATCATCATTGTTCTCAGGGGACCAATGTTTGTGGCATTTGTGGGTAACCCATGCCCAAGAATTCACATCCCAATGAACCTAAGTACAATCATTTGTTTAATATTTGTTAAAATTTTTACAATTACACTACCAACGAAATTACAGTGTTATGTCCCCATGAACCAGGAAAATTTTGGCTACCAACGAACATTGACCCCCATGAATAAAAATGATTCCACAGTATATGTTTTGGGAACCTGATTATCTTGGACATACAAGTATAAATGACAATTTGTATTTAACACAGGCACAAAAGGAGGCAGGCCTGACCTACTGCCAGAAAATTCAACACCCCCTCCAACTTTCGCCGAGGCCATAGCTTCCAAAACGGAGGCTTCCTCACATGGTCATGAGATGCCCATGTCAAGGTTATCACCATGTTGAATATTTTTATTCATCTCTTAAAGCAATTAATCTTTTGCTTGTTCATGTCTAGCATATTTTTAAAATATTTTAATCAAGTTTTGTAATTATACAGATCAAGTTAGAAATGATTTGACTTTTCATTGTAGTTCACATTTTTATAGGCAAGACAAATTTTTATATATCATATATATGCATACATGTTTGAGTTTGATAAGCATTTCAGTTTCTTATATTTATTGATATATATATATATATAGGCACAATATGTCTATAATTCCTTTCTTATGATACAAAAGAAGTACTGCTTATAATAGTGCAGTATAAACTAAAATGGGGTAGATTTCTCTTTCTTGACAGTGCCAGTTCTTTATAAATAAAAAATCTTCGCTTTCACCTTTTATGTGAAATGATCACAGGTATTTATGTATACTTCTAAACATATTTGTGGTATTAACCCTGCTTGACTGTAAATGTTGGATCTTGTTCCAGTCGCACACCCGGAACTTTAGGATCCACATTCCAGACGGTCACTGACTCTGCACATCCAGTCTCTCCCAAAATGTCCAGTCTGCGGGGATCCCCACCCCTGAGTATCTCGGAGTCCACGCCCACACACACAGAGTACACGGAGGGTACCCCCAGTTACACCCCTTCCTCCCCTAGCTGTTACAGTGACATAGGTGAGTGCTATCCCTGCATTTTTGAGGCACACTGCAGCAAATGAAAGAAGTTTTCATAAGATCAAAAAATTAATGTTTTGTGTCTCAGGCATGTCATATCTGGTTAGATACTGCTGCATTAATTAGTTTATTTGCCCTATTATGAAAGGGGATTAACTTTAATTTTCAATTTTGTTTGAATATTTAAATTTTGTCATACCCCTTTGAAAATTTTGCAATAATATATCCCCCTCCAAGGAGAGGGGGTATACTGTTTTACTCTCGTGAATCTGTGCGTAACAAATTTTTGTAGCATTTTTCACAGAAACTATTAATTGCAGATGCTCACAATTTTTCTCAGTCTTTAGTTAGCGATGCCATCTGATGGGATTAATTTTTGTACCTTTACGATGTCATCATTCTTGCTAAATGATTATCTGTTTCATTCAATTTGAAAGTAAAAAAGCAAGGAATGAAAGAGTTTTTTTTACAAATCTTAAATGTATTTTAAGATTTTTCTAACCTTTTAATATTAAATCCGATAGACTGATGTGATAGAATCTTTATGGCAATTATGTTTTATCTGAATCAGAACCTGCGTTTCAAGCTGAGTTGGACAAGGACCACACCTCCCCAGTAATGAGGAGAGGTTCACCAGGATTCACCATCGCCAATGTTTCCAATAACTCAGATCACAGTAGTGCTGGAATGAAAACAGTTATCACAATTTCAGACACTTCTTCACACAGTGACAAACACTCTAGTGATCAAGACCCCAAGAACAAACTTTCAGGTGAACAAGATGTCAAGCATTCAGGTGATACAGATCAAGGTGCAGTGTTAGCATCTGACATTCCAGTGACTTCCACAAAAGAAGAGGAGGATTCAGGATCAACAGGGGTGGATAAAGCAGGGAATTCCACATTGGGGGATTCTCCAACAGGCAATAAGGCAATGGGATCCATGGAAGAGAGTGGTGCTATAGAAATGGTAAGGAAGACATGACCTGTTTAGCATGTTGCTGTGGTTTGACAGATTTGTATTTGTGTGTCATTGTGTGACTTGGATTATCTGAAATTAACTGTTTGCCTTTTTTTTTTTTGGAGCAAGTTGATGCATTTTTACATGTTGTATCAGAAAAAGGGCTTGCTTTAGTACACCTAGTAGAACTTATTTTAATATAAGTAGTTGAAAATCATTTCTTTGCTAATATATGTTGTGGGGTATTTTGTTGTGTCAAAAAAATGATCTTCTGGGTTGAATGCAACCAGTAGTATGAATTAAATTTTATCAACAGTTGGATTAGGTCCACATAAAACTTCAGTGGATTAGTTTGTTTGCAGATCCATTAGAGATAGAACCATGATTGAATTGCTATATAAATGTATTATTCAGCAAATGCTTAAAAAAATATTCAGATTCAAATACACATATAAATAGTTTATATCAATCATTATGTACATTAATTACATGCTTATATTCTTCAGTGATATTCGTTTATCAGCATTAATATGTTAAAAGAAATTCATTTTATGCCAATTAATATTTGTATAATTCATAATAACCAATTATTAAGAAAAATAATTTGATCATCAAAAATTTCAGAAAAGTTTCATGAATTGAAAATAAAAATGAATACTAATTTTTCACAGTCTCGAAAAGGTCCCCTAGAGGTAAAATTATAGAATTCCCAATGAATATTTTATTGCCTATCCTCTACAGTTTGACTATTGAGCTAGTGGCTAGCATTGATCATAATGGTGCCTTGAGTTTGAAATCTTATTTAAATGAGTTAATCTCAGGCTGATTTGATTGTTGACAGTAAAGCTTAAAATGGCACCTATGGATTGACTGACATATGTATGAAACAGACATATATATACATGTAGATGCAGATTTAACTTGTTCTAATATACTTGTATTTATCATTTCTTTGAAGATGAAACAGCATGATAAAGTAAAGACAACAAAAACTCTTCTATTTTCTTAACTTTAATTGTTTAACCAGTGCTTTAGTAACAATAAAAAGTATGCAGTGCCAGGGTTTGAAACATTTACACCTCAATTTTTCAACTGTCTTTAGAGATCATTGAAATATTTTATAAACTTTGTTGCTATAATGGGAAACAACATAATAACAATTGTATCTCAAAAGTTCTATCAGGTACATTTACCAGAAATAAAAACAGACAGCATTTCATTGTATGACAAATGACATGGAGTAAATTCTAAACCTTGGTGACTGTGTGTTTATGTGTATAATCAGATAATATGCTTTTACATGTATTCTTGTTTGCAATTCTAAAACGTATTCAGCTTACTATGCTTTTCTATTTGTTTATGTTTTCACTGTTGTAGTCTGGTGTTTCGGGGAAAGCTTTGCATGCTGGGATAGCTTTGCATGGTGTGGTGAAGGGTACTAACAAAACTTATTTCTTGCACCACAAATTAGACTCCAGGTCTTTGTCTCACAAGACACTAGCTAACACTAACACTGACATCGTGCGACACACAGAGGCACGCAACAGCAGAATTAGAGGGGAGTTTATCATGCAAGAAAGAAGAGCTTCTGCAAAGGGAGAGAACTCTGAAGATGATGTTGGTGAAGAAAGAGAGGAGTTATCTCCTCTTGGGAGCGAATCAGGCTCATTTTCTGATGAGGAACCAGAGTCTTATTCCAAGGTCCAGATGAGAACAAGACTGGATCATCTCTTGAAGCAACAGTCTCTCAGGCGCTCGGCTGATAACCTGAGAGTCTCGGCCCCTCCACTGTCCATACATTACTACAAGCCAGTCGCACTGAGGCGATTCACCTACCTACCCGGAAATGAGCTGGAGTACAGCCAGACAGCGGAGAGTTCCACTGGAAGGCAGACAACTCATCTTTAATAACTCTAAAATCATGAAGGAGCAGTGACATCTTTTTTCTCAAAGAAACATGAAGATAAAACTTTCCTTTCCTTTGTGTATCTATAGTAGATTTCCGTAGTGTAGAGGGAGATGAATGCTTTGTGTAGTCAGTGCTGTTGTGTAGTATGTAAAATTTGAAACAGTCTTTAATTTGGTTTAAAGATGAACAAATTGGTAATATAAAATATATGAGTAGGGAGGTTGTGTAACATATAAAATGGACTGAGCTACATTCATAACAGATAATTCTGGTATATGAATGTTTTCTTCCAACTGCATTGCCAATTAGGATGTGTAATTGTTTATAAAATTGTTGACTGGTTTTGATGGCAGAATGCATTTTGTTACCAGCTCTGCTCACTAAATTTCAACAGAATTGTGACCAAAGGGGGCTTGGAAGCATATGCATCCGTCAAACCCAATCAATTAAGTTTTGATGAATACATTGCTTTGGGAACCTGCTCTTATTTATTGCTCTCTCTCTCTCTCTCTCTCTCTCTCTCTTAAGCGTCAACATGCACCTGGAATGTAGAATAAGTTCAGGTTTTACAATTATATTTGTACATGTTGTATAGAGTTTTATATTTTTTAAAGTGATGATGCTGTAGGTTATTGATTTTACACGTAATATCTGTGTCCTCCCAGCATTTTTTTTTCTTAAAAGAGGTATTTTAACATGAACAAGAAAGCAGTCTATTCGACTATGAATGATAGAAAAAGACTGTTGGTAGATTCCAAACAGATATATTTTAAACTTGACTGATTTTTGTTTTCTTTGTATTTTTCTGATTTCAGAAGTAGAAAGGGGGAAACTCTCAGTAAGGCTGACTTGTAATTCTGTTGCACCTCATCTATATAGTCTTGAATCTTAATGATATCATCAACCTAAAGAGTTAAAAGACAGGCAGGGCCCCTAATCACCAGATTCATTTTAATAAAGGTCAATTTTTTTTTAACTTAAAAATTTGTAAAAACAAAAGTATACATACCTGTGGTTATAAAAATCAAAAAAGTGAAGTGCTAATGAAATGCTTTAAGATAAAGTAATTTCATTTTTTGATTGTACTAGTAAATCACTTTTTACGAAAACTTAATAAGTATTTTCACCCTAAAGTCACAACTTTTGATCAATGATTCATGAAAATTTAAAATTCATGTAAAAAAAAACCCATGTAAAATAAAAGTGATGAAGAGTTTATCATTGCAACATTGTATTTAGGTTTTGATTTTACGAATTTGCAATTCGGTCTTTTAACTCTTTAGGAATATGATATCTTTAGTGAGTTAGTGACTGTTTAACTGTTATACGGAGTGTTTTTTTTTTACTTTTGGGATCATATGTATTGAAACATAAAATCAGAGAATCCTATAAAGAAAGAAGGAGATTTGTTGTTGTCCTGTAATACTGTACCCACTTTCTGATTCCTAGTTATCCATTATTTTGAAAAAATCCTTTTATATGCCAGTATCCTCGGGATATCCCCTGATGATTATCCTACCACGTGGCTGAATCTGTGTAGCCTCACTCAGAAAACGATGACCCAGTGCAAATGATATATTTATCTTGTATAGTAATAAGGCCCAAAGAGTAAAGAAAGGCAATCTGGCTAGGGGGAAGCGAGCTCTATTGAAATAAAAGCTTGAGTATACATTTGACCTTCATGAGTTTTGTTTTTGACAGTATCCCAGAATTCTTATGCTCCCAGCAGTACCTTGCCTGATCAATCATATTGATTACATGATCAATCAGATTAATACAGTGTCAAGTACAGAGACTCATATTTTTGCACCCCCCCCCCCCTTATTTTTTGAAGCCAAGAAAATTTGGTATTTTAGTCCCTGATATGGATATGTTAGGTATCATTGTTTCACTTGACTTGACACAAAGATCGAGATGACTATCAAGGATGATTTTATAATGATTTGTTTTTTAGAATGACAAGCTTCCTTCGATCTGTCCCTTTTAGTCAAGTAGTTTTGTAGAGTAGTAAGGCCTGTCTATTCTGACGAAGTACTGTCAAGTTTTTATCTTGTACTGTTGCTTACACTATCCTATGGAAGTGAAACGATGCCAACATTACAAGGTTGTGTTTTAGCAGCTGTAGCAAATTGCATAAGATAAAGGGTCAATTCATTATCATAATCTAAAAATATACTTGTTCACTATATAGGATATACATGAAGTTGTTATTTCGGCTGTCCATCTATATGTACAAATATGTGCATCACATCAAAGGTTTTATTGTTGTGTCGGTTTAGACAGGTTTTCTTTTCATTAGAGGCACCCATTCTTCCCTGTATATTGAAACCCCTTTATTATTAATGTTCAGTCTAAGAAAAACTTTGTCATTGATTGATGCTACTTTATTTGATAGATTATCATGATTCTAAAATTTGTCAGAGTTCAATTTTCCCCAGCTGATGATATTAATAAAAGGAAAGTTTTTACTTTCATTCTTTGAAACTTTTATTTTTTACTTCTTACTACATTGTTCATGCCAGTAAAATATTGTAATTTGTAAATGCATCTATGTAAAATCGATGTTCATCGATCAAAAGTCATCGAATTTTAAGTTTTAAGTTTAGTTATAACATTGACTTATTAGTTTTCAAGTTATTTTAAAAGTATTTTCACCTACTTTTAATTGAAGAAAATGATATATACACATACTTTATTTGTTTGAGCCTGTATATATTATAACAATTAATTATTCGAAACAGCTTCAATGAATCGCTAAAATTATATATTCACAATGATAATATATATCTCTGACAATGTCATTGCCTTTATTCTTTTATATCATATGAAGCAATAAAATTATGAAGTTTAAAAACATTGGATTTAGACAAAAACAAACCAAAAACTATATATAATCCACCTTTAGTTAAACATTTCTTGGCGGTTTGTAATTTCATATGTACATTTATTGAGACCATAATCAAAGCAAATTTTAAAAAAAATTGAATTTTCACCTTTTTTGACTGCTACAATTTAATTTTTTTTCTTTTTTTCTCTATTGAACAGCAAATAATGAAAAGAACCGAATTTAACAATAAACGTCGTCACTAGTTTACAGGTTTTTATTTGTATTATATTTTTGATATTTAAAAAAAATCCTCTTCAAACATTGTTGTTTTGATGTTTTGCATGCAGACTTGGTGGTGGTGTATATAATGTTAAGATTAGATTTAAAATGTACTTAAAATTGTGCCTATCATGTGCATTTAAAGGAAAATTCAGAGGGAAACTCACGTTAGATACAGTTGGCCATGAAATACTTGTAGAGAACGTGCAATTTTCATAATAGGGTCTATATTGTCATATAATTGTAAGTTTTGAATTTACCGTGGCAGTAAATACAAAATTTACAACATATCACTAAAGGGTCTGATGCTTAAGAAAAGACTTGATTGATAATTATGCATTCCGAAGAATATTTTAATAACTGTGGTTAAAAAAGAAAAGTTTTATTATTTTATATTTAACACTTTGGAGTAAAATAACATTCATATATGAATTTCATTTTTTTTTTAATTGTAAAGAAATATAAAGGTTTTTGATAAAGTTAAGCAATACAATTTTTCTCTGATTCCTTGTTTCTTTTCTTTGTTATAATCTTATTTTTAATTTTTTTTTTTAGACACATTTATGAAGATAGAATCAAGAGATACCAATCCATGATTGTCAAAGCCAGAAGAGCCGGACGTGTTAGATTCTGTTAGCCTCTGTAGCCACCTGTAGACCTAAAACTGGCTAACCAGTTATTCTCTACAACTAAATTCACACAATGCTAGCTATAGGGAACACTCTAAATCATACTTTCAATGATCATTTGGTCTGCGCTGTATTTTATTTGTTATCATTTTGGAGACAGCTCTTCATTATTTATTTTATTGTGTGAAAGGTCCTACGGTCAAAAATGGGTGTGATCAATATCCATTAGTCAAAACTGAATCTCTCTGAAACACACTGTTTTCGCTCCCTTAATTAGTATCTGGCCATGTTTATTTTAAAGTGGTTTTAGTTTCAACTAAGATTTTTGTTGACATCCTCCTACAGATAATTTTCATTTCATGTTCTTCTCAAATTTCCATTTCATTTTCTTTTCTCAACAAAGGTGCATGTTCTTCTACGGTGATAATTAACTCTTAAGTACAGATCAAATATTCAGTCATCATCTATACATGCATGCATTGAGTTGAGATTAAATTACTGTATACAGGGTTATTTTCACCCTGTGTTATTTTCGCCCTTTTTAACTTGCAAACGATTTCGCCCCGTCTTGTATTCGCCCAGACAAAGTTGTCAATAACCGAAGTAAAATAGTTTGAGACATAGAAAGTTGCCCAGTCCTAAACTTGTCCACTGCCCGCGAGGGCGAAAAGGGCGAAAATTAAGCGGAGTCGAATATTTCTATGCATACAGTATTTCTAAATATAAAGCTACTTTGAAGTTGACATAATAAAACTTTTGTGGCAAATTTGTATAGGATATGTATGAGTGTGCAGTTTTATGCACATAACTATTCCCTCTTCATTTGCTGTAGAAATGTTTAAATATATATATTGACATTGGTTCAGATTTTCAATGTATACTGACAAGAAAATAAAAGATTGAGACGTCATAAAAACCCCTTCAACATACCCCGAAAGCAATGTTTCATCGTCTCATGCGATGTAATGTATATAATTATGCTAGTACATGCATGTTTCCTTTTAGAAAAAAATCGTTTCTCTATGCCTCGCTCAGTCTGACTAAAGCCAGCCCCTACTAATTCCCTTCAACGAAGTGAATTAGTAGGGGCTGGCTTTAGTCAGACTGTGCCTCGCTCGCATCATTTTTTTTTTAAAGAATTACTTATGTTATTTGATTATTGCTTTGGTCTGTAATATATTTGGACTCGGTGAAAGAACTTTTTCACAATGAAATGTATTCCATGACCCGGGATGGCCTGGCTCTAGCTGTGTCCAGGGTAATTCCTTATACACGTGTCTCTCTCGATGTGATTTGAGTTTCTACATCCATTACATCATAAGCTATGAAACTGTCTGATTAAACTGTAAAGGTATTTTAATATAAACGTTCATAGTTAGTTTTCACTTCAAACACGTACCTCTTTTTATTGGAATTATCTCTTCAGTATGTATAGTAAAGCTCTGTAGGAGTGGGAGCCCCCCCCCCCCCCCCCCCCCCCCCGTGGAAAAAAAAGATTCTACTCATAATGATTTTTATGTTGATTTATTTCCATGCAGAATATTAAGATTTCATTGTGTTATTTAAAAAACATGTCACTGTTTCATTTAGTCAAAAAATGTTGATTGTGTATATTCAGCCCCTCTGTCTACAACTGGTTAATTGTGATAAGGAGTTCTCCTCTTTTATCATATAACTCATTTATTTGAAATGGAAAGTGAATAAACTTCATTTAAGAATAATCATGATCACAACTAAAATATATGTATATTTGCAACTAAATCGCTCAAAGAATGAACAAATTTTGTGTATAATTTATTTATATTATTATAAATTTTATATTAAAGTCGACAACTTTCTTTTACATTGTATATATGAAGAAGCTTTCTTTGATAGTGCGTCTCTTGGCAAACTTGATTTGCTAGGCTATAGTATAACCATTATGATATATGATTCCGTATTGTATCAAAATAAACTCTTGATTTAATATCTACGATGTCTCACTTCATTATGTATTTACTATAGTGTTTACTAGTCGTTCGAATTAGTAAAAAGCCCTGTTATGATGACCGAATCTCTGTTTAAATTTGATGGCAATTAACAGTGTTCCTATGATTCATCCTTATTATCACTACCTCATTATGTGTCAAAAACAAGTTGGAAAGTAAATATAGTATACATGTACCAGGCTGTAAAATTTTTGACCAATCATTTTCTTGACACTTTTCCTAACTCTTTGTCGGGCGACTAGTATCTACTTCCGCTACTGAGAAGTAGTGACTACTGATCTAAGCGATGACGTCATCAAACAATACCACAAACTGGGCCAGCCTCGTGAGATCATTCTAGAAAATGAGTTCTTGTTTATCGTAGTTTCAGAAATGATATTACTTTCGTTAATCCTTAGATTTGAAGAATATGATGTCTTGCATTTTTATTCGTATGACTTGCGATTGCATGGCCAGCAAATTGAAGTATGTTTAGTGTTGGTAAAATTGCAAAATGTTATGATCATTACAATAAGCTTTGCAAGATGAGAGCATTTTTGACTGTGTTATATGTTTATCGAAACTTCTGGGGATAGCCTAGGGTAGAATTAATATAATATGCATAATGAGGCCTATTTTTAATTTGTATTTATTGACTATTTTCCATTGGACTTTTCCTCAAATGCCCCCCCCCCCCCATTTTAAAGCGTCAAAAAATCTCAGCTGTGTACATAATAAATAACTTCCACTAGCGATTCAGAATGTAATGCATCTCCCTGAAGTTGAGGGATTTGTTTCTGTGTCATATGATGTATTAAATCTTAATCATGAATTAAATTGTTGATCTCTAACTCTGCTTTGTTTGTTTTTTTTGCTTATAAATAAGATGCCTTTTATCATATGGACAATTTACAATACTAGTATATACTTTACTGGGAATTATTTTTCATGGCAGGAAGTTCGGGATCATCAAACTTTTAACAGTGTCAACTTTTCTGAAAGATGCTTGCTAGATGATATAGCTTTCAATTATTTACAGTTTTTGGTCCTTCGTTTCTTGAGAAAATTTATCATGCCAAATTGTAATTGATAATGTTAACGTTTTTAAAATGATTTTATACTTTAAAAAACATTTATAACGTTATTGAAGGTCTACAACAAATATTTACTTTTCCAAATATGGAAATCCTACTGCTAACTCGTAGCTAACGTCTCATTATTGTCCTTTGCGTAATCTACCTGCTGGAAGTTTGAAGAAAAAATGCTGTCTTGACCTCAGTTATAAAGAAAATTCATCATACTTTTGGAAAACACAAAAATCTGTCTGAAGGATTAGTAATTCTATCATTATTTCTAGACAATAATCCCTTATGAGTAAAAATTGAAATGTAACATTAATTAAGATAATATTTTTATTTAATTTGGAATAAGCTGATATTTTATTTAATGTTTTTAAAACGAATATCATCTTTTAAATTTGGAAAATACATGTAGAACAATTACTGCACAACTGTAATTAGGGAAAAAAAAAATTCATTTTCATTTACTTTAAAAGACACAAAATTTTGGTTTACATTGCAATAAATAAAAAAATATATCAAATCAATGTGATCAGATGTTGAATGGTCTGAAATAAATGGTTTTACTTTAAAAATTGTTGCATTTACTTCTATGAAACAAATAGACTTCTGAACACATATATATATTCTATATTATAATGTGTTACAATAGACAACAATCTACAACTTCAACATTCAGGCATTTCAAAGTCTTTCATGACAAAGCACAGTCTGCAATTCATTGGCTGATTCGACTCATTAAGTGTTCTTTTGAACTTTTTGCAAATTTGTTAAAATGTTTCTTACTTCCAAACTTGAAACAAACAACAGATCGTAATGTAATGGTTATTGGAAAGTCTATGCTTATCTGCTGCAATGTTTGCCGCAAGATCGCAGCTAGCGACAATCATCCACAAATAATTTTGTTTCCTGCGAGTAGACTTCTTGCAAATTCAAAGCAAAATTACAGTTTGCAATTGGTAAGGGACAATATGGTTTCATATCACCTGCAGATTCCGTTTATGGCAACTTTCTGGCTTTTAGTATCATGGTATTAATTATTATTGGAGGGTTTATTTTCCAAACTTGCCTACTTACAAAAGCCGTTTTGGGTTTCCGTGCGCCAGGTTCCAAGCATTCTTGTAAATAAATGTTTACATACATGTATAATGTAATATATAAAACGATTTCTCCTTTTTTTTTTTACAAGTGAGCATCATCATTGTACAATTATACATATGTAGTGCTTTACGTAAAAATTTCATTTTTCTGTTGGAGTAGGTCATAAGAATAGATGTCAAAAGAAAACGTGAAAAGTATATGTATATCTGTTAAACGGGTTTAGTGTTAATTTTTTTATCGACATCCCTCCTTCTATCCACCGTCCTAACATGGCTGCCTATTTTTAAAATCACGATTGCACACGTACATGGTGAACCTTCACTTTAAACCTGAACTTTATTTATTTCATATCGATTAATACATGTAAACAAACTCTACAACTGATATGAATATATCTCGTTGATCCGGATGTTAGTGCGAGGAGGTCATTGATGTGGGAGGAAGCTGGAATAACCGGAGAGAACCCAGGTGTCAAAGCGGACGACCGCCGTACCCTATCACATACAACCATTGTCGATCACCGTTCTTTTTTGTTTAAAACTATCGCGCTGTATTGCTTATTACATCTCATATATTACTTTTTCATTAATTATGAATTAAAATGTTGACATATTTAACATGGATAGTGGTTTTTTAAAACATTTTAAAAAAAAATTATTGCTAGCTCCTACTGCCTGTACTGGTTTGGAGAATGCAACTTTCAAACCTTAGATATGTTTAACGTCATAATCAGGCAAGATCACTATGAACAGGTAATAAGGTTTTCTTATAATGGACTTTTGAAATGAAACAGGGCATGGTTCTGAATTCCACCGATGCCATTACAGACATTTACATGTGTATCGATATTCTGCTTTGTGGAAAAGATGTATGAGGTAATTGTGTCATTTTCAAACTTGGAATTAAATACATCGCTACAATTCTGAAAAGTTGTGAAGCTCTTGTATCATAACAATACATGAATTGTATTATAAATATATAAGGAATAAGGAATCATTCTTTGAGTATTATGAGGTGATAATTTCGGTCGGGCGTTATCAAATCCAATAAAACCCGAAGGGCTTTATGATAGATTTGATCACGTCCCGACCAAAATTATCACCTCACAATATTTAAAGAATGATTCCTTATTACTTATATTTATGTAATTTTAAGCCATCGTACGATTAAATATTTAAATATAAATAAGCAAACCCCGCTGGCGCATCAATTTTGCGTCATTTGAAGTTATGGTTTCTATAGTAAAAAATCGACACGTAGTGTTATCACAGGCAAAGACACTGGAAAATGTAAATATATATAGTCAAGAGGCATTTCATTCCCGTAAAACTAACTTATAGTACGTATGTAAATATGTAAATATAAATTAATATATCAAAATGCATGATATAAGTACGCCTACGTACAATTGTTAGAAATATGAGTGTTTTTTAAAACAAAATATTCACACTTAACGTTACATCCCCGCTGCATTTAATTATCTTTTCACATTTAAGAAATACTTTCGTTATAATACAACCACATTTTGTAAAAATAGAGATACTTGAGCAAACTTGAAAACATATATTTCGCTCTCTTAATATAAATCAATTTAACTAGAAGTTCCTACTTATGAATCATAGAAACTCTCCAAAAAGCGTGACATTTGAAGCTGTATTTATAAGATATACTTTTCTCGCATTATCACCGGTGTGAGATCAGTTTGTCCAGTGTGAGACAGCGGTGTGAGATTTTTCTGTCTTACACTGTGTATTACTACGCCGTTTTAAAACGCAAACAAACGTTTTCTGCTGTATGGAAATGCAAAATGATTGATTGAGATTATTCATCAAAAAATTGTTTTGCATAGTTAATTTCAATTTATTATATTTTTATTAATGAAACTGTCGGGTGCTCTTATTTTGACTTGCACTATTTGAAGCACGCGGAGGGATAAACCGAAAGTAATCTTTTGAACGTCGTGACAGAGAGTTGTCAGACATGCTTTTTAATGTAAAATAATGCGAGAAAAATAATCATTCATTATATACTCGTGTGAGATAGTGAAATTCCACCTCGGGTCCAAGATTCACGATCAAGGACTCGGCAAAGCCTCGTCCTAGACTATGAATCTTGTCCCCTCGGTGGAATTTCACTATCTCAAACTTGTAATAATGAATGATTCTATTAGTCTTATCGGAAGGAAGTAACCCATTAAGTGTTCGATGTTATATAATACACCACTATAAAAGGGTAAAAACACAAAACAAACAAGATTTGAACAATTTAAACATCTAAACACGGAGCATATGATTTTCTTAAGAATGGACTTTTCAAATGAAACAGTGCCTGTAACAATGTTTCCAAATTCCACCGTTGCTACTAGAGACGTTAATCAATTTCCTGATTTTGTGAAACAATTGATAGTTGTGTCCATTTCAGTATTGGGATTGATTGGAAACCTCGCTACGATTCTGAAGATAGCACTGGACAAAAAACTGCATACGCCAACCTTTCTCGCGATCAGTAGTCTGGCTATCTCTGATTTTATATATCTTTTCACTTCAATAACCTATGAGTTGCAGCTGTTTTTCCAGCTATATTCCATTCCCCTGTCTGTATCAGCTGTTATAAATAGTTTGTCAGCAACAAACTCGTCATGTGATGTGGTGTTCCTGTTTTTTCTCCGTTACGCCCTGATTGTTCATCCACTGAAATGTAGACAGTACCTTACCAATTCTCTCGTCATCAGTGTGTCACTGGCATTATGGGGATACAGCATAGTTTTCCTAATCTTGTTTACTCTTTTCACCCTGTTGCTGGCAATTTTCAATAACTATGATAATTCTCAAGTAGAAACGATTGGAATACTAATGTTGACAGCTGTGGTAGTTATTCTACCAGTCACCATTATTACGACCCTTCACTGCTTAAAGATACGAAGACTTCGGTCATCGACTGTAAACCCGGCCATCACCAGAAAGATGTCGTGGATTATATCCATTATTTGTGTGTTATATGGAGCCTTCAGCGTTTGCTCGATGTTGGTCATATGGAAAACAACTTTTGCTTACGTAGCTAACGTGTTACTCGTTTTGGTTCATTCATGTAATCCGTATATTCTCTTTTTATTTCATGTATCGCTTCGGAAATGTTCTAAGCCTTGTAATATGTCACCTCGACTTAATTAATATCAAGTAAGAAACATTTTCTTGGATACGTCAATGATAGTATGTCAATGATACAATAATTTAAAGATTTAAGCACAACAGAGACCTTAAGTAAGCTTTTCTGACCACCCTTTGCCTGTGGCCTGTTTGTCTGTTCACCTGTCTTTAACACTTTCAACTGCTTCCTAAAACCGCTGAGCTAATTTTAACTAAATGTGGCACATGACGCAAAGCATTCTTAGATGATGGGGATTTAAGGTATCATACCGGTAATTGTTTTCACTATATAGCACTATAGAGGGGAAAAAATTTCTGAAAATCTGTTTGTATTCCTCATGATAAAATATTCGGAGGAAATGTTATTTGTTACCTATCTCATCAGCTAACACCATAAAAATGGCAAGCGATACTGCATTTTCTCAAAATATCTAGCTCTAAACAGGTCTACCCTCAAAACAACGTGTTTTCCATTTGTTGTAAACAGACTGCACACTCCCCAGAAAGCTGCTTTATGTGCCCTGAAAGTAGTAGTCCCTGTGAAAAAAGTTCATCACCGAACAAAATACATGAAATATCCTACTCAGTGGTACAAAAAATTTTAACACTGAGTAAAGGAAAATATAAAAATGCAGTCAAGGAAAAACATAATTCTGAAGTATGTATGGAACTACAATTGACTAAGTTCATTTTGATTGGCCGATTACCGGTGTGATACCTTGAAGTGCGTTATAATGAAGGCGCATGCCCTTATCAAGAGTAGATCATTCATAATTCAAAGAAAAGCGATGATGATATATTGGTATTTGTCAGATTGTGGGTACGCGATCAAATCTTTTAAGAAGTTATTCGGGCTTTATATGATTTCATTATGTAACAAACAAAATGCATATCGCGGTAAACCTTTTAACACTTCTTTTTGTTTCTTTAAATGGAAATCAAATTACTCATAAGCAAAACGATTCGAAACAATCTCTTTTACCCATCATAGAATACTCACAGATTTTAACGTTTGAACCATTTGTAACAGATATATATTGTTTGTGCTGGAATTTTAAACTTTGACCATACAAATCAAGCGAACATCTGAGCGGTCTAAATATATAGTTAACCACTAAACTTAACTTATAGATGTGGCACATGTTTGACTCCGCGATAAATTAATTGCCCTTTGCGCTACAATTTTTTCTCATAGAAATCATAACACACAACTTATTTTCTGTAAAAAAGTTTTACAATGTTTTCACAATAACTCCTGAAAATGAGATTTGTACTTTTTTTCAAGCCCCTGTGTTTACAAACCATGTCTTTGTTTCCCTAAAAAGGCTCAATTCTGTTACCCCTTTGCAATACTTAGTAATGATTTGCTAAACAATAGCTTTTCTTTTTGTGTAAGTTCATCTTTTAAAGAAGTGCAAGATCGTTTAAATTGTTTGTGCTCCCTTTTCCCCTACTAGACCCACCCACATTTGTTGTGTTTGAGGAGTTACCCACACTTGTCATGGTGGGTGGTGTATTGCTCAACCAGTCCGAATAATGTATTAAAACAACAGGAAGTGTGGACGTGCAAATGTTATCAATTGTAAGTTATCAGAGCTGCCAAACCTACAACAGAGTTTGTACCCCCCCCCCCCCTGAAAAATATCATGATTATTGTATCAGGACCAATCACTATCTGTAGTGAGGATATTCAAAGAATTGCAAAAGGAGTTAAATCTTTACTCAGCGCTGAACTATCATCCATGAACACTGACATTCAAAACATTGATAAAAGTGAAGTTCAAAAAGCTACACAACCTCTACAAGAAAAAACACAAATTTGAGCAACAAAACAAAGTTCTTTTTTTTTTTAATTGATGAACTTATAAACAATATAGCCGTAGACCCCTGGTTTGTGAGTCAGGTATACCCAAAACGTCAAATGGAAATACAGCAGACAAAATTCTGGATGCTGTTTCCGCATCCCTCTCCAGTGTGATGATATAATCAATTTTTATCTGATAGATAAATCCAACTCGGACCAGGCAAATCATAGCCAGGTTAAAGTCCGTTCATCTTAAAGTCCTTCTCGTTTAGATTTCCAAGAAATACAGGAACACACTTGACACAAAAATGTCATGAAGACTTGACTAATCACCGCAATCGAATCATGTTTCTTGATAGACAGCTGTGCAAAGATCGCATATTAAAGTCGTATCTTCTACGAATGGTCCAATCAGAGCGTACCTAAAGTTGTATCTTCTACGACTGGTCCACCCAGAGCGTACGATCTGAACAATAGAGCTCACATCATCGGTTAAGAGGTAGACTTGTACCATTCGGCCACGTGATGAATCAGACATAAGTGTAACCGAGATTTGCATGAACTGTTATGTCCCTATAATGCTGGTGGGTATTGCATCATACTTCCTTACTAGTCACGAATTCATACAATGAACTGCGTATAGTTATATCTTGTGGTATATGCCATGACAAAATACTCAAC
Organism: Magallana hongkongensis; assembly: GCA_015776775.1. Classification (NCBI taxonomy): domain Eukaryota; kingdom Metazoa; phylum Mollusca; class Bivalvia; order Ostreida; family Ostreidae; genus Magallana; species Magallana hongkongensis. The sequence continues at coordinate 1,131,368 of VIAA01000013.1, read as the reverse complement.
AAACCACCGCCCTGCATTAATGTTTGTGTGTACAGTGACTAACTTGTATATACATTCACAACACACTCTTTATCTTTTTTGTTATCACTTAATTTTTGTTTCCTTTTTTCCCCTTATTTGTTTTGCTAATTCATAAAAAATGTTCACTTGTTATTTGTATTGGTGACATCAAACGAGACAAAATGCTGTTGTCATATAACAAAAACTGTTTTTTTTGTAAAATGGAAAAGCCAAAAAAGTATTAAAAAACCTGACTATTTTCAACGTATTACATAAGTTTCCTTGAAAAACAATGTTTCAGAATACATTACATCGAATTTATCGATTATTTTCAAGAACTAAATTTTGTCAGCGGTGATGATTTGTGCTTCTACTTCCGGTTTTTCAGAGTAATTGCATTGAACAATTGATTAAAATAAACTCCCAAAAAATGATTGATGTGTCCTTCTCTACAGATAATATGCGTGACAATTTACGATATGACGTCACATCAACAAGTGCCTCATGCATGACCAGTTGTTTATATCTAATTTTAATTTTTAATGTTAACTTTGTTGGCACTATAAATAGGATTTGCAAGATATTTTTTATTTTTTAGTATTTTTGATGACTTTTTAAATGTTTTGTTTGATATCCTAGTTAACAGTTCACGTGATTTCTAGTCGGCGCGGCTATTAGATGACCTTAACAGTGCTACGGTACACATGCAAAATGAAATACTGGTAATATTTGAATGTACACTTCTGTCAAACAGGTTTTTTTTTCTGGATAGATCCATAATATGAAAAGAAAGTTCGCTTTTGAAAATACATCTGTGGGAAACCACTTCATTGCAAAGTTTTTTTATTGAATGTATGCGTTTACCACAAAAAAATTAAACCTGTGTATACGGCTTTTTATTTGTTTGTATGTTTTCTCTTTTTTGATTATTATCATAACTAGTTACTACAAATATAATAATATAATATTATAATAAGTAGCATTATACCTATTGTAATTTTAGGTCATAAATTACAATATATATATATATATATATATATATATATATATATATATATATATATATATATATATATATATATATATATATATGTAGATAAATAAGGCCTTGGTACAGCAAAAAATACTTAAATAAATAAAACAGAATGCGACAGTCCAAATTAAATAAATTGTTTACTGTTAGCGCTTTCAGCCATGTCGGCTCTTCAGACAGTTATACAAAATTAAAAACGTTGTTTGTAACGTTGTCAATGACGTCGTGTTTTTAAAGTTCATTATGACGTCACAATGTACATCAAGGTAGCGATGGCGTGAACTTTATCAACGCCGTTAAGCAATGCATAGACATATAATACAATACATATAGAAATTATATATATGATAAATCTATTTTCGATTAAGTTTCGGGTTAAATATTTTAATAAAATAGTCCTCTTTTGTGGTTCGGGCGATTTCATTTGAATTCCACATTTTGTAAAACGGAAATATTTTAAATGTTCCTTTTCCGCACTTCGCAAAATGTTCTGAACATGGAGTGTTTCTCACTGTTTCGTCCTTTATTTGTTGTTTGTGGACTCTCACTCGGGCGTTGAGCTGGTTAGTCTGGCCAATATAATTTTCTCCACATGTTGGACAAGTCGCACAATATATCAAATTAGACGATTTGCAGTTCATTGGGGCATTAGGTTTTAAAATTTGGCCGCTTTTTAATATTATTCCTTCTCCCTCCTGTATAAGGTCACATGTTCCACATCGGGGGTCGCCGCACTTTTTGATGGAAATAGTATTGCTGGACGAGAACTTTGCTTTGGAGAGAATTTTCCTCAGATTCGGCGCTTGTCTTCTGCTGTTTATGATAGATGATTGGTTTAACAGTTTTTTCATATTTTCTGATTGTTCTAATATTGGAAAAAAACGTTTTGCTGATTTAAAAATATTATGGTTACACGGATTATGTGTAGTTACAAACGGAATTTTCTCATCTTGTTTCTCCTCCTTAAGGCGGGTCCTTCTAAGTTGTGCTAAAGGAATATCCATAGCCCGGTTAATTCCGTCATTAATAAGTTCCACGGGGTAATTCTGTCGTCTAAGGTGTTGTTTTAACTCTTGAAGCCTTTGTAGGCGAAGAGAAGGGTGAGTCACAATAGTACATACACGCCGTGCCATGTTGTATGGAATATTCCTTTTTGTGTGAGACGGATGACATGAATGAAAATCCAAGTATTGATGGGAATCTGTTTCTTTGCTAAATAAATCGGTAATGATATTCTCGCCGTCTTTGATAATAAGAATATCTAAGAATGGGAGTTTCTCACGATGGACGATGGGGTACCTTGAAGAAAAACTTTATAGTATATTGCCGGATATCTTTGATGCCGATTTTACGCTATACATTAAAGAGAACTGGAAAAGATACCTTGATGACTGTTTCATCTTTTGGACCAAAACGGAAGAGGATCTTAAAAAATTTCATTCTATCTTAAATGAACTGCAGGCCTCGATAAAATTCACTATAGACGTCCATCGTGAGTATTGTAAAACATCTGAAGAAAATGAAAGCGCTTATGTTTTACTCGATCTTTGTGTTTTCATTTATTTAAGTTTTATATATATTTCACCGACCACTGAGGTTTTTCTTGGATTTATCTATATATATATATATATATATATATATATATATATATATATATATATATATATATATATATATCAGTAATGCTATTAATTTTCTGGCAGTTATGTTACGTTATGCTAGCCCTGAAATAATTAACCCATAGTTTAAAACCCATAACATACCATGCGTAATCTCGAACCTATCCTCCTCCTTCAATTTGAGGTAGAGTATTTATCAAAAGCTTTATTTAGACTATGAAAATCAATGATGCATTCGCGTATGTGGACCTGTTTCAGTTCATATTTTTAACTATCACATCTATGCAAGAAATACATTCGTTATTTGTACACCAAGAATTTGAAATGATACAAAAATTTAGAAGAGAACTAGATAATCTGCTCTTTGAATATTGTGTTGTCATTCACTTCCTGCCTTTGAATTTTAAGAGAGCGGGTTTATAAGATATACTTATAATCTTATCTGAAGGAAGTGTTCTGTATAATATGTACATGTATTGTACTGTACGGTGTTAATTTCAATTTATTTTACAAGTGATAGCCTTCCAAAAAGCTTGCCTTAACAAATAAAATTATTTCATTGGAAACATAATATCAATTATTTCATAAGAAATTCATTTTAGTTCATTGCTCAAAAGCTCATCAACGTAATGTGCAGATTCAAGAAGTAATCTTTTTTTTTATTTAAGTGGATATAATAATTAATATTTTTGGCAATTAGCTTATTACTATATTTCATTTTTTCAGGAAAGTATCATATTTGTAAGATTAAAAGCGGCGTGGCAACGAAAACGGTCGAGTTTTAATTGTATAATATTACGATAACAAAATTATGTCTCTCTGTCATTTCTTAGCAAAGGTTCGTGATATCAGGGAAATAACAGCTAGTTTTTGTTTTCTCAAATTAAGGAGGCTGGGGGGTCAAAATATAATATAACATAAAACCATCAGATTTATTTGAAACTTTTTTATGCGATTTCTGAAGCTATCAACTACTATTTGATAAAGAAAAAATTCATATATTTTAATATAAAATTTCATCACTTCCCATTATCTTTATATGGAGCTCTTTTTTTAAAAGGAGATCAATATTGTCTAAAATGGCAACCACCCCCAGCCCTCTTAAGCTGAATGTTTACGGTTTACTGTAAAGTATTCTTTAGGGTCGGAGAGCTCTTGAGAGATTTTTTTTGGTCATGATTGATTTCATTTTTGAACTAGTCCACAATATATATTTGCGCGTTAGAATATAAACAGCTGATGATTGTGACATTATGGTGCGAAGTTCTGCATGATCTTTACCCTAAGGATGAGATCCCCGATACTCTGAATGAACCCATCCATGGATCTATAAGGATGGAGGTCAAATCAATATTCTGACATTCAGTGTTTTGCTAACAACGATGTATTTTATAGTTTATAATGTTTTAGAAATAATCTACACTATTTGTTCAAGTACATTTCCTAAGACTCGCAAGTTACACCATTTGCAAGATGAATCAAATTGCTCAATTGATCGAAAAATCGGGTCTTATGAAACCAAACGGTTATTTAATTCCTCCAGTGAATAATCCAGATTATAAGTATATATCTTAACTTTAATCCAAATTGAATATTTTGTTTAATAATAATAATTATTATTATTATTATAATAATCCAATATCAACTTTAACATTCATTTTGCCATATTAAAGAATAAGAAGAAAAAATTGTTGCAGTGACCCCCCCCCCCCCCCCCTTTCCATGCATCGTCCAAACATGGATGGCTGCCTATTTTTTAAATCACGATTACACACGTGCATGGTGAACCTTCATTTTAAACCTGAACTTTATTTTTTTCATATCGATTAATACATATAAACAAATTCTACAACTGATATGAATATATCTCGTTGACCCGGATGTTAGCGCGAGGAGGTCATTGATGTGGGAGGAAGCTGGAATAACCGGAGAGAACCCAGGTGTCAAAGCGGACGACCGCCATACCCTATTACATACAACCACTGTCGATCACCGTTCTTTTTTGTTTAAAACTCCCGCTCTGTATTGCTTAATACATCTCATATATTACTTTTTCATTAATTATGAATTAAAATGTTGACATATTTTACATGGATAGTGTTTTTTTAATAAATACTTTTATTGCTAGCTCCTATTGCCTGCACTGGTTTGGAGAATGCAACTTTCAAACCTTAGATATGTTTAACGTCATAATCAGGCAAGAACACTATGAAAAGGTAATAAGATTTTCTTATAATGGACTTTTGAAATGAAACAGTGCATGATTCTGAATTCCACCGATGCCATTACAGGCATTTATCGATATTCCTGCTTTGGTGGAAAAGATGTATGTGGTAGTTGTGTCATTTTCAAACTTGGAATTGAATACCTCGCTACAATTCTGAAAAAGTTGTGAAGCTCTTCTATCATAACAATACATATATAGAAGACATTTCATTCCCGTAACTAACTTATAGTACGTATGTAATGTTTAGTTAATATAAATTAGTATATCAAAATGCATGATATAAGTACACCTACGTACAATTGCTAGATATATGAATGTTTTTAAAACAAAATAACACTTAACGTTACATCCCAGCTGCATTTAATTATTTTTTCACATTTAAGAAATACTTTCGTTATAATACAACCACGTTTTGTAAAAATAGAGATATAGGAATATCGATAAATGCCTGTAATGGCATCGGTGGAATTCAGAATCATGCACTGTTTCATTTCAAAAGTCCATTATAAGAAAATCTTATTACCTTTTCATAGTGTTCTTGCCTGAGCAAATTTGAAAACATATATTTCGCTCTCTTAATATTAATCAATTTAACTCGAAGTTCCTACTTATGAATCATAGAAACTCTCCGAAAAGCGTGACATTTGAAACTCTATTTATAAGATATACTTCCCGTACGAAAAATCCACCCAGACTTAAGGCGGACTGTAGGCCAAATTTGAAAGGCGGATTCCGTCTTTCATTCCTCTGAATGTATAACAAATATCACAGATTCAGGGTGGAGTCCGGGTGGAGTCCGGGAGGCATATGGCTCGAAATATTTAAATGAGATTAAGCGTATTCCGGGTAATATAAATCCGCCTTAAAACAAACGGGAATCCGCCTTTATCTTAGGTGGAATTCACCTTATGATAAATTGGAATCCGCCTTAATATAAGGTGGAATACGCAAGATTCCGCACTAAAATAAGGTGGAATCCACCTAAATATAAGGTGGACTCCGCCTTAGTATAGGTGGAATCCGCCTTAATACAAGGTTGCGTCCGACTCCGCCTTAGGGTAAAGATGAACACTTTTTACAACGGACAGAAAAAACTTCTTTTGATTTGAGCTTTTGAATTCGGTGACTAAATCCTTTTAAATTTGCACCGGATGGGGTGGAATCATTGCCTTCATTTCTTTTATAAATCAGTGGCCAGACTTAAAACATAAAACCATCTATAATTCCTGTGTATTTCTTTTTTTAAACACACCATTATACAGATATTACATCCATAATATCTTTATATTTTCCTAATGTTTGCCTTCCACTTAATATAATGAATTGAACTTTTTGATTTAGAGTCCACATTTTCACTCTTTTGTACAGGTAGTTCCTTGAAAAGTCTTTAGAGTAGCTCAGACCTTCCTCGAATCTTTCGGTAATTGCATCACTAAAAATACTTCTCTCACATATTCTGAAAAAAATACATGTAATTTGATAAAGCATTACTTATAACCAAACACTCGATCAAATATAAATATATCAATATACATATATACCTTTTTATTATTATCATGATTATAAAGAATACCTTTCAACAATGTGAACAATTAAAAAGAGATCCAATCCTTACCTTTCAAAACTTTGATTTTGGTAGGGTTCATGTAAGTGGTATGACTGACATTCTACTTTTTAGTCTCCCATGTCCATTGTCCTTCTGCTTTTGGGCTAGTTTATTTATCAGGCTGTTTCTCAATGCTCAAACTAGGACAGCTTAAATATAAGAAGGCAGCTTGCCACCCTCCCAATGACTTGTTGGTATTGTTGTTTTCCTTGGTTTTTAATTGTTTAGCATAATGTAAGATGTTTTCAACAGCTTTCAAATCTAAAGGAATGAAGGAATTTCTATAGTTTATACATTGTGTGACATTTACGCACTGTCTAAATGAAGAATAGTTTAAAACTTTTTTTTTATTTACATACAATTAGCACAATTTTAATTGTACTTTAGTACTATTATTGATAAAGCCATGAACATAATTAAAATTTATATTGACTTACTTTCGGTATGAACATTAAGGTTCTTGTGTTCATGTATTTTAGTCCACATAACGCGCACACTTTGCTTAACTCCATAAGACTTTGTTTACATCAAATAGCTGTAAATAATTTTCACTGTATTTCCCCCAAAAATAATCCTCACAACGGTTTACATATGTCTAAATTTTGTAACACAAAGATGATCAGGAAAGTTAGGCATGACCGTTGTTGCCCTGAAATTCAAAACTCACAAAGCACGAGCCTCTGAGGCCAGAAATATGATAAGGGGTAACGCTGATTTTATGTGTACAATTAAGTGCTTGATGGCCGTAGTAAAACATTTTTAGTAGCAGTTTAAAAGTATAATAAATATGCTAGCGTGTTCATAATTCATTCCTGTCTTTTTATTGATTAAACATTGTGGCTAAAATAGTATGTACATGTTTAAAATTATGATAGAAAAAAATTCCCCCGTTGACGCCCCTTTGCAATACAGGGAGAGGCTGCGGCTCTTGCCTGTTTGCAAATGACAGCCTGTGTATTGTGGTTAAGATAAAATTAACCATCCTGTGTGTAGAACATACGTATATAACCTGTTTGATAGTGTCGTCGGATTACCAATTTGAATTTAAGGTTACAAACCATTGTTTCAAATTGTATGTTTGTGTCATTTGAAGATTTTAAATAAGAATGAGCTATTTATAGCACAGAAAATGAACTGTTGTGCACCTTTAACACGATTTGGCCAAGTTTTAGCCGTAAGTTTTATATTAAAACTTGCAAAGAATTGCCAATTAGCTAGGTTAAGGCGGAATATTTTATGATGGTAAGGGGGGAAACGGGCAGTGAGAAATAATACGGTTAACTTAGAAAACGGCTAGATGCTGAAAATACGGCTAAGGTTTGAGGTTAAGTCCGGTTATGAATAAGATGGAATCCGTATAACATTCAAAGCGTTTTCCATGTACGCCTTTGATACTCCTATGTACAGCTACATTTTAACCGGAATACGTCTAAGTTCACCCCTGAGTCCAGCCGGAAAACGGCCAACATTTTCGTACGGGTTGTCTTATGGGAAGGAAGTAACCCATTAAGTGTTCGATTTGATATAATACACCACTATAAACGGGTAAAAACACAAAACAAACAAGATCAGAGCAATTTGAACATCTAAACACGGAGCATATGATTTTCGCAAGAATGGACTTTTCAAATGAAACAATGTTTCCAAATTCCACCGTTGCTGCTAGAGACGTTAATCAATTTCCTGATTTTGTGAAACAATTATTTGTGATAGCTGTGTCCATTTCAGTATTGGGATTGATTGGAAACCTCGCTACCATTCTGAAGATAGCACTGGACAAAAAACTGCATACGCCAACCTTTCTCGCGATCGGCAGTCTTGCTATCTCTGATTTTATATTTCTTTTGACTGCAATTGTCATTATATTGAAGCTGTTTTTCCAGCTACATTCCATTCCCCTGTCTGTATCAACTGTTATACATCTTTTGTCAACAATCAATTCGTCATGTGATGTTGTGTTCCTGTTTTTCCTCCGTTACGCCCTGATTGTTCATCCACTAAAGTGTAGACAGTACCTTACCAATTCTCTCGTCATCTGTGTGTCATTGGCATTATGGGGATACAGCCTAGTTTTCCTAATCTTGTTAGCTCTTTTCATCCGGTTGCTGGTAATTTTCGATAAAATTATGATATTCTCAAGCAGCAACTATTGGAGTACTAATGTGGACAGCTGTGTTAGTTATTCTACCAGTCACCGTTATCATGATCCTTCACTGCTTAGAGATACGAAGACTTCGGTCATCGACTGTAAACCCGGCCATCACCAGAAAGATGTCGTGGATTATATCCATTATTTGTGTGTTATATGGAGCCGTCAGCGTTTGCTCGATGTTGGTCATATGGAAAACAACTTTAGTTTACGTAGCTGACGTGTTACTCGTTTTGGTTCATTCATGTAATCCGTATATTCTCTTTTTATTTCATGTATCTCTTCGGAAATGTTCTAAGCCTTGTAATATGTCATCTTGACATAATAATAATTAAAACATTTTCTTGGATACGTCAATGATAGTATGTCAATGATACAATAATTTAAAGTTATAAGCTCAACAGAGACCTTAAGTAAGCTTTTATGACCACCCTTTGCCTGTGGCCTGTTTGTCTGTTCATCTGTCTTTAGCACTTTCAACTGCTTCCTAAAACCGCTGAGCTAATTTTAACTCAATGTGGCACATGACGCAAAGCATTCTTAGATGATGGGGATTTAAGGTAACATACCGGTAATTGTTTTCACTATATAGCACTATAGATGGGGAAAACATTCCTAAAAATCAGTTTGTATTCCTCATGACAAAATATTAGGAGGAAATGTTATTTGTTACCTATCTCATCAGCTAACACCATAAAAAGGGCAAGCGATACTGCATTTTCTCAAAATATCTAGCTCCAAACAGGTCTACCCTCAAAACCACGTGTTTTCCATTTGTTGTAAACAGACTGCACACTCCCCAGAAAGCTGCTGCATGTGCCCTGAAAGAAGTAGTCCCTGTGAAAAAAAGATCATCACCTAACAAAATACATGAAATATCCTACTCAGTGGTACAAAAAATTTGAAAACTGAGTAAAGGAAAATGTAAAAATGCAGTCAAGGAAAAAAATAATTCTGAAGTATGTATGGAACTACAATTGACTAAGTTCATTTTGATTGGCCGATTACCAGTGTGATACCTTGAAGTGCGTTATAATGAAGGCGCATGCCCTTATCAAGAGTTGATCATTCATAATTCAAAGAAAAGCGATGATGATATATTGGTATTTGTCAGATTGTGGGTACGTGATCAAATCTTTAAAGAAGTTATTCGGGCTTTATATGATTTCATTATGTAACAAACAAAATGCATATCGCGGTAAACCTTTTAACACTTCTTTTTGTTTCTTTAAATGGAAATCAAATTACTCATAAGCAAAACGATTCGAAACAATCTCTTTTACCCATCATAGAATACTCACAGATCCAAACGTTTGAACCATTTGTAACAGATATATATTGTTTGTGCTGGAATTTTAAACTTTGACCATGCAAATCCAGCGAACATCTGAGCGGTCTAAATATATAGTTAACCACTAAACATAACTAGTAGATGTGGCACATGTTTGACTCCGCGATATATTAATTGCCCTTTGCGCTACAATTTTTTCTCATAGAAATCATAACACACAACTTCTTTTCTGTAAAACAAAATTTACAATGTTTTCACAATAACTCCTGAAAATGAGATTTGTCCCCGTTTCTGAGATGATCGCTTTTTTTTCAAGCCCCTGTGTTTACAAACCATGTCTTTGTTTCCCTAAAAAGGCTCAATTCTGTTACCCCTTTGCAATACTTAGTAATGATTTGCTAAACAATAACTTTTCTTTTTGTGTAAGTTCATCTTTTAAAGAAGTGCAAGATCGTTTAAATTGTTTGTGCTCCCTTTTCCCCTACTAGACCCACCCACATTTGTTGTGTTTGAGGAGTTACCCACACTTGTCATGGTGGGTGGTGTATTGCTCAACCAGTCCGAATAATGTATTATAACAACAGGAAGTGTGGACGTGCGAATGTTATCAATTGCAATCAGAGCTGCCAAACCTACAACAGAGTTTGTACCTCCCCCCCCCCCTGAAAAATATCATGGACAATCACTATCTGTAGTGAGGATATTCAAAGAATTGTAAAGGAGTTAAATCTTTACTCAGCGCTGAACTATCATCCATGAACACTGACATTCAAAACATTGTTAAAAGTGAAGTTCAAAAAGCTACACAACCGCTACAAGAAAAAAACACAAATTTAAGCAACAAAACAAAGATCTTTTCCTTAAAATTGATGAACTTATAAACAATATAGCCGTAGACTCCTGGTTTGTGAGTAAGGTATACCCAAAACGTCAAACGAAAATACAGCAGACAAAATTCTGGATGCGGCCGTTTTCGCATCCTTCTCCAGCGGGATGATATAATCAACTTTTATCGGATAGATAAATCAAACTCGGACCAGGCAAATCATAGCCAGGTTAAAGTCCGTTAATCTTAAAGTCCTTCTCGTTTAGATTTTGAAGAAATACAGGAACAAACTTGACACAAAAATGTATTGAAGACTTGACTAATCACCGCGATCGAATCATGTTTCGTGATAGACAGCTGTGCAGAGATCGCATCCCTTAAGTTGTATCTTCTACGAATGGTCCAATCAGAGCGTACGATCTGAACAATAGAGCCCACAACATCCGTGAAGAGGTAGACTTAGTACCATTCGGCCACGTGATGGATCAGACATAAGTGTAACCAAGATTTGCATGAACTGTTATGTCCCTATTATAACGCTGGCGGGTATTCCATTATACTGCCTTACCAGTCACGAATTCATACAATGAACTGCGTATAGTTATATCTTGTGGTTTATGCTATGACGAACTACTCAACAAAACGCCGCTCTGCATTAATGTTTGTGTGTACAGTGACCAACTTGTATATATATTCACAATACACTCTTTATCTTTTTTGTTATCACTTAATTTTTGTTTCCTTTTTCCCTTATTTGTTTTGCTAATTCATACTATTTTTCACTTGTTATTTGTAGTGGTGACATCAAACGAGACAAAATGCTGTTGTCATATAACAAAACCTGGGTTTTTTGGTAAAATGAAAAAGCCAAAACAGTATAAAAAAACCCCTGACTATTTTCAACGTATTACAAATAAGTTTCCTTGAAAAACAATGCTTCAGAATACATTACATCGAATTTATCGATTATTTTCAAGAACTAAATTTTGTCAGCGGTGATAATTTGTGCTTCTACTTCCGGTTTTTCAGAGTAATTGCATAGAACAATTGATTAAAATAAACTCCCAAAATGATTGATATGTCCTTCTCTACAGATAATATGCGTGAAAATTTACGATATGACGTCACATCAACAAGTGCCTCATGCATGATCAGTTGTTTATATTTAATTTTAATTCTTAATGTTAACTTTGTTGGCACTATAAATAGAATTTGCAAGTTATTTAAATTTTTAGTATTTTTGATGACTTTTTAATTGTTTTGTTTGATGTCCTAGTTAACAGTCCACGTGTTTTATAGTCGGCGCGGCTATTAGATGACCTTAACAGTGCAACGGTACACATGCAAAATGAAATACTGGTAACATTTGAATGTACACTTCTGTCAAAGAGGTTTTTTTTCTGGATAGATCCATTATATGAAAAGATCCATTATATGAAAAGAAAGTTCGCTTTTGAAAATATATCTGTGGGAAACCACTTCATTGAAAAGTTTTTTGTGTTTTTTTATATCTCTTTTATTGAATGTATGCGTTTACCACAAAAAATTTAACTTGTGTATACGGCTTTTTATTTGTTTGTATGTTTTCTCTTTTTTGATTATTATCATTACTAGTTACTACAAATTATAATATTATAATAAGTAGCATTATACCTATTGTAATTTCAGGTCATAAATTACAATATATATCGCATAGCCCCCTAACTCCGTCACTACCCTAACTCCGTCACTTTCGGGAAACTCCTCGCCGTTTCAAATCAAGTACGATTATGACGTCATTTTTTACATGTCAAAAGTCTTTAATCAAATATGTCAAAAAATAATAGAATTAAACCTTGTTCATTTTATGCACCATTAATTGTGTGAAATCAGCTAAAACTTTTTCACAGGTGCACTAAAATATCGATATTTCTGACATGCGGGCCCATTCGACGATTTACGGTGGTCAGTCATTTTTAGAGCGGTCAAGATGAAACATTTTACATGTAATACATTTTTGATTAAGGTAATTAATACATTTTTTTCAGACCGCAATAGCCTTTATGCACTACTCTTGATGATAACGTCAAATCGCTCATGCCGATACTTTTGCCTTATACAGGGTATAGACATATCCGGTATATCGCTATTTAGAATATGCTACATTTCTAAAAATGTAATAAATAAATAATTTAATAAGTAATATATTAATTAATGATATAAAATATTTGAAATATATAAGGACATAAATCAAACGGCATCCATAAATTCTGAAAAGGCCATTGTGATTGTTGTTACATGGACCCATTTTTTATTCTGGCGATTATTTCATTTCGATGAAATTAAATACAATTTAAATTGTATGCACCATTTTTACTTATTATAACTTGGCCTAGATACAAATTGAGTTTTAACTAAATTGTTAATGTGTCTTCATTCCCTGCCATATCATAGAGCATGTGGGTGACGGAGTTAGGTTCATAAGTTATGATAGCAAGGGTGATAAACGTCGTATTCAGAGGGCTTATTTGAATAAAAATAAAAATATTTTTGTTATTAATTTTATAAATTATATTGTTTCAGATTATATTTAGTGATTGCAAATGATAAAAACCACAAAAAATAATTTACAAAGAAACACGGGAGGTTTTCTGCTTATGGTGACGGAGTTTGGGTACTCGGGGATATATATATATATATATATATATATATATATATATATATATATATATATATATATATATATATATATATATATATATATATATATATATATATGTATATATAGAGGATATCTATTAAACTCGTTGAAATGGTTATATTCGCTCGGCAAGCCTCGCGAATATATACACCATTTCAACTCGTTGGATAAAGCAAATATAAAATCACACAATCATAGATGTTCTATTTATCTCATACAATTTGATTTATATGATGAAGCTTTTGAGACAGTCCCTTATGTGACCCGAATTGGGTTTTTTCTTCAAAGATTAAACACGATGATGCAACGTTGTGTTATGCGGCTATTTTGACCTTGCGCAATACAATTTAGTACGTCATTCCTGAGATAAATCTAACTGTTTTAATGTAAAGTTTCACTGAAATAAACCTTGAAATAATTTTTTAGCTCTAGATAATTTTTCTTAGAGCTTATTCACTTGATTAAATGGAAATTCCGATTAGAAGACTTGAATAATCAGTTTTGTTGACATACACAAAGTTGCGAATGCTCGTTAGTTTGAATTGACTCGAACGAGGAACAGTTGTTGATGCATGATGTTTAATAAAACAAACACTAGCCTAGCCTTATGATTCAAAATTGAAAATAGTGAATAAGGATGCTTACTGGTGGTGGAATTAAAGTCTCATGAAACATTATTTCGGTAAGTTCTTTTATATAAACACAACCAGAGCGCTCTGTTTTCCTCGGGTCGTCAGGATGAACTTCTTGATAGTAAACGTAATTTATAGATTTATAAACTTCACAAAGCAAATTGAAAGTTGGAAGTGGGCTAAATTTATCAAAAATCTTGACAAAGAAGAACAAAGGGTCTTGTGGTTACAGTTATGAATAACTTTACAAAAAAGGTGTTGGGGGGGGGGGGCTATCCCCCCCCACCTCACAATAGCCCCCCGGTTCCGACGCCTGTGCTACGCAGTTATGTGTTTTCCTTCATATTTGTAATTTAAATCTTTGACAAAATCAATTTTATATTAATTTTTGTAGTAGATACTGTATAGTTATGTTGAAAGTACTAGCAAATCTTCGAAAATAGGTCGTTGAAGCGAGGGGTTGTGTCAAAAGTAGTTCCGACCGGAAGTATTTGATATAGCATCACCCGTGTGATATAGCAAAGGTTTATCACACGGGTAATATACACCACACGTATGAGATAAATATATATATATATATAATCCAAAATGAGTAAAGTTAATCCACACAAGTATTAAATAATAAAAAATAACAGAAAGCCGATTCAAAACCGGTTTCATTATAATCTTCAGGAGTTTTGAACAATCACCATAGATACATAAGTACATACATTTCAAATGATCATTGTGACGTCACATAACATCAAGTATATGTTGCGCTGTTCAGAGTTCATTATGACGTCATAGTATAAGCGTTTTGTAATAGTACGGGAAAAACATATAATATATTCAAATATTCTATAATTGTGCAAGAAAAACATAAAATATATTCAAACATTCATAATTATAATGCATTAAGCGCGTTATTTAATTTGTATGCACACACCGCTGCAGTTATGAGACTATATCTTTAAAAAAATAATGATTTAATGCTTATATTTACATTTTTAAAAACTCGAATTGAAAATTCGTATGCACACACCGCTGCAGTTATGAGACTTTATCTTTCAAAAAATAATGATTCAATGCTTACATTTACATTCTTCAACTTCTTCCCTTGTCTGCAAATGTGTTTTATACGTCAAAAATTCTGTTTTATCCTAAGGGTAAGTTCAAATTAATGGAAGAGCCACTGTAACAGCCACAAGCGTGAACTTTGATTCTCGCTTGTGACGTTGCATTTTACAGCGTTCAGCGTTTGTGACGTCATAATAAAACTAGTATTTCTAACCTTTGAGTACCCTGTGTGTGTTACGGTCTTATAACTGCAATGTCTTTTCACACACTTTACATGCAAAAAGTATTTGGAATGTAAATATTTACATATATATAAAGGTTTTTAGTAGACGATAACACAATAATCCATTTCTCTCAAATTTAATCCAGAGCGCTTCCGCCTGATCGGTTCTTCAGTGGATTTCAAATTGTAACATTACAATTACAATTTGAAATCCACTGAAGAGCCGATCAGGCGAAAGCGCTCTGGATTAAATTTGATAGAAATGGATTATTTTGTTATCGTCTACGGAAAACCTTTTTCAATATCGTTACCTATACCAAGGACATATATATATATATATATATATATATATATATATATATATATATATATATATATATATATATATATATATATATATATATATATATATATATATATCAGTAATATGGTAGTACGTTTTACTACCCAGAAAACAAATGCTATTAATTTTCTGGCAATTATGGTACGCTATGCTAGCCCTACAATAATTAACCCATAGTTTAGAACCCAAAACATACCATGCGTAATCTCGAAGCCATTCTCCTCATGCAATTTGAGGTACGGTATTTATCAAAAGCTTTATTTAGACTATGAAAATTAATGATGCATTCGCGTATGTGGAACTGTTTCAGTTCATATTTTTAACTATCACATCTATGCAAGAAATACATTCGATATTTGTACACCAGGAATTTGAAATGATACAAAAATTTAGAAGAGAACTAGATAATCTGCTCTTTGAATATTGAGTTGTCATTAACTTCTTGCTTTTGAATTTTAAGAGAGCGGGTTTATAAGATATACTTATAGTCTTATCTGAAGGTAGTGTTCTGTATAATCTGTATTGTACTGTATGGTGTTAAATTCAATTTATTTTACAAGTGATAGCCTTCCAAAAAGCTTGCCTGACCAAATAAAACTATTTCATTGGAAACATAATATCAATTATTTCATAAGAAATTCATTTTAGTTTCCGCTGCTGTTCATAAGCTCATCAACAGAATGTGCAGATTCAATGAGTAATCTTTTTTTTATTTAAGTGGAACACGGTCGAGTTTTTAATTGTAAAATACTACGATAACAAAATTATGTCTCTCTGTCATTTCTTAGCAAAGGTTCGTCATATCAGGAAAATAACAGCTAGTTTTTGTTTTCTCAAATTAAGGAGGCTGGGGGTCAAAATATAATATAATATTAAACCATAAGATTTATTTGAAATTTTTTTATGCGATTTCTGAAGCTATCAACTACTATTTGATAAAGAAAAATTTCATATATTTTAATATAAAATTTCATCACTTCCCATTATCTTTATATGGAGCTCTTTTTTTAAAGGAGATCAATATTGTCTAAAATGGCAACCACCCCCCCCCCCCAGCCCCCTTAAGCTAAATGTTTACGGTTTACTGTAAAGTATTCTCTAGAGTAGGAGTGCTCTTGAGATTTTTTTTTATCATGATTGATTTCATCAGAAAGAATCTACACTAATTGATCATTACATTCCCTAAGACACGCAAGTTACGCCATTTTCAAGATGAATAAAATCGCCCAATTGATCTAAAAATCTGGTCCAATGAAACCAAACGGTTATTTAATTCCTCCAGTGAATAATCCAGATTTTAAGTTTATGTCTTAAATTTATTCCAAACTGAATATTTTGTTTTATAATAATAATGATTATTATTATTATTATTATTATTATTATCATTATTATTATTATAATCCAACATCAACTTTAACTTTCATTTTACCATATCAAAGAATAACTAAAGTCGTGTTGCAGTGACTGTGTTGTCTATAGTTAAATTTTGAAATTCTTCAGAAATATTTTTGTACAAGTTAACCACTCTGAGTTTAATATATCCGGTAATCTTTTTTGGTACAAGTTAACTATATCTGGTCAATCACTCACTTCCTGTCAGCCTTACTGACCAGTCCGGTCTCACTTTGTCTTTCGACTTCAATCTTGTTAGATGCGTGCCTCGGGCCACTAAGTAAGTCTTTTTTATTGAAGTAATAGCTTAAATTTGTCAGTATTTAATTGTAATTTTAAGTATAGTTAGAGATGGAAATTTTATTATGCAGATAAAACATTCTCAAAAGTATGGCACGCCATTATGGTCTTTAAAGTAATTTAGATATTTCTTCTATATATGAAGTAAGGTTCTATATTTTCCTTTTTAGTAATTTGTTATTTCTATTTGTTGTAGTTTTTTACAAATATTATTCACGACGGCAACGTTTTCCACACAAAATAAACTATGAAACCCGTGTGACTTTTGTTTGCGTTGAGCGTTGTGCAAGGTTAGCTATCTGCCTGCACCAGGCAGAATAGTGACCCCTCTTTCCATGCATCGTCCAAACATGGATGGCTGCCTATTTTAAAAAAAAAAATTCTATGACGTAATTAATTGTATTAATTAGTCAATGTTCATTTTCACTATTCAATCAGCAGTTGTTGGATATATAAATATCAAACTGATGGGCAGTTGGGTATTTTTAATAATCAACCGCCCATCATTTGGATATTCAAATATCCAACAGAAATAAAAATGACAAAATGTTGAAACGTGTATTTCCAACATAAATCCAAATTTATAACACATGATCTTGTCATCCATACATGTTTAAATCACGATTACACACGTGCATAGTGAACGTTTTTAAACCAGAACTTTATATATTTCATATCGATCAATAAACAAATTCTACAACTTACTGTAAACGTATCATATTTGGCGTATATGATATTTGGCTGAATTTAGTTTGTGAACAAGTTGGCTGGATTTAAATTAGCGTATTCCTGAATGTTACTATTCTTGGACATACGTGCATGGCATTTAGCGATGTACTTGATTTAGCGGACGTGGCATTCCACCAAAAGCACTAAATAGAATACATAGCCAAATGTAGTACGTTTACAGTAGATGAATATCTCTCGTTGACACGGGTATTAGCGCGAGGAAATCATTGAAGTGGGAGGAAGCCGGAGTACCCGGAGAGAACCCAAGTGTCCAAGGGGGTGACCGCCATACCCTGTTACATACGATCACTGCCGATCACTGTTCTTCTTTATTGAAAACTCTCGCTCAGTATTGTTTATTACATCTCATATCACTTTTTCATTAATTATGAATTAAAATGTTGGCATATTTAACATGGATAGTGTTTTTTTTAATAAATATTTTTATTGCTAGCTCCTATTGCCTGCACTGGTTTGGAGAATGCAACTTTCAAACCTTAGATATGTTTAACGTCATAATCCGGCAAGAACACTATGAAAAGGTAATAAGATTTTCTTATAATGGACTTTTTAAATGAAACAGTGTATGATTCTGAATTTCACCGATGCCATTACAGGCATTTATCGATATCCCGCTTTGGTGGAAAAGATGTATGTGGTAATTGTGTCATTGTCAAACTTGGAATTGAATACCTCGCTACAATTCTGAAAAGTTGTGAAGCTCTTATATCATAACAATATATATATATAGTTAAAGGCATTTCATTCCCGTAAAACTAACTTAAAGTACGTATGTATTGTTTAGTTAATATAAATTAGTATATCAAAATGCCTAATATAATTACGCCTACGTAAAATTGTTAGAAATATGGGTGTTTTTAAAGCAAAATTATAACACTTACATCCCCAACTGCATTTAATTAATTGTCTTTACATTTGATAAATACTTTCGTTATAATGCAACCACATTTGGTAAAAATAGAGATACTTTGAGCAAATTTGAAAACATATATTTTACTCTCTTAAATAGATTAATTTAACTTGAAGTCCTACTTATGAATCATAAAAACTCTCCGAAAAGCGTGACATTTGAAACTGTATTTATAAGATATACTTGTCTTATCGGAAGGAAGTAATCCATTAAGTGTTCGATTTGATATAATACACCACTATAAAAAGGTAAAAACACAAAACAAACAAGATTAGAGCAATTTGAACATCTAAACACGGAGCAGATGATTTTATCAAGAATGGACTTTTCAAATGAAACAGTGCCTGTAACAATGTTTCCAAATTCCACTGTTGCTTTTACAGACGTTTATCAATTTCCTGATTTTGATTTCGTGAAACAGTTATTTGTGATAGTTGTGTCCATTTCAATATTGGGATTGATTGGAAACCTCGCTACGATTCTGAAGATAGCACTGGACAAAAAACTGCATACGCCAACCTTTCTCGCGATCAGCAGTCTGGCTATCTCTGATTTTATATATCTTTTCACTTCAGTTGTCAACGAGTTGCACCTGTTTTTCCAGACATATTCAATTCCCCTGACTGTATCAGCTGTTATAAATGGTTTGTCAGGAATCAATTCGTCATGTGATGTTGTGTTCCTGTTTTTCCTCCGTTACGCCCTGATTGTTCATCCACTAAAGTGTAGACAGTATCTTACCAATTCTCTCGTCATCAGTGTGTCATTGGCATTATGGGGATACAGCATAGTTTTCCTAATCTTGTTGACACTTTTCGTCCCGTTGCTGGTAATTTTCGATAACTATGATATTTCTCAAGTATTAACTATTGGTATACTAATGTGGACAGCTGTGTTAGTTATTCTACCAGTCACCGTTATCACGATCCTTCACTGCTTAAAGATACGAAGACTTCGGTCATCGACTGTAAACCCGGCCATCACCAGAAAGATGTCGTGGATTATATCCATTATTTGTGTGTTAAATGGAGCTTTCAGCGTTTGCTCGATGTTGGTCATATGGAAAACAACTTTTGCTTACGTAGCTAACGTGTTACTCGTTTTGGTTCATTCATGTAACCCATATATTCTGTTTTTATTTCATGTATCGCCTCGGAGGTTTTGTATGCCTTGGAATAGGTCTTCTTGATTTTTTTTCAAGAGAGAACTATTTTCTTTGTATGTCAAATATACAAATATGATACAATTACTTTAGTGAGCAGAGCTTAAAGCTTCAGTGAGCTTTTCTGGTCACCATTTTCCTGGGGTTTTTTGTCTGTCTGTCCTCCATTTGTAAATTTTTAACATTTAAAACTTCTTCTTAAAAAATGCTTGGCCAACTTTAACCATACTTGGCACAAAATATTTTTGAAATGAATGAGAAATTCAATTGAGAAAATGTGTATTTAAAGGAAAGTAAAGGTAGACCCCTCTTTCTTAGAAAAGGAGATCAATTATAATTAATAGTAAAGCGGCCTTTTGTCATGTTATTTGGTAAATACATAATCAAATCTTTTAAGAAGCCCTTCCGACTTCATATGATTTCATTATGTAACAACTAAATTTACATCCTTGTAAACATTTTAACATTACTTTTTATTTACTTTTTATTTCAGTTTTATATGGAAATCAAAATAGGACTAAAAAACGATTAGAAACAAATTGACCCAAAAGTTTGACTTAGAATATGTACTGGACCTTAGAATAATTGGCATATATGTTACGAAAAATTACAAGTAGATTTTAAAGGCAAGAAGATATACAATACTAATTGCTTTATTAAATTATAGTTTGATATTAAAGTGTTGTCCACAATCTATAAAGTAAGTATGATTAGATGAACTTGTAAATTTCCAAGAAGGATGCAATTAACACAAGTAGAGCAATATTACGAGAAGAAAATATTATCATTACAAAGATGCTTTATATGTTTTTATGTTGATTCTTGTACATTCAGTATTGATAGTTTTTGTGCCGATAAGATGAGTAAGCTTCCTTTTTTCAAATAAAACATTTTTAGATCGTTTAGGTCATTCTCAGATAAAGTCGTACTCGAACCTCTCGGAGTGCCATTTATGTCATCCTGACTTTTTCAGACTGCCAGCTCTTGTAGGATAAAGTTCTTGAGAAAATCTCTTTTACTCATCAAAGAATACTCGGGTCCATACGTTGAAACTTATTGCAATAAAGACAGATATTGTCTATACTGGGGTTAAAAATTGGGACCTGAGGCAATCAAAACCCACAATCTGCCAAGATAAACAACTAGACAAAACTAGTAGAAATTAAAACACTACCTGAATACATTGCTTTGTCTTGATTTTTTATCATAGTGTATCATTGCAACAAATTTAAACTTCGTTTATGTTCGTCTTCTTGTGATTTCGCTCTGAGATCCCTTGCCTAATAAAAAAAACCCAACGTTGTCTTTGAGAATTTATGACATTTAAACAGGTCGAGACCACTATATTTTGTGACGTCGGCATAAATTTGCATACTAAATTAGCCATCTGTTTACTATTATCGACAAACCAATCAGATGAATGAGTTGCAAGGCATTGTGGGCTACTACAAGTTTCAGTGTATACAAAGCGTATTGAAAATATATAGCATTTTGAATTGTCCTTTGGAAACTCATTTTGAATGATTTTTCAGAATTTATGAAATTAATATGGACAATTATGTCTGAACTTTAATTTCTATGCTCACATTTAAAAAATATTGCATATGAGGACTTATATCAACCTATTTAAATACCCCATTTTCAATGTTCAAAAGAGAGGTACGTCCTATAGAATTAGAAGCAGCGAGTACCGTTTTTCACATGATATCCCATATTTAAGACAACATTATTAGAATGCGCGTTGATATTTTCTTCAGGGACATTCATCAGAATGCCTAATTAACGGACAAAATTAATACTAAATGCTGCACAGCTTGCGCTTCTGCGTTTGTATATTTGTGCATTTCTACTACCGTGGCTATTCACGTATGTTAAAAATGTACAGTTACCTGTATTTATTTCTAGTGCACAATGATAAAGTCACCAATACACAACTGTGCAGTTTTTTCATATCAAAACCTGTTCGTTCTTGTATGCGTATTTTTGTCAGTCGTTTGATACTGATCATTTTTGAAGCAACAATTGATCAACTAAAACAACAGTATTTTTCAATGTGAGCATGGAACAAAGTTAATGGTACGTAATCTTTCCCTTCTTACCTTCTAAAGAAAAATTCAAGATGTACAAACTTTCCGGCAAGCAATTAAATATTGTGAATAAAACAGACAAAAACCACGTGCGTCTTTTGGATCGTAAACACGTTGTAGACCGTCATGCATTGCAACTCATTCACTGGATTGGATAATCTGTTTGACGAAAATACTGTCACGTGTTAAATAATGCTATCCATATAAGGTAGTGTACCCGACCTGTTAAACTTATTATTTGTTGTACTATAGAAATGTATTTTCTTGACTTACATGGAATACCGGTAATATACTTGTAATGAATACCGGTAATATACTTGAAATGAATACCAGTAATATACACGTAATGGATACCAGTAATATACATGTAATGAAAACCGGTAGTTTGCTTGTTATAAATACCGAATATATACTTGGAATGAATACCGGTTATATACTTGTAATGAAAACCGGTAATATACTTGTAATTACTATCATACAGCCTGGCTGGCACAGAAATAGTTATCAAACTTTAGAATTTAACAAGGACTCTATTTTTGGCGGAACATTAGCGTAGGAAAATATCACGTTTTAGTAATTCAGAATAGCTGCAGATTCATGAATCTATTTAGCATTTTAAAACAATAACATTAATGTTGAATTTTTTTCAACTAATGTCAACTAATGATAAGATACTTATCTTTTAGAATATGTTTTAAAAATTTGATTTGTCTATTAAATTACATTTTATTAGCTTTTTAAGCGCTCATTCTATAAATATATTAATGTGAAAAATCACTAAGATAAGATTTTCTCACTTATTAAATGGTCAATATATTAGTTTTTCTGTCTTCAAAATTTAAGAAAATTAGAGGAAATACGGGCTAAGCAATATCAATTAAAGTTTATAAATATTTATTCCAATTTAGTAGTTTAAGCTGAGAGACATTCTACTTTTCCATCAATTTAATAAAGAATGGAAACTTCATATCTTAAACAGGTGTCTACATAATTGCAGATACCTACAATTTTTTTTACCTTTTGGTTAATGGGAAATGGTATAGTGACCTTGACCTGAACTTTATGCGAAAACTAGATGGTCAAATTTGATTGAACTGATCGAATCATTAGTTTATGTCATCTGTTTGACTTTGTCTAAATTTCATGGTTTTATTTAAAATACATGAAGTATGCCTTATAACGAAAATACTTCTTCCTTAAGGTAGGTCGCGGGTTTGCTTTCGTCATCAAATTCTGTACACAGTTTAGACAACTCGAGTAGCAGTTTTGTGCACATTCGTTTATGACGTCATAACAGAGACATTTGAAGATTCGAAAAAAAGATCTTTTATAATGATGTGTTTATATCCTAAAGAACGATTTGACAAATTTTCAAAGTATGTTTTCTCGTGAGATTTTTTAGGGGTAAACCCGCGACCTACTTTAAAATACCAGAGCAAGAAAATTCAAAGTACTGTATTACTGAAAGCCAGACTTGGCTTATTGTGTAGTAAGTAAAGACTCTCTCTCTCTCTCTCTCTCTCTCTCTCTCTCTCTCTCTCTCTCTCTCTCTCTCTCTCTCTCTCTCTCTCATGCTTTTAATGTCAACAAACCTGAAAGCGACTAAATTTTGTGATTCAAAAAAATATGTCTGAAATAAAGTAGGAAAGACTTCGTGCATTGATTCCTGAGACAAGCGTTATTAAATTAATCCCCCATTTTTTTTATGTACAACCAAATACCAATGCTTTGTAAAGTGGTTCATGGAATTTCGTGTGCATTGAATACTATATAGTATGTGAACAAAATGTAAAGTCTTGTTTTTAAAACATTTAATTAACAAGAAAACATAAATAATAAACAAAAAACCCATAAAATTCACACACAAAAAAACCCCAACAGATTTGACAAAATATGGATCTCTGTGAAATTATTAGTTTTGATGGAGCAAAAATGTTTACTTGGACTCTGTTCGGTAAAAAACACAGTTTTATATAACGTTATAGGGACGTCGTTATCCGATGAAGGACAGGCGAATCTGACCCGTATGAAGACGTGTTATATATATAATTTATCTATGTGTCATTTGAAAGCAGGCACGTAGCATCAGGGAGGGGGGGCAGGGGGGGGGGCTGCTTGACAAGATTTTTTGGACGAGCCTGCCCCCCCCCCCCCCCCCCCACTTACAAAAATGATGCTACGTGGCTGGAAAGATATAATGAAGTTTCTTTTTAGGTATTAAAGAATGATGCACATACAACTTTATAAGTAAGTAAAATAAGTAAATAATTTATTATAGTGACATATATACACTATAATTTATTATAGTGTATATAGCATAACTATAATTTATTATAGTGTATATAGCATGATTACAAAATTCATTTTACAAATATAACACAATACACCCGGCCCAACGGACCTATAAGTCACTTTCAAACTGTTACAATATAAAAAGTTTTACATGTTTTGGGAGCAAGACGGCTTTGTCAATTGTTTCTGTCTTGGGGTAGTTACATATTAGGTCAACAAAAAGAGTACTGTCATTTGTATTATTTTGACTTACAGTTACATCATATCCAATTTTATAAAATAATTGACTTCTCTGGTAATTAAAGAATGGACAACGTAATAAAAAGTGCTTTTCAGTTTCAATTTCGTTAAGATTACATAAGTTACATATTCTATCCTCCACCGGTTCTCCTCTGTAGCGACCAGTCTCGATCCTCAGGGGGAGTACACCACATCTAAACATCGCCAATTTTGATCTGATGGGTTTTGGGAGATCTAGCGTAACGTATTTTTCGACTGTGTAGCTGGATTTAAAAAGGATATATGTACGAAGTTTTGGTATACTTTGGATATCGTTGTGCCATTCGGTTTCAAAATTTGTACGTAACTTTTCCTCTGCGTAGTGTAAATTACAGGGTGTAGAATTTAAGTAAGTACTTTCTATGTTTAACGATTCCATGATATTTTTAACTTGGGAGCTCCAATTAGAAGTATTGTTTTGCTCACGGTCCCAAAGAAACACGCTCTTGGTGATGCGTTCATTTTCCATGTAAATTAGTCGATTCCAGAGACGCAACATATTCATCTTGTGGCGGCAATTACAGCTTAACCACCCGCTCTCCCCTCGGACTGCTAGCAACGGAGTAAACTGATGGACACCAAGGAAATACCGGAGGGCTCGATTTTGCACCATTTCAACACAGTGATGTTTCTTGTGCCCCCATACCCCACTGCTGTAATTAAGGACTGGGGCTACGCAATTATTAAATAATTTTTCGTAGGTACGGAATCCAACTGATTTGATTGCGTTGATTTTTGAGATGATGGATCCCAGGGCACGTCCTCCGGACATGGATAGGTTTTCAGCGTTCACTTTAAAACCACGTTTTTCGTCGAAAATCACGCCTAGATATTTGTAAGACGCCTCGTAGTCCAAATTATTTTCCCCTAAATGAAAGTTAAAGTTGCTTCTTTTCGATCTGTTTTTCCTGAAGTGAACAACTTTAGATTTTTGCGAATTAATTCTTAATCGCCATTTTCTGCACCAGGCGTCGACAGTATCCAACATGTGTTGCATATCATTTTCTGAGTGGGAAATTAAAGCAATATCATCAGCGTATAGAAGCAGACTTAGGTTGTAGTTGTTAATTTTGGCTCCTTTATTTAATGTTTTTAATTTCACGGCTAGATCGTTTATGAATAGGGCGAATAATGTTGGGGATAAATTATCTCCTTGCCGTACTCCAACACTGCAGCGAAACCAGTCAGTATACTTGTCGTTGAGCCGAACGCACGATTCTGTATTTGAATACAGTGATTTAAAATACCTTAATAGTGTGGTAAAAATTGCCGTCAATTCCATGGGTTAAAAGACAGTACTGGAGTAATTCTCTATCTACAGTGTCAAACGCTTTCTGTAGGTCGATGAATGTGACAAACGTTGAATTATTGTTTTGAATGACACTGTTCAAGGAAAAAATGTGATCTAGACACGATCTTTGCCTTCGAAACCCGTTTTGTTCATCTACGAGTAGCTCGTTGTCTTCTAAGTACACCATGAGTCTATTGTTTAGGACGGAACTGAAAATCTTCGCCGTTACACATTGTAAACTTATCCCTCTGTAATTTAGTGGAATTCTAGGGTCCGACGATTTGTCTTTTAAAATTGGACAGATGATCGCACGACGCCATATGAACGGCGCTATGTTTGTATCGAATATTAGCATGAACATTTTGTGCAGTGTTTGAATAACATTCTCAGATTTTAAGACTTCATAGGGGAGCTCGTCAATTCCTGCAGATTTACCGGCCTTCGCTTTGTTTACGACACAACGTACTTCGTTTATGTCTATTTGTCTGTTCAGGTCAGCGTTTGATTGGTATAATGGGTCTAACATGCGCCGTTCTAAGTGGTCTTTATGATTTAAGACTTGTTGTTTAAAGTTCTCGTCGAATGATGAATCCGTTTGTGGGTTATACAATAGTTTAAAGTCATTGGACCACACGTCTTTCATAGTTTCGGGATCAGTGTGTATTTCTCCGTTTTTAAAACATTCGTCAGGAAACACGTTTTTTCTTTCTGGTCCCAAACGCTTAATATAGTTCCAGAACTTGTTAGGGTCACGAGTGTGCACAGCTGAGGACTCTATATCGATAGATAATTCGGTTCTGTACTTTCTTTCAAAAAAACGGATTCTTTTGTCAAGAGTGTTTTGGGCCACTTTGCAATCATGAGGAAGGACTCTTTTTGTGCCTTTATCTTTTGATTCACATTTTAAATATTGTTTTTCCTTGTTACGCATGTTTTTCCACAAGTCGGTAAGTTCATCATTCCAGTATGGTTTGTGGAAACGCAATTTTTTTCTACCTTTATTTGATAAGTCATATTTTGGAATTGTTTCGGCCATCTCCCCGATAATTGTATCCCAAAAGTCGTCGTAGACCTTGTCGATTTGGTCTTGTATTTCTCGACACATCTCTATTTTGGAAATGAGATCTAGAATTGCATTGCGAGTTCTTTCTGTGTTCATAAAATTTGCGGGGATGCGTCGTAGGTTGTAACGCTTTTTTATCCCTATTTTGTTTTCATTTACAGGAGGATTGCAAGTGTGTGAAGGTACCTTAAGTTCAAATGTTATTGTTGCGTGGTCTGGTGTTTTACTCTTCTCCCCATGAAAGTTTGTTAAATTGTATCGCTCAACTATGTCATTACAACTTATTATTCGGAAGTTTTCGCAAAGTGGGAAAATATCATGAGGGACGCAAATATAATCAACAACTGAATGCCCACGAGTTGAGAGAGACAGGGTGCTTTTGGCACTGAAGACATGAGGAAAATAGGCAAAAGGATGCTTCTTATTGCAGTACGCCCATGCATTTTAGGCTCCCTCTAGCAGCAAACTGCAAACAAGTACTAAGGCATCGTTTATTAGTATACTTAGCATACATTCGCCGACTTTTTAAAGAGCTATATTATACCCGCTACTAAAGCTTATGGAGTTACCTCCCTCTATTTTTCTGCGCACTTTTTTTTTCATGTTTTCGAAAGATAAAACTCTTTATTATGCAATTAAGTATAAAACGAATTAATTTTCAAATATACCGCATAAAAAATAGGGAAAATCCCTACCATTTTATTGCTTTACTCTGAGGAAACCCACCTGTATTTGATACGAAACCGCGTTTAGCTACCCAAAGAAAACGACTGAATATAATTTCATAGTTCATCTACAGTTTTTTTGTGAAACGGTTGATATTGTTTTTAATAGAAGGGGTTCATATAATCAGAAAGGTAAGATGTACATATAAATTGAGTAATTAATCACACCTTAATTGTTACTTGATGAATATATCGATGCTTTTTCACTGTTTATTGTGACACTAACTGACTATCTAGTTAAAACCGAAGACATTTTGCAAATGAACTAGAAAATGGCTGCACCAGAGATACAGCTTACACATTTAGTATTTCAATACGTGTGAGATGATGTCCGTAAACTATAATTGAATTTCACCTGATAAGTAATTATTTTAATTATAAAAACCTACTTTCATTTTCGATAAACCGACAGCGATTGCAAAAAAATGAGTAAGGTGGTGGATACGCTTTGGCAGATCCAAGTCAATAAGAGTTTGCATCAAATTATATACTTGCAATAAAATAAAATTGAATGATTACGTATGGAGAGAAGATTTTCATTGGGAACTTGTTTAGAGTATACATAAAAAATAAAATTGACAATTTTTTTAATGTTAAATATTAAATTAAAAAAACCAATTCGCTTCTTGAATGTTTTAAAAGTTGACTTTGTTTGACTTAATTAAAATACCACAATTTAAATAATTCTTTTTAGTCATGTATGACATGTTGGTTTTTATAAATTACACATAAATTTTATCGTCAAAATCTATACTCTCTGAATGTAATATTGCACCAGGTTGATGTTGGCATTGCATAAGAATTATTATAAATATAAATATGCATACACTAGCGTTTTTAAATTAAATACAAATAAAACCATATACTAGTACGTTAATTTGTTGACCATAAACAAATTGTGTTGCCGAATTCTATGAATACATGTATATACGCATAATACGGGTGGGTGACCCTCCTCCCCAACTGTTTTTTTTTTTCTAAAACGTCTTTTATCTTTAATTCTTATTTGAGACAGTGATAAAAATTTATATTGAAATTTAACCTAAACAAAATTTACAATAAAGAAATAGTCACACTTAATACACAGGTCTAGCTGTTAGTGTTTTAATTTTGTATTCAGATTGCTGAGCTGATGATGAAGTTTTACTGTCTAATCATCTTGACAGTCTGCCTGAATTTGGCGGATGGAATTGTCAGAGAATGTATGTATATCTTATTTTTAAATACCAAAATTATAAACTTAATTTCCTAAATCTATCCTTATTTGAAATATGAATGTACCATGATCGATCTTATTTCCAGTAGAATTGCAATCTGTTGTAATAATTTTTGAAAGGTTGATACAGCTAGGGTTTGTGAAAAGCGGTGCGGATCAGAAAACCTTGGCTAGCGAAGATGTTAGACTAAGTACATCAAGGTTACAATCGACCCTCAATATATTTTTCAAACTGCATGTATGTGCTATATAATATAACATAATACTCCAAAGTCAAAAGTTTCTGCTTCGCTCCGCTCAGAAACCCTTGACTTGGAATTAAGATGAGTATGTTTATAAAGCTAGCATGAATTTTGGCTGATGTTCAACATATCTAAACTGCCCGACGGTCACAACATCCTAGATGCAGACTCGTAAGATTTCTGTCTGCTCTTTAACTGTAAACTAAAACTATGACACTGTCACATTTCTTTCAGACTACATGGACGGACCCAGTACGTGCCGACAGACCATCATTTTTAACAACGACATTATAAACCTGGCCGCCCACTCCTCAATCTCCACCCCCAATCCTCGGCGGGTCTGTACCACTTACCTGCGCTCTGGGTATACGGACTCCTACTATTACATTAAAGTGGAGTGGACGGCCACCATCAAGGACTGTGCCTTCTCTCTGACTATCTATGAGGGATCAACACCATCTGGAGCCCCCATTGTATGTTGTTGTTGATTTTCTTAAACTGTGCAGACATTTTAATAAGAAGATGAAAGCACTAAAAAGATTATGAGAAGTATTCAAATACAGGGCGCGTTAACATGTAGTGAACTAGATATATTTGCTTTCATCTAATTGAATCCTTTTGCTTTTACTGATTCCAATTTCTAAATATGCAGAAAAGTTTCCGTTGCCTGGGAGACCCTGAGGAAAAATCGGGGGTTGTTGAGGTCAGGAACTCGACTATCACAGTACAGCGGGACCAGGGTTCTGATTTTGTCCAACCCCACAACACTTTTAACCTAAGCATTTCTACATTCCGTAAGTTTTTTAACTGTTTTGATAATCTTGTGCAAGTACTATATAGTTTTCCCCCAAGATATTTATGCAGCAAATTTGGACGATTTTTAA
Organism: Magallana hongkongensis; assembly: GCA_015776775.1. Taxonomy (NCBI): domain Eukaryota; kingdom Metazoa; phylum Mollusca; class Bivalvia; order Ostreida; family Ostreidae; genus Magallana; species Magallana hongkongensis. Next base: position 1,101,090 of record VIAA01000013.1, on the reverse strand, counting down.
TTTAAAAATTACAAATACCTGTGAAAGAAGTGCAATTAAAATAGGGAAAATATTACACAAACAATTTCATTCACAATTTCACACATTATCATTTTTCACTCGGAAGAATTCACAGGAACGAAAACTGATTACTTACGGAGATTTTTATTGGGAAATATTGATATCTTTTCTCCATTCGGAAGTTTTTTAATTACAATACAAAATTCCCGTAGACTTTTTTTAGCCTTATATTAAAACCTGACAAGCTAAAGGGGGCGTTTCGAAAGAGAAATCTTGGAACATTTCCATAATTTTGAATGAACGTCGTTTGAACCCTGAATTAAACTAGAAAAAACGTTGAAAGAAGAGGCACACCACAGAATAAATAACCATTAACATTAGATTTATCAATTTGTAATTTATAATTAATAAAATGTTTCATGGTATCTGCAAAAGATCATTCTACTCAGTGTCTTATTCTTTAACCATGAGAAACATTTACGATATATAGGAAAAACTCGATCAGAGTTGAGTTGATTGACTTACAATGTTTGATTAAGGTCAGACGACACGTTCCTCGAGAATCTTTTTTGTATCTCCTCGTAATAAAGAGTTCCAATAAAAAATATCAATTTTATAATTACTTTAAAAATGATCAAAATTTACTTGAATTTAGTTATATGTGTACATGGTCGAGTAGTTAGAACAGTGGCCACTCACTGCCAGAAGCGTATAGGTTCTAGAGGTCTTGAGTTCAAATCCCCGCCCCGGCGGAGATATAGTTCTAATTTAGTGAATTTCGCTGTGCTGTAGATGTATATATTTTTATATCAGCAATTCAAGTGTATTTTCAAGAAGATTATATAGGAAATTGCATACTCTAGTATTTTGCAGAAATGCCTGGTAAGGTACCCTAATTTTTTGCAAGAAAGCTTGTCAAAGTAGTAGTAAACCATTAACAAATTCCTGGAAAAAGTTATCTAAAATTGAGGAACGTGTCGTCTGACCTTAACAGGTAATCAATCTGCAGCCACAGAGGTGTCGGAGGGAACCTCCAAACTGCCTACAGGGGTCATCATGGGGTTTGTGATAGGTTTGTTTGCGATGACTGTTTTCTGTCGATAAAAAAAAAAATGGCGCCGGAGTAAGGTGAACGAATTTGTGAACAAGTACTCCTTTTGAAGGAATGATCGGCATGTAATTCGAAATAGCAAGGCATGAAGAAGCTATACTTTTAGGAAGCGATTGATTCCGATTAATATTCTTACGCATATATGAAGAAAAACGTGATTTGAATCATTATGTATGTAACTGTATAAATGTTTTATTTTCAAGGCAAAAGGATAAGAGTAACATTTGTAGTAATCTACGTGTAATTAAAGATTTAATGAGGTTGCCATTGAATAGTAAATAAAATAGTGCAAGGCGCAATGCGTGCGCAAATAGTAGAATTTGGCTTATATGGACACAACTGTGATCGGCCGAAGCCGATCACAAAATATTGTGACATGGAGCGGCCCATTTGGTTTGTTTTTCAGTAATTTATGATTTATTTACTAGTATATCACAAGTTTCTGTTTGTTTTTAAATGTGGAATACTTCAGTTGTTGTGTCTTATTCGGATGGACTTTGCCTTTTGATTTCCCTTCATTTGTATACAGTATACTTTGGTTTCATTAATACTCAAGGGTATCAATATTCGTGGATAAAGTGACAATTACCGTTTCAAGGATACGTCAATTCGTGGCCAATGACCCGATTAATACAAAATGTTATTAGAAATTGCACTTTGATGAACATTTAATTTCGTGGATCATCAACTTAACAACGAAATCCACGAAAATTGGTATTCAACGAATATTGATGAAACCACAGTATCCGATCAGTGCCTTTTTGCTTTTGACACGACCCCGATTCATATTTATCCCGATTGTGTTCATGTTTAGCTGCATAGAAATGTTTATCGTAACCATCATTACACAAGTGTTAAATATCATTTATAATAACTTTTAACATACGTTTGTCAATCTATAATTATAAAGAGTAAGTAGATATGTGTTTTACGTACGATACACTCGAGTAATTTTAAAAAGCGTTGAATTGTTTTACATCGGAAACCTCACTTACATGTATGAATTCTACTCCGTACGTATATAATATGTCTCTTTTTGTTGTTCCGTAAGATTTGAACTGCTACTTTATCAGTATTCACGTAAACACGCATGCTGCAGACAAACTATTAATGTTTATACTTGTATTTTCAATGGCGGCGCATTGCATTATGTATTATTAATATTTTAAGAAACTTTTAGAAAAGACAATCAATAATTTTTGGGTTATGTTTTATAATAATGGTTGCATGTACAGTATTATGAGTGCCATTGCAAAGTTTTTAAGACTTTTTACTTCACTAAAGAACTATATTGTTATTATTTTGGTCCAGTCATACCATTCTTTTAAGAGCCAATAATCTTTTATAAAAAGTGTACAAATATTATCTATAAAAATGTTAACACTAAAGACAAGGCTTCTATTGCTATTGGAACTCGGAATCATCACTCAATGGTTATTTAGAACAAAAAATGCACTAAGGATGTGTTCAATTTTAATATGTTTTAATTTAAACACAGATTCTGCTGTTCATCGGGTTTCAGTATAATAGGATTTTACACGAAATATCCTCAGTTAAAAATTATTTGAAGAAGCTAAAAGATATTGCTAATGGTGACTGCTCATTTTTACTTACACTATTTAAGATATTAATGACACATTTATTAGTTGTTCCCAAGTACTCGCAAAAGGGTTTATGTTTAGACACATATATCACAGCCAAGCTTACTTTTGCGTTTACTCCAGTTCGCTGGCCATTTCTGTTTGGGACGGGAATAAGATGGGTAGGAACATTTTTCCTGTTTCATCAATTTGAATGTTATCTGTATCTTTGGTTGTCCCCTCCTCGTTTTCGATGAGGTATATCTTCCCCATAAGAGTGTTTACAAATCACCAAACTTTTAAATAATCAAAAATGCAGAATTTTTAATCTATATACTTTTTTTTTGCAAATTGCGTTATAGCTGTTTGGTCCGATTTTATATTCCGACTCAACTCGATACGAGTTATGTCATGTTATGGAAATGATTAGATTAACCATTTCACTAATATATACATCAAAACACAGGGGCCAAGCCCGTTTAAGGTTACAATTAATGTTAAAACGGGCTTGGCCCCTGTACATCGAAAGAAAGATAACTCGTCGATATATTAAGGTTCTCGCTAACTTTTCACACGGCCCCTTTTACCCATGCGCTAATTTATTGCCATTTCTCAGCTTTGATCTAAAAAAATTATCCCTTTGCTCTTCTCGTCTGACTAAATCGTTGAATAAACCATTGGATAAACCATCAGCGGATAGTAATCGGGAAATCTTGAGTAAATACAAGTATTTTCCAAGTAACGAAACGTATTTACTTTCATATATTTACATTTTCCAGTGTCTTTGCCTGTGATAACACTACGTATCGATTTTGTACTATATAACCCATAGTACAAATGACGCCCTTTGGGCTTTATTGGATTTGATCACGCCCCGACCGAAATTATCACCTCATAATACTCAAAGAATGATTCCTTATTCCTTATTTATTTTCTTAAACGGTTATCAAACTTTAGAATAAAACACATTTTTCTCGTTTCGTCTGCGTTTTGCCTTAAAGCGGCCATGATTGTTTGCATTACAATGAAGGCGTGTTCCAAGCCAATTCGCCGGACATCAAAACTATGACTTGGTTAATATGAAAGAAATAGTGAACGGTCATTAAAATATTATATTCCATCTGTACTACATTTAGGTAAACTCTACAATTAATTTAAAATCTTTCAATTCACAAACTATAGGTCACCTATACTATAAGCCTACGGCCGTATATTTTTATTATCATAGCATAGATACGTAACATTAATAGATACAATATCAATAGAATTTATAATGTACTTATTTTCTAATAGGCATATTATATAAAACTTATGATTCATAAATTTTTATTTGCAATTATTTCATAATGTTTGTTTTCTTTACTTACCTAATAAAGTCCATGAATCCAAAAATAGTTACCTAGTTTTGACAACTTTCTAGAGCATGTTGAGTATAGTAAGAGAAAGAGCAAGTCACCTCGCCATGAAGGTCAAATGCACACCAAGCCCGGGCCTCAGACCCCTAAACCCGGAAACCACGGCCGCCCAAACCCAATCAGACGCAAGCAGGCCCACGCAGGCAGTGGTGCAGTTAAGAGTCTAGCCAACCTCAAAGTAAAGAGAATCCGCTGATAGTCGAAGATCCCACAACCAATGAGCAGGCTGCAGCTCCAATTCCTACCACCATAGCGCCATCAGATTGGTGAAGGGGCATTGCTTTGTAAGATGGATTTGTCTCGCGCATTCAGACTTTTACCTATCCACCCTTCAAATTTTCCACTTCTAGGAATATGTATTTTTTAAAAAAAATACTTTTTTGATGGATGCATGCCATTTAAATGTTCCACGTCTTGCTCATCTTTCGAAAAATTCTCATAATTTTTGCACAGGCTTGTAGCTCTGATGTCTCAAAATCATAATATCATAAATTATTTTGACCATTTTTTATTTGTTGGAAAGCAAAGTACTATGTTCAAAGCTTGCTGAAATGTTCGAGTTAATGTGCACAGAGTTGGGCGTCCCAATACACGAAAAAAAGAAGTGAAGGTCCATGTACTCGCCTACCTTTCTGGGAATTGATACCATTGATAAGTCATTTAATTTATTTCTGACAATAAGGTTGCTGAACTTCAGTCAAAGCTTTCATCAATTTCTTCTTCTAAAATAGTCAGCCTGAAAGGTTATGGAATCACTTTGTGGCTTCCATAACCTTTGCCAAGGCCATGCCTGGCAGGACGGCTTTTAACCGCAGGTTTTATAATACAGCAATTGGTACATGTATTAGGAAACGTTACTACCTGATCAAGGTTAAGCAAGCAGTTAAAGAGGATGTTGGGATCTTGCTCACATTTCTCGACCAATACAATGGGCGGTCACCATTCCCAGATTTATCCTGGTCTGAAAATGATACCCTAAACCTCTTTACCGATAGCTGTGGTTCCTATGATGGAGGTGCGATTTTCCAGAATCACTGGGCAGTCACATCCTGGCCAAAATCATGAGGTCCATATATAAGTAGAAATATTACAATTTTGGAATTAGTGCCTATTCTTGTAGCCTTCTGCGTTTGGTCAGATCAATATACAGCTAAGAAATTACCCATAAACACTGACAACACAGCTCTGTTTAAAAGTATTAGCGTGTCATGTCTCTTGTAAGAGCATTTGTCTAACAAAAGGGCCCATTATAGATTCAATTTCTCGATTTTAGTGGGAAAGAATAAGATTTTTAACTCCGCAGAAATATAAGACGCAAGCCCGCTTACCTCCGGAATGTTGTTCATCCTTGAACCCCATGCTTGAAGTAACAATCGACAGTGTGCACAAGTTCTTATGAAGCGGCTATGTTTTCAGCTTTACGCATTATTGCGCATTAGTGAATTTATTTTTACTAGTAACCAAGCACCAGCCCTTTTATTTCAAGAAGTATCCATTAATGAAACACACATTGGTTTTTATATCAAATATTCAAAAACAGACCAATACAAAAGGGGTACTAAATTTACAGATTTCAAACACACTCTTTATTCAAGTGCATGCACGAATTTTTGTCAATTAGGCCGCAAATACAAGGCCCTTTTTTCTGTCATCTCAGCGCAAAGCCTCTTACTAAAATATCAATTTCCATCTTTACTACGACAAGTCCGTCAAATTCATTGGCCTAGACACGATAACTTTTAAATCACACAGAATCAGAATAGGCAAAGCTACACATTAGTACTTACAAGTTCATTCAGGGGAGGACAATTAGCCAAAAGTCAGATGGACATATAACACATTTAATTTATATGATTTTATGTATGTTTACAATAAACTCCTATAATAACCAAAAACTAAGTTTTCAGGTTCCAACACCACCGTCTGGATCATTGGTTCGTCGATAACAAAGTATGCTTCAATTCACGCTGTCCCACACTTAGATCTCCTAAACCTATCACAGTTTTTTTTTTTTATTTTGGGGGGGGGGGGACATGAAAGAGTGGCATGGTCTAGAAGGATGTAGAGCCTACAATTACAGGCATCATTGAACAAAGAGGCCACCAAGATTGGGTGATGTTACATTGCGGGGGCAATAGTATTGGGACCATGCTGTTGTTAAAAATTAACTGTTTCTAATCTTCAAACAATTCTGCCAAATACTCGATTCATATGGTCCCAGATACTTCCACGAAATTAATACTACAGGCACATGTTTTCAAATATTTGAGGTGAAAAAAGAATTCAGAAAGTATTAACCCCATTTATAGTTAAGCGTAAGGGCGCCTGCTTAAAGTAACCTGATCTTCAGCAATGATCACCAAAATTTTACCGTGTCTGTTTTGGAAAATATTCGGGCTGGCCTTTTGGACATATTACATAATAACGTTAAAATTCATGCTTCATCCCACGCCGAAAAAATTCCGCAGTGTTTCTTCTCATGGTATTTGTGTTAAATTGTGTCCGGTTGTGGCGGATGTCTTGTGTATCATATATCGATCATTGACTATTCATACCTGATAAAAAATGGCCGGATTTTGCTTAAGCCTGTCCGAATTATTTTTACTTTAGGTCCGTGGCCAATAATCGGGCCTACTTTAATTAATTGGCACTTCGTTTGATGAAAACATTGATTGACAGCAAATCATTGAAAACACCGAGTAACTAAATAATTCGTTTGATACATCCCAGCTGGTTGATAGTCATAATTGAATACATTGAGTACATTGAATATTCCATTACATTGATATTTCATTGATTTATCTGTTGATTGATTGAAACATTGTTTGATTGATTGATTGATTGATTATTTTGATTGATTGCATGATGGATTGATTGGTTCATTGAAGATCTAACATCATAACTACCCAAAAGTCTATATGTTGATCATTTAATTTACATAATTGACATTTTGCATTCAAATAATTAGATTAAAATGAAGCCTTGATAGAGAATGCCTATACGATGTAAATGATCTTTTCTATTGAAATAACAAATTGTACGCTTTGGAACGATGGTTATGCTAAACATGTGTATAACAATAGACATTGCAGTAGTTTCCCGGTCTATTAAGCCATTATGATATTTCAATGAAAATGATGTACATTTTTTTTCTTACAAAACAATCGACATAAAAAGGGTATCGCGTTTTTTCGCCTCATATCATAATTCGCCTCTGACGTCGAGACGGGGATTATTGTATTACGACTTTGACATCGCTTTAAATATAAGACTCGAGCTTTTTTTTTTTTTTTTTTTTACATTACAATGAATTCTTGCCTCTGTATCTCTTTTATTACATGACTTTTAACAACCAAATTTTGGTGATTCATTCAAAATGCGCAAGTAAACCATTTTAAACATAAAAAATAGAAATTAAATTTTGGTCTTAAATCGTGTTCAAGTCCCTTTAATAGCTAGAAAATCGGACTATGCACTGTCCCGATAATAAAAAATGTTAACGTAAATGTACTTTCATAACGCTATTTGGATATATTTTTTTCAAAGTGCGTTGAGTTGGTGTAAATTTAAACACACTTTGATTTTTTTTCACGTGGGTTATTTGGTCCCCAATACAAAATTTGAATTTTTAAAAAAAATTACATTGCCGAATACAGTTATAGCATCTTTTTCGTGAATACACGCCCTGAAATAATCCCTCAATTTAAATAAATACCGGTATCTAACGTAAACATCATATTCTCTCTGACAGACTGACGGACGGACGGACGAACAGACAGACAGGCAGACAGATAGATAGATAGATAGATAGATAGATAGATAGATAGATAGATAGATAGATAGATAGATAGATAGATAGATAGATAGATAGATAGATATTGCATTGTAGCACCACTGTTTCAAACATTTAACATTTTATCTTCCCCCCGGGAAGCATGCCATTGTGTTTACACCATGTCTCAATATACACAAACACAACATCTAAATAACGGCCATCTGGGAGACTTTGTCTCTCGTATGCTAGCTGGGAATGTTCTACATATCCTCCCACTTCTTTGAAAAAAGCTCGCAGATTGGCCAGATTTTCCTTTCCCTTCTGCCAATCAAATTTTTGCCCCGCCCATGCGCGATATTCAATAGTCCACACATCTACAATGATTTTTCTAGAAACCAAATCTTCTTTCATGCTATTCAGCACGTGTATTTCTCCTCCCTCCACATCCAAAGAAAAATAGTTCACGTGAAAAACGCCAAGAATTTCTAAAACGTCACGCAAATTGAAACATGGAATCTGTACTTTTTGAAAACTGTTTAAATGAACCAAATGCGATTTTGGCATATGTTTCCCAACACCTCCTACTTCATTTCCCATTATGAACGAAGCCTCTTTTTCATTCGACACGCACGCACACAAACGCCAAACTTGCCTCTGCAGCCTATCGATACTGCGACATGATTTGGGGTTTCCCTCTATAAGTAACCCAGTCCAGTTATGTTTCCTCTCCAACCATAAAGTGTTTGAGTGCACTTTTCCATCATAGGCACCCATTTCTATGAAAAATCCATTCTTCTGAGGAAAGATGTTGTACACAGTTTGGTCCTGGTGAGACTGAGAGTAATGGTGATCCACGGATTCTCGGAAAGATTTTTTGGCCCTAGGTCTCATTAACTTCCGCCATATTTCTGACGTCACGTCCTGTACAGTCGTATCAGTAGTTGTCCTCTCGGAGTTTGCTCTACTCTTCCTGTTGGGCTTCATCGCAACATTGGTTTCCCGTACTTTGTCTTTACCAATGCCGTTGTGTTGGAATTTGCCATCGGTTTTTAACGGCACAAAATTGTATACGTACATCAGAACGAAACAGACTGCGACCCATAGACAAACACCAAAAGCTGCCTTGCTATCACACCTCAAGCTCATTGCATCGGGCTTGTTATTCAAAATAGTGCTCACTTAGTGTCGTCCATTATTTGTGGAAGGCGTCCTTAAATTAAAAATACAATACGTTGAAAAAAATGGAGCGATAAAAACCAACAGAGCATTAATATAATTGTGATTTGTCCTTTTAACATACATGAACTGGGTAGTTTTAATTTTGATAATCCTAATCTCCAAGATTATTCATGAACAAGCTACCCCACTACCTGAATTATCAAAAATCTGAACAACTCTAGCTGTTTATGTAATTCTTTTCTTGAGAAAGGTTAAATATAACATCTCTCGCTAAATATTTCTTATGGAGCTGATACAGTCGATGAAAATATGTTTCACGAGGTTTTTGTTTGATCAAAATAATTAGGTGTGCTTAATAATCGTGAATAAAACGCTTTAGATTTTTTACTCTCTCTCTCTCTCTCTCTCTCTCTCTCTCTCTCTCTCTCTCTCTCTAATAATTCATTTAATTGTAATCAGAATTTTAAAACGGGAATACTTTCATTTAAATATTGACATTTGACCACTTTGTAATTAGCCTTTCCAAAATAGACTTTTCTACATATTATAATTGAAATAATTCTTTTTCAACAAAATATTAACATATCTCATCATTATTTCATCCAGCTGTCTCTAGTTGAATCATTTTGGCTCTGTTCAACTCTGATAACCCAAATTTCAACTGCATGCCACCGTCTGACGTTAGTTAATTATTTTTTCTATGTGACTTCAAGACTGAATAGTCTGTTTAACTTGTCCATTTATAGAGTTCACTTAAGTTAACTTACTATGCAAAGCACTAGTATACATGGTACAAGTCCAATGTTTTTAACATGCTAATTAAGTCGTAAAGACAACTTATACTTATAGTATACTTTACTAATTACATGTAACTACATTTAACTACTATCGAATGTACAGTAATCATGGTTACTTACCGACGAGTCAACTGTTTAGCTACAAATATCACATTTAACGCCTGACTGTAGCATTAAGTCATTAGCATTTGACCTGCGTGCGTGAATCTAGAGTAACGGGGTAATAGGGTCCGACCCCCCCCCCCGACGATTAAATTAATAATAAAATAACCTAAATTAGGTATGATTGGAACCCTTCTTGCAAACAAAAAATTCGGACACCCCCCCCCCCCCCCTTCGAAAAAAAACTCTGAATCCGCGCGTGCAGCTTAATAGACATACTGAAATTAAATGCATGTCGAATACCTGATTGGCCTAATATGCTTTAATTAGTCCATTATCCTCTGTCAACTCTACCAGCAACCTCCGAGGAACGTATCTGCTGTCTTCTGTCAATGTGTTTTACTTATTTTGTACTTATTTTGTTGCTGACAGCTGCGTTTTTCGATCTCTCTTTCTTTCTTTTTTTTCTTCGGTATACATCTCATTACCAAAGTCTAGGGTTCATTTAGGTTATATTTGTAATTTGTAAGAAAAAATAACCGGACAATGCTATGAACAGCTGTTCGCCATATATATATAGATATATGTTATGTGTGTCTACATTTTGTGGGTTTCAATTTCAAAGCCTTTAATTTCCCGAGCTGTATAGACTGAGTATAACCTTGTAGATGAAATCCATACAAACGAGACCTCACCGGCCCAGTCGTATCGATTAAGTCCATGTTAATTCTGTCTTTCCTTTTTGTTGTTCTATTAACTCTGACATTTTTTAAAATCAAGTCAAATAAGGTCAATTCGGTCAATTCTCTTACTAATTGTTATTAGGTTATTGAGTAAAACTTTGGTCGTACATTCAATTTACCCCCCAAGAATTTCTTTCAAAGCTTTCTAGATTGTCACAGTCATTATGTGCGTGACTGTACTAAAAATTAGCATCAAAGTTTTCTCATGTTTTTCTAAGTTAAATTTATTAGTACCTTCTTGTCTTACTAACTTATAAAATTATTGTTTGATATTTTGTAAACATACTTTTAATTATGAAACTTTTATTTAGAGTACATAGCATATATAGGCGTTGGAACCGGGGGGTTAAAGGGGGGGGGCTTAGCCCCCCCCCCCCCCCCCATTTTGCAAAGTTAGACCTAACCATTATGCACATAGCATCAGGGAGGGGCCAGCCCCCTCCCCTTTTTCCCGCAGGATACATAATTGAGATAAAGGTATACTACCCCCCCCTCCCCCCGCTCCCCCCACGGATTAGGATTTTCATGATTTTGGGAATTTCGACTATATCCTAAAATTATAAGTTCTATTACATGTACGTCTTAATGAAAAATGTCGATATGGGACACGGCTCGGCCTACGTTTCTTTTGAAGTCTGACATACAATGAACTAGTACGATAGAGAACACTCTTGGTGGGCGTTTCACATATATACAAATGAGAACAAACTGTACTGTTTCTAAGAATGTTAATTGTGCACTAAACAGATCTAGAATGGTGATGTAATTTTGTTTCAGTATCACTATCTGTCTAAGTATTGTATTGTCTATTGGTCAACAGCTGTACAGCTCATAGACATATACAATAAATATACACATGTTATAATACATATATTGGTCACTTGAAAAAAGGCAAGTTTATACATGAAGTTCTCTGATTACAAAAGCATTCGTATCAATATATTTACCTAAATTGCACAAGTAGCGTAATTAGTGATTCACAAACGACTACACATATTGATATACATAATTATGCTAAACAAATAAGACATGTATAGATCGATCTAGCTTAATCTTTATAAGGTCAAGATCTATAGTAAATGATTCTAGAGTGTCTTTCTGGTGCTAGAACTATTATGACGTCACAATTGATTTGAAGAATCTTTTCCCCGTTCTTTGCGGCTTAGAAGGAATTATGTAGACAATTATTCAATTTCTTGACATTTTATGTTACATCATGGGAAAAATAATTCTGATACTTATATTCAATTTGACATCATTTTAAAGAGGGGGACAAGAGCTTGTTTAATTCCGTTTTTTAAAAGACTGTAGGCATTCTAGATATATTCCATTAGTCAAAAATGGATAAAACTCCAAAATTTGTGCCTTAATATCTCCTTCATATTTCATTGAAAAAGACAGTTTAAAACATGATTTTACATTGTGTTTACCAAAATTGTTAGCCTCGGTACACCCATTAAACAAAGCTATTGTTATGAAGCATCATTAAAAGAATTTATATCTTAAATTTTATAAACCTGTAGGCACCTTTCATTTACTAGATCTTAATCTTAAGGTTAATTATGTTTATTTGGACTATTACACTAATTAACGTACATAAACTTTTTAAAATATTACGTTTGATAAACACATTTTTATGATATTATTTTTGTCTTTAACACATTTTTTTTCAAGTAGGAAATGATTTTTTTTTAAACTGCAAACCTTGAAATCACAGATGGATACCCCTTATTCCAGCGTGCTAAGTCGGTTTCATATGTAATACCAGAGAGTATGCGCTGCTTTATATATAAGTTGGCGTGTAAATTCAAGATAAGACCGTTGTCCTATAATGCGTAACTTATTTTTCATTTTTCTTATTTTATTGAATTTGGACGACACCAAGTCTTTCAACTGGACACTGAAGGATCAAGATGTTTTGATAACAGATTACAGGTTCGACACATGTGCGTGAAGTTAATGAAATAGGGGATTTAATTTTCTCCGGACTGAGTGGACCCCAAAAATGTGTCCGGTGTACAAGGTGTAGTCAAAATTATAAAGATTCATTTGTCAAATACATGTATACACAGTGCGACTGAACAGTACACAGTGCGACTGAACAGAACTATCTCTGCTACAACTTTGATTATATTACATGTAATTTAAGTTAAATTATTTTTCAAGGATAAAAAAAAAATAGAATTTGAATCTAAAGGGGTTGGTTTTTATTTAGCCAGAGAGATCCATGGACTATGGAATCTATTATGATAGAACTGAAGTTTAACACACCCTTCTCCGATACAGTTATAACGTCTATATATACGTCTCTGACACCTCACCCCCATTCTTTTCTGTTTTAAACGGCGAGGGGGGGGGGGGGTGAATCCGCGCCTAAGCGCCCCCTCGAAAATTCAAACTTGTAAATTCAAATAGTAAAGTTAATACTAAAAATAGGCCTTGAACTCAATGATAAACAAAATTATCACTCGAAAATGTTTTGGATCCGCGCATGGAGAGTCGATACATCACCTCCCCCCCCCCCAAAAAAAAAATATTCGAATTTCTAATACCTTTTTGAATAAATAGGAAATTCTACAACTTTGTTTATGATAACACAAAATCATTCAGTGTATGTTTCCTGTGTTTTAAGCCCGGGTTCGGCGAATTTATAAATCGGGTTCGATATTCCAATCGTTGACCTTGGTAGAGGAAAGAATCAAGATGGTGGTGGGTCTGGTCACACGAACTGCTTCCCAAGCTGGGAGAACGGCTTCTCGCCAAATCGCTCGCAGGAAAGCGTCCAGTCAAGTGTACAAAGAGCCAGAGAAATACAATCTACCAGATGTTGACGATACCTTCCTGAACCCACACAAAGTAAGTTCGTCTTTAGTCGGATCACAAACTGACCGTGTGTTTTTGAAACTGTGACTGAAGTCCAATTTGGTGGTCAAATGTCTAAAAGGTACACCTAGTTTACCTATTAAATAGGACTCATTTTTCGTTCAACTTGGATTACGTTTTCCTGGAGGAAAAGCGCATCACGTTTATTACCGGGGCAAGTACTCTGACATGTTTGCTTCATGTCAATCATGATTAATGTTTTCCACTTGCTCGGATGATAGAAATTGAAAGTTAAGAGTTCCAGGAATAAGGCCATGTCGTACTTTGATTAAAATCGTTCGTATAGAAGATATAAACACTTTGTTTATTCGCAACTTCCGGGGAGCATTTCCATTTCGGCTTTTTTTAAACACGTGCAGAAAAATCAACACATAAATTTTTTTGAACAAATGTTTAATCATGAAGCAAACATGTCAGAGCACTTGCCCCAGTAATAAACGTGATGCGCCTTTACTCCAGAGAAACGTAATCCGGGGTGAGTTATTACTGACCATGCTGACAGAAATTTTTTCGGATGATGAACAGGTTGGGACCAGTCACCTAAATTGGATATAATTAAATAGCCCATTTTGGGATATAATATTCCTTAAGTTTGAAGTGCAGAAAATAAAAAAAAGTTTTGTTTTGCTTATAATAATTATATGGTAATTTCTGTAAATCATCATTAGAATAGACATGATAGATGAAATGTAGACACTTTTGGTACATGTATTAATGGACTTTTTCTGTAACAGATTGATCTCTCAGTCTATCCCAAACTTCTTGGGGATCATTCTTACAAACTATAGGCTTATAGGAAAACTTGCTAACAGTAACCAAAAGCTGTTGCATTTGACGTACATCAATGGGGATTTATATAAAACATTATCTTTTGCAACTAAAACTTTATATCCCATTTGGGCTTTTATATCCCGAATGGGCTATTATATCCCATTTGGGCGATTGGCTCAAACCAAAGTTTTTAGGCTATATCATGCTTTCTATATTATAATATACTCTATAAAAATGACAAATTTCAGTACAGACAGTCAGTTAAAATAAAAAATTTAAGGATGCAGGTGACCTTTATAATTGTATAGTGGGTACATGGTTTGGAGGATTGAATGATTTTGAATTCCTTTGGTGTTTTTTTTCCAGTTCTGGCCCTTTGCATGGGATAAGCAGGCACCATTCACCCTGAAGTACGCCCTGTTTTGCTGTACAGGATTCAGTTGGCCATACTTTGTTGTATACTACCACATGGTCTTAAAAGGTAAAGTAACACTGACATCTACTGTATAATCATTAGATTTCGTGGTGGGTCAATTTTCGTGGAATTCGTGGCTACCTCTCATCCACAAATACACCCCAACAAACTAATAAACTAGGGTTATAAAGTCATAATCCTTTTGTACGTATACGAAAATACACGAAATTACGTCCCCTGGAACCTGTAAAATTTAAGCAATCAACAAAAATTGGCCCACACGAATTTTAATGATTGCACAGTATGACATGAAAATGACTAAAGTATTTTATAATACATGAAAACAGAGGCAGGATTCTCAATTTCATACTAAATAACAACTTCAGTGCATGTTTTATTTTAATCCTAATGCCAAGAAAGAGACACCGTTTGATTTGATACAAAAACTTCTTGGACTGACATACTAATTTACAATATACATGTAGAAATGGTTAAACTTCAATTTTTGTGCCTGAGATATACATTGTCCGAGTTGTGCTTAGACAGAGTAAACCTTATTTAAATAAAAGAATCAACTGCTGTTCCTCTTTGGCAATGTACTGATTGAAAATTACAAAATATTATTTACCAATTTTTTACTGCTAAAACATTTGTACAAATTGATAATGTTAAAGATGTATAAGATCTTTCCCGAATCATACATTGATGTAGGTACTAGTGAATGACAAAGGTGTTTAAAACAAATAAATTTATAAATTACTCATAATGGCAAAATTCATACAAGTCCAGTCAAACATGTTTCAAACAAATACCAGTATCAGTCAAACATTGACGGAAGAGGGGGGGGGGGGTGAATTTTGTATATTCAGTTTGTAAGAGTAGTACAATATTTTTTTAACATGCAGTATACTGGAGATCTTTACTGAAGTCCATAGTATGCAAATAGCTACTGTGGTTTCATCAATATTCGTTGAATATCAATTTTCGTGGATTTCGTTGTTTATAGTTGATCCACGAAATTAAATGTTCATTGAAGTGCAATTTTTATTAACATTTTGTACTGATAGGGTCATTGGCCACGAATTTATGTATCCTTGAAACTGTGATTTTCATTTTATCCACAAAAATTGATGCCCTTGAATATCAATGAAACCACAGTATTTCGATTTCAAAAAAGTATAGAAATTAGACATAGACAATTTTATAATAAGAATAATTAAGGGATAATTGTACAGTAGCAATGTTTGTTGTTTTACAGAGTAATATAATGCAGTCCAGCCAGCCGAGGTGGAGAAAGGAAGAGGACGCAGTTCTGTTTATCACATCTTGTTAATATGACTCTGTATTGTATGAAAGTTGATAGAAATTAAAAACAAACCTTATGGTCGATCACAAACTGTGTCTTTTTTTTTTTACATACATGTACATGTATTATTTAAGGAATAAGGAATCATTGTTTAAGCATTATGAGGTGATAATATTTTGGTCAGAGTATGAACAAATCCAATAAAGCCCCATATAATTTTCAGCAATAGTACTGTATTTGAATATAAATAAGCAAACGCCGATTGCGCCCAAGTTTTATGTCATCTAAATTCACTGGAGTCTATAGTACCGGTATACAAAATAGATATGAAGTGTTATCACAGGAAGACACCAAAAATATAAAATATACAAATGATGGCAAATAAGCCAAGGTAACCCCCCCCCCCCCCAAAATATTAAAAATTATAGAATTAAGATCCTAATATTATCCCTTCTTAGAAATGACGCACTGAACAAATATACCAGAGGCTGGTGAGAGGTACAAAGTTTCAATTTACTTTGCTTGCTCATTTGTTTGGTAATTTAAAAAAGTGACAGGGTGGGGGGGGGGGGGGGGGGAGAGAATATGATGCGATAATAATACAAAACAATCTAATTATTAAAATGCTGAATTGGAAAATTTTTACATGCATATTAAGGTGCCTCAATGTGCGATAGTTGTTGCTTTGGATGGACTGGGTTGATGTTGCTATTATTTTGAAAGATGCAGGTAACGCATTCCAAAGCACAAGTGTGATAGTAGAATGTGAAAAACATGAAGAAAAGTGGTTCAAATATCTTTAATTGGAAAAATTCAACAAATACAAAAGTAAGATCAATATCTGGCACCTGCAGATAACAAAACTAAAGAGTAATAAGTTTAGGAATATGAATGTTGATTATGACAACATGCATGTGTATTTCGGGAACTGTGTATTATGAAACTATGTATTTACCAGCCATTCAAAATTCAGGAAGTTTCTGAATTCTGCATGGCTAGTTAATAATTTATAATATATGTAAAAAAGTAATTTTTTTATGAAATGAATTGTTTTGAAATTAAAAAAAAAATACAAAATACTTGCATCTGCAGAAGTTCCTGAGAAACAAAAAATCTTTCTCCAACACATAATTATGCAAAAAATGAACGAATTCTAATTTGACAAAATAACATGACTGTCTCATCAAATTAAATGTGAAAGCTCCAGGATAAGAGATTTCTATCTTAAATTCAATGTCTTGTGTTGTTCAACAGTGTTTAAAAGGAATGAGAAAACCATTGACCCCCCCCCCCCCCCCAAAAAAAAAAACAAAAAAAAAAACAAAAAAAAACAAAAAAAAACCAACATAGAATATTAACACTTAATTTTAGAGTATAAAGCTAAAATAAGCACAATAGAAACATGCAACATTTCTTGTTGCAAACACTGTTGTAAAATTTAATGATACAAGCGAAGATTTAACTCTTTTAAGCACCATAGAAACATAGTAACAACAGTTCTTGTTGCAAACACTGTTAAAAAAATCAAATGGTACAAGAGAAGGTTTAACTCTTTTTAGCTCGCCGCTTTTCCATCACTGTAAGAGTCAGAAGTGCTTTAACGATTTCCTTTCTGTCATCCTGTAGCAGGTAGTTGTAAGCTTTACTGTAATACAGAACAGGCCTCTCTTCTTCCTTGAGTTTGACTGACCCCTGAGACGATGAACTCTGAATCTTTTTCAATGTTTCGTCCAGTACGAATAACCTAGTGAAAGTGACCTGTAAAGAAATGAGAGAATAAATAAAGTTGTAGCAGGCTGTAATATATTTCCACTTGTGGTAAACACATTGGGCAGAAGGCAAAATATTGGAACCACCCTTTGGGTAAACACAATAAAATGTAAAGCATGCATGTCAATGCATATGGACGCATCTCCTCTGTTACTGAATTGAATATAATTAATTTTGTTTGAATCGTTTAACCCATGAGCTGCCTTAAATATTTGATCACCTCATGATATTCAAAGAATGATTCCAAATTACTTTATCAATTTTCTGCATTTGTATGAATAAATTCTAAGATGGTCAATAATTAAATGTATTGGACTGTACACACAGACCTTGACACTGGACATGAGGCCCAGGGGCCATAACGCCCACCTGAGCAAAAGTAGCCTATCAAATCAACATTACATTCATAGGCATCGGAACTGGGGGGGGCTTAGCCCCCCCCCCCCCCCCCCCACCTTTTTTTTTTACAAAGTTAGACCTAACCATTAGGGACATAGCATCATAGAGGGTTTAGCCCCCCCCCCCCCCCACTTTTTCTCGCAGCAAAGATAATTGTTCCTAAATTTACCTTGAAAGATTGAGAAGTTGGAGTCATAGATATACTACCCTAGCCCCCCTTTTTTTTCCTCAATATTTCTGAGGATTAGTCTAGCCCCCCCACTTTCAATTTGCTTCCGACGCCAGTGACATTTCAAATTCAAACTATTTGACAGTAAATCTAATACAAAAAAGTTAAATACTCTTCTGATATTTATCCACATAATTCTATGTTTAATATCAAGCCTAATTGTTGTTTTAGTATTTGTGGGAAGATTTTTCTCTAAAATTTTTAACAACCCCACCCAATCTTTGTGGCCCCACTTTTCTCTAAGAAATCATGATTTGATAAAACTTTAGTCTGCACAGCTTTTTTTTTGGCTGAATGTTTTTTCAGAAGATTTTTAAAGATTTTTCTTTAAATCTTCTTATGAAATATTATACACCCCCCCCCCCTTCCTCATTGTGGCTAAACCCTTACCCCGGGATGATGATATGAAGAAACTTGAATCCATACTACCCCAGGATGCTTCCATACAAGTTTTAGCTTTTCTGGCCAAATGGTTTATTAGAAGAGATTTTTAAAGGATTTTCCCAATACATTCCTATGCCAAAATTCGGTCCCCAATTGTGGCAAATGTACCGGGTAAATATATTCTAATAAATGTGGCAAATGTAAATATATTCAACTAAAAA
The DNA here is from genome assembly GCA_015776775.1 of Magallana hongkongensis. Taxonomy (NCBI): domain Eukaryota; kingdom Metazoa; phylum Mollusca; class Bivalvia; order Ostreida; family Ostreidae; genus Magallana; species Magallana hongkongensis. Next base: position 1,082,010 of record VIAA01000013.1, on the reverse strand, counting down.
TGTATAAAACATACTGCTGTTTTTTCCACTGTCATTCCCAGAAGTGCCTCTTTGCAAATAGACTTGTCTAGGTAGGTCAAGAGATCGCCCACGTGTTGTGCAGGTATTCTATCAGGTAACCTTAGATCTTCTCTTCCGGGGGCTTCTCCTGTCCTTCTTAGTTTTGCTGCCGTGGGTTCTGTGTCCGCTTCACAAACACGGCACCCATCGGTCACCTAAATTGAGAGTGTACATATTTAAGTGCACAGAGCATTGAGTTGTTTGAAGGTACTTTTGTTAACTATTTTTCTGCTCGTCTGACAGTTGAAGTAGAATCTTTTCATTACTTGTTTTAACCCCTTTTGTTTTGTTAAATCCCTCTCTGATAGCCTTTAAGATCCAAAAGATCTTATCTGTCATTTCAACAGTATAAATGAGTAAAAATCCATTGCAACATCATCACAGTATAATTTAATTTCTTTTTACATCCATTGTATGTGATATTTAATGCGTTTATTACCCCACAGACTGCCAGAATACATTTCTCAACATCTCTGGGACTTATGCACACAATGTCTGCTCTTGCTGAAACTTTCTGTCGTAAAATTTCGGTTGATTCTGATTCTATTACAGGCTTTGCCCTACAAACAAAGATTCAACATTTTATAACACAAAGATATATACTTCTAAACAACTTGCATGCATTTGAATAAAACAATGCTCATCTTATTTATTTTGACCATGCTTGCAGTTCTACCGCAGGGGATCTTTATAATAAAGATTAAGTGGTATAGTAGATTTTCAGAAGATTTTTCTTTTGTATGCATATACGATGAAAAGTTTGATCCAATTTCACCCAGCCCCCCCCCCCCAACCTCCTCCAAGTAACATCTTTGCCTGCCATGGGTTTTCGATCTGTGGGGGAGTGGAGGCAAACCAAAAATCCTTGGCTATGGGGAGCTAAGTGGACCAAAGACCCTTGGCTAGCTAAGATGCCATTCTAAAAAGTGTACATAATTTGAAAAAAAAAAACAAAAACAAACATTAATCATTTTAATATTATAAACATGATAAACTTGGCAACAATTGTATATCAAGTGTAGCCAATTCATTGTCATCTTCCCAAGTCAAGGGTTTCTGATCCAGACCTCTCAGATATGTACAATATTCAGATGATTCATCAAAAAATGTTTATAAAGGTGATGACATTTTTGGGGAATCGAGTGCTCCCCTTTTTTCTGATCAGATGAATTCAACAGATTTTAAAGCAAAAACCTTTAAAAGTCATATTATTGGATAATAATAATTTAATTCAAACAAAAACCCGTCAGAGAAATATGACGACTGTGGGTATAATAGCTGACAACCATTAAGTTATCATATTATCAAAACCCAAAACACATATTTATATTGATAAGTTACATAATTCTTTAATTACCACGTCAATAAAATTATTCCTAAAATCTTGTAGGTTGTCTAAATGTGTACTTACATGACCTCTAGCCCAAACATCTCCAGAAATTGTTCAAACAGGCAGCGGTACTTTGCCTCAGAAATCACGGTCTGTTTCTCTTTCAATAAGTACCAAAGACTCACTCCAAATTTTTTCACAAATGTTGAGTACTTTGATCTGAAAAAAAAAAAAAAAATTATAATAGTCTAACATACATGCATACTGGCATACGACAAATTCTCGTCAGGTACCATTTCTCGCCAGAGCATTGTTATGTCACTATATCAACATTGAAAATTACATTTAACATGTTTAAAAAAGGATGTAAAAACACTGGCGGAAATTGGATCTTGATGAGAATTGGTCCCAGGCTGGCAATGTTCATTTAATCTTAAATCAAAAGAACACTAGCTATACTAGGTTACTAGGTTAGGCTGCATGAAGTTGAATTGAGGCATTGTTTTAATTAATACTCTACAATTCGCATGGATACACCTTTCATTGACCTTTGTTTGGGCCAAAGTTTGGTCTTTGATTTAGCTATACAGCTTGAATAAGCTATATAGCTTTATAAAGCTATTCAGAGTAGCTTTATTTAGCTATTTTGTCATTCATTTTCTTCTATGTGTAATCTTTTAGCATGTATAAGGTATAAAAAAACGTATAAAACTTCAGTGCAGTGATAGTTTTCAACTTTAAACTGGTCTGTAAGCAATACTTGTAGAGCTAAGAGACTTTGCACTCAAAAGTTCTGAAAGTTTTAGGAAAACAGATTCACAACCACACAGTTACTTCTTGAATGTTTATGGTAAACAAGACAATTAACTGGCAATAATTCAGCACATTATGTAAAGAAATCAGTCTTATCCATTGCCCCAATGCACACAAACTGGTGAACATTTACACAAACAGTTGAAATATATTTTTTGCTTAAAAGTGCTTAAAAATTGCAATGTTTAAACTATCTCTAATTAGGGTTAATTTTTAATGGTCAAAGGTGTGATTATGAGTTATAAGTTAATAATGTATATTTCTTATAATAAACATTTTTATGAAAAACTGCATATAAACAGTCTTAATATCAAGCTACATGTACTCTGAATAGCTTAATAAAGCCATATACAGTCGTGTAGCTTATTCAAGCTATACTGGCCTGCGACCAGTTCTCGCCGAGTACCATTTCTTGCAAGGACATTGTGACATCATTTTATCAACACATAAACTTATATATTTACTGGTACATTCCACATATTTTTTGCTTGTAAAGTGTGTTGGAAGCTACGGCAGTTATAACACTGTAGTGTACAAAGGTTAAAATGACGAGTTTTATTATGACGTCACAAACGTTGAACGCTGTTAACTGCAACGTCACACGGAAAATCAAAGTTCACGCTTGCGGCTGTTACTGTGGCTCTTCCATTAATATGAACTTACCCTTAGGCCTAAAAAAAAAAGTTGTGTGTTTTGGGTAACCCGACTTAACCTACAAAAATGGCCCGATCCTACCATTTTTAGATGTCTGATTTTATCCGATTGTGAATTTTATCTTATTTCAAATAAAAAATACGTTTTTCAATATGAAACAAACAAACATTCTTAGGATTCATGCAAAAAAATATGATAAAATAAAAAAAATCCCTACCTACCTAACCTAATTTTTTCATCAGTGTTACCCTAAACACACAAATTTTTTTTTTAGGCCTTAGGATAAGATAGGAATTTTAAGGTATAAATCACATTTGCAGACAAGGCATGAAGTTAAAATAATGTAAATATAAGCATTAAATCATGATTTTTGAAGTATACAGTCTCATAACTGCAGCGAAGTTTGCATACAAATTTTCATAATGGGCTAATGCGCGTTACTCAATTTGTATGCACACACCCCTGCAGTTATGATATATATAAATTATGTTTATTCACCAATCAAGGGCCCTCAGGGGCATATGCATTAAAACAATAAAACAACATGATTATTACAAATAACAGATGAAATATATAAATATTGAACTGTTAAGTAAGCATAGTTAGTTACAATGGGAGGTACATTTGATATAACACACATGAAGTTGTCATACACATATGCAAGGGTATACTATTACTTATTAGGTTAGTTACTGACTCAATACAGAAAGATATATGGTTGATCAATCTCATAGTGAGGCGAAGCCGAGCTATCTATGAGATTGATCAACCCATTATATTTCCATAGTGAGTCTGTAACTAACCTAATAAGTGTTTTGTTTCCCCGAGCGACATATTTATTCACAAATAGCGATGATCTACGCAAAGCCATGTACAAAATGCCTTACATCTCGTCCAATTAAACTTATTTAAACTCTTAAAAATATCAATATTACCTTTCAAATACGCTTTAAAAATCTTCGCTTCACCCATATTACTTACAATGTTTTGTTGCTATTCAATTTTAAACCTCTGCAGAGATTTGAGCAAATTTCGACACTGCCATTTTGTTCTGCTCCAGACACAACAATGTGACATCAATATTCAAAGGGCAACTACTCTAATTTAAAATAATTCCAAAGGGCAACTACTCTAAATATTTAAGGACTTACTGAACACGATTTCTGTGTTAAATAATATGATATATCGAGATGAGTAGGTGAGGCGGCTGCCAATGACAGTCATATTGCCTAATATAAATCCTCAAAGAACCTACATAGAGATATATGAGGCAATCACGTGCCATGTTTAATCCAATGAAAATGTGACATTTCAGTCCGAGGGAAACCAATTTTATTTGCAAGTCCACAATCCCTCAAAGCAATGTGTTATTATTGATACAAACACATTATATACAGCCCCACAAATGTATTTGTATTCTATATACAATTGTATGTAGACATATTATGCATTTGTGATATATTTTCAAGGTAGGACAGTTAGTGGGAGGATAGTATTTTATATAAAGGGGAGAAAACTGTATTTTGTTGACCTGACCACATAGGGCACCAAGGGACAATGCCTATTGCGGCATATGGCTATGCATTTCGTCAGAGCCATATCTGTGCAGTCTTGTACCCTTAGCACTCAGGCCAGCTTAAAGGAGCAAAAGTTTATGAGTTATGAGACTGTGTACTTAAAAAAATCATGATTCAATGCTATAATACAAAAATTGACGTCACAATGTATTGGTGAGAAATGGTACTTGGTGAGAACTGGTCGCACGCCAGTATAGCTAAATCAAGATATTGTAATGAACCTGTAAAACGGAATGTTTCATGTAAAACTTGAAGACCATACACATGATGCATGTACACTGTACATGCCTTCTATCGTTACCATGATAATATCAATTTAAATACTTTTCCCAGACATTCTGACTGGACAAAAACATTACACCATTTATCGGCAACATGCTTCCTTACTACTGCTGCACTTACAAATCGATTTCTTTTATTGTAACTTCCTCTCGCAGTTGCTCCTCATTTTGCGTGAAGAAATTTAGACCTCTGTGATTGATATCAAACAAACTGCCGTGGTTGAAATTGTATAAACATCCTAAGATATCTGATAGTTTCTCAAGATTATTAACTTCTTCGGGGAAAAGGTTATAAGACACCGCAGAGATGTGTTCTGTGACAATGTTTGTGGGCGTTTTACATTCATAACGTATTCCAAACTTATCAATGAATCTTCTTGTCCAATTACATGTGCATGGTGGCACATTTTCACTCGAATTCGTGGAACTGATATTTGGCGAAATAGAGGTTGCCGCTGAAGAACTCCTTATCATCTTGTGTTAAATTTAGATGTTTGAGAATCACTTTCGCAAGGTCTTGAGTCTTTCCGCCATCTTTCAAACAAGCATGCAGGCCACAATCTATTCGCCACTAGCATTGCTCGGCCTAGGTCTATTCGTCCCAACGATGAAAACATATTGGGTCTGTCAACATGCGCGAATTCAGGAAAAGGGGTATTGGACCCCCATCCCCCGGAAAATTCACCTAGTAAAGAAGATGGGTGGATAAGCGTGTAAAATGCCCATACGCGGTCGGACAGGCTACTAAAAAATCAAAGTATCAACAAATCTGATGGTTTTTTTTTAAATCATTTAAAACAATACATATTTAACGAATCATTGATTTGTAACCTGTAGGTATGTTCAATACTTGGAATATGTTGACTCAAACAGGCGTATACGTATCAAACCCTGCAAATATTGTCATTTTTTAGAACTTCAAGGCATTTTCTTTTATAGAATGGGTCTGTGCTCCATATTTTTCTCATAGTCTAAGGTCTATTGGAAAACAAACCGATTTCAATCAACAAAAACGTGGAGAGATGACCCACTATACATTAAAAATATCATTTTGTATCCCAACAACTGAACATATTGAAAAAATAATACAAGTCCGGTAATTCGTGACCTTAGTCACACATAATATTTAAAAAGCCACCTTTGTTGTGTCTGAAATGGCTCAGTGGTTAGAGTACCTGGCATAGAATAAAAGATAAAAAAAAAAAAAAAAAAGAGTACCTGGCATAAGCTAACCGTATATATCTAGGGTTTTTATGTTACGGGTTCAATACCACCAAAATTTCCGTCAATATTTTTTTCTCTTATTTTTTGTTAAATGTATTAAAAACTGACTATAGTTAGAAATTTTGCTTTTGCAAAGTTGTATTATAATATATTTGAATAGATTTAATTGAGGAAAAATAAAAACAAAATTGTATTTCACTACTAAACCGAATGGGCATTTGTGCCATCTTATTCCCCCATCTTCTTTATAGAGAACAGATCATTTACTTTCTCTGGCAAACAACCCCCCTCCACGGACAAAAAAAAAAAAAGATCCGGAAATGGTAAATTTTTAACTCTGTAAACGTTTCAAAATAATAACCAAATTGAATAGATTTGCAAAATACTTAACTTAAAGAGTCTGAGATATTTGAAAACATTTTTTACCAAAGATATAAGATTTCAAAGATATTTACACACATTACTTTGTGATTTATAGCTGCAAGTCTGCACACACTCCGAAAACCCGGACTGCTGCGCATGGCGTAAACTATATCGATAATGTCCGAATCCAGAACACACGAGAGCTATAGAGGCCTAAGCAGAGAAACAAATAGTTTTGTATCAAAATCAATAATGTAGACCATTTCTCATTTTTAGATAATAATTGAACAACAATCTTACCTAACGGTAAAGGATTTTTATTCGCTAGTTATGAAGCTGGTATGGGACCAGATTTTAATTGATTTGATTTGAACATATTTTATTGTGTAAGTAACACAAAAGGATCGGAAACAAGTTCTTGCAACTTACAAGTTCCTCTCCTAATGATAATACATACAATATATACAATTGTCATAGTACATATAATATTACATGTTACTTATAGTTATTGACTTTATAATAATTAAATTCATAGACATACATTTACAAAGTAATTGCAAATATATAGTAGATAACGTTAATGTACAGTATAGAAAGCAAAAGCAAAAAGGAATTTAATTATTAAATCTTCCAGACTCATTAATAAACTTTTGAACTGCTGAAAAAATAAAGCAGTTTGTATTGTAAGACAAATTGTCACTACCCCAAAGAAGCAAATGTGAGTTAATTAAAATTGTTTCATCAAGCCTATTAAAAAGTAATTCAAAAAGATTGTTTCTTGCATTTACATAATTCTTGCATACAAAGAAAAAGTGATAAACATCCTCCTTTTGACCACAAATACAATTGGGTGATTCAATAATGTTTCTTCTATACAGATCATAATTCAAAATACAGTTGTGTCTCAACTTGGTATGTAAAATATTAATAGTGCGTTTACCAAATGAAAAATATTTTGGAGGTTGAGGAATACTTTCAGTAATGTTTTTCTTGAATATGTTGAGAGACGTTGCTTCCCTAACTTCTAATTTGAGAGAATTCCATTTCCGAATGGTGTCAGGTACAAAAGATTTTTTGTAAAGTTCTAATCTGCTGATTGGAACACTATAATTTTCGCTATTTCTTGTGTGATATATTGAGACATTTTTTGTTACGGGAGGAATAATATTGCTCAAGTACTCAGGTACTTGATTTGTATGAATTTTAAACATGGTTATTAATTTAGCCTTATTTCGTCGACTGACCAGAGATTCCCAGCCAGTTTCTGTGTAGAGAGAATCTGTAGATGCTAAAATGGGTAAACCAGTAACAATCCTTGCAGCACTTAATTGAACTTTTTCTAATCTCTCCATGTCAAACATATTGCAACCGTCCCATACTACAGAAGCATATTCAAGAACTGGTCTAATAAACGTGATATACATTTTTGATAAATTAGTTCTACCTAGAGTAAACTTAAGTTTTTTCAAAAGTCCTAATTTTTTGTATGCACTGTTTACTATATTATTAATATATTGAGACCAACTTAAATCATTAGAAAAAAGTAAACCAAGATGTCTGTGGGTTGAAACATAGTCCAGTTGACACCCTTGAAAAAATAACTTAGGAAATTCTTCTACATGTTTCTTAGTGAAAAAAACAGCTTTTGTTTTAGACGGATTAAATTTCAATAACCACTTGTCAGACCAATCGCTGAGAATTTTCAGATCATGGTTCAATACAATTTCAATGTTTTTAGTATATAAATCACAATGCTGTAATGAATTATCATCAGCATAAAGTCTACAAAATGATAACATATTCGTTGCTACATCATTAATGTAAATAAGAAATAAAAGTGGTCCTAATACTGACCCTTGTGGAACACCAGCATTGATACATAACGTTGATGATAACTTGTTTTTGTACATTACCCTTTGTGTTCTATCACTTAAGTAACTTTTAAACCATTGTAAAAGATGCCCACTTATACCATAAGTTTGAAGTTTAAAAATTAGGGCTTCGTGCCACACCCTGTCAAAAGCTTTAGACAAATCACAAAAAATCATACAACACATTTTCCCATCTTCTATACTTTTGACAATGCTATGATATGTTTCTAATAGTTGGAATACCGTGGAATGGCCAGGCAAAAAACCTGCCTGGTATTTATAGAATAAATTATTTTCGTGAAAGAAATTATAAACGTGCTTAAAAACTATCCTTTCCATAATTTTGCTGACACAGCTTAGCAGGGATACCGGTCTGTAGTTACTTGCAACAGATGGATCATCTTTCTTAAAGAGCGGTAGAACATGAGCTATTTTCCAATAATTTGGAAATGAATTTTCAACAAGTGATTTGTTAAAAAGCATACATAAAGGTTTTGAAATGGAAAATTTTGTATATTTCAACATTCTATGACTAATATTATCAGGGCCAATAGCCTTATTAACGGGCAAGATTGATATAATGTCAAAAACTTCTTGAACCTCTATGTGAATATCTGAAAAAAAATTATTACACATATAGTATAAATTTGGTAATGAACGATTCGCAGATTCAATATTTGAAATTGATGAAAAATATTTGTTCAAAGTTTCTGTTTTTTCAATATCTGAAAAGGCTAATGTAGGTTGTCCATTTTCAAAGAATTGCAATGGGGGTATTTCAGTTGTTGCTTTAACTTTGAATAAATCTTTCATCAACTTCCAATATATTTTACCATTCCTACTACTATCATGTAATGCAGATTCAATATTATCATAATAATTAGTTATAGCGTGTTTTTTCATATTATTTACTTTATTACGAACGTGTCGGAATTTTGTCCAGTCGGCATCATTATTGGTTCTTAAAGCTTTGTTTCGTAAGCGGTCCCTAATTCTCATAGTTTTACGAAGCATCGAGTCGTACCACGGTTTATCGCGGGGGCGTATGGTTATAGTTTTTTCGGGTACACATTCACGAACATATGCCATAAATGTTGAAGTAAACTGTGCAACTGCCGCATCAATATTTGGAGCGCTGTTAATTGTAATATCCCAATCGCAGTTGGAAATTAGAGAGTTTAATTTTTCAAAATCTGCATCTTTATATACCCAAATATTACGCTCGTATGCACGATTAAGTTCAATGTCGATGGAGAAGGAAATATAAATAGCCTTGTGGTCGCTAACGGACGAGTCTATGTTAAGTACGCCGGACTCGTGTACCTTTACAGCCGGTGTTGACAAAACTAGGTCAATGAGTGTGCTCGAAGTGTTTGTGACACGAGTGGGTTCATTGATATTGTTAACAAAGTTTCCGTTGGACATAATATCGTGAATTACATGAGTTTGTGGAATACTTAACAAATCAACATTTAGATCGCCTATTATAATGATATTGTCTGTGATTTCCCCGACCTTTTCAATGCTCCAAGAAAGACTGGTCCAAAAATTTCCGTCGGAATTTGGGGGTCGATACACGCAACATAGAAAATAACTACAGGTATGGCTTTCAATTTCTATCCATATGCTTTCATTACATGTTGTTTCGAATTCAGGACGCCTTATTGTTCGTAATAAATCTGATAAATATATCATTATCCCTCCCCCAAAACAATTTCTGTCCTTGCGATAGATAGTGTTAAATCCATCTAACATTAAGCTTTCGTTAGTAACATTACGATCTAGATGTGTTTCGGTAAAACAAAGTATATCAAAATCATGCACTATTGTATTAAGATTCGCGACTTTGTTTCTAATACTGCGAATGTTCAAATGTAAAATGTCAAGGACATTGGTCATAATAGGTCCCGGGTTGACTTCAATATCACCGCAGAGAAGTAAAAGAAACATGAAAAATTGTAGATAGAAATTATAAACGACAATGTGACGGCTTAAGTGTTTCATAGCTAATGCAAAAAGACCAATACTTGGAAACATAAAGATCTTGGAAAAAAATGAGAAACCAAAAAAATTGACCAGAACACTTCTGCATACACATCTGCATGAAAAATAGAAGTTACCGATTGCAGCACGGTATTGTTCTAATGAATTACCCATTGTCAATGATTAACTTTTTGATAACAATAGGGGGGAAATGATGGCTGCAATCTGTATAATGTGTCGTATATGGGTAATGAATAAGACCAAAAACCGGAAGATACACCACTAGTAGTAAACTTACAGCTGAATGAAGGTATTCAAATGAAAATGACGATACCTCAATATGACAATTGACAAAATATTGTTCAACAAAAGAGATAAACAAAACGTAGGGGTGAAAGTAATAGCATAAAAAATGTATGTGCACAATGACAAAACAAAAGGTAAATAACAATATACAAAGGTAGTTAAATAACGCATAAACGTATTGCGTTAGAATGTAGTAAATATGAAAGAAAATGAAAAAAATATGAGTTATATAAAACAGGTGGTGTAATGAAAAATCAATAACACCGAAAATAAATGTACAAAAGACTGGATTGATTGATTGCTCCTCAGAAAGGAGAAAACAAAAAGTGTACTGGACGGTTCCTACTGACCAGTACAATGCTAAATATAGCATGACTATGAGAATAAAGTAATGCAACATAGTGTAAACAAGAATATATACACTTAGTTCACAGTTCCGCAATTAGTGAAGTGAGTTATCGATCGTAGAATCACACAGATAAGTGTAGAAGACACAAATTTGTTAAGTTCACATATCTGAGACACATTTAGTTTATTTAGGATTTAACGCAGTCATTCGATCGGTCATCTTGTGTAGGAAAACTCTTCACCACGTCAGAATACGAGCTACGGCGCGTTTGATTGGTAGATTCGGTAGCTTCCTCAATGTCAGATTCACAGTACGCGTCCTGCATTGTTGCTGCACGAGAGACAAGAGTGTCCAAGTCTTCCTGTGTCCTGATCAAAACCCGTTTATCGTCATTACGTTTAACGAAAATCTTCCCGTCGATAGTCCAGCATCCCTTGGCACTTCCGGTGCGAACAGCCTGCCTGGCGCTGGCGTAGATGGTAGATCGCTTCTTCGTAAGGGCTTCATTGATGAAGATTCTGTAACTATTATTGGAGTTTGTGTTGAACCCTTTAAGGTTGGTTTTGTTAGCATAAACCACGGCTTTGTCTCGATATCTAACAAAACGAACGATGATGTCGCGTGGTTTTTCGTTGTTCGGAGGACCGAGTCTGTGGGAAGTGCTTATTGCGTATTTGTCCAGTTTTCTGGCATCAGGTGGCAGGACGAATGAGTTAATTGTGTTAATCACAAGGTCGTCTGTATTTTCGTTTACATTTTCCGGTATACCGGAAAATTTGAGACATGTCTTTCTCGAGTACTGTTCGAGCTCATCGATACGATTCTCGAGATTGACAGTTTTAAACTTGAGTTCTTGAACTTCAGTAGAAAGTTCATCAAGGATACAGTTTTTGATTGCTGGTTTGTCGAGGATAATGCTGGTGGCTTGTTTAAGAAGCTCCTTATTGTTTGACAAATTATCAAGTATGTTACTTAGATCTTGGAGTTCTTGGGAAATTTCAGAGTCAGAATTTGGTCTGTACCTTTTAAGTGATTTTGGTTTGTCAGATGAGTTGGATATGGGTGTGGAATGAATACTGGCTTGAGGCTGTTTACTTGATCTGTATGATCTGTTGCCCCTGTTACCGTTGAACGATTTACCTCTTCCACTCATTGTTAATTTAATATAAATCACTCTTCACACGGACACATAAAGACACTTAAAGGTATAAGCACATAAAGCACATAAAGTTTTGCACAAGCATGTGGGTGAATACGAGTAAACGAATGACTGTCCTTACTCCTTAGTCCATAACCCGTGAGCTGAACTCACTGGTCGCAAAAAGGCTTTCTTACTGCATGTTGTTTGTAAATTGACATTGACATTTTCAATGCACAAAATGCATAAATATCAGTAACGTGTTGTGTTTGTTACCTTTTTAAATGAAATCCTGGTGTGATCCATTCCTTTTATCAAATAAATCTACATAAAATGCGGAGCGACCAAAATATCGACTACTCCATGTTGGTCACGTGCTATTATCGATTATAGATTTTAATTAGTATTTTTTTTTTACTCCACCCTCCCCTTGAACCCCCCCCCCCCATCAAAAAACTCTTATAGTAACTGTTTGATTATCTTTAAAAAAAAATTAATTGTAAAGTCATAGAAATATCCGATTATAAATATTTATATGAGTATTTTGATGAACTTTACTGAAAGTTTGAAATCGTAATTGTGGAATATTTTAAAAAGTGCACATGCTAAGAGTGGGACATGTACACGTACTTCTTTCGTCTCAATAAGACTGTTATGGTTTCATTTCAAACAGACGTAATACATGTTTAGCATGATTCTTTAAAATTTAGAATTAAGTCTTTCGTTTCCTATTGTACAGAATATGAAGGGTCAAGAGGAAGATGCTTATATCTTGTAGAAGAAAAAACCCAGTTTTTACACTATATATATACATGTATATGTACATGTACCTGCATGAAATCACCCTTTCCGCGAGGAAGATCGATATTCTAGTTCATACGGGGTTATTTTTTTTTTTACGAATGATCTGTTTATTTAATTGGGTATGTATATTTGTTTATTTAAAAGCCTTGATTGTTACTTCCTGGATGTTTTAGATAAAGAACAGCCATAATGGAGGCAGTTTTGTTTTGCTCGTTTCTGTATGTATGGATCAGTCTTGGAAGAGCATATGGTAAGGCATTCTACTGACTCATTCATTTATTTAAATACCAAGGAATACATATTGTGACTTAATGTTTTCATATTCAGGTTGAGGGGCAGAAATCGGTCCATTTATCAGCCCTTTTCACAATAAATTACTTATCGCTGTCTCCTCTCACACGGTCGCCAATTTTGACGCAAATGCACCGTACTAACAATCCTGATGAAACCAAGCAGTTTGATGCTTATACTTTTAGCCCAAAATAACACACTACAGATTTGATATTAATTACAATGTACCTTCATAATAGTATGCCCCTTTAATACGTACGTTACATGAGAGTATTACAACGAAATCACAGAACTTGACATTTCATATGTTTAAAATATGCTTATATAAGGAATAAGGAATCATTCTTTGAGTATTAAGAGGTGATAATTTCAGTCGGGGCGTGATCAAATCCAATAAAGCCCGAAGGGCTTTATGATAGATTTGATCACGCCCCGACCGAAATTATCACCTCATAATATTCAAAGAATGATTCCTTATTACTTATATTTATATAATTTTATGCCATCATACGATTAAATTTTTAAATATAAATAAGCAAATCCCGCTGGCGCCTCAATTTGGCATCATTTGTATTATGGGTTATATAGTACAAAATCGATACATAGTGTTATCACAGGCAAAGACACTGGGAAATGTAAATACTTATCATTAACATCAAAACAACTAAAAAAAATTAAACGAACTGGTTATAAAAGTATAAGTTCTGTTCTGCATTCCTTGTATTGACCTATCTTTAATCGTTATACCTCAAAGTAACACTTGTGTTCATAGTTTTAAAACTTTAAAGTTTAAAGTTTAAAGTAGGCAATGCCCTTCCACCCCACCATAGCACTAGTTATAAACCAAAATGCTTTATTGACATGCTCGTATTAAATGCATCCATTCATTGATCAATGGTTTTTTTAATTGCTAACTATACTGTACTTGACTCCCTGTATTATTAATTTCATACATAAACAATAATAAAGTTAATTACTTCTCTCAAATTGAAATTCATGAGTCGATAAAATTAATAATAATCTTTTTAAGTACATGTAGCAAACATCATTTTAAATAAACCAGACTGACGGCAGTATCCGTTCATGTGATTGGGGACCAAGTTTCCATGTGGATGAACGATATTCAGCACAACATACATATACATGTAGATTTATGTCTCTGACTTAAGAAAAGCATAAATGTTATAGGAATTATTGGCGTGTGAAGTAAATTCTTAATCCTTTTGTTTTACAGAGAACATGGCTTTGTCTACGCCAGCATGACATAGAGCTGTATCCTTTCAGTGTTACATATAACCACTGTTTTACAGATAATCTTGCATTGAACAAATCAGCATGGCAGCAGCATCCTTACAACCGTTACGGTAACGACGATGTGTGGGGGGCGGATCTTGCTGTGGACGGACTGTATACAGACCTGTCTGCTTTTGGAGGACAATGTGTGATATCAGCCAATTATAGATCAACAGCAGAATGGCGGGTAGATCTGGGAGAAGTTCTCAGTATACATCACATCTATATACAGTACAGGACGGATAATGTTGTCTGGGGTAAGAATGTATTAAACGAGACGATTTGGCAGTAAAAAAACACATTCATAAGTTTATGCTTTAAAGGAAGCGGTTTTACAGATAAAACATAATACATGTACAGACAATTATGATTGTATTACCAAATGGTCCATTAGTACCCCATGTGTTGGATTGATTATTTAAACAAATTGCATTAAAAAAACAATTTTCTGATTAACATATTCTTATTGTACTTGCATGCATATGAACTAGTGTCGAATCGTTATTTAAAAGTTTTATATTTTGCACACATTGCTAATCGAGCGTGTATTAGAGGTGAATGAGTGAATGTGTGAATGAGTTTTGGTTAGTCACGTGAGGATTCTGTTTACGGGTATTTGTTGATCACGTGTTTATTCTTCACTACTATAGTGAAGTGGCCCGTTTCACAAAGCATACTTAGGACTAAGTTATATCTTGGGAAAGAACTTTTTCCTAAGTTCATTACTTATCCGTTTCACTATTCCAGTCTTATCTTATGAAATTCCTAAGTTATGTCTTAACTTTAAGACAGGTAAATCGATGTCTTATGAACAAACTTAACATGGCGACCGTTTGTTTTATAATGAAATGAATCAAATGCACATTAAAGTTGAACAAAAATACAAGAAAAACGAATCATCAGGACTTGTTCCCTTTACTTCTTGAATGAAAATTTTAGAACTATCGAAATAAGCATAATTATATTTCTTCAATTAATTTTTTTGTGTACACTTTTAATTTTAACCTTTTTTAAGATTATCTGGTCGCACGCGCAGATGGGTAGCGGGTATTGTTATAGCTAGTGCACTGATGATAATGAAATTATTCATGCCCGAGAGTCACTGATATCTTTAGTAGTTTGATAAAAATAGGAATAAATACTAAATAAAACAATATACAGAATGACTGGATGATTTGTCCTATCCTTCCACCAAATAAGTTTTTCTTTTACCGAAACAATTTTATGTGTTTTCTTTGCGGTGGGGTGTGGGGCTGTTTATTTCAGTTTTTGTTTGGAGTGGTAGGAGTGACCGGCAAGTGGTTTAGGTATGTCGATGCTAAATCATCCTTGGGAATGCTGTTTCATTAAGAAATGGTTGTCTTTTATCCTCACTTCCTCTATCATCCAAGATGCATTTATTTGCAATGTTTTCTTTTGTAAAAAAAAACAAAAACTATTCTTATATCAACCATTGAAAGAAACCACGCGTTACATTAAACTTAGTTTAAAAGTTCCACATCTTTCCATTCTAAATGCATGTGAGTATTGTATTCCATTTTGAAATATACCGTAAGATATAGTAAAGTCATATTTGGATATCCCAAAAAGTATTTTTAGTTTAGGATTAAGCATATCGGACTACACTGTATTTTTTATATATTTGTGTATGCACGAACTATTTGCACTGTTTTTACACGTTTTAACTTTTTTCTAATTTGTTTCTAGGTGAATAAGGGAATGTGTTTTACGCTTACTTAGAAAGTTTACACCCATGCCATATTGACATGATCGATATCAGTAAGGAATTAATGAAATGATTTGAAAGTGGCTTACTATGTATTTTAAGATATAAGATTAAGTCAGCTGCGTTACACTAAGAAAGTTTTGTGAAACAGCTATGACCAATCTTATACATAAGGCATATCTTAAGTTCTATCTTAGGAAACATCTTAGGAAATCTTTGTGAAACAGGCCCCAGCTGACCAATAGAAATTTACGACTGAATTCATTAATATGCATGACCTTACTAACTCACTTTAAATAGCGTATATGTAAATCCCGCCAATTCCCCAACCCCACGACTTTTACCTTCATGGTAGACACAGTGAAGTGTACCTTTACCGTACCTGTGCAAGATATTTCATATATTTTGTAAACTCATGGTTCTGGATACCTGGTAAGCTTCCGTTTACCTTGTAATTGAAATATATTAATTGTAATTTACTTTTAATCTATTATATTCAAATATTCTAAATTACTGTGCGATGTTGCGTATGAGTTGTGTAATATAATTGTTGTGCAGTTTAGTCTTCTATCATTTAAAAATGAATGTGTAACTTGTGTTCCGTTCAAAGTAAAGACCTGAAATTTGGACACAACCATTACCAGTGTTAAAACTTTATGCCCATTAAATTTCAAGGTCATATCAAAAGGTCACAAAGATGATGACGTCATTTGGCATTTTTATCAATTTCCACCTTTGTCAAATATATACTTAAACCTTTGTTAATTTAAAACCCACCGTTAAATGTTAATCTTTGTAATATATTTAATATACAAATGTATTATAATGACTGCGTCATGACAATCACATTGCTAATTTTTATTTAAATTTAAACCATACAATATCTTGTTAAAGACCGTTACATGTTGCAAATTTCTCTTGGTTTACAAGTGCTATAATTACTATATGTAAATTATATCACAGTAGTAATTATCTTTGCTTACCAATTTGAATTTATTCCAGTGTCTGAAAGTAGCAGAAATTTAACTTGTATGAATAGCAGTACGAACATTTTAGTAATATTCTAAAAAGAAACTTACTCGCATAGAGCATTTTAACAATGGCTATTTCATTTTAAACTCAACTGAAAGGGACTCGAATGGTAGGTTTGCTCACATTTGCAACTTCTCGTGCGTTTCCGGTAGGCTCTGCCGTATACGCATCAAAACCTGCAAATACTGTCATGTTTTAGAATTTGAAGGCATTTTCTTTTATAGAGTGGGTCTGTGCTCCAAATTTTTCTCATAGTCTAAATAAGGTCTATTGGAAAACAAACCCATTTCATTCAACAAAAAGTGGGAAGAAGACCCACTATACATGAAAAATATCATTTTGTATCCCAACAATTGAACGTTTTGAAAAAAATAATACAAGTCCGTAAATTCGTTGTCAGAGTCAGACTAAACATTTAAACAGCCTACTTTTTTGTGTCTGAAATGGGTCAGTGGTTAGAGTACCTGACGTAAGCTAACCTTAAATACCTAGGGTTTTTATGAGATGGATTCGATTCCGCAAACATTCTGGCAATCTTTTTTTCCATATCTTTTGTTAAATATATTAAAAACTGAATATAGTTAGGAATTGTGATTTTGCAAACGTGTATTATAATATATTTGAATACATTTAATTGGGAAAAAAGAAATTCAAAATTGTATTTCACTATTAAACCGAATGGGAATTTGCGCCATCTTATTCCCCGATCTTCTTTTATATTATCAGAAATAACTATTTGTCTCGCACTGATCATAAAAATACAAATTCAAACCGTAATTTTTTTAAAACCATGTCAATTTCAGGTGTTAGTTCCAGTCAAAAGGATGTGTATTGCCTCAAATGTTTATTTTTAAGAGATCAATGCGGCTGTTCCTAGGACCTCCCTAACACATTTTCACTGCATGTTTTTACATAAAATATATCACGTGTAGTAGTAATAATCGTATTAAATTGCCCTTAAAATATTAGGAACATGATTCAAAGATATTTTATAAATAAGTGAAGAGTATTAAAAATCCAAAGAAAACGTCTGTCGTTTGCATGTGATTCCTTTGATCGATACACATGTAAACATTACTAACAAAACCGTTGGGGTTACACGGAACAGCCGTCAAAATGACCTAGATCGTCTCTCTATAGCAGAAACGATCTGTAGAAATAATGGGCTGTTAGAAGAATAGAAATAAAGTTCTTGTTATCGTGAATGTTGCAGGATAACCTCCTCGGTCTCGAAATGTTGTTTGAAATATAAAAGCCTCGGCTAACGCCTCGGCTTTTATATTTTAAACAACATTTCTCGACCTCGGAGGTTATTCTGCAACATTCACGAAAACTCGTACTTTATTTCTTAAGTCATTACGTTTTAAAAAGACACTTAGCAAACCTGGGAAACATCATCTAATTGTACAAACAAAACGTTTACTTCACGTGGAAGATAATGCTAAAATAACAGAACTCACCCTGATGTGTATTTTATGAATGCTTTTCAAATATTTCAAATAAGTGTTTTAAATTAAGTGTGATTTGTTTGTTTGTTTTTTTCATAGATGAACGCAATGGTTACACTGGTAGATTCCTGGGATACTCTGTCTACGTATCAAACTCAACCAATAAAGACAATGGAGTACTGTGCTTCAAGGACACCAAGTATACACCGTCCACAATACCCAATCCTACAAACATAACGTGTATCACACACGGGAGATACGTCATCTACTACAACAACAGGACTTACCCCCCGTATCCTGATGGATATTCTCAGTACGCATTTAGCGAGCTGTGTGAAGTAGAAGTGCACGGTGAGTAAATTTAATAAAGAAAGTGTTTGTAAATTGATGAGCTAACGAGTGTTTAGTAATGGTGTTTATGTATTATAGAAGTTAATAGGTGAATGGTTGTAGAATTTTTTTATTTCGTTTCGAAAAAGATAAGTATACCGTAAACATACAGTGTGTTGTAAGTAGAACTGTTTTAGTTTGGAGTATTGAGGTTTTGTCCTTAGTAAATATTATTACTTAAAATGTTTCAATAGGATGCCCCACACCAGGATATTACGGAGAGGACTGTTCTTTATCGTGTCCACAGAACTGTCAGGAAGGTCACTGTCACATCGTGGATGGAAGCTGTCTGGGCTGTGTACCAGGATACAAAGGTCCAACTTGTCATGAAAGTGAGAGGTTTTAATCCAGTCAATAGATTATTCTATCAATTAAAGAGTTTACTTTATTGTTACTAATTAGTTCAGTAACTATTTTTGGACAGTAATCAGAACTTGATTAGTAAAAAACCTTTTTTCAGAATGTCTTGATCAAACGTACGGTCTGGAGTGTCAACAGAATTGTGGAAACTGTAAAAACAAAGAAACTTGTCATCACGTGAACGGAAGTTGCCTGAACGGATGTGCCAGCGGATTTTATGGCGATACGTGCAATTTAGGTACTAACACTTATAGACATAATATTAGGTTTTGAACAGCTTAAAGTATGACATATAGCAAGTATAAACTTTGGGAACTTATGTCTAATACTGTAAACGTATTACATTTGCCCCTGTATTCTAATAAGTTTATTTGGCGAAATAAGGCTTCTGCAAAATCAAGAACAACACCAAATGTTAAACATATACTTAGTAATATATGTAGATAGATAGGTGTATTAAAGCAATTCCACGCTAACTTGATGAAAAATGATTAACTGCAAAATATCGCACACGCCAAATATAATACGTTTACAGTATCTCAGGGAAAACTGATTGATTGTAGCTTTGTTTTCCCGGAGTAGCTTATCGTCTACCACTGTAAACACATATTACATGTATTTTTTTTTGTTACGAACTAAGTCGTTTTACAACAAGATCATAGTTATAATTTAAAAATGCAGTTTCTTCAAATATGTTTCGCTGCTTTTTTTTGCTGTAAAAAAAACGAGAGCTGACATTGAATTGCCTAGAAATATTTTTAAAAAAGAGTGTCTTATAATTGACGCTATGTTTTGTCTATACATAGCTTGTCCTGACGGCTGGTATGGGTCTAACTGTCAGGAACAGTGTAACGTCAACTGTGGAGTTCCAAACAGATGTAACAGGGTGACAGGGCAGTGTGAGGGAGGATGTCAGGTGGGGTTGAACGGTGAAACCTGCGATACACGTAAGGATTTCTTTTTTTTTTTCATTTAATATGTGTTAATCAGCTGAATTTTAGAAAAAGTACTAAAACATGTAAAAACTATATTTTTAAATGTAATATATCTTAAATACTGAATTCATTAAAAAGTATACTTTTCAAACGCAATAGAAGCACTTAGTCAAAACATATTTTTAGTGAGTAAGTAAATGTGAACATTATAATGAATGTTTAAAACCTGTCCAATTGATATTGCCATCTGATACGAACATATATTTGATTATTTACTAGAATGTGATGGTGATACGTTTGGACAGAACTGCAGCTCACTCTGTGGTCACTGTCTTGACGAAGCACAATGCCACTACGTCAATGGTACCTGTCCTAATGGATGTGATAG
The DNA here is from genome assembly GCA_015776775.1 of Magallana hongkongensis. Classification (NCBI taxonomy): domain Eukaryota; kingdom Metazoa; phylum Mollusca; class Bivalvia; order Ostreida; family Ostreidae; genus Magallana; species Magallana hongkongensis. Next base: position 1,061,394 of record VIAA01000013.1, on the reverse strand, counting down.
TGGATATCAAGGAAGTCATTGTACTCAAGGTGATGAACATTTTATACATGTTATTTGTCAAACTGAAAGACACTTACCTTATTTTGCAGTTTTACAAAGTTAGTTTGATTACAAGTTCCTTCAGATTTCAACATAATTCCATTTAATATATACCATTTATATACCTGACAGCAAAATATAGTCGTTACAATTCGAAACAAAAATGGCAAGCTTATGTAAATATATTTAAGGTCAAGATCTAGTAAATGAAAGGTGCCTTCAGGTTTATGAAATTCAATATATAAACTCTTTTAATGATTCTTGATAACAATATCCTTGTTTCATAGGGTGTACCGGGGCCTAATTTTTTGGTAAACACAAAGAAAAATCATGTTTTAAACAATCATTTTCTATGAAATATGAAGGATAAAAGTAACAAATATCAGAGTTTTGTCCATTTTGTCTAATGAAATATATCTAGAATGCCTACAGTCTCTCCAAAAACGGCATTAAATAAGCTCTTGACCTCCTCTTTAAAATGATGTCAAATAGAATATAGGTACCGCGATTACTTTTCCCGTGATTAAATATAGAATGTCAAAATATTGTTTTATTTTCTACATTATTCCTAGAAAGCGGTAAAATACGGGAAAAAATTCATCAAATCAATTATGACGTCATAATGGTTGTAGCACCAAAAAACAGTCTGAAATCATTTACTAGATCTTGACCTTAAGATAACTTGCTATTGCTGCTATATTAGGCTTATTCATTTGGAACTATTTCTGTCCTATAAAATTCTTCAATTAAATTTTTTTAAAAAGCTTTTAAATTTCTTATATTTAAAACTATTGTAGCATGCAATAACAATACCTATGGACCAAAATGTTCGATGAAGTGTGGAAACTGTCGCTATTCATATGGAGAACAGTGTCATCACGTGACCGGACAATGTAGACGTGGCTGTGGCGATGGTTTCCATGGAGATCTTTGTGACCAAGGTATCAATGGTTATGAAATTTCAAAAAAAATTATACTTTGTAATAAAATATATATTTTTAATGATGCTCGTTGAAGCTTGGAAACTGTTTATGACATCAATTGACTTATCAATGTCTACGTCATGTGATGTGACGGTAGTTTTCGGATCAGAACCAAAAAATATTTAAACAATTTCTACGTTTTTTTCCGATGCTTTATTATAGTGATAAATTTAAAAAGATAAAATTGTAATTTTTTTTTAGAAATGTTTTCAGTTTTTAAATTGATATTGAAAATGGTAATACATGGTTTTACAAAGCATTGCAATTGATATATATCCGTACATACAATTCCACTTTTGATATAATATTATATTATACGTCGATCTTGATGATATGGCTTTTTGAACTTGAGTTTGTTTTCCAGTGTTGGAGTCATCTTCTTGTGATCCTGCATCAACCAGCCAATTATCAAATGCGCTCTATGTCTGTGTTACCATTATCATTCTTAGTGTAACACTTAACGTGTTTTTAATAATCAGGTAGGCAAATACATTAAAAAAATATTCAATTTGCTTTCATCAATTGTTCAATTTAAGTCATGTGAATTTTGTTTCTGCTAAATTATTCATGAAAATGCCTATATTCTTTTATAGACAACTAAGAAACAACATTTTCAGAAAACAAAATAACAAAGAAAACCTTGATAAACGCTCCGTCGGAAGAATCAAGGGTACTGAACAGTTGGATAATTTTTCGCAGTCTGTGTATGACAAAGCTGAAGACAACACTGCGTATCAAGAGCTTGGAGAAATAACGAAAGAATCCCAGTATGATAAACTCTCTTGACAAAATTCCCATAAAATCTGAGTTCTAGTATGTGAAAACACTTGATCATCAATCTTGATTATCGCCATTTCTGAAGACAGAGATACGTTAAGACCTTAGTGATATACCACAAAACTTCAACGTACCTTTAAAACATTAAAATGAAACCATGTGTTATTAAGAGAGCAAAAACCATGCATTAGCCAATTATTGCTTTGTATCCAGGATCTCCAGAATACATATTTGCTTTTTCATAACATGTTTCAGACATGTTTTTCATTTCCTAAGGTACAGTTAGCAGCTTGTGCATTATACCATTTGTTCTACTATACCAATGTTTCTGCTTACAAAATTCAAATGATTTAATAAACATTAATGTTCAAAGTGTGATTGTTCTGAATTGGCTACAGCCTTGTGAAAATGCATTTTACATGTGTCTGGTTGCAGAGTTATTTATGCTAAAAATGTTCAGTAAAAATGTCACTATTTACTTTTTATGTAGTTATATTAGTCTCTTACAAATAAATCAAGAATGGAATAAATTATGACTTAAATCAAAATACTTTGATTTTCGTCCATGTTAACAAATACACCTTAAATTTTGTTCTACAGAGACTACAGTCGTATCTGGTCTAAAATTATATTTCAAATATTTTATGTCTAAAAGTGGTTTTTTTTCCTTGTTTGATGTATATAGTGATTTGCCTGAAACTGGTACATGTACAATGGAAGAACTATAGGAGTTGTTTACCCTGCCCCCTCCCCCTTTCCCAGAACTTCGACCTTGATTTTTCCCGAATGACTACAGTAGACTTTAAAAGTTTTTTTTACATGTATAAGTTAAAGTGGAAATAATCAATTTCAAAGACAATACATTGGGTTCACATCGCCAAGCTGGTCAAAACATTCTGTCATTCACCAAAGAGGATGCAACTAATCACTGGAAACATTTGACTTCGTACTGAAAAAAGAAAAACGTTAAAGACTTCAGTTTCCGGATTAGATGATAAAAAAAATATTACGTTAAAGGGGCATGGTCAAGATTTGGTCAAAATTTAATTTTCTAATTTTGATGTTTACAATGCCTAGGTAATTAATGCGTTTTTAATAGTCAACAAATTTGTTGAGATATAAGGGAGTTACAGAGCTTACAATAAGTTGATATGTAAACAAAACCTTTGTCAAAGCCTTGTACTTGTTGAAGTGAAAATTCCAGTTTGAGATCTAAAATGAATGTGCCGTATGTTAGAAACTGTTTATTCATGATTAAAATGAATAGGTCTGGAAGATTGACAAATAGGTTAGAAAAAGATTTTTACTGGTATATTAAACCTATCTAAACAAAAACAGGGCACGAGTCTTGTTAACATGACAAGGAACTGTGAGCCCTGTATCTTGCTTATAACCCTACGTCTGACTTTCATTCTTAAAGCATTGTAAATGATAAAAAACAGAAAATCAAAGTACTGAAGAACTGACGAGAGTTGATTTTGTCGATGTTTATTTATTTTAAAATCAATGATATGTTATTTTGCATGACAAGTACATGTAGTTTCTTATTTGTATTTGAATTACGCACATTTTTATAATATGAATTTTTGGACTTTTTCGACAAGAATGTCGAGAAACCCCCCATATGAATCATCTTAAATAATATTTAAAGATAAAATTAATTCAATCAAACTATGTATCAGTAATAGAAATATTTCTCGAAAATTGTATGGATCCAAGCAATATTGAACTCTATAGTCTCGTTCAACCATACGCTCGGCTGACACCGTAAATCTCCGACAAGCAAGGGAGACTCTCTGCTTGTCGGAGATTTACGGAGACAGCCGAGCGTCATGTTGAGCGAGACTATATTGAACTCTGGCGTAGGAATACATACGACTACAAAAAATATCTAAATTGTTCGTACCATTTAAAATCTGACTATTTTCAAGCTATTTATAAATAAGTTTCCTTGAAAAACAATGCTTTAGCATACATTACATCGAATTTATCAATTATGTTCAAGAACTAAGTCTTGTCACCAGCGATGATTTGTGATGAGGTCCAAACACTGTTTCACTTTCGGTTTGTCTGAGTAACTGCATAGAAGAGTTGATTAAAATCAACTCCCAAAAAAGAATATTGACCAAAATCCGGACCATGGTTCTTCAATACTAGGGTTTGTAATCTGTGCAATGTGTAAAAAACACATTTTCCGTTTGAATCACCAACAAAGCATCCAAATACTTATTAAACACTCTTTATAGCTCTCTAAAAATCTTAAGTATCATGAACATTAACTTGAATAACGATTTGGTCACAATGTATGTTTTAAAGAGATATGAAAAAAAATACATAACCAATTTTTGAAAAAATGACGCCGTTTTAATGGCACGAGATCTTATATGGAAATGAGAGATAATACGAGCTTTGGAAATTTCATCGGGACCTTCTATGTTGTGAATAAAGTTACCTTGATACATGTTCTTCGTTCCTGTGTATCATATCACGTTTGTATAGGATGCACCTGTCTCTCGATTCTTCATTTTACAACAGCAACTTCTTTTCCATTTTAAAATTCTCTCCGAATTATAAGTGTACCAATATTGACCAATAAGAAACCCGCTAATTCTGGAGAAGTGCATAGAGAGAGAGTTTGAAAGTTTTACTTCGGGGGGGGGGGGGGGGTAAAAATTTTGTAGTTAAAATGGTCAGAATAGCTTACATTTTTACTTTAAGTTGAATATACAGCTTTTCTGTATTACAAAATTTATCTAATCTAATCAAGTTTTCACTCCATTCCAAAAAGATAATTCTATAATTTTGATTACATGTACTTTTGGCCAGCTTACAATTGAAACAAGGCAGCATATTCTATTAGAACTTAATAATTCAAACTCTACCTTCTTCTTAATGCTAAAAATGAAATTGAATACAGATTAACAATTTGAAGCTGATAAATTTTTAAGTTCTCCAGAGCCATGATTACCTGTATCCAGCATAGATGTATAACATCACAGTCTATTCTAGCAGAGTTATCGCCCCTGGTCCGTCCATTTGCTGTATCGTCATGTCTTGCCTGACCGCCGTCAGTCTATCGAATATGAAGTCATAAACCTCCGCCCAGGGACGTTCATTATTTTGGGCTACCCTGTGGACAGCAAAGATAAAGTACATATTGTCTCGTAAAGCACTGATAGAAACCATAACAGTTTGATCATGCAACTAAATTGTAGAGATTAGATAGGGATGACAGGAGCAAAGTAACTGATCCTTCTTCTTAATTGCTAACATTATACTGAATTTAATACTTGGAAGAAACCTACTTTCCCATAGGCTGATCCAAAATTGTGCGCCAATGAAATATTTTGTTTTAATCTCTATGAACATAGAAATATTTTGGTAATGAAAAACATCATCTGATCTAAAATCTAGGGCTCAGTACTGAAAAGATAAGAAAAAAAGTGATTCGTTTTCAACCTAGATTCAATTCTAAAGGCATGTAGAAGCCAATAGGAATATAGCTTTCATGAGATTACATTAAAAAATATAGAAAATCAAATATTACAGAGGTCACAACCTATATCATGCTGCCATTAAACATATATAAAAATCATGGTTCATATTCTATAATTTCATATGATGCACAAAAATTGTTTTATCTTGGAAACGAAAGACTTCTAAATTTTATAGAATCTGGCTAATTTATTACGTCTGTTTGATATCGATAACAGTCTTATGGATACGAAGGAAGTAAGTGTCAATGTTTGCAATCATACCCCAATCAAACAGTTACTATAAGAGCTTTTTGATTGGGGGGGGGGGGGGGGGGGGGGGAGAGTAAAAAAAATAATTAAAATCTGGTTTCATACCAGCTTAATAACTAGCAAACAAAAAGTCTTAACCGTTAGTTAAGATTGTTGTTCAATTATTATCTAGAAGATTAGAATATTAATTGATTTTGATAAAACAAATCTATTTGTTTCTCTGCTTAGTCGTCAGCAATTGTTAACATATAGCATGAGGCATTTTGTTACAAATAAAAGATTAAATCATATTCTTTAATTATTTAGAAGTACCAATCAGCCTTAAGAGATTCATTAACTTAAAGAAATTGTTTTTGTTAGCTTTTGCGTCCCGTTCCGCATCCGCGTCTCCCCATTTCGGAAACTAATCCTAAAAAACTCCGAAACTACATTGAATTGTCACAGTCTTTAGAACGCTTCAAGACTACGATAATGTTATATAAATATAACCGTCTATATCAACATTTAACTCATTTTGTGTGATGGAAAGTAGGGCTGGGACGATACTGTACTGAGCCGATTCGGTACATATCACGATACATGAGATGCGATACGATACATATCACGATACATTGCAATTAAATGAAAACATGAATAAAAGTTTAAAATTTATTCAACCTGCCGATGTATTACCGCATGTCCAAAGTTATTTTGTTATATTCATAATGAGCGTTGCACAATTTACAAATTACTTTAGTCTCGTGTACACTAGTTTTTCATAAACAAGTACTCCAAAAGTTTTCCACACTCCATATTTAGCTTCCTAACAGTTTTGACAACTTTACGAGGTTTTCCGCCATCTTTGTACTTTCATATTAGGCGCGCGGACTAAAAATAGCCGATATATGAAGCTCGGATATTTTTGAAAAATAAAAAAGTTCGGTAAGGTATCGTTGTATTAATGGTAAATGTATCGATCCAAATATCGTCAAAATAAATACCGCGATGCACCGGTGCATCGGTGGATCGTCCCATCCCTAATGGAAAGACTGGCCCCAAATTCAACAGGAAAATGTAATCAGATGTGTCCTGCAAAGGAAAAAAGAAACATAAGTAGCATCTTCATGGTGCAACCGTTTGAGGGAGTGCAGTTAGGGTTTAAATGGCGTGAAAATGAACCAGTGACCAGGGACGTATGTTATTTATATGTTGAGACTTCCAGATTTCCAATGCCGTGATACAATGGATTTCTCTAATTTTGAAGGGATTGACATTTCTAAACACTGATTTACGCTTTCATTTTGACTTTTCTAACTTTTCAGTTTTGAGGGCGCCTATGATGGAAAAGTGCACTCAAATACTTTATGGTTGGAGAGGAAACATAACTGGATTGGGCTACTTATAGAGGGAAACCCTAAATCATGTCGCAGCATCGATGTGCTACATAGACAAATTTGGCGTTTGTGCGCATGCGTGTCGAATGAAAATGAGGCTTCGTTCATAATGGGAAATGAAGTAGGAGGTGTTGAGAATAATATGCCGAAATCGCATTTGGTTCATCTGAACAATTTTCAAAGAGCACAGATTCCATGTTTCAATTTGCGTGACGTTTTAACAATTATTGGTGTTTTTCATGTGAACTATTTTTCTTTGGATGTAGAGGGAGGGGAAATACACGTGCTGAATAGCATAACAGAAGATTTGGTTTCTAGAAAAATCATTGTAGATGTGTGGACAATCGAATATCGCGCATGGGCGGGGCAAAAATTTGATTGGCCGACAGGAAACGAAAATCTAGCCAATCTGCGAGCTTTTTTCAAAGAAGTGGGAGGATACGTAGACCATTCCCAGCTAGCCTACGAGAGACAAAGTCTCCCAGATGGTCAATATTTAGATGTTGTGTTTGTGTATATAGAGACTTGGTGTAAACACAATGGCATGCTTCCCGGGGGAAAAATAAAATGTTAAATGTTCTGAGAAAGTTTGTCCACGTTTTACAAACATATCAAAATCTGGTATAGAAAATATGTGTGAAAAACGGGATTTTGTTTAGGTAAAATAATCAATTGGTTGCTACAGCCCGATTATAATTAAAGCTTCTATTCAAGTACAATTCCACGCTTTTACTAGTGTGTTAACATTATAATAAACAATTTAAATAAAGAGTTTGAAATATATTAATCATGATGGGTTTTTTGACATGAATTGTAAATTTTTAGTTTAAATATAATGAATAACAGTTCAGAAGTGCAAGTAGCTAGTGCTTGTCGTATTTCAATTTAATAGCTGCATGTAACAGCAAGACTGTATTTATCAAAATTAGTTTTTAAAAAAGGTTTTAAAAATTAAGATATTATAAATCAGTAATCGTAATGATTAAGTGCACCACCAGGTTACATGTACATGACACTTCTTTTAATTGTATTTAAAAATACAGGTAAATCTCAGGTAAAAAGCAGAGTATAGTTGTTATAAAAACACGAAGAATGACACCTTTTGTTCTGTACTTAATTATAAAATAAGTGTAAAACTGAAACACACCTCTGAGATTGGTTTATAACAAAATTCAAATGTCCTCTCTCATTCTACTTTCTTCTCAAAGTATCTCTTGGTATGATTATGTAAATTTCCTTTTCTTTTCAAAGGACTCTCTCTATCTCTCTCTTTCAATCTTCTCTATTTCTTTCCTCTGTAATTTAAAGAACCTGTGACGTTTTTGGCCGAAATATGCCGTGTTTCAAATATGCACAGGCTAAAACATTTCAGAAAGCCTTGAATTTATCAATTCTAATGGTATATAACTAATATGTGTGACTTAAACATATACATCATGGAATTTATGCTGAAAACTTGGGTACCTGTAAAATGCAAAACGAAATGAAAACGAAACGAACTGAAACGAAACGAAATCTACCGAAACGAAACGAAATCTACCGAAACGTCCAGCATGTGGATTCTGACTGAAACTGCTTTGTTGGATTTTATCACAATGTGTATTACTTTCAACGATAAAAGGGTTATTTATTTATGGAAACTGAATTAAAAACAATGTCTCCTATTAGTGAATTACAAATGAAATGTACCCCCCTCTCTCTCTCTCTCTCTCTCTCTCTCTCTCTCTCTCTCTCTCTCTCTCAGTTTCTTCAAAGAAAGATGGTCAACATATTACCCTTCAGATATGTCTTATAAGGCACTCCAAGATTTGACAATACATTAAACAATAAATAAAGTAGCCTACTATTTAGATTTACCATATTTTCAAAGATTTGATGTTTAAAAATGTATAAAGAAATTTACACAAGAACTGTTTATTAGATGAGCGATGTGGCCCATGAACCTCTTGTTTAAATGTGTTTTTTGATGTTTTTCACAAGTACATATATGCAGTTAACTAAAACACATAAATTGAACCAAACCCCCCCCCCCCCCCAAAAAAAAACACACATCAACACAGAGTTATAGAGGAAGTCCGTCCAGTCTGTGCGAGAATTAAAGAACCAACCGATCGTGGCCCCATAGAGCAGGGCATGGAGGTTTTGGTGTGATTTGCGGGTACAAATACATTTACAGAAATGATTTAAATCTGAAATTTGATAATCAAAAGTTGAAGAAAAGAATTATAGAATGACCTTGTATGATACAATTAGTTTCAACCAGAAAGTTTTGTATTTAAGTTCGGTATGGTTAACATCGAGGTGTCACGCGAAATCCACTGTAGAAGTTTTACAGACAAATCAACAATTATCAGCTTTTGTTTATGGATGTCGCATTCTAATTTTTTTTCATATCAAACGAACTGCTGTTTTCATAAATTAAGGACATTTTTTTTCAGTCTGAACTCATTTGTTTGAAATTGAACAAATGCCCAAATCATTTCAGAATTCGCTAAATATTTGTCATTAGGGTCTTCCGTTTCCGACGGAAGACCCTCTTGTTATTCTATTGTTTCTTTTCCTTATTATTATTTTATTTTTTATTTTTTTTCTGACTTTTTTCGAACGCTATTTCTCGTGAACTACTCGACCGATTTGCATGAAATTTACAGGACGTATTGAGCATCAAACGTACTTGATATTATAAAATTTCTGGGTGATGACGTCACTTCTGGTTTGAGATCTTGAGGATTTAGTAAATTTTTAAGGACCATTTTGTCCACGTAACTTCTCAAAAACTAATTGCGATAGAAATATGAAACTTTCAGGGATAGTAGATGAATGTTTGTAGATGATCCTATTTATCTTATATTTTGAAAAATGAGCAAGGCGGCGAAGCTCGCCCGAGCTCGAAAATAAGCACCAATTTTTTTCACGAAATTTTCGCACATTTTCGGCCCTAACTTTTAATGTGTAAATATTTTGTTAAGACATGTAATGCAAAAGTTGTTTAGATTAACTAGATCTTTGTTTGATTTCAGAAAAAAGGGGCTGGCCCCTCAAATTAGGGGCCAAAAGGGCTCTAAAGTATTTTTGCAATAACTCTTTACCGAAAAATAATTTGTTATCAATTATAGAACCAAAAATGTTCATTGTACGTCTGTTTATCTAAACAGTACCATGTCTAAGTCAAATGTTATGTCATTAGGGGCTTTAAGGGGCCAAAAGTCAGAAATTTTGATCTTAAATATCTAGAAAAGGAGAAATATTTTGATAAGCATTATAGAACAAAAAATGCTTAAAATAATGTTCTTAACAATATGCTCCCTAAAAAAATTTTGTTGGTGGTTCCAGTAAGGATTTTAAGGGTCGGCCCCTAAAACACATTTGTTCAGATATCTTTAGAACGGTCAACAATTTCTGAACACTTGTTGAACAAAATGCGTTTATATTTACAAGACCTTTTATTTGATATCAAGAAAAAGGGGCTGGCCCCTCAAATAAGGGGCCAAGAGGGATGTAAATTCTTTTTATAATAACTCTTAACGGAAAAATAATTTGTTATCAATTATAAAACCAAAAAAATTCATTGTACATCTGTTTATCTATACGGTACCATACATATGTCATATGATACGTAATTAGGGGTTTCAAGGGGCCATATGTCCAAAACTTTGATCATTAATATCTAGAAAAGGAGAAATATTTTGATAAGCACTATAGAACAAAAAATGCTTAAAATAATGTTCTTAACGATATGGTATATTTATGTTGGTGGCCCTGGTAAGGAGTTTAAGGGTCGGCCCCTAAAACACAATTGTTCGGATATCTCTAGAACGGTCAACAATTCGTGAATACATGTAGAACAAAATATGTTTATATTTACAAGACCTTTCATTTGATATCAAGAAAAAAGGAGTGACTCCTCAAATAAGGGGCCAAAGGGGCTACGAAGACTTTTCATAATAACTTATTTTTTGCTATAATTTGTTATTAATCATAATAACAGAAAATAAAGAGCTTATTATTCATAATTCAAAACTGAAATCCGTTCTAATTCGGACGATGCAATACAGAGATATAGGGGTTTAAAAATTGATTTTTCCGGACATTTTGATTCCACATTCTTGGTTAAGAAAATAGTTTTATGTTCAGACTTAAATTAACTCGTACCGGTACCTAAAATTATTCGATAATTGTTGAATCGTACTTTTACACATTCGGATTTGTATTTGCTAAGTCGTTCCTGAAATCGATAAGCTTTGTTAATTCGTACTTGGAATCATTCGGATTTTGTTAATTCGTACCAAGAATAATTCGGTTTTTCGTCTTTAGTTTCTTATGTTGGTTTAAGAACCCTGCTTTTTACAGGAACTTCTAGCTTTACTTTTGACATTACCGGAAGACCCACTCGTTGCTTTGCAACGAGCTTTGCTCTAGTTTGTTATGCTGTTTGATTTTTTTTAAACTTTCATTTCAATGAATAATAAATACTTTCATAGCAGCGCACTCACACCATCACTGTTGAAGTTAACTTACGCCAAAAATCTATAAGGAGATAATAAAAAACCCGCACCCTTAACTGAACACAAACTGAACATATGCAATTACATCCTATACCTATGCACATGATGAAACTCAAACAAATATCTTTGTTGAAAACTGACATTTAAAAGAAAAGACTTTTCCCACTGATAAAGTACATGTATATGAACTTGAACAATTAGAAATCAATGAATACGTAACATGTCTCAGGTTATTGAACCTAAAAAGATGATCATATATAGGACCGGAACCCACGAGATAGAAGTAACCCGCAAATCAGTGAACCGTATACAATGTGAACGTCAAGCAATCTGAGAGAATTGGTATTAAATTTGAATCTGAAATAAGACATTCACGCGGGAGATTTATAAGCAGGTACTGGTATCTCACCACACACATAAAATAACAAAGACTTATATATATACCATGCATGTTCTTCTAAGGCATGAATATATATATACAGATTTTATCCGGCGGATGTGTGCAACGTTCCGTTCATCTGAGCTCATGATCTTTATATACGAAGGCTTGCGCTTTAACTCTTCCTTGTTTATCATTACTAGCAATTCTAACTTTATAGTGCATGGAGGAGAACTGAACTTATTATACCTCTGCATCACAGTTCAAATATGATCAAGTGTACCGGTAGCCATAAAGTTGTTCTCAGCATAACCGTCTGTTTCATTCTGATATACATGTACGTGTTTGCGTTTTCGGCAAAAAATCTTAAATTGCCTTTCAATATTATCTCTGGAGATGAAAATGTTTCAAGGAGTAAATTGGCGATGGATCTCACAAGAGCAAACAACGTCAGGAGGGCTACATCAGAAATATGGCGAAATTTGATGAAACCTCAGAGCAAAATATCTTTTTCAGAGTCCGTGGATCAGCATTATTCTCAGGCTTACCAAGACCAAACTGTGTACGACATCTTCCCTCAGAAGAATGGATTTTTCATAGAAATGGGCGCCTACGATGGAAAAGTGCGCTCAAACACTTTATGGTTGGAAAGGAAACATAACTGGACTGGGCTACTTATAGAGGGAAACCCCAAATCATGTCGCAGCATCGATAGGCTGCAGAGGCAAGTTTGGCGTTTGTGCGCATGCGTGTCGAATGAAAAAGAGGCGTCGTTCATAATGGGAAATGAACAAGATGAAGTAGGAGGTGTTGAGAAAAATATGCCGAAATCGCATTTGGTTCATCTGAACAATGTTCAAAGAGTAAAGATTCCATGTTTCAATTTGCGTGACGTTTTAACAATTATTGGTGTTTTTCATGTGAACTATTTTTCTTTGGACGTAGAGGGAGGGGAAATACACGTGCTGAATAGCATGAAAGAAGATTTGGTTTCTAGAAAAATCATTGTAGATGTGTGGACAATCGAATATCGCGCATGGGCGGGGCAAAAATTTGATTGGCCGACAGGAAACGAAAATCTAGCCAATCTGCGAGCTTTTTTCAAAGAAGTGGGAGGATACGTAGAACATTCCCAGCTAGCTTACGAAAGTCAGAGTCTCCCAGATGGCCGTTATTTAGATGTTGTGTTTGTGTATATAGAGACATGGTGTAAACACAATGGCATGCTTCCCGGGGGAAAAATAAAATGTTAAATGTTCTGAGAGAGTTTGTCCACGTTTTACAAACATATCAAAATCTGGTATAGAAAATATGTGTGCAAAACGGGAGTTTGTGTAGGTAAGATAATCACTCAGCTGCTATAGTCCGATTATAATTAAAGCTTGGATTTTAGTGCAGTTGCTCCCTTTTACCAATTTATCAATTCTAATGGTATATAACTAATATATGACTTAAACATATACATCATGGAATTTATGCTATGGGGTACCTGTAAACTGCGAAACGAAACGAAATGGAAACGAAATGAACTTAAACGAAACGAAATCTACCGAAACGAAACATAATCTACCGAAACGTGTAGCACGTGGATTTTGACTGAAACTGCTTGTTGGATTTTGTCACAACGTGCAATTTACTTTCAACGATAAAAGGGTTATTTTATATGGAAACTGAATTAAAAACTGTCTCCTAGTAGTGAATTACAAATGAAATGTACCTCTCTCTCTCTCTCTCTCTCTCTCTCTCTCTCTCTCTCTCAGTTTCTTGAAAGAAATGATGTCTAAACTCTATCTAAATGTTTAAAATGTCTGATTAAGATGGAGTCAAAATCTTTAAGACAAAATCAAGGAAGGAACTTTATCTGAATGTTTAAAGTGTCTTATAAAGATGATGTCAAAAATTTAAGACAAGATCACGGAAGGAACTTTATATACCGATCCACTGATTCTATGCGCTGTAAAAATGAACTACATGCACAGTATAGGAACGGAAGTGTACAGTTTTGTGTAGCGTTGTTTGTCGAAGCGAATAAACAAATAGAGGACGTACCGTAGCTTTGATTATAATCAAATGAAATGATAAATGGATTTAAAAAATACTTCCTTAACAATTCAGTACGAATAGTTGTAAATCCTTTTGTTACATGATTTTCAATGAACTTTTTGACAATCTATATCCAAGGTCACATTCCAAAATTGAAATGATTGTTATGTACGAAATAAATCATTATGACTGAATAGGGGACATGTAGAGGCAGATATATACCTCAAAAGTAATCTGAGTGGAGTTTGATGTCATTGCAAATTAAAGTAGAAAAATTCCTCAGAATATCATGAGTTGTCATTATTATTTCATACTGTACGCGTAGCGCAATTATAAGCATGTAATTATTTATAATTTTAATGTAATACGCGTATTTCTATTATTAAGCATTGGTTTGTAATGGTAAGTTAACTCAATAGAATGACCATTGTATGAATGGACTCATTAAAAAAAATTTCAATGCTGAAAAACAAATATTTATACTGCGATTGTTTTTGTAATTAGTGGTTTTTTAATCGACCTTGCACATCCTTTTATATAGCTGTCATATGCACATGAGTGCTAAAATGATAACAACTATATAGGTTTTGGATTAATGAGATTTAGAATCGGAGTACTGGTACAATTAGTTGGAGTCAAGTATTTTTATTGACAGGTAGACTAGCAACAGTCTATAAAATATACTTGCAGTATAAATAAAGAAAGTTATTTATTCATGCGCGGATCCAGAAAATTTTTCCAGGGGGGGTCCGAAGGATAATTGTGTTTGCCAGGGGGGGTCCGAGGCATATTTTCGCGATAATTTTACTATGTAAATTTAATAAACGACCCCCCCTCTAGATCCGCGCATGTTATTTATGGTTACATTGAAACTAATGTTAAAATTAACGGGCTTGACCCCTGTGTCTGCATTGTTCTTCATTATAACTGCTATTAGACGTATGTCTTTTGTTTGCAATAAAGAAATGGAAATTGAACTGCAGTTCATGTATATAAAATTATAACAAAAAATTGGTGCCTGCGATTTTTATTCTCTTGATTTGGTACAAAGTAGTGGAATCGCAGAATTAAAGTGGCACGGTGACTCAACATAGATGTTTTACTTCTTGATTATGACAACGGAAATAAAAAGAGCTACTCAAAATTTCATCGTACGGAAAGTTTCACGCATCATAATTCATCACCTATCAATTTACAGGTCATTAAAACTCATCCGGAAATTGCACAATCATGTAAACGAACCGAGTTGTTTTAGAGATTGGTTTAGTGTCACGTGATTGCGATATCTGTCTATAATCTGTCCCAAGTTATTGCTTCCATCGCTTTTTGATGATTTTTAATAAAATTACACATACCTGTGAAAGAAATACAGTTGAAATCGTTAAAAGGGAATATATCCAAGATATCTTTATTGAACAATTATCCCTTTCCACTCAGAAAAATTCACGGGAACGAAAACAGATTCGTTACAGAGATTTATAATGGGGAATGTTTACATCTTTTCTCCATTCGGAATACACTCGGAATACATCGCGCAATTTTTTAACGTTATCATCCGGGCTTATTAATGGCTGTTGCAATGCAAAATCTCCGTAGACTTTCAATTTCGGGATGTGTATTGAAACCTGAAGCGGTAGAGGGGGCGTTTCAAAACAGATAATCTGGACAATTTTTATATTAGTGGATGAACGTAGTTTGAGCACAAAGGTATTTACTATTATTGAAATATCAAGCAAAAAGTGGTGGAAGCAAAAACTCGGGACAGAGTTATAAATATAATTACTATGGGATTGACACACTAAAAAAAGAATTTGAATTTTAAGCTATTCGATGTTTGTGTTAAGAAATATGCATTAATAGAGAATGTATCTTAATAAATGTATAGAAAACTGTTCTTAAAGACATCATGTTTTAATGAAGTTTTTCTGGCTCTTGATGTATGCCACGCTGCAGTATTTACATTCCCTGGCGCTTGCGTGGCTAGATGTATGACATCATACATTACTATTAACGTATTTCATCATCATGCTTGTTCATGAATTTTAAGCCATTTGAAATATGTTATACGAAACTACTATCGCTCCTTCGCCTTCTCTCATCTTTGCCCAAAGGGCGAAAGTGCGAACTTCAAGATGGTAGTGGCCCCGACGGAACACACTTATAGTAAGGTTTGAATCTTATAATATGATTTCAATTAGGTGTCCATTTTTTATAATTTTTTAAAGGCGTCTAAAAGAAGTACTACATGCCCGGTCATCTCCATCCGTCGAGGCACCAGACACAAAGGTTACCTGATATGGCCCCGCCGTCACCAACATTTTCAAATCACTTAACTCAGTCCTAAACTCAAAACCTTATGGGAAAAGTGCATTAATTTGAGGTCAAAACTCAGACTTTAGATTGAGTATTGACTTGAAGAAAGTTGGTTACGGTGGGTCTTAGACACCTTTATTTATACTATTTATTAAAATAATAGACTCGAATTTTTGGGCATTAATACCGAGAAATCGGAAGAGTACTGTCTTTTGATTTATATATTTTTAAACATTATTGGTGCTTGAAGATTACAATTTGTTTTTAATCTTTCTCAATCAAGCTTCGCGAATGAATAATCAATAGAAATTTCTTTAAAAAATCCGGAAATCATGTGGATAATTTTGGATTTTACAATCTTGCGCATGCGTATTATATTCACGCTAAATCACGGGAGGCTCTTTATTTTATGTTACCACAATATTACATTTGCATGGATAAACTCAGAAACGATATTACAAATACGTGTAACTTTTCATGGAAAATTTGTCATCAAAGGAAATACGGGAGATAACTCTAACTCAGTGCATTTAATATGAAAAATCCCAAGAGTTCCGAATGTCAACATGGTGTGTAAATTCGAAGAGAGTAAAAAAAAGACGTTGGTAAAAAAGTGTTGAATTCTTCATTAATATGAATAAATTTTTTAGATGAAAGGTATTTATACAGCCTCTAATGGTTTTTTATGTATAATTTGACTATTAATTTCAATACAGCTTCATTAATTTTTTCCAAAATCGTTTCGGAGCGATTCTTCAATTTTCAGTTACATTACGGGTACGGGTATATATGGGAAGCATTTTAAATGTGGCGAAGGCCTGTCCAGAGACACAGTTACTGTTAGATTATTCTAACTAAGCAGAGTGTAGTTAAATTAATAGCGTTTTTGTAGGCCGCTTAAAGCTTGGTTATGTAAATGTCAACAATACGGTGTATCTATTTCTTAAATGTCCAATATCATATGCAATGTCAAGTAATGTCTAATAACTTATAATAAGTATTGTTTTATTTAGTGTATTTCGGAGTGAAAGAAAAAGGGAGAACTCAAGAAAAGCTAGTTTTATTTTAGAATCTAGACTCTTTATTTAATTCAGTGCATGACAATAAATAACAATGTCAAATAATTTAATGATGACGCAACTGTTTTCATGTGTGATAAATTACACAAATCCGTTGCTATAACAGCATTTTACTCACGTCTACAGGATAATTAAGGAAGCGATTCATTTGCAGACAACACATACGACCATTATAATCAAAACTGTAATGGATAAGGTCTCAATAACTCAGGAGTGCATATAATGACGTGTAAACACTGGTCTTAAGGTACACTATCTATGTGATAAAGAGCGGTAACTCCCACTTGAAAAGATAATTATTCATCCATCGTAATTTTTATCCCAAGTTACCGAGAAATTGCTCGCAGATGTTGATTAACAAGGTAAACTACAGAAATTATTACTTATACTGTGTTGTCTATTACAAATTCAAGTTCTAAATACATAGTTCTTATCAAAATAGCAAGGAAATCTCTTTAAAAAAAGCAAACAAATAAATAAACACAATTGCTTGGCAACAAGAACTTATTGCAGGAAGCCAATAGTAAATAGTACAAATGTTTTGTAAAAAATACATGTAAAATATGAAATATCACATTAAAAATCAGAAGATGTGTTAAATAATATACATGGTAAAGTGTATTATTAAGCACATTTTCTCACATGCATTGTTCTATACATGTATATGTAGGTTGTTTCTATATAAACATTGTGCTATTTTTTCTACACATGAATCCTTCTTGCATCAATATATGTGTGTAGAATCTAAATTAAGAAGGATCACTTATTTCGAGCTTAATATATTGTGTAATAATATAAAACACATACAATGAAGATACATTATGAAAATTATCACAGCATGCATAAACCTCCGTTTGGTGCAAATATTGGCATTAATTTTTAACGAAGTTACTTTAACCGACTCCGATCCGACTTTTATTGCGATTGTCTTCAATTCCGTTTAAATGCCTCGTCTTTGATGCGGACTTGCTCTGCCAAATCAGGTCGGCCATTCTTCATAAATGCATTGGTCAAAACTGTAACCTAAATTATCAAAAGAAAATCCAGTAAAAAATGTATCCCATGTGCACATTTCATGTTAATCCCTTTATCAACGAATAAGTTCTAGCAATGGCATAATGACATATTTGTAGACAACCTGCAAGCTTAGAAATTTCGTCAAAGAAATATCGTCTTAGAGGTGAAAAGGGGTAATAAAAAACTCACATCGATTAAAGTATGGTCATTACTTAGAAATTCGACCATTTCTTTCTTTATAAGCGAAGGGAGGGGGTATGTTATTTTAAAGTTTCAATTGGCCCGTTAACAATTGAACAAATAAAATAATAGTAATTTATGGTAATTGTTTTATAGACAAATTAACACTTTGCAAAGAAGAATTGGGATATATTTTCCATTGCAGAGTCAACCTAAAGGTCAAAAGGTCGAACACTTCAAACATTTTGGCGTCCTGCGATGGAATTTTTAACTAAAAGTTTTAATTATTTCCTTTAATGTTTGGATAGCACTGCCCTATCCTGGAGTAGTCAAAATATAAGCTTTAGACGGGGAGGGTTTCTGTTGTCAAATGAGTTGTGACTAAGATACAAACCCTAAACTACAAAGGATGGCGGCCAAGGGACATAACCTTTAGTAAGTGTGGATTCAACCATCTGGGACAGCTCGCAAAAGGCCTAAACAGTAGTTTTATTAATAAATAAAATAGATATCTCTATTATCATACAACCCTTACACCATTGACGCTATAAATAAAAAAATTCACCCCTTGCTTAGAAATCAATAAGGTGTATGCTCCTGATCGTGACCCGAAGTGACTTGCGTCCGAGAGGTTTACATTCTTAGATGAAGGTATTGATGTCCATACATACTTGTTTTGTTTTAATATTGGATAACGCAAACTTTGACCACTCCCGGTATAAAGATAAAACAGACAGAAATAACCAAAGTTGCAGGCCTTGCTGATTATACTGTAGAGGGAATCTTTTAGACGGAGGAGAACGCCTTTATCTTACGCCGTTTATTAGAATATATTCTGTTTTATCCCACCTTATCAATGGATTTCGGCATTTTCTTCAACCATGTGATCAACATCTGATAGCGCGCGTCTTCCTCCGTTGACTCGCCTATCTGCGTGTTTCTGAGAATTGCCTGGATTCGCGCCCTGCTGATATTTAGAGTCATCGCCACTTTCCGCCATTCGTCGCCCATGTCTGCCGCTAGATGGCGCATTAAGTCGTCATTAACGGGGTCTGAATCGTTCCGAATAACAACCGGTGCTTGGACAGGCAAAGGTGCAGGTTCCACGTGATACTGCAAATATAGTGTTAATGAATTAAAGAAGGGGACCTTTATCTCTCTCTCTCTCTCTCTCTCTCTCTCTCTCTCTCTCTCTCTCTCTCTCTCTCTCTCTCTCTCTCTCTCACTCTCTCTCTCTCGATCGAGTTATCAATTAGAAAATATGGAAAATATAATCTCTTTAAACGAGAACAACAACAAATCCCCATCACAAGCTAGTGATTTCTATGATGTCATAATACCAAATTACCAAAATCAGTTATCTTTCCGATGTACCGTTTATACGAGGTGCGTTTAAAAAGTTTCCCATTGCATGTAGCTTTAGTTGCCACAACTTCTATTCGTTACATGGCAAATAGAAACATCACAATCCCCATCGCCTCCCACTAACATCCCACCCCAAAGCGGCACACGCACTAGTTACCGTACTCTTTATAACTATATGCCCATTCCTGAGTGAAGTCATAATATACCTTGGGTATAGTGATAGGAATTTCACATATCAGAATCTTCTTTTTCTCCTTCCGCACACAAAAAGAGTTCTCATCGAGCACGGACTCTTTCCGGGCCACCGTCTTTTTGTCCGGAACCACGTACTGGATCCTGTAAACTTCCACTACTCCCCGGAACACGTGGAAATTCCGCTGTAGGTACTGGTCCACCTCCGATAGGAAAAACTCGGTGGACGAAGGAAGATTAGAATTGTAAACAAATTTCGGACATTTCACGCTAGAGTTATTTTGAATATTGCCCCGGAAGTTGATTTCGATGATGTCCCCTTCGCAAACGCCTACTATCTGACTCGGATCCGGTCCGTCTTCAAATCCGTCTTCGTTCAAATGCTTGATTACTTTGTTGATTCGGCTGACGGGAGCTACTTCGAGCCGTGTGTCAAACGGATTATCAGATCTAAATGACAGATTAAACAAAGTATATAATGCATGAGAGAAAAGTAATTTTACAGAGTTGAATTTTTTTTTTTTCAATTTTTTTTTATCTTCTTTTAATTATCGGTTTTCTTCAAATACATAATTATATTCTTATGTGAAATTTAATGTATCTTATATAATACCTCTGTTTGATTACAACTTGAACATATCGTTTTTGTAGCAATTCAAAGATGGCAGGACGACATAAACGGAAGCAGTTCCTCCTCTGTGTTGGTTCGAACACGTAGGACCATGAACCTGGAAAAACAATGGATCCAGTCAGGCGAATGTTTGACATACCTAATCCACATTTAATAAATTTTCATTTGGAAAAAAAACCCCTAAGCCCTTAATAAAGTACTTTATTTATGATGTTTTAAAGTTTTCTTGTGGAGTATTTGATTTCTTTAGGGTTATCTCTGCACTTAACAAAGGAGCTGAGATGGGGGGGGGGGGATTTGTGTTTTATATAATTATATAGATAATGCGTCCGCTCAACGCTATCAGATCGAATAAAAGTAAATCAATCTCTGTATACGCATTCTTTTACTATAGAAAAGTAATCATCATTTAATGATCATTTATTCTTGGCATGGGGGAGGGGGGGGGGGGGCATACATACAGGTAAACGTGTAACCCAGATAAAAAAAAAGTGCTCCTGCTAAGAACGAATAAAGAACCTATAGTTTTCCTACATGATATGAAGAGAATTAGAAGGTAACAGCATACTGCAATGTATGTATGGTAGTACCAGGTATAATAGGGTACTAAGCGGCCAGTTACTTACTGCTCTAAAGGTTTTTCGATAGTAAACTGCAGCAGATCCAACTTGACTTGCGCGATGTCCACTTCCGGCACGACAAACCATTTTCCTGTTCCGGTCCGCGCCACCAGATACAGATTATCGTTTTCGTCATCTGTTAGATATTATATTATAAAAAAAGTAATTTCTGCGTTTGATGTCGAATTAACAGAGATATGTTCATTACTATATTAATTTACAAACTATTCAAACTATTTTTAAAAGAACAGCTGCTTTAAAAGCTAGACAACAATACACAACTAATTACTTCATTAAAATAAAAATCGACAGTCATAGTCTCAAAGTGGTCAGGTATTTAACGTTAATTGCGAAACATTGAATCATGAATTGTACAAAGCATACTTGTTTATGTGCATTGATTTCGTGAACCCACTCCGCAACTTCCTACCGTCGTTGAGAGCGTGCCCCCCCCCCCCAAACGTCGATGTACCACTTGGTCGCTTAAACATCAACCAACACTCCTCAACATCCCCTATCCCGATTACATACCGGCATTCTCAGCATTATCGCCAATGTACCATGCTTTTGGTTGCCTAAATCACACATACCCTCCCCCATTCACTCTCCCTACTACCCCCGCCTCCCCACAAAACAACATACCCCCCCCCCCCCATTGACTCCCCCTGCCCCTCCCCCCCCCCCCGACAACCTACCGTCGTTGTGGGCGTAGTCCCCCATGTACCACTTGGTCGGTTTCGGTTTCTCTTCTTCCGGTGGCGCATTGATTTCCGCCAGCTGTTCTTGGAGCGTCTTCTTTTTCGGTTTGGCCTTGTTCTGCTTTCCCTGGTTTTCCTCCTTCTCTCTAACGTCCAGTGGGAGGGGGTTGATCTTCTGCGGATTCTTCATCTTCTCCTCTTTCAGTTTCCTCATCTGGGCGATTTTTCGCGCCTTTGCGGGGTTCGGGGGACAGGGTAACGTTATCTGGCGAGAAAACGAAGATTTGAGTAACACGAGGGAGGACATAAGTCACATAAAGCGGATTTCTGTATAGTAAAATATGGTCAAAATCAAAATATGTAGGTCATCTAAATACAAAATACAACTTCAAAAAATGCATTGAAAACATTCAACTTTTATTGTTTTTTTTAATACCTAATAAAAGATCTATATTAATGTTCAGTTCAGCTTAGCTCACAGAGAGAGAGAGAGAGAGAGAGAGAGAGAGAGAGAGAGAGAGAGAGAGAGAGAGAGAGAGAGAGAGAGAGAGAGAGAGAGAGAGAAGTACCACTATGGGTTTGTGGAACTCGTGGGACTCCCACTGCGTCTGTAGGATGGGACTGGAGGCCAGCAGGTGTTTACAGTTCCCGTTTTTGGACTGGAGATCGTGTACTGTTGCCGAGTCCACCGGCTGTACCTAAAGACAGAGCACCGACTTACATAAGATAACGTTGGTCGTATATTTCAAAAAATATACCGAGTACCTAATCAATCGCATGCGCGGATCCAGAAATTTTTCCTGGGGGGTAACGAAGGATAATTTTGTTTGTCTGAAAGGGGGGGGGGGGGGGTGGCCATCATATTTGGTAATTTTACTTTTTTTGGAATTTGATGTTAATTATTGTCAAGAGGTTTCGGACCCCCCCCCCCCCCCCCCCCCCCCGAACCTACTCTAGATCCGCGCTTGTAAAATACATGTATCGTATAAACAATATTTTGAGTTTATGGATTTCACATACTTATATAAATATTTGATGCATGTAGAACAATTCAATTTCTAGAAAGACCATCCATCTTTTCACTAGAATATTTTATTTAACACAGATCAATAGAAAACAAAGTCATATTTGCGGTAATGATTTTTCTGTAAGGAAGACTCTTTCATATATGTCAAAATACATTCAATGAATCATTGATTGGTGTATTCTGTTTCTCTAAAGCATCCCAGCTTGCGATGCAACATCGAGTTCTTCTTGAAAAGAGAACAATGACAATAATATCGACATGTTTAAAAATGCAAGCCAAATATTCACTGGCATCAATAGCTATCATTCGGGGGGTTGCAGTGATGGGATTTTCTATGGATCAAGAATTGTTTGTTGTTCATTTTCTATGTTTATCAGTTCTTTAAAAGCATGTAGTTTAGTTTACTCTTTTTAAAAGTAGAATAAGGCGGGTTGTGAAGGGGGGGGGGGGGGGGCAAGGCTCTTTTCATTTATCCGGGGGATACTTTTTTGTACTTTCTGAGAAAAAGAGTGAGGATAAAGGCTTAATGTTGTATGAATATAACATTATGTTTTGCTACATTTCAGATACATTTAAATATAATTTATTTTCTTTGGAACGCACTTCTTAATTGGCTGGAAAAAAATTGTTTAATAAAAGCCCCCCCCCCCTAACATTGATTCTGTTTTTCTTGCTTAGATCATGGCATTGTATTTCTTGTCGTTTAACAATCAATAGTATGTTATGCATTATGTTACCCCTCAGCACTTCTTTTCAAATTAAGCAGATATATGGTCTCTTGCCTGAAGTAAGATGTGTTCTTTTCTGTAGAATGTGTCCCTGGCAACCGTTACTGTGATTCGGTGGTCACACGATGACGTCAGTTTGGACGGTCGCTTGGAAAACGTGACGTAATCTCTCTTCAGTCGTGTCATCACTGCTAGTGTCAGAAAATCTTTAATTTCCACTTGGACGAATTTCAAATCCTATATAAAAATACATGAACTGTTCATGAATATAGTGAAATAAGAAAAAAAAGTAAGTGATAACAATTACAAATAGCGTTTGCTTAAAGGGTGATGTCAAAAGATCAATATGTCAGAAGAAAAAAAAAGTCACATAATTTGGGAAATGTTGTGGCGGGTAATAATCCTATGAAGTTAATGTCATCCTACATCAACAATAACATTTAAAGTGAATATTTCCCAAGGGACATTATAGAACTGTATTTGAATCGGAATTCATCTCATATTACGATTCTTTTTTTCCTTGGGGGGGGGGGGGGGGCTTGATGAAAACTAGTTGATTTCGATCATTTATTTTTATTTTTTTTTTAAATTGAAACTGAAATCGCTACTTAAAGAACAATAGAGTTTTTCCCCTTTGCACGTAAATCGCGACCCATTTTAACAAGCTGAGAGTTTAACAGCTCTCTTAAGCAATAAATTTAAACTAAAATAACAGAGCATTCCGTCTCTACTATGAAATATGGACCTGAAGTTTATTCAGAGATTTTCTTTCTCTAAAGGCACATTTCATTGTTAGGAACTTTTTCAAAACAAAATTATAATATACTATTCACCTGAATTTTTTCTCTGCTTTTACGTTTTACAACATTGAAACAATTTTCTGTAAATTATACACAATACACAGCGCAGAAAGCGCGAAATTTTATCACGCGATTGACCATAAAAGTAAAAGGCTTTGAGTTAAAGATTGTAAAATCTTAATTAAAATGATACTGAAATTCTTGTTGTTTTTTTTCATTTTGTGGAACACTCCGCCAAAAAAAACACCAACAAAAACCCCCAAAACAAATATTTATTCCCCCCCCCCATTTAATCTAAGGTATAAAAGGTAAACTGTGAAACATAAATAAAAATAAAAATGGGAAACGTTGAATATACACCTTATGGTTGTCATACGTCACTTCCGTACTCGGAATTTCTCGCCACTCTCCTTTAATGTCCGCCTTTACAAAGGCCTCTCGGGAATGACCGCTCGCTCGGGAAATTGTGAAAGGAATAGCCACGTAAATGGGACTCTGAAATAAAAGATATAAATTAAAGATGAACTAATAACTGGGAAAATGGACAAGCGCGTAAAATCTGAACGCATTTTAGTTCACATAACAGATACATTTTACATATAATTATATATATACATATTACAATGTACATGTAGTTACATAACATGTATACGTTGTACTTCAACATTCTCTGAAAGTCAGATAAAGTAATAAAGTCTGGACAAATCCCTATTATTTCGTTATTTCGGTATTCTTAAAACTATTCATGTGTTTAATATAGTTTCAAGAGTTTATAGATAGACATATTTGTTGATATTTTTGACGTCCATTTTTGTTCCATCTTTTTTGTTTTATCAAAACTTTAAATTATGAAAAAACTTCAAATGTATATTTGTACAAATAAAACAAAGAATTACAGTAAAATGACAATGTTCATTTAAGGGGGCCATTTTAGGCTCAAACCATATATAGTCCTTTAAATTAAATTTGATTTGAAATAATTACGGTTTGGATTGAACTAACTTGTATTGCTTACAAAACGTACGAATAATTAACAAAACCAAATTGCATCCAAAATATTTGGTGCCATATCGTGACATCGTTATGACCAATAAGGATGAAGCCTATTCTAGCCTTAAGTTTTAAATCCGTCTCTATATAGCATTTAACCACTCTATGCGGACATTTCTCAGAGCGTTCTAAATTCTGCCACTTAAAAGGGGTAAAATTCGTTTTACAAAGATTTACAGCAAACTCAAGTGAGGGCTTCTCTAACGACATTTTAACAATACAAATATATGTCCCTGCTCTTGAGAGTCAGAAATAACACAGAGTGGCCGCATATGACCCGTTTCTAGCAGTAGGGGATACAAAAACAAAAGATTTGGAGAGTCCCCATAAACTATCTCAAGAGACTACAGTCCCAGTGTAAATAACTCTGTTGAAGTTTTGTTTTAATCCTGCAGGAAATACTCGAAAAAAAAAATAATCTCAGCTGGGGCAAAAAAAATAAAAAAAAAAAAAAAATCAACGATAACGTTTAGAATAGAGTCTAAGTTTTAAGCCGGATGTTCGTTTTTTTTTTATGACTGACTTCTTCTGCTTAATGCTAATAATGAAGAGGAATAATCATTCATCGGCAATATAAACTGACATTTATTAGTTTGTTTAATGTAGACAGGATTTTGTGTACATAAGAGAAATATATTCAAGTCAAATCAATAAAAAGATTAATTTTTAAAAACCCTACAAACCCTTCTTACACGTACTTCATTGCTAATGTTTTTTTCCCTATAAAAACACTTTTATGTATGTTACTTCAAATACGTCAAATGTTCTACATTTAATTATGTTCTTAACACATTGTATGTTGCCAGATTTTGGAATGCATGGAAAGGTTAATCTAACATTATTATTAAAAAAAAAAAGTGTTTGAATAACTAAAAATTTCAAATTGATATTGCTGAATTAATAGAATAAAAATAATATAGCTTAAAATTTTTCTAACTTTAAAATTTACCTTTCTCTGTTTTATGGACTGAAGAAAATGAAAGCTTACAATGGGGTCACGTTGAATTTAACTTTTCAACCTTGTGAAACAAGATTTTTTAATTAAGGAAGCAAAAAGGTCGAGACCATATTGAATATTTTTAAGCCTCCAAACATAGAAGAGTTTGGTAAATAAACAGAATGTTTAACACATCAACTGTCTATCAGAATGCAAGTGAGAATGTAATATTTTTAGTTTATCAGTTGTTGTCTCGACAATAAGTTGTTGATCACACAGCCACGTTCAAGAAAATTTCTAGATAATATAATTATATTAACCTGTAACTTAATGTTCTCTGACGTAGGAGCCAGTTGAATGATGCTGCCCATCAGTTCTTCTTGAGGCCCGTATATCAGGTCGATATCTAATTGGTCAATTTCTTTGCACGTGACTGATGACTCATCAAAGCTGTTAGGTTTTCCGCGAATAATGCAAGCAAGATCGCTGCTACCCGATAGTTGCATTCTGAAATTATATTGTATAAATTTGAAAAAAAAATCAGCTAAAATTCGAGAACGTTCTATAAAAATCACGTGTCTTAAACACATTGAAATCAGAAGAATTTACAACAATCCTGTTGTATTTTTAAAATCCTCTTGTAAAATGCTGAAATGTATTACAATGTATATATACAATAATTAAAACTACAATCTAAATTAATTCAAATGTATATCCATTTTATAATACACCTCAGTTTAATATACTAAATTGTAGAAAACGCTTACATTGGTATTCTAATTTCACATGTTGTTGTTAATTCTCTCTCTCTCTCTCACTCTCTCTCTCTCTCTCTCTCTCTCTCTCTCTCTCTCTCTCTCTCTCTCTCTCTCTCTCTCTCTCTCTCTTAAATCATATCAAGTGCAACGATTGCTTGTCTTTATCCGCGGCAGATTATAACTGAGTTTTTTTAGGACTTTTTTTTTTTACTAAAAAAATCAATTTCTAAAATTTTATTAATACATCTCATGCTAATCTTCAAATTAAGATTCATAGGGATTGCAGAAGAAAGGTACAGCAGATCCAGAGTATATACCACCCTTTAAAACTAACTTAACGAAGGTCCCTTACTCATGTGCCGGCCAGTTTTCCCAAACTGCGGCTTTCTCCGTCCCAGCTTGTTTCCCGCCGCTTCCATTCGGCTTCTTTCGCTCTTTTCTCTTCTTCTTGTTTACGAGCTTCCTCTTCCTGTTGCTTTCGCAACTCCTCCATCTTTTTAACCTCTTCGCGTTTTCTCCTCTCTTCCTGTTGCGCGCGCAACTCTACTTCTTCCTCTATTCGTTTCGCCTCTTCCTTTGCCCTTTCCGCTGCTATTTGAGCCCGGACGGCTGTGCTTTCGGTTTCAGCGGATAATCTCAGTGCCTCGGACAGATCAGAGTTTGCTTTCGCAATTTCTGCATTAAGTTTAGCTAGTTTTTCGGTCAACTCTCGTTCTTCGACGCTTTGCAGGTCATCATCTGAAAATAAATAAAATATAAATATATAATTATATAACAATAAAATATTTCGTTAGATTTTTGTAGCATAGAAATCTAAAGAGACTTTATGGACGGATCCAGAAAGCATTTTGCCCGTCCGATGTCTAATTTTAGTACCTTACTTTATTTAAGAATTTAATAAATTTGAATTTTCCAGGAGGGGAAGGGGGGGGGGGGGTCCCTCACTTCCCTCTACATCTGCGCAGGTCACATTATGAGTTCGACAGGGTAGATCGACGTGGAGCTAGGATTAAGTCGGATCGCCCAAGATCTTAAAATTCCCCGGAACGCCATCTAACTGTACCCTTTCATCTAAAGTAGAATTCATATTTATTAAGATTTAATCATGTATATAAATGGAATGTTTACTGAGACCTTTCTTATATATTCATTTTAGTTTCGGATGACGGTCTAAAGCGGCAAACGATTAAAAATTCAAGTTTGGAAACAACCATACAGATAAGTAAACAAAAAAAACTAAGCTTGAATATGCATCAAATGATCTTTTATTAATTTCAAATAAATATTTGTTTAAGAAATAAGATTATTTTGTGATCCATTTTGTTTGTTTAATGTGCAGATACGACGAAAATGATTTCAGAGGACGTCAATTTGCAAAATGAAAAAATAGGTGATAAGATTAATTTTCTATTGTATTAAATTGGTGAAAAATATACTCCTATCAGCTTTTTTGGTCAATATCACATGAACAATGAAATTCTACAAAAGCAACATATCAATCTACATAATATGTTTAAACTTTGTCGTTTATGTAAATATAAAATGAAGGATTGAGAAGAATATAACAACTACCGATTCAAAACGTTTTTAAAGTTTTCACAAATGCACCAGTTAATCATCGAGGCCCATAACAAATCAATTAATTTTTCGTACTTTTACCAAAAAAAGGTATTCTATATATACTGATGTTTGTAAATTTGCAACATTAAGACCCCCCTCCCCCCACCAAAAAAAACCATAAAAATAAAAAAATTGAAATAAAATAAATAAACAATGACTACTTACAAAAACAAGAATTTTTTATAAATCAATACTCTTTTTTAAAAAAGAAAAATCCACAGAAAAGCGTGTATTGATATCAAGGCGGGTGTATAGAATTAGAACAAGTCCCGTCAAACGTTAAAGCTGTACGCCGAACCAATATTTAGCAAAGGCCAACTGACCGATATTAAATTATCCCTCACACACGTAACAACAGACGTAAACTGGGGCAAATACATCTATGATCATTTAGAATGTGAGAGAGAACACTTGAAATATTTAAATATGCTGGTGCTTGTTTAAAAGCCTAAATTGACTGTTTTTCTTGAGTTAATGGATGAGTTGAAATTACAACGCCATCACTGAAATTTCCCTATCTTTTAAACGCGAATATTTCCGCACGTCTCCTCGAAACAAATCAACTTTGCAGTTTATGGGGTGGAACCTTGACTAACATCAAAAGCCTGCTTCTCTGTTCAAGTGAAAATGGATGGCTTATTATTTTCCTGTGCTGTTCCAGAACAGAAATCACTTATTGCTCATAAATAAAGTTAAAATTGCCAATTGATATATAAAAGTTTAAATGTGAATTCATACACTCTATTGATATGATAGAAATGGCAAACAAACAAAAAATAACATTTTAGTAATTTTATGTTTCTCAGTGACTTTAAAAATCTATATTTCAAAATAAGAGCAACAGTTTTGATTTATCATTGGACCACCTTTCGTTTTATATAGACCTAGGTTTCACAATAATACAATGTTTCTTCACTACCCCCCCCCCCCCCCCAAAAAAAAAAGAAAAAAAGAAACACGTTCCACTAGAAATATTAAGAAAAAGACCCAGTTTACAATTACTTTTAAAGTAAAGAAAAAACACTCCATTAATTTTTACATGAAAGATAATGATTTTTTTATTTGCTTAATGAGCTGTGTCCTTTTGTGTTTCATCGAGTCTAATTTTGACATGTTTACAAAACAATTCTTGATTTCCCGCCAAGGACCACTCCCTAAACTGTCCCTCAACAATTTACCTGTTGACAGGTAAACATACAACCCGTATTTATATCGATGGGTATTTTTCGCCAAAACAAGGGGCTATGTTTATCTGTGTTGTCTTACGACAATAGATTTAAACGGTGTTTATTAAGAAGTTGTTGACGTCATCGCAAGAAGAAGAAGAAGAAGAAGAAGAAGAAGAAGAAGAAGAAGAAGAAGAAGAAGAAGATGATGATGATGATGATGATGATGCAACGATAACAATACCGGGTATAACAATCATTATAATTAACGTGAGCGCGATGATTATAATTATGTCGGATACGAATTTTATTTATTGAACTAAACTTTTTCAATCGTTTGTCAATCGTAGTATAAAATTAAAATTCAATTCTATTTATTTATTTATTTTTGGTTCTATTTTTGAGGAGCCGGGCTTTTGCTAATAGAGCTGAGGGTTTTGGTTAATCTATACCTTCTATTAGTTCAGTTCAGTTCTATTTATTTATTTTGGTTTTGGTTCTATTTTTGAGGAGCCGTGCGTTTTCTGATAGAGCTGGGGGGTTTGGGTGAATCTACCCACTGTTTTTTCAATACTGGCAATCAACTGCTCTGCATTCCTGTTATCTTCCATTAAAGCGACCTTCAAACAAACACTTTGACTCTGGAGAACGATTTTCAATATCTTTGTAAACACCACTCGAGGCCTCTAAGACTACCCCAGGACGCGATCTCCCCCCTATCATGTTGTGTTGAGATAGATAAACATCCCGTGATCTTCTGGTTGTAAGGACCACACGATTTACTGACCCGATTTAACAGCGGGACTCAGCAGGAACCGGTCCAACAGATTTGTCGCTGGGTAAGGGTCTACATATATATTCACAAACGAGCGATCGAAGAAAACGGGCCGACATGAAGAGTCGTTTCTCAGACGCTTTTTAATGGGGTGGGGGTAGGGGTAGGGGTGGGGGATTGGGATGGAAAGGGTGAGAAAGCAGAGGAATCGTCAATTTAAGAGGATTTACTATAGTATATGGTTTAAACATTTTAAAATGAGGAAATACTTAAAGTACACAAGTGGTAGTTATTTAAAGGCTAATTCGAAGATGAAACTGACGGCAACTTGTATATTTGTTTCTAAATTAGAAAAAAAATTAAATTAAAACCAGACACGAATATTTTAATTTTAAAAATTTTGAAATTAAAATTTAATGATTGCTAAAACCCAAGCTGGAGAGTAAGTACAAAATATTCAATGGATATCTCAAATTACGAGCGCTCTGATATTAAAATGCTTCATTTCAATTAAGTTGAATTGCTTATTAGTAAACAAAATCAAATCACATAGAAAGATCTGAGCTTTTTTTATAGGGTACTACTCAAACAAACAAATCGAAAGCAAAAAATCAAATCATCGAATGTGTTTGCCAACCTGTCAAATTTCGCGAATATTTGTTTAGTTATTGTTGTAAGCTGGTTGGAACGCATACATTCAATTAGAGAATATTAAACAGACTGTTCTCTATGACTGAGTGAAGTACTACAATATTTGTACTGAGAACATTGTCAATATTTGTGCGATATTTGTTTGAGGGTAATTGAATGAATGGGACCACTCGGGCCACAAGACAAAAATATCACCCTCAAAAATGACCAAACACATGACAATATCTGGCATGCTTAAATTATTTAAAAAAAATCGAACAAGAATATTGGTCACTGAGAGAGGATAAAGTTATCATTCCAACTTAAACTAGAAGCGTCACCACATCATCATCATCATCATCATCATCATCATCATCATCATCATCATCATCATCATCATCATCAAAGAAATAGATACCACTGCCATTATCATTATCAATTTTTATATCTTCAATACAATATGTACCACCAACATGTAACTTACTACTAAGCATTATAAACTTCATATTAATTATCATAGATACAGTGTATTGTAATACCATCCCCATTGGCTAAGTTTATTGTCAGACAACATCAATATAGTACTGTACTATTATATCATTATCACAATCATAATGAAATATGTTATATGTGGTCAGTTAAACATATCTCTTTGAAGCATCACTGAATTCCGACTTTATCAACATTTTGTGTTTTATAAAAAACGCAGAGCGTAATGTAATTCGTTATTTTAAGTTTGAGGTTCATAACATTAAAGATTTCTTACCTGTTCTGATATCGAAAGCCTTTCGGGATACACTGAATTGGATGTTTTCCTTGACTTGCTTCATCTTCATTCGTAGCCCCTCGAGCTGCTGCTGGCTGTTCTGCGTCTGCTGTTTGAATTCCTCGATGGTGTTTGAGATCTGCGCCACCACGCCTATTAGATCCTCCACCGGGTAATCCTCGTCAACATTCTTATAGCGGTCAGAATCAAAGATTTCCGTAAACTCCAGAATGTTGTCGTTAAACGAGCGAATGTTAAATCCGTCATCTTCTCTCGATTTCTCCGCCCAGAGTTCCCTGTCGTCATTTGCACTGTCTTCCGGTTCTGTTATCGTCACTTCCGGTTTTGCATCGTCTTCGTCTCTTTTTGCAGTGTCCTCTGCTTCTGATGTACCTTCTTCCGCTTTGAGTCCATTTGTCACTTCCTCCTCATCTGTGATGTCATTTCCCCCGCTCTCGCGAGAATTACCGTTAATCTCGTTTACTGACTGCACGGATGCTATCACTTCCTCCTCTTTATCTTCCGGAGGCGCCGTTCGTTTTTTAGCAGATGAAGATGGCCGTTTACTTGTTTTCGTTGAACCGTGACCCCCGCCGTGGTCATGGCGACCGTGACCTCCATGGCCCCCATGACCCCCGTGCTTCCGTTCGCTGGGCATCGTTCGGGTTTATTCTCCGTTCCTGAATAAAATAAGAACAAATCAACAGTAAACGTTAACTTTCTTTTTTTCCTCTGTAAAACAATCAGACCAAATGTGTCGAGATTTACTCCCTTTTCAAGAACACGCAAAGAGTTGATAAATATGACGAATTACACAGAGCAAAATGATATACAACTTTTCTATCTTTTTTTTTACGATAACAGAAGTATTCTCAGTAATCTTGAAGACCTCTATAAATTACTCTTCAAAAACACGTTTGAAAGTAAATGTATAATGACCAATAGACTAGCGTTAAATTTTGGGATTTTGTGCATTCCATGCTGTAAATCATTTAAACATAATAGAAAATGTTGAAATTTTTTATTTATGTATAAAGGGGTACGTGTATGGGAAGGGGCGAGAGGTTCAAGTCGTGTCTTATTTTTCAAGAAGGAAAGACCCTTAGCTTATATGTCAAACCCGTTACTTGTACTGAAGAAAAAGTTTGAATCAGAATAAGCAGGTGTTCGCGAAGTCAACTGAAGTCAAAATAGAAGGGGAAGCGAAATATTACAGTGTCGGTATATGCAGGTTTTGCTGTCATTTTTTAAAGTACTGTAATGAATTGTTTTGAAATAATACACTCAGATCTCTCTGCATTCATCGATCTTCCTATATACCTGAATATGTCATTCTACACGAAAAAGATTATGCTGAAAAGCCAAAAGGCATGGAATGAACTCGAAGATAATGCTAGCATTTTTTTCCAATAAAATATTTAAATGAAATTGGAGAAACGCGACCCTGTGAAAAAATCTGCTGATGCGAAACATAGATTGTTACAACTTATTTGCATGAAATGAGAGTTGGTTTTGAGATCTATATTGAATTTTTCCAGCACTGCCTGACATATCGCGTCTGTTTATTAATTCCTCGCGGGAACAGAACGGGATGGTTATAGGACCAGATACTGTTGTGTTATGTTGTTTGGGTGAGGTGCGAACGGGTGAACATGGGTCGTGGTCCATTTAACTGTAACGTTTGTTGATAAATAATAAAAATTTACAGCAAACCAGATAATCTTTTTTTTGGGGGGGGGGGGGAGGGGGGGTAGGGATGCTGGGTGGTAAAAAAACTAACCATTAGATCTTCCTTTATTTTTGAGATATAATTTGATTACTTAAATTATAAACTTACATTTAGTAAAGAAAATAATATAGATATTTCAGTTTGGACATTTTTCATATTTTGCTATTTTTTTTACACTGCTCTTTTCTTTAGGAGATTAATAATGTCTAAAAATGGCCGCGACCTTCTAACCCTCTTGATGATAGAGCTTTAGAGCTAACAGGATATTAGGGTGAGGTTAAACGTTCTTATTCTTTGCGGACAAGCAAAATACAAGACGTTATAGGTCTCCGGAAGTTATGAGTTCATGAGATTACGTATAATTATAATGCTTGGTTCTGGTACCATTATACATGGGCAAGCTCACTTTTCTGTTATGGTTTTACTCAATATTCTTTTTGCAAAAAAGGAGAATAAAATCATAAGTGAGCTTGTCTTGATTTTACTATAATTAATGGAATGAATGCTAGTAGAATTGGGGATAAATACTTCATCGAAAAAGTTAAAAAATGAATTTTAGGAATGCGTTTAATTATGGGATGAAACTATTAATTCGGTATAGGCTTTTGTTCTGTATTGTGCTTTGAATCTTTATATCACCTCTCTCTAACTATCATTAAAAAGGGTCTCCGAACATCATCGATAAAAAAGAAGAAAAATACATAATCTATGAAAAACATCTAAAATGCGATATATTGATGCTATGTGTAAATTTCCCGTGGTAATATAAAACAAATATAAATTCAGGTTGATACAGGCACTAAACTCGTCAGGTCTACCTATTGTTTACCTCTACCTAGCAACCGCAAAATGATGGCTGATAGGGACCAAATTGCGATTGACTTTCTCCCTGTTACCCCCACTACAAGTACACAGATTACCGCCTCGCTGCGAGAAATGTATGATATATTTGGAAGATGATTATACGAGCCATTGGATATGGAAAATGGCAATTTGTTCGGGAAATTGAAACTATGAAAGCTTTATGAACGGCCTTTTATCGATGTCTTGTTACCTGTGAACATTAAAAGTTTCATCGCCAATAACAATTTCTTCACTTCGCAAGTGATGCGCGCATGTTTAAAGAATTCTTTCTACAATGAAAGCTTTTTCCCCTTTTATACTTGTTAAAAATGTTAATGGTTATATTGGACTCTCTCTCTCTCTCTCTCTCTCTCTCTCTCTCTCTCTCTCTCTCTCTCTCTCTCTCAAATAACCAGCGGAACAAAACAACAGAATCAATGCTAATGCCATATAATGGTTAGGCCTATTCAAACACACACCCTTGAACATGTTTACACAAAATGGGGTTATTTTGATAAATACCAATAATAGCTATTTGATTTTCATTTTATAATTAGATTTTGTTAAAAAAGCCAAGCTCAATATGATAAACGTGATGATATGGCAAGCAAATACAACTGCATTGATGTTTTATATATTCCTTCCTGTTAATCTTTAAACATTAATTATAGGAACAGACTCCGATTCTCTTACAAAGCTGTCAATTATGTTATGAAGACGATGAGAGAGAGAGAGAGAGAGAGAGAGAGAGATTACGCAAGGAAAATATTGGAGAAAAAATTATAACAGACCTTCAAAGTTCGGTTCAAATTTGAATATTGTTTTTTAAGAATCCAGTCAAAACACAAGTAATGCAATCTCTAAGTGAGGACCACGGAAGACATTAGAAACAAGTCCTTTTACCGATCGATAGATGAATCAGGGTGATGGGTCTCGCTATCTGGCCGTTAGGTTAGTATAAATGCATGCACTCTCATAGCCCATCTAACGGTACATGTACACAGAGAAAGAGAGAGAGAGATTTAAAGGCTGACATAGCCAGTGTCGGGCTTTGAAAAAGGGAGGGGGCGCTTAAATGTAACTTGATCTGTATATTTAATTTATACATTTACATACATACATGTACAAACAAAAACAGAAAGACGACAGGTAAACAGTTCTACATCGGCCAATTTATTTACCTTTTAAGTGACGCCCAAAGAAGCCCGTTTTCTTTCTTTTTTTTATATCCCATTTCCACCCCCATTTTCTCCCAACCCAATACCCCCATACTCTCTCTTTCTCTCTCTCTCTCTCTCTCTCTCTCTCTCTCTCTCAGAGGAAAATGTCAAACACTTAGAGAGTCTAATTTAACGTGTAGTTTAAAATCCGATTAGTTTTATTGTGCTACTTAAACAAAACTGTTGGATGGAAATCTATCATTACATGTATGTATAATCACCGGGTATGAATATTGATATTGAAATTAAAATAATGGGTCAATTTCATCAACATACCTTTCACAGCGGAATTTATG
This sequence comes from Magallana hongkongensis, assembly GCA_015776775.1. NCBI lineage: Eukaryota > Metazoa > Mollusca > Bivalvia > Ostreida > Ostreidae > Magallana > Magallana hongkongensis. The sequence goes on along the minus strand of VIAA01000013.1, from coordinate 1,025,109 downwards.
ATAATCGACACATTCGATTAGCTGAGGAAATAATCCGTGTCCCGGGTCTTGCGAGCGTACACAGGATGTTATGACCGAGGAATCTCTTTATTATTGGCCCGTGCTCGCTCGATCGGCGATATATGTTCAATCATTTTAAATGGATTTTCAATACCTCTTCTGTATTAGGAAAGTTTTGAATGAAAATACGTACTTTCACGGACGAGGTTTAAATTAAAAGCGCGCCTATTTTTAGAAAGATAAATAAATACATTAATTGTTAAAGTACGAAGAAACCGACTTTATTAATTTATTGAGCAATGTTAATTTATCAGCATTGTTGATTGTCCTTTTTTACCTGGGACAAATTCACCTGTCCAGGTAACCACGAGACATTGTTATGGGGATTATTCGTGGAGGATTAAGAGACAGGGTTACGGGGGAATGTCGGCCAGCACCTGTCTTATAATTATGTAATTATAACGAATGGGGATTTAAATAAAGTCGATCATAAGAGTCCTAGTTCAAAGCGAGATAACTCTAGAATGATGCAGGGTTTTACCCTTTTCTCTGTGAATTATGCATTTATATGCATATAGAAGATTTTATTAATAAATCTTGATTCATTACACACACACACAAAACATTTCTTGTCGTTCATGAATTTCTGTTGGTTGCGGACATTGTATGAAATCTGTTTTTGAATGTCTTTTTTTAAAAACCATTGATATAACGTGAGTAATGTACATGATCTATCACATTATCGATCACATGATTACATAGATGGAAGAGAAAACTTAATTATAATAAAATGCAAAGTTGGCCTTATTAAAAATGAGGCTGAAATGTCAACAAATCACCTATTAGATTGATTGGTCTAAAACTTTTGAAGGTGTTTTTTGAAGCCTTTTAAAAACTCATGTACTTTTATAAAATAAGCGTTAAAATTTACATTTACCTGGTTGTTTTTTTTTTTTATCATAGAAAGCTTCTCTTCTAAAGGAGGTTAATCTAAATTTAGTCTAAAATGGCTGCGACCAGTCAGCCCTCCTGACATTTCTTCCACATATCTGTAAGGGAATTCATTGCTGGCTCGCTTTTCTGTCGTTATTCCGTACTTCTATGTGTTTCAAAGGAATTTTAAAAAGAATTTCCAAAATGATAGAATAGATAAAAAAAATTATTAAGAAAAACCTAAAAAAATGAGAGGATAAAAGCAGAAAATTAATTAAAATCTCAATATGATATACATTTTTTAATTTAATGTAAAACTCAATATGATATACATTTTGTAGCTTTACATCAATTCAATTGAAACATAACTGTAGCAATTTCGTAATATATAGATATGTACAGTCAAACTTTGTTATCTTGAACTCAAAGGAACGGAAACGAATTTCGAGATAACCGAAAAATTGGGATATTGAGGTAGAGATACTTAAAGAAGAATATAGGGGAGGGATTAAAAAGATACTTTGATATTTCCATGGTATCTATAAAATGAGTGTTCGAGATGACGTATCAACAGTATTTGCATTCAATGATGAGTATTTCACCTCTTTTTCTTTAAAAATAAAATCAATCAAAATCCGATCTCTATCCTAACCAGTTGAAAGCAATTTACCAGCTATTTAGTATTAGCAATGCTTTGAATAACGTCTCAGACTCAAATATCAATATCAAACAAATATAAAGCACTGATTATTGCTTTTGTGATAAACACAAATTTTCATCCACTGTAGTAAGTACTATATACAGGGTTATTTTCGCCCCGTGTTATTTTCGCTCTTTTCCACTTGTAAACGGTTTCGCCCCGTCTAGATTTTTCCCAGACAAAGTTGTAAATAAAGAAAGATTGTTTAAAACATATGAATTCACCCATGCTTAACTTCGCTCCACTATTTAACAAGGAGGACGAAAATAAAACCAGGGTGAATATTTCCGTTTCTAATAATTGGTCTTGAAGTATGATTTGTATTTTCAAAAGCGATTTTTTACCAACTGTAAACAGGGAAAATAGTCTATATACTCTACAAAAGTGAACACATTGACAGTTGATTCAAGTTATTTACATAAAGAGAGAACGACTAAATTGAAATAAAATGTGTTAAAACCTTTTTTTTTTTTTTTTTTTTTTAGCAATAATGGTTGAAGCAGAGAGCGTCTTAGTGTTTTAAGAAAGGGAGTAACAAAACCCATAACCCATAACCCATAACCCCCTTAAGCTGTCGCTTCGTGGTGGAAGACAGTTCTAAAGAAAAAAGTTATATTTTTTTAAAAAATAATTGATGCATGGACAGGGAATAATAGAATCTTTTCGTTTTAAAAACTGAATTAAATTTCTAGTACTTAATCAGTTTTGAGGAGAGCTAAAATAAAAATTATTGAAGGTCTCTGCCTCTGGGTGGGGGAGAGGTGTTCCCTGATGGTACGGAGAGAGAGAGAGAGAGAGAGAGAGAGAGAGAGAGAGAGAGAGAGAGAGAGAGATGTGATCGCCTAAGTCAGTTTAATTGGACAGGAGGGAATTACACATACAATGTATTCTCATGTGCTCAAATTACGCCCTTCCTATTGAAATTGGTGTAATCTTGCTATTAAAGTGCATGCAGTTTTCTTTTTATAGTTTCGGTATTAGAGTTGTCTAGACTAAGTAAATGTATATTGTTTCTGCACGGATAAAGGGTGCATTCAGGGTTTGCATTCATTACATAGGTTTGCGTGTCGTAGACCACACATTTTGACAAAACAGGAGAAAAATATAGAGAGTTTTTTTTCAAAAGAAAAAAAAGAAGAAACTTTCACACAGACCAAACATTAAAATATTAACAAGCATTTGAGGTTTATTTCTTTTGTTTAGTAAATAGACCCCTTGTATATTGCAATCCATTTTAATGTAATGAAAAAGATGAATGCAAGAATGAATCTGTACTTTACACTTCAGTAAAACAACCCGGAATAAAAAAAAATGAAAAGCTTGAATTTCACTCTTTTAAGAGTCAATTTGATAACACAATTTTAACCTTTTTCCATGGAGAGTAAAATGTTCTGCAGACGAAGTTGACCAAAGGACTCCCTCGGTCGTCACGCATTTTGCTGCTTAATTTTTTTTTTTTATAATGACAAACAAATAATTCTGTGACATTACTTAAGAAACAACTCAATATGATATAACATATTGTCTAAATCCAGGTGACATTAGATGACACTTCAGATATATAATACTGCAAAGTCAACAATAGTTAAATGTACGTTTATATTGTCAAGTAATATACACTTGGAAATATTAGGAATGGCACTTTAAAATAAGCACACTACCAAAATATGACAACACAGTCAATAGAAAAAAAGAGCTGTAGAAAGTAAAGAAATACGTACTAAGGCTTGTTAGATATCATCTTCCCAAGTCAAGGGTTTCTGATCCGCTCCGCTCTACATAAATTTAAATATGTAGAGCAGGGCGGATCAGAAACCCTTGACTTGGGAAGATGGTTAGATATATATACACTTGAGATATTTTCTTTCCTGAGTACAGGCATCAAGCTGTGACGTTTAATTGGCAGGTAGCAGCACGGGGGGAGGGGGGGGAGCCCCTGACCCCCAACAATTTTTATGTCAGCCTTTTAATTTTTTATATCCTACATTTAACCAGTGTAAGCACAGTATTGTCGGGTTAGATGAACATAATTTTAAAAAGGAGATGATAAAAGTTTTGCCACAACGATGAATTTTTACCACCTTTTCTCTCCAATTTTTTTTTTTCATTCGCGTTTATGGTAAAACAAACTATAGAAGAGAGTGCCTCCCATGGGGTAGATGGTCGTTACACTCCATCCCAAATGTAGATGAGTCTGTCCCCCTCCACCTGCTTAAAACAATGGCATTATAAAGTGTGCTACAATGTTTACAATATCTAAAACAATTGCGAGTTCTCTGCCAATTTTCCGGTACAAAATCGCGAGGCTATAGATGTTCTATTCATCTCATTCAGTTCGATATATATAAGGCTTTTGAGACACTCCCTTACATGACCCGGATTTTTTTTCAAAGATTAAAATGATGATGAAACGTTGTGTTATGCGGTTATTGTGACATTGAGCAATACAATTTCAGGCACGTAGCATCGTTTTTGAAAGTGGGGGGCCAGAACCATCCAAAAAATCTTGACAAGCAAAAAAAAAAGGGAAATTTAAAGTTTCCAAAATCTTCAAAGACTCAACTATGCTTCCAAAAAAATTCTTCCCTACCGTATCGTCGATATTAACGCACTTTGAAAAGAAATGTTCAGGGTTTAGTGAAAATAGTTGATATTTTTATATACAATAGATAATTGTTTTAACATTGTTTAGCTTAATGTGTTATATTTAAAAAAGAACTCATTGCATTCGCAGCTAACTTGATAAACAGTTTCTAGATGAGAATTTTTTTTCTTTTCTCATACGACAATGTCGACAATTTACACAGAAAGAAAAAAAATCGTGAGGTTTGAAATATCCAAATATGACATATAAACTTCATCGCTTAGCAACTGCATTTTCCTTTTCTGAGTATGCAGCAAATTTACTAATTATCTAGTATATTGGGCTATGCCCGAACGAATATGATTTATAGATATGAATAATGGAGATCAATGTATAGTATATTTCAACTGGCTTACTGCAAATATCAAATAACACATCCGATAACAACATTTGAAGGAATAACATATTCGTGTAATCTTGTTTAGTAAATAAATTTTCCGTTGTTTTCATTCAACCGAAGTTCTTTCTATATTTCAGAAGCTCGTTTCCATGGTTTTCCATGCAATGGTCTATTATATCTTTTAAATTTTTTGTTTTGATAGGTAGTTACAGCACGCTGCATCTATATTATGTGCTACAATAGAAAAAAAATACACGTTTGTTCAATGACATCCGCGTTCTGTCGGTTCCATTTCAACATATTCCTCAAGTTCAGCAGAACCGACATCCGCGTTCGTATGATCCAATTTTTATTGACCATGTTCCGCACATAATTCGTTACAAAGTTAAGCTAATGACTTGAAAATTTGACAGAATGTAGATTAATGATTTTGACACATTGGTATCCTTAAAAATTGCGTTGAAATGGCGTCGAACGGTTACATTTGTTTCTGAAATATTTTGTTCACAAAAATTATCGCCGAATTTGATGTTTAAACATCGACAGCGGAAAAAATTCTTTTTCGATTTGTTAGAATTTTGTATCATTTGAAAGCTTTATCACCCCTTTATGATTTAGACTTAAAATAAATTTGAAATCAACATTTTGAGTTTAATGTAGGAAAGCTAAAGACCTGAGTTTTTTCTTGTGACTTACAATGTGCTCCGCATTCTGCAGAGTGCTCCGCGTTCGGAAGAGCCGTATAATTGGGGTGGGTAAGTTCTGTTTTCATTGCGTTGTGAGGATGAACTTCTTGATAGCTAACGTGATTTGCAGTTTTATAAACTACGCAGTGGTGTCGAAAGCAAATTCGAGGGGGGGGGGGGTTAACTTATCAAAAATTTTGACAAAAAAAAGGTCTCTGGTTACGGTTATGTATTATAATAACTTTGCCAAAAAAAAATACGGGGCGGGGGGGGGGGGGGGGGGTGGGGGTGGGTGGGGTTCCGACGTTTATGCTACACAATTATGTGTTCTCCTTCATATTTGATATTTTTGAAAATGGGGCACTGAAGCGTTGATGCGAGGGACTGTGTCAAAAATAGAACCATTTTAACAAGACCTTGGACTTTCGGTAGGACGTAGCTACTCTATTTCTTGCATCATAACAAGTTAAGAATGACGCTGGTTTCAAGTGAAATATACACAAATTGCGTAGCCTAAGCTCAAAAACCAGACAAATCTTGTTGATTTCAAAGACTCATGGCTGAGTGGCCAACGAAGAAATATACATGCCTACGTCATAGTGCTGTTTGACACAACTATCCAAAGTCCAAGCTCCTATTATATTGGTTATACTTCGAACCAGAAGTATTTGATAAGCATCACCCGTTTGATTCTGGTTACTGTCTTGAAATATGAGCGATATTTGGGCGGGGGGTAAGAAAACGTGACAGAGTGCGAGACTTGCGGATAAGTTGAGAAAACCTGTAGAAAATTCGCACTCATTTTAACAATAAAATGCTTTCTTTGGGGATTCATGCGGGATATGAAGGTGGCAACACTGCAAAAAAATTACATAACCTTCAATGATCGCTATCTTCATAACTCGCAAGAATCATCAAAGAAAGCATAATATTTTATTGTATATATTTACATCTTTCTTTTAACAAAGTAATAAATTGATTTTGAAAGTAAGTAAAATTAACTTAATTACTGTTGATGTACATCTGTACGTTAGCTAAAAGAAACAGCTAGCCGAGTCGTGTCCTATGGGAATTTGAGTCTGATATCATCATGATTATTTCGTGCAGTTCGTGATTTTTCTTAGTTTGCCGTAGGTATTCGACCAATCGGTGAACGGGGCGTGTAGATTTCAGTCCTGTCAGTTTCAGTCGCTGTAGGTTTTGACTAATCGGTAAACGGGGTTGGTAGACTCGAGTCCAGTCAAGTTCTACAGAGCTATGAATTACAATAAGTTTCCGTAAGAATTAGAGGAAATCATACTGGGTGGATGTAAATATAAGTATATAATGATGCAAATATACAGATGTAAACACATGTACAAACATGAACGTACATGTATAGGTAAATTCATAAAAGGAATTTTTCAAAGAAGGATAAATCATAAAACTGTATATAAAAACACAATTAACCCACCAGGTACAAAAATGTTAAAGTTGATAAGATGCTATAGATTCCTGCTTTGCCTTATATATACAGAATTTGGAACTTATTTCGGCAAAAAAAATTTGCTTTTATCATTAAAAATGGTTCAATCACAGTTCATCGCCGGTCACGGTTTTTTGCCTGATCAAAACAAACATCGCGTTTTCGGCCATCCGTAAATCTTAGTCTGCACTTAAAGATCGGGTTGCCGTATCGAAGGTCCGCCTCGTTGGTTTTAACACACACAAAAAATCCCATCACCTTCATTTACCTGGGTTGTATATAAAAAGGATTGGTTAAGTAAGGCTGGGGTCCAGTATTGCGCAGACTCGGAACAAATCATGAAGGGACTTCTACGTCTTGCTGTGCTCCTAGCCCTGGGGTTTTTCTTCGCAATGGCCAAACCTAGTCCGCCGCCGCCGCCGCCTCAGACAGAAGGTAAAACAGATAAATAGTATTCTGTGCTTAAAGTAATATGATTTGCAATTGCATTTCTTTCATTATCCGGGAAAGGGGTAGGGGGGGGGAATAAGTTTACGGATAAAGGTTTATTATTACACATACTATGAATGCTTATTGAAGATTAAAATAGGTTTAATTTTGTACTTCTGCATTTTACGAAAGATTATAAAATTTTGTGCAAATATTTATTACTGTATTATTATATCTTTAATTACATTATTCACGGGTTAAATTCCCATATAATTCAGATTCATTTAAATTTTCAATACAAATATATAACTGTACAATACTTTATTATTCTACTTACAAAGACAGTGCTACACAGATAGTGAATTACTAGTTTGTTCCTGTTTATCACTATTTCTCGGTTTTCTAGTTAAAGGGACAGGGCCATGATTTGAGCATTATTTTTTTTTTCATTTTTAAGGTAAAAAAAACGATCAATATGGATGTATGAATGCTTTGTCAAAATTTGAAAGTCAAACGTCGAGTTACAAGCGAGATGCATAGGTTAAAATTCCTTGTTTTGTAAACAAAGCTCGAGTCCTGTTATTATTTACATATGTGTTGTATTGGTATATTTTTCCATCTAATTTTGTATTTGATAAAATTATTTATCTCGATCTTTGTTTATAGAAAACATGTACAACGATTTCTTTCCTCTGTATCTCGCTTGGAACTTGACTTCTAACATTCAAATTTTGGTAAATCACTCAAAATACACATGTTAGCCAATTTATAAATAAAAATTAAGAATTAAATTTTCATCCAAAATCGTGTGTAGATCCCTTTAACAAACATGTATTACGTGCCGTCGGGTTTTTTCAGAAACCCGAAACCTCCATTTTTTTTTTATCAAACGCCTTGATTTAAATCAACACATTTTATGCAGCATTGTATACAATAAAAGAATGAGGCTACAGGTCTCACTTCGAAATGCCTACAACCAATGGGTTGATATTTCAGACTTATAACTAAAGGGACGAGAATAAATGACAATGTCCGATAAACGTAAAAGGGAAGCTATTTTTGAAGACATTTGTTGTTTGTTTGTTTGACACAAAAGATAACTTTACATGGAACTGGTTTTTTTTTTAATTATTCCCTGTTTTAGTTTTAATATCATTAATTTTTTAAATCATTTAATATCATTATTTTATTATTTATTCATTATTAATATCATTATTTCTGATTATTCCAATCATTTATCTACACATTTTACATGTTTATGTCGCAACCTCTGTTTGTTTCTTAACACTGTTAATACATAAAAATAAAAAAAGAAGAAATAAAACCAACTATTGCCGACTGCCTTTATGCAAGGTATTTTTAAACGTACCTTTTTATTTTAAAATAATATAATTCTAATAATTGACAAAAAATCTTACGATAGGAAGTCATTCATATATGTGTCATTATGATAATAAATGTGCATAAAATGACTGCTTACAATATCAAATCCAAAGGCATAAAGATTTGATAGCTATAGATATATTGACTACATAGTTAAATATACTGTAGACCGACTTTCATCCGCGAGCGGGAAAATTTGGCGAGGTTCGCGAGAGTCTCGTCGTAGCAAATATTTATCGCCGCGAAACAGCCCTTGTCGTATAGTTGTAATAACAACATGGGTATATGTACGGCTTACTCGCGAAAATTGGATGTCGCAAACAAATTTGTCTCCAGAAAATTATGAAATAATCTTGGTTTACTGTATATTTTTAGTAATACTTAATTTGTTAATGGCGTACATTTTGTATAGGTGTAACTATACGCGGGATAAACCCAACTACTTCACGTTTGCTCTTAGAATTGTAAACTAAGCTTCTTGACTTAAAATTGTAGAACAAATTATCTTTATAACATAAGGTAATAGATGGTGGACATACATTATGTATGAAAAATTGAAGAAATAAACCTTTTTTTGGTGGCTCATAGAATATGCATGTATGTACATGTAGGTGACAGACATTCCAAGAAAAATACACAACTCATGGTAGCATAATTTTTTTTTTTGCAATGATCGCTACCTTTAAACCAGGTATTTTTTGCCACCAGAATTTGCATTTTACTGTTCAAATAATTAAACACTTTATTTTTGAACATAAACGTATCGAAAACAACATATTGTATATGGACAATAGGGTACAAGAAATAGACACAACAGCTAGTATCTCGACAGTTTATACAGACGTATGAAAAAACAAAACGTGTATTAACAGATGACAATATACATGTACGTACTAATGATCCAAAAAGTAATAGTATAAATGCGACATATCTCAACCTTATCAAAGATACAGATGATATTTAACAAATGCAAGAAAAAAGTCTTCAGATATGTTTTTTTGAAACACTCTTTCCAACTTGACAATTTCAATTTTGAAAATAAAATGCTAAGGGGATTAGCTATGCAAACGAAAGAAAAGTCTTGGCTGACAGTGTTGAAAAATTGCGTGAGGTGTTCCGAGAATTTCCGAATGGAAATAAAATGTCAGAATCTTTCCTTGTAAATTTTTTAAAATAAAAAAAGGTTCTTTTTTAATTTGAAATATCCGGGTTACAAAAAAAAAATAACTGGCCTTTGAAGAACATTGTGTTAAATTGATTTGAATTGCACTTCAAAATCGTATTTCCTTTTTTTAATCGTCAAAAATGTGTCAAAAAAGAGGACCTATTCTATACTCCAGGGTCATGTGGGCAGGGGGGAGGGGGGGGGGGTTGACACATGTACATAAACATGGATACGAAACAAGTGTCTGCGCAACAAACCCTATCAGTTTTCAATTTAAATAATGAAAAACATTTGCATGAACACGTCCTGAAACGTAGTAAAAGGAAATAATGGAATTGGACGCCTGAGTTGCGTTCTTTAATCCTCTGCTTGTTAAAGGTATTTGGGTACGCTTATTGTGTTACCTGCGCAAAACCTTTCTGTGACATCTCTGTAACTTAATAAACAAGTCTTCGTTTCTTTGATTGCCGAAGCGCAGACATCATGACGCACCGTTATTGGACAATAGTTTTCGCATTAGTCTTGAGTCTTAATCCGGAACATAATCGTTCTCCCTTCTATATTTCGGTTATTAAAAAAAAATCATGCCTATGCTTTATATGATTTTATAGTGTAGTGGGGATAAATTTTATATTTATACATCGATTAAGATAGAGGGCGCCTATGGTACGGAACTCAGAACTATGTAGTGGGACATAAAGGGGGTTTAGAGGAGATTATTCCAAGAACAGGAGTGACTTTTTGAACCCAAACATTTTACTTACGTACTTAAAGAAACCCACTTAAAATGAGAGAGAGAGAGAGAGAGAGAGAGAGAGAGAGAGAGAGAGAGAGAGAGAGAGAGAGAGGGGGGGTTGTTGTGCTCAAAATTATGAGAATTTGATATTTGATATTTATCTGTTCTTAAAACGTTAATGATGTCATCTTGTACCCGAATGTGAAAGGACTGCTATACTTGCCAATGCTTAGCATGTTCCAATACATTGTATAAATCAGTTTATTTCAAGACGTAAAAACAAAATACACATACCTTACTTTTGCAAATTGATTTCTTAATTTGATCTCATTTTAGTTTGTATCATTATAATGTTACAGTATTATTTATACATGCCGATCCGTATATGATGTGGGAATTTAAAAGTACTAAATAGTATCTATCAATTTTATGGACAATCAATTCAGACATGCATTCTTCATGTATTTCATTTATATGATATATGCATAATCATATACATGTACCTCCATTTCAGATTTACAATTGCGCAGCTTTTTACGCGCACTTGAAAATTACATCAGCAAAAAGAGCGTTAATACAGATGATCGATTGAGGTCAAACTGGAGGACAAGATAACTCCTTAGAACGGGTAATTCAGCTGTAATAATTGTTCTAAATTAAGCATTGCTCTAAAAGACTTAACAATGAGAATGTGTCTTAAGTCAGTGTGGGACATCTCCATATTTTGACGTACTTTCCTACCGATATAAACAATAAAATCACGTACAATTTCATTCTTTTCCTTTTCCTTTCCGAAATGGTTTCTGTATACAGAACCAGGCTCCACCGTCACCAAAATTTTCAAATCCCTCAACTCATTCCTTAACTCAAATCCTGTAATGAAAAGTGCATAAACTTGAGGTCATACCTCAGATTTGAGGCTGAGTATTGACTTGAGGAAAATTGGTGACGACGGAGCCAGACCAAGCCTTATCACGATCCATCTTGTTATAACAACGTAGGCGCAATAGCTATGAGGATTATATAGCTACGAGTCTTTAAGTCATGAGTTACTCATATAACTTTTACCTTTCGAAAAATAACCCAGAATAATATAAAAGATATATTTTTGGTCAAATATTGTTAAATTTAGGCATTTTAAAATTGAGAAAGTATTTTGATTATAATGCTCTGCTATCGACATCAATAGCAACGGGTGTCCCATTCCACCTAAGTGGGTTCAGTCATGTGAGATAGTAATAAAATATGATAAATAATATCACTTATTTATAAATTGTTCTGCCTGACATACCTCCAGCTATTTTATATCCCAGTAAAATGTCATTAGCATTCACTTGAAAAGCTATAATTTTTTTCTCCGTAATGTCAGTAATTTAAAAATTTTATGTTTGAACAATTGAAAATAAATGTGGAAGATGGTAAATGTTAAGGCCTCGTTAAACTACATAATTATATTTATTAACTTATTCGTCAACCGACTCGTTTAGGATGAATTGAGCCCGAGCGACGAAGAAGAAGCCGAGAGCCAGAGCGTGCTTATCGGGAACAAAGAGGTCAAGGTAAGAAGTCAAGGTCAGAGGTAAAGGCCAGAGGTCAAGGTCAGACACGTACAGTGTAATATTGAAATTTAGTATACTTTCATGTTAAATACTGAAATCTGATTGGTTTAGACGCAGTTGGTAATCCGTTTTATTACACTTAGCGTTAGCAACGCACTTGGCAACGGGTAACACAACGAATTGTTGCATGCGCGTATGTTATGCGCGTACGGTTCGCCGTAGAATTCACTTCATTTTTATATAAAAGCAATCAAATTTTCTTTAAAATTAAGACATTCAGTATAATAAAATAAATAGTGCCTGTATGGGAGGGTAACTTTTGAAATTGACACCCCTCGAAAACCATTGTCAACCTCCGCTTCGCGTCGGTTGACAATGGTTGTCTCGGGGTGTCAATTTTCAACAGTTACCCTCCCAAACAGGCACTATTTATTTAATGTTACATGTGTCTATTTTGCATTGATCTATAGGATACGCAACCTCTCAGTTCTAACGAAAACTTTTTAAACATTGAATGCTATTTTTTTTTATATCGTCGGTCCTATAATGCACAATGTCGTGCAGACAAATTGAATATCCCGCGTTAGCGCGATATGATAATTTGTTTGCAAAGCCTGGTGTTTGGGACCGACGATATTCAAAAAATAAGCATATAATTTAATTTAACATTACAACACTTTAAATAAGACATTTGCGACAATATACATTCCTTGGTTTCGAAATACATGTAAGGTGCCTTATCAGAAGCGATTTATTTAAATGATATTTTGTACCGTTTTTGTATCCTTTTTTCATGGGCAATGCACATTTTTGTTTTCGCCCAAACTCGATATTTTTTATTCTCCTGTACATTTTTGTGGTCTTCAACTTAACACATGTGTGTCTCCCTACCCATGAATGATCATCCCCAATGAATTTTGCGAAACAAATTTTATTCAATGCACATAGAAGCACATTCTAGCTAACCATTGGTTAATTTAAAAATGAAGAGAACTATACCACGTTTTTTTTCAAGACATGCAGAGGTAAAAAGTTACTGTCGTAATTCATTCCTTAGAACTCGAAACCATGATCTGATTTTAGACTTTGAAAAATTATTTTATGAATGTAAATTTCGACAGGAAAACGGAGAGGCTATGCTTAGGGATACATTATCTTAATACAGCGTAATCAAAACCTGTATGGAAACATTGGTATTGATTTTACGACCATAGAAGATATTCTTACAATTAAGCTTGGGAATTTTTTTTCATCACAGCCGAAAAACCTCCACCCGAACAAAGAACAAGAGAAGGATGACAGCAAGGACAAACACCCCCTACCCCCAGTCGTCGGGATCAAAAAGGTGAGGATACATGTAGCTGTCATGCGCGGGAAGTGGGGGGGGGGGCTAGGTCGGTGGGATAATTTTGATTGCCATGAGGAAGAAAGAGAGAGAGAGAGTTCCTAGGAACATTTTTGGTAATTTTACTATATGAATTTAATGATGAGTTAAAATTTACCATGGGGGAGAGGGTATGACCCCCCCCCCCCACCTCTTCCCTATCCCACCTCCCTCTAGATCCGCGCATGAACGTAAAGAGGCGGGCGCACGAACCCGACACGATTTCTAAGGTACTTTTTTGCCTCTCAAATAGAGACAACTTTTCACCAATGATAATTACTCTTGCTGTTAGATAACGAAACTGTAAAGTTAAAGAGATATTTTCGTAAACTTCAGTTTTAGTTTCGGATTTGTTCATAAAACTTTCAAATAAAATATAAGCTTAGGACTAGTTTACTAAAGAAGTATATTCATACCTTAATAACTTGTACCTTAACTATTTATTTCTTTGTTTTTTGTTATCTCCAGGCTATAGAAACTCGTAATTTTGGTATATCTAAAAGCGTCCTGTGGCCAGGTGGCGTCATACCGTATGAGTTATCTGCGGATACTTTTGGTATTTCATTTTTTTCATAGATATTCATTGGGGATAATTCATATTGATTTGGGATGACGCTTTCTTACGGGTTATCTTCAATTTATCTCTGACATATGAACTATGATAGCATGCTACTAAAAAAATGTATTAACGTATTTACTTATACCATAGTTTTGCATTTTTGAATTGACATGTCACGTAGGTTAGTAAACGTATTTCCTAGGATTTTCATGTACATCTATTCACTTATACCATGGGTTCTGCACGGCACGTATCATGCATTTCACTCAAAAGTTTAGAATGTTTTCACTAATAACTATATATAATAACGTATTTACTAACTAATACCATAGTTCTGCATTTTTAAATTGACATGTCACATAGGTTAGTTCTTTTTAAATAAGCATATTTTATAGGCTTGTACCCTAGTTAATGTATTTTATAGATTCTGCACGTATGCACGTATCTCACAGGCTCGCTCCGTAGGTAATGTATTTCATAGGTTCAGCACGTATTAACCTATCTTAAGGCCGGTTCGTCTTTTAGTTATTGTATTTTATAGATTCTGCACGATTTCATGTATTTAGATCTCATAGGCTTGTCCCTTAGTTAATGTATTTCATAGGTTCAGCACGTATTCACGTATTTGGTAGGTTCCAGATATAGCAAAGCTCTCGCCCTCGTGGAGAACACAGCAGCAAACATTTCCAGGACAACATGCGTAAAATGGCGACCCAAAACTAGTGCAGACCAGTATTTCGTCAAAATCACGGGGGACCAGAATGGGTAAATAGTTGATACTTAAATCATCTGTATTATGTCAAATTACTTTATTGCTCTTCAACATTTTTAAAAGGGAAAACATGATTCCATTCAATATTTTTAACTTCAAGCGCCTGTGATTTTATCATATTTTTTAACCACCGGTACAATGTATATGCGCAGATCCAGAAAAATGGGGTTTCTGAGGGATATTTGTCTTTTCCGGGGGTGAGGGGGGGTAGTGGTGTCCGATGCATATTTGGTAATATCACTGTATTAAAATTTATTTGGAAAGTCTAAATGTACAAACTTAAAAGGCTATCAAGTCTATTCAGCCCAAAATGGACAAATATAACTTGAAGTGTTGATGAGAAACACGTTTACATTCCAATGCATGTATGAAGTGCTGCTATGATATTTTTTGGCCACAAGCGAATAGTTTCTGTGCCAGTTTGTGGCTTTGTTTGCATAATTATATACTTGTATTACAGTGTTTTCCGCCAATGAAAGCTACCTAATTCTATTTTTTGATTAATAGGTGTTATTCATATGTTGGCAACATTAAACGGGATAACGGACAGGATCTTAACTTGGGGGACGGCTGCTTGGATGTAAGTTTATCATTATATTTACATTTACCGAGTATGATTCCCTTTATATCTTACGAAAATCAATTGTCATTCATAGCTCTGTAGATACTGACAGGGTTTAAATCTATATGCCCCGTATATTGATTGATACCTTGATCAATTTAAGAAAAGCATTTATTATTTAAATAATTACTATCTACAAATGTGCGTTAGTATTTAAACAGAAAAAATCATTTTCCTTTTTTTTTTGTGCTACTAAACATTTGGGCTTTCTGTGATGGGAAATGAATTAATAATAATTGATTAGTTAATTTCCAATAACGACATTATTTGAATGGCGAAAATGGCAAACTTTGAAAAAGTTTTAAAAGCACAACTCAAATCTAAGATTTAATAGATCCAATTTAATTAGGCAAAATCATTAAAAATGAAATTATTTTATTCAAATCAAAATATCTTAAGAACGACTGTAAAAGCCCGAATAATTTTATGTTTGTCTTAAAAAATGGAAATTTAAAGGACGACCAAATTATAAAACCGAATTATTTAAGGTACAAAATTACAATTTTCTGAATCAGATTTGGTTTGAGCTACTATATTAATTTTTTTTCAAACTATTTTTTGGACCTACACTGCAAAACTATAAGATTTCCGGTAAAGGTCATTTTTAAAATGCAACATCTCTGCAATGCGTTCTTGGATTTTAAAACGATTTTTAGTTTTGTATTCAGCACAAAAATGTCTACAAAATATATATTATGTTAGAAAATTTTACAAATCGAAATTTTAGAATAACTTTCAGTGACAACTGGAAGTGACAGACGACCTACTGATATTAAAATTTGATAAGTTTAAAACATATTTTGATTTAAAAAAATATCCAAATTTTTTAATTTGAAAATTTTTTAAAACGCAATTTTCCAAAAATACCGTTTGAGCGGACCGTAAGTGACGGACAATCAAGATATTATAAAAAGCAAAATGGATGTCAAATTATGACAAAGTTATAAATTTAACCCTTAAAATACAAAAATTGCTGCTAAGAAACCAGAAAGAAAAGTACCTTTTTTCCCCAAAGATCGCGACCGATGAACATAACTTAAGTAAACTGAGGATGCAACTATACATGTATTTAATGGCTATTTTGCGTTTATTCGCTTAAAACATCGTATAAAGTCCAGTTCAATAATTGTTACATATAAATAATATAATTAATACTTGATAGAACTATTTTTAAAACTTTTCACCCATGAGCTACAATTGTTACATTTACGTTGATATTCTGCCTGTATAGTTTTCTTTCATTATAAATTCTTCATCTTTGTGATTTATCACAGAAATATTTATTTGATATTAAACAAAAGATAAATTCACGCAATCTGATTAAAATTAGTAGATATGTCATGTTGTAAATTTTGAATTTACAGTGTTGCAGTAAAGTTGTCATGTAAATTTTGTATTTACTGCCACCTACTAAATTGAATTTTTTTTTTTTTTTTTTTTTTTTTTTTTTTTTTTTTTACAAAATAACAGATATATTATTATTATGAAAATACTGATACAGTGTATGCACCTTAAATATACATGCAATAAGGTTGATTTGTGAATAACTAAATCTTACATTATTCTTCTTCCACTTGAAGGAATACGTAGTCCTACATGAAATGCACCATGCTATGGGAGGTCTTCACGAGCAACAGAGAAACAGGAGGAAATACTTCGTGAAGATCAACTGGGAGAATATCGTCAGTAATTACAATGACCAGTACGCCCTCAATATGCATACAAAGAACAACGAGGTGTACGACTACGCCTCCATTCTACAGTATCACTTAACGGTAGATCATTTCTCATTTGATGTAGTGGCACACAATCAAAACTTCACGGACTTTTTCCGGTAGAGCTCGGAAAAGCTACTAAAATGTCAATCGTAACTTCTCGGACATTTCCGACAGAGCGTGTTTTTTTCCTATCTCTGCCGAACTGGTCCGAAAAGTTGTGATTGGTTAAATGTATTATATGGGTGTTCAAGACGATCCCCTTTTACAGAATCGTTGATGCAATTACAGCAATTGCAGCTGCTCTCTTAATCATTAACTTGTGCTTAAGTAAACGTCGAGTAGCGATACGAATTGGTTTAAGAAAAAAAAAACCATCGAGTTGCTGGTCCTCTAGACAAGCGGAAAATGAAAATGGTAATGCCTTTCCTACAAGCGGAACATAACCTTGAATTTATCACATGTACCTCGTTGTCCACGATAACTTCATTAATCTAAAACAGGTCGGGCAATCTATTTTAAGTTAAGACTGGATCTAAAATTCAGTAAATCCAACCGTAAAATTTACAAACGTAATGAAGATAACATTCATCTTCTATCAATACTTCAAATGGATGGGGAGCAACATTAAAAGTGTTTTCCGAGTTCTGCCGGAAATTCCCAATGGTCATTATGCTAGTCACAATGCCTCTAGATGAGGAAATGGGTCGATAAAAGGGTTAGGGGCTTACAGAAAAGAAGATTTCGTCGGACGGTTTTTTTTAGCTCAAAACACAGTCAAAAGATTAGTAAAATAAAACATAAAACTAAATATTTACATTCTACTGTGTTTTTCCATTAAATTCCGTGATGGTTAAATGCCTCTAAATGCAACACCTATTCACTGCGTATGAATTTACGAGTTATTTACATAAGTAGTTCTCAAACAGTGATTTCTATGTTATCGGTTAAAAAATGTATTTTATGAATGTTGTCAAAACACCATGTTTTATAATTATTCGACAAAAAAGTTGACTTTATTGTAAAAAGAGTTATTTATCATGGATTATATTTTCATGCTCGTCGATCTCATCTCAACAGTCTATGTGAAAACCAGTTTAAACCGGTTTTACAAAACAGCTGTTCTTGCTGTTACTTATTCACTCCCTCCGTGATCTGCACTTAATATCGATTTATTTAAGTAAACAATTGATTTCTTTAGTAAGGGAATGTAAATATAAGCATTAAATGATTTATTTTTGACGTCGTCGTGTCAATAACTGCCGTCAGGTGAACAGACAAATTATCATAACGCGCTAACGCGCGTTATTCAATTTGTCTGCTCACCTGACGGCAGTTATTGACACGACGACGTCAAAAATAAATCATTTAATGCTATAGTAAACGTAATCGAGAAATAGAAAAGGGCAATAAAATGCAATCTTTCTGGTTAATATGGGTATAATAAATAGTTATAAATAAATATAAATTTCCCGTCAACGAGCTTTGTCATAATGTGCAAGGCATTTTCTGCAATGACCACGCCATTTTTCAGTCGTATGTAACACTGAAAAATATGCTTTTTACCAAAAGTTAGTTATTTTTATGTCCCTATCATATTGCAGGCATTTACTTCAAATGGAAAAGCCACAATGACCATACCCGATCAAAACCTCGAGTTTCTGATATCGGAGAGCAAATATGACCTGTCTTTCTATGACATGGCGGAAGTGAACAAGGAGTATGGTTGCCCTTCCGGTGAGTTCTGAACATTTTACATAAAACGAATGCAACGTCCAATTAAAATTGGAGTAATGAACGAACGAAGAAGAAGAAGGAGAGAGAGAGTGAGAGATAGAGAGAGAGAGAGAGAGAGTAACTAACATCATTCAATCACTAACAGAGGCTGAGAATTGAAACAAGTTTTAAACATATTTAAAATAGGATTTATTTATAACTTGGTAATTGTCAAACATATATGCCGCAATCACGTGTTTTATCTAGTATATTCTTTCGTCATTATAGAAGAAATTACTTATTTACTTATACAAAACAGACCGTTAACATTCACCTGTAACGGCTTTGGCTTTGTTTTTATAGCATCTTGTACGGTTTCCTGTCAGAACGGGGGTTTCCGAATGCAGGCATTGGACCAATCCACGTGCCACTGCCATTGTCCTTCCGGTCTCAAAGGCGCAACATGTGAGGAACTCGATACAGATGCAGGTCAGTGAAAAGTGAATAATCATTAATCAAAGTACTGAAAGTACTTGTTGGAGGTGAGCTTTATCTATTACATCCTATAGGATTTATTAAAAAATATTGTTTAAACCTTTATGAATCTAAACAATAATCACAGGAAGCTAATATATATATTCTCGGAAAGAAAACAATATTTTTTCGTAAGAAAACAATATCCTTGGAAAATTATTGTTTTCACAAGAGAATGTTGTGTAGAAGTAAGGGTAACTACAGTACTTATTGGTACTTCCATGTCAAATGAATAATGAAAATGGTTTCATAGACTTTAAAACACTGTAAGCAATAAACAACCAGTTTACATGTGTAAATGTTTTAATAGTTGAATGTAAAACAAGTTCAACATTAATATTATTCTCCACATTTCATGTATGAATTCTACTGTACTTTTTCTAGGGTGTGGTAAGACCATAAGTTCTTTCAAATGGAGGTTCTAGAGGAAATAACTATGACGTCATACTCTTCAGGCAAATCATGTACTTGGCTTGTCAAGGTACGGAGGTGTGACGTAATGCTTTTTTTTTTAAAAAGATTTATATATTCACCTTAACCTTGTTAGTCGCCGTTAATTTTTACTTTCTTACTTTTATATGTTTATAACTGTTCGAAAGTGGCAATCTTGCGTCTAATTCATTGTTAAAGGGCGTGAATAAGCATGATTGTATGGTCCTAAAATTTTATCAGTTTTGGTTAGAATATTTAGAAATCAAAGTATTGAAATGTTTAAAAGATGTTTTCCGTTAAGTTGTTTATTTGTTTACAATGCAGTCCACTGATTCATTTTTAATTACTTAAATTATTGAATGTATAATGCGTCTTTTGACCAAGATCCTGAATTGTCATAGAATAAATTTTGGCCCAAAAAATAGAACTATTGCAAGTGCAAGATTATTCAACTTTAGCTGGTTTAGACTCTTGCGGCCACGACTTATCTAATTCTCACCACATGGATTATATTAAGTCGTATTCAGAATATTCTGGTGGTTTCCGTTTCTAGGCAGAGTCCGACTCCCTGATAAAGGCCACAGTGACCTCTGTTGACCTTCCCTTCAGTAGCCAAGACGACTGCTACCATTGGATAGAACTACGATACTATCTGATAGGGGACAAAGGGAAAGAGTAAGACATTGATGCACATTTCCTGTATCACACGAAATAGTCTTATTTCGATTAATAATTAACCCATTACTATCAAAAAACGTCATGACTCTGACGAATAAAAAAAAAAAACACCTTTATTTGCATTTGTTTACGTACAATGATTTTATGTCGTAATTTGATAGTTTGTACAGAAAATCTACTTGACATACTCCTATGGTATAAGCTTAATACAATGTAACGCAGAAAGAAATATTACATTGTATATTAAGTACACGTATACAAGTATTTTAGTATGTTTGTTATCTTAGAATATGCGGTAAATCTACGACACCGAGAACCTACAGTCAGACAAACACAGGAGAGGCGTCCCCATTCCTGATCCGATTCAACAGCCAAAAGACTCACACACCCGGGACAGGCTTCACCGTCAAAGTGGAAGCCGTGAAATCAGGTACCTTGTCAATTCGTGCCCCATCGTTTTGAATCTTGATATAATTGCAAGTGTTACCTCATGGCATGCATGCATCATCGTAAATGGTTTTTTTTCTTCAATAGTATTGACTGGTAAATAGTAAAATAAAATCAGTTGATTTAAATTTGAATTTTTGGTTATCTAAAAGATTATTTGTAGTGTCTAGAGCTAGATTTGAGATTTTTTGAAACTTTCATGCTCTTTATCTTCTACTTTATACCAAAAATACTGTTACTGTTTCAGTGGAGTAGTGTTTGAAAAACAAAACTGATTTTCTGTGACAGAATCTCTCTTTACCTAGGGATCTGTATTGGATATGCATTCAACACTCTGTATGTAAAAAATATCAGACATAAGAATCTGTTGTGTTAACAGGAATTATATTTCTTTCCTTACAGGATGTGCGAGTTCTCCCTGTAAAAAGTGCCCTTTTCACCACAGTTATTTATAATGTTGTGTTTACAGGAATTATATATATTTCCTTACAGGATGTGCGAATTCTCCCTGTAAAAAGGGCCCTTTTCACCACAGTTATTTATAATGTTGTGTTTACAGGAATTAAATTTCTGTGCTTTCAGGATGCATGAGTTCTCCTTGTAAAGGAATATCTCTCCATATTGCTGGTTATGCAATGTGTTTACAGGAATTATATTTCTTTGTTTACAGGATGAATGTTTCTCTCGGTAAAAGAGGCTTAAGTTTTTAATACAGTTATTATATAGTTAAGTTTACAGTTTTTATTTTTCTTTGTTTACAGGGTGTATCAGTTCTCCCTGTAAAACAGGATCTCTCTGTACCGAGGGAAGTGGTGACGGATCGTACACCTGCTCCTGTCAAAATGGCCTCTCAGGCAAAAACTGCGACGAGTTCAGAGGTATTTGAGTTTAAACAATAAAAGAAGATTTCTTTTGTGGTTCATGTGAGTATGAAGGAAACGGGAATTGCAGAAAAATAAAACATAACCCGCGTCAGCGTTGTTTGACAGAATAATGTATAAAGTAATGTTTATGTCATAGTACTTTCGGACAGAATATTGTTAATTACAAATTTATATAAATATATTACAATAATTATGATAATACCTTGCATTTTACTTTTCGTATAGCGCCATCTTATAACCTTTGTAACCTTGAAGAGGACTTTGGGACATGTTTATTTGACCAGGACCCATCCTCAGACATTCTGTGGAGTTTTAACACGGTACACCTATAACACTCCTATAAAGTTAACACATATACATGTATATACTGTAAACCAACTTTTATTCGCGTGCGACAATTTTCGCGAGGTTAGCGAGAGCCTTGTCGTTGCGAATATTTCTCGCCGCGAACCGATCCTTTGTCGATAGCTTTTATAACAACACTGGTCTGGATAAGGCTTGGTCGCGAACATTAGTCATCGCGAACCAATTTATCGACAGTTGATCGCGAAATAAAGTCGCCGCGAATAAAAATTGGTTTACAGTAAGTGCGTTTTTTCAGTTTTAACTATATTTATAGTGATGATCTTACCGTGCATATACACAGAAAAGAGAAACAATAAGCGATTGAGGGAAAATGTTTTTAAATTATATTTGTAACATGTAACTGTTTGTTCAACAATACAGAAAAAAATATCCTGCACAAACAATGGACATCACTTTGTTACAGTGTTTTCTTTCATATGAGAGTCCTCAGATTGAACAAGCAAAATTACTAAGTATAATATCAATAGAAAATTAGAAGAATAAAATCATTTGAATTTTCTACTGCAAACGCATTTTTTGTTTGAAACTAATCAGCATACATGTTTAGTTACAGTTGTATATACTCAGTAACAAAGACGAAGATTTAACGAATATTACAAAAATATTTTGCACTCGATAACAGTATATCCGGTATATTTTTTTTAGCGATCAGTTGAGTATCGTAGATAATGAACATCGCAGAAATAATATCGGTTAAACAAAAATTTAAAATCGCTTAAATGATTGTCGCAAGTAGTAAAGTTACGCTAATTTATTTTCGCAAAATTTGCGACGCGAAAATAAAACTAATAATTTCTGTTATTACTATGTAGCTGGAATAGCTTGACATCTTAATAAACTGTATTAAATCTTATCATGTTTGTTTTCTGTAATTACTACATGTATCTACTGTAGCTTGACTGACTGCCAATCCAAATATACAGTATCAATTACTGTAAACCAACATTTATTCGCGTTCGAGAAATTATAGCGATGTTTACGAGACATTCGTCGTTAGTAATTAACAAAACCTCATATTATGTCTTTGTCATATAATTTTCTAGATAATCGACAACTTAACCCAAAAAATTCTATCTCTACAAAACACTTTATCTCCGGTTAATCGCAAAATAAAGTCGTCGCCAATAAAAGTTGGTTAAGAGTATATTTTTTTACAGTACATTCTTTACGCATAAACTCTGTCTATTTATAGAGGCTATGTAGCTGGAATGGCTGTTCGGCAGGAACGATAACTCGTGGCAGTGGGTATCAGTTCCTTACGATGACTCCATACTATGATAGCGTCCAATGGGATTACGGGTCTAAGGCTGTTCTCAAAACCACCGCTAGATTTACAGGTATACAAGTCTACTGTATATTGCTGCTGTATTTTCCCAATTTTTTTTAAAATATTTTTTTAAATAAACATCATTGTAAGAAATTCGTTAATTTACAAATTGGGTTTACTGCATAAATCTGTGTTTTTTTTTTTTTTTTTTATATAATTTTCCTCCTAAAGTTTATTCTTCTTATATACTGATAATAAACACTTTTATTAGTAAGAATTATTTATAGATCATAAATTTTAAACTCGGTAAAAAAGGAAGGGAACTGAGACCTCAATAATGACTGAAAAAAAAGTTAATTTTTTTTAGAGTTGTAAAAGTTAAATTTGAATGAAATCAAATTTGTATGATATGTAATAAACTTAACCTGTCTATGATCAGTAAAGAGAAATAAGTCTTTAGTGTCCTGCAACTGCTTTGCCTTTGTTTTGTCTAATATGATAATACTTTTTCGACACAAAACCAAAGTATCAAATGCTTTAAGTGTCGAATTTTGCAACGTTGTCATGTTCTATACAGATTTCAGGGGCATAAATATTATCATTTAAAACAAATTCATACACAAGGTTTGTACTTGAATATGACAATTACAAGAAGGTTATCTAGTTGAATGAAAAAATCGCATTTATTTTTTTCCCGGCCCCCTTTTGATCTGCGCATGTCTCTTAATGGTGCTTTTTTGTGACACTTGATGGACTTGATTTGAATTTCAGCTGTTGACCGCTGCTTGTCGTTCGTTTACTCTCTCGGGAGTTTCGAAGATAGAGGCGTTCAAACCGAACTCAACGTGTACGTGGAAGGAACCGGAAAGACAAAAACTAAAGTCAAGAACCTGAAAACGACCACCAATTATTCCTGGAAGACGGAGACGGTGTCCATAGAAGCTGTTGAGAACTTAGTGGTAATGATAAGTATTCATTGCATTTCATAAAATTTGTAATGATTAACATTGTATGATATATGTAACAAATATCTTGAAAATGGACTTGTCCATGCATTTCCGGTGTTGAAATATATGACCTTTACATGTATATTCATATGTGTTTTCTCCCTTTGTCGGTTTAATGATTATATTTTTCACAGCTCTCTGTAAATACTTTAAAATTTCAAAAACAAAAATTTTGATTACTCTGTGCCATTTTTATGTTGACATTGTTTGCATGGTGCAACACCGTGTGACCCAAGATTGACCTTGCAAAGGGGAAAAAAATCAAATATAAAGGTCATCTACGATATTCGATATACAAATATAGAAACTTGGGACGTATCCTCCAAACGACGTCGTTGCAAACCGAATTCAAGTCAGTTAAGTAATGGATTATGATATTTGCAGTTTCTTCTGGGTATACAGCAAATCTTTTTGTTAACCGACTCCATTAATTCCATGCGTGGATGAAGAATTTTTTCCTGGAGTTGCAGGTTCCAAGGACTTTCCCGCAAACTTTTCAATGTGAATTTTATTAGTTTGAATTTTCCGGGGGGGGGGGGGGTGTCTTGACCCCCCCCCCCCCACCTTTCCACCCCGATCCACGCATGGGCTCAATGCAATATTAATAATAATGCTTTTTGTACTTTGAGGTCTATAATAGCTTATCAATTACTTTTGACAGAGTTTCTCAATTGCTTACAGTTAGTTTATTATTGGTTTTATATGTTTTCCATGTAAATTCATTTTTTTTTTGCTTCACTAAATTCGCTTTTCTGTATTATCAGACATCAACACACAATCATGCTAAAACTTACAGATTATGTAGCATTATTTTTCTAGATTCGTGTACTTCTATTATGTTTGCTTAATCTTAAATCTGCTGTAAGAGTGGGTGACTTATTTACAGATCAGCATAGAAGGTGTCATGGGACCTCAGCTGTTAGGAGTGGACAACATCTCTCTCCGTCCAGGCCTCTGTAAGTGTAGTACTGTAACCAGTAAAATTTTTGCTCCTGTTTTATTTTCGCCTTGTCATGCTCATTTCAAGTAGGCGTACATATATATAAAATTGGGCTAATTTTGAAATGTGAAGTTATCTTAATTTTATGTGTATGGCAATCTGTTGTTGATGTTATTAATAATGATTAAAAGGCCTAGATGATCGTGGCCATTTTTAGACCATAGTAAATCTCCTTAATAAAAGAGCTTTGTATAAAGATATAGGAAGTGTATTGTATTCTGCTGTTGCATATAATTAATAATGCTGGATGGCGGTGGTAATTCTGTTGAGCACTACGCCTCTTCATCTCAGATCAGGGTAAGATGCATTTTTTGCAACATGTACTTGTACAGAATCGAACTAACTTTATCTGTGGTATTTCAATGCAGAATCAAATATTGCGGTTCTTTAAGATTGCGCCATCTAAATTGTCATTAATAATATTGATTCAGAAAAGCAAGACACCTAACAGAGTAATTTTATTCTGCCTATACATGTACAGCATTATTATGTCGTCAGTTAAAACACGTGCATCGAAAAATTGGTTCCACGTGAGATTCTACTGGTTTCTCCGCGCGCAACGTCTTTCAGTGAAGAATGGGGGTAGGAAAGGGGGTTATATTACTAACTGTGTTGGCGAGTGTTGTCTGTGAATGGGTGTAACAAAAGTACAAATAACACATGCGGGCAGGATTAATGACTCCAATCCCTTCCTTAGAATGTAGATTCTTTTAAGATAATTATTGATTTTAATAATTCTGAATTCATTTTCAATAAAAAATTACAATTTTAAATTAAAAAAATTAGGATTAATTATTCATTTTACTAACATCTCGAGCTTTGTAATGATTAATAATACACAAATTTCATTACACAAACTTAAGTCTTTCAAGAATTATTCTTTAAGTTGTCTAGTATAATAATCCGACAAGTATTAACACCGCAGTACTATTATAAAGGTACGAGTAAGCTATATTCAAGTGAAAAGGGAGCGAACCCTGTGTGCGTATTTAACCTGTCATCTGACTTTTGTTTTTGCCTTTCCTGGAGAGATTTCCTAATATTCCAGGCACTAACACCCCCTGCAATCCAAACCCGTGTATAAATGGCGGAACCTGTGACGAATCAAACCCGCCGACCGGATCTAAGTACGTCTGTACTTGTCCTACAGGATTCTCTGGAGATCGCTGCGAAAGTAAGTCCAAATTTTTTTGTCCTGGTAAGAAGGTTTTTTCTTATCATGCCAATTCAATTCATGGATGTTAAACAAAGTTTGTGACTAATTCTGAAATGTGCACCTACTCATAAATTTAAGCTATCTGCTTTATATGTTATTGCTTTGATTCATACTGACTTAGTGATATTTTTGATAAATTGTAGTCTAAAGACTTTTTTTAGCATTCCATGAATTAAAACAGATTTACTTAGTAATACATCACGTATCAAAAAGTTGCAGCTTGCACTGAATAACTAAAAATGAACAATGCAATGTTTTTACTTCGGAATTTTTTTTGTTATTCATGCATGTATAAATATATGAATTAAAAGTACAATGATAATCATGGGTTTTCTTTGTTTGTTGTGGTATAAATAAATCGATCTGCAATATTGCAATGCTTAATAGAAAATTTAAAAAGTGGTACTTTTAATGGATTAAAACGAGCTTGAAAGTTTATGCCAAGTGACCTGAATGCAAAACAGTTAACGTAATAATCAGTATAGAAATATCAAAGCAAATTTTTGTAAAACTTGGCGTTAGGAAAAACGGTATCAAGTTAAGAACTATTTAGTTTATCTAAATCATTTACAAATATAATTGGGTTTTTTGTGCAATTAGACTCCCAAACTAGCAACCCCTGTGACAGCAACACGTGTCAGAACGGTGCAACCTGTGTTGCGGACGCAACCAAAACAGACGGATACAGGTGTGATTGTGCAACAGGATTCACGGGAGATAAATGTGAAAGTTAGTATTTCATTGAAATTGAAAACAAGATAAAAGGATATACAATCAAGTCAATGCAACACTACACAGTATGCATTTTCTTGTGGTTTTATGTCATTTTATGCCCCCCTTCGTAGAAGGGAGGGCATATTGCTTTGCTGCTGTCTGTCGGTCTGTCTGTCTGTCGGTCGGTCGGTCCACCAACAGTTTCCGTTTCTATTCTTCGCAGAGGATGAACATATTGAAATGAAAAATTGGTATACATATTTATCATGATAATATCTAGGTCAAGATCGATATTGGGTACGACCGAGCAATTTTCGACAGAGTTATGGCCCTTGGACATAGAAAAATTCCTGTTATTTGCAGTTTCTGCTCATTTTCTTTGCATATGGTGCACATATTGATATGAAATTTGGTATACAGGTTTATCTAAATAATATCTAGGTCAAGTTTGATTTTGGGTATGATAGAGTAATTTTCGGCAGAATTAAATTCCTTGGACTTAGAAAAATTCCAGTTAACGTTCATTTTCTTTGTGGATGTTTCCAAGGGAGGGGGGCATAAGTGTTTCACAAACATCTCTTGTTATTTTAAAGTCCCAGTGACCACCAATCCCTGTGAAGGCAACACTTGTCGAAATGGTGCAACCTGTGTTGCGGACTCAACCAAAGCTGTCAATTACAGGTGCCATTGTGCTGCAGGATTTACTGGCGATAAATGTGAAAGAAAGTGAACAAAATCAAAAGTGAAAGTTAGCAGTGCAGAGTGCCGGTCAATCACTAAAACATATTATATTAATTTTACATGTAAATGTATCTGCTTACATTGTTAAACACGGGTAAGATCATTTATGTGGGGTTAATCGCCCATATTTGAACAAGATTAATCAGTCCAAAACTAGCGCAACTAGTCCAAAACTTTTTGTGCGCCGTAAATTGCAGTTTTTTTTTACTATGGGCTCCCATGTCGTCGATTCGAATTTTTTCAGACCAAGAGCAACAGACCTGCAGCTACCCCTTAATCAACTTTTACTATTATTGTTTACTATTATTGTCAAGCACCTACTTGTTACTAATTATGTGGTAATTATTTTCTCCGTGATTTAAGACTTAACTTGGTCTTTAGGATTAAAAGATCGTTTTTCGATAATTTCAAAGAGATATTTCTGTAATGGCATCTCCATGTTTATGACTCATACCATCTTTGCAAGTCATGGGTTTATGATCCTTTTTGTTTGGAAGTTGGACGTATACCTAAATCTAAACATGTATTTCATGGACGTTGAAGCTTACGCAGAAACTGGGTTTACCCGACTGCATTTAGAAAAAGACAACTTTCCCAAGGACAAAAATAATAAAGAATTTTACATACATTTGACAACACATATTTCCAGCAAGGGTTTAATTTATATTTCTATTTAAATACAAAAATTCACGAATATATTCTATTTACATACAAAAATTCACGAATTGCAGTCCAATTTTTTGTTTTTGTTTTTTGACACAGTGACTACTAACCCTTGTAGCGGCAACACTTGTCGAAACGGTGCAACCTGTGTTGCGGACGCAACTAAAACTGAAGGGTACAGGTGTGACTGTGCAACAGGATTCACGGGAGATAAATGTGAAAGTGAGTTATAACAGCAAAGATTTAGTGCCACCGTGATACAAGTAGCAAAAAAATATTAATAAAATCGCATCAAAACGACATCAGCGTTTTGGCGGCGCAGCGGTAACTGATAAAGTTTTATAATGACCTTGAAATAAATTCTAAGCGGCCCTTGAAGTAAATAAAATTAACAAAATTGTTTAGAAATACGTTTGTGAATTAGACTAATTCACAAATGTATTTCTAAGCAATTTTGTTAGTTTTGTTAATTATTTAATTCAATTAGTAGTCTAACAAAATTGAAAAAAAAAATCCCGACTGAAAGAAATGGACGCCAAAATGTTGAACGAAATTTTATCAGTTACCGGCCGCCAAAACTCTGACGTCGTCGTTTTATTACGATTTTAAACTTCAACTTGTTACAAAATGCACTTGTTATAATAGCCAAAACATTTTCTTGGTAAATAAAAGAATTTTGAACATGTAAATGCATTTCTTTTTTTATTTCTTTTTCATTTGGAAGTACTTTTCCTTGCAATTTCCATTTCATTATCTTAATTTTAACTTTTTAGCTCACCTGAGCTGAAAGCTCAAGTGAGCTATTCTGATCACATTTTGTCCGTCGTCCGTCTGTCCGTCCGTCTGTCCGTCTGTCCGTCCGTCCGTCCGTCCGTCTGTCCGTCTGTAAACTTTTTACATTTTGAACTTCTTCTCTAAAACCGCTTATCCAATTTCAACCAAATTTGGCACAAAGCATCCTTATGGGAGGGCGAATATAAATTGCAGAAATAAAAGTTTGATCTGTATTCAAAGCGGAGAAAACCTTGAAACTGTAGAAAAAGGGGGGTGCATTTTTAAAAATCTTCTTCTCAAGAACTACAGAGGCAAATTCAACCTAGTTTAGCATAAATTATCCTTATGGGAAGGAAAATGTAAATTGCAAAAATTAAGTGGTAATTCTGTTTCAAATCTGAGTTATTACGAAAATAATAATAAAGGAAATGCGTGTTTCAATCAGTTTAATAGCTTCGGGTTCGACATGCGGTAAAATGATTCCATACTTCTAAAACGAGGTTCTTTGTTTAAAGCAGCCATGACATTATACGAAAAAGGGTCGATCTGACTATGATGAATTTGCTTGTTGTGCAACAGTTCGCGTATGAAGGGAAATTTTGAAACATACAAAATATAATGGTGCCGATTTTGTGAAGTAAATTGAGGCTAAATATTTCAATGCGTTGACAGTTTTCACACATGACGTTGGTGTTAGCTTGTTCTGATTTTCATTTCGTTCTCATTATGCTTTGTAACCTGGAAACTATCGTCTGTATTTCGTGATTTTTACGTATCAAATCAAACAGAGGCTTCGGTAAATCAAACAGTTAACTGTTTACCTGCGCAAATTAAGCACAATCGGATGTAGGGGTACTGAAATACAATTCATTCTATCGGTAATTCGGCATTATCTTTTGCGTAATGGTACATGTAGATTAATGCAATAGGTTTTGTTGAGATGCTCGGCATTTTTTCGAGTTTATTCAGTTTAAATAGAGTTTGATATCGCTGACGGAAATATGTAGGTATATACATGTATATATATGATTCATTTCGAAAAAATAAATTGTGTTCTTTATTTGTTATACATGTAGTGCATGTTTCTTGTGTTTAATTGTTTACAATTTCTATTTACTAACCATATTTGAGTGTTAAGCTTCGAATTATAAGCAAGATACAGAGATTTGCTCACAATTCTATGTTTGTACACAGATCTTAAAAACTAAAGCTTAAAAAAGTAAAAAATTTGTCAATATTTATTAAGAAAATTTTCAAGCCAACTTTAACAACTTATTGTATTGTAAACTTCACCTTTTTAGCTCACCTGAGGGTGGGGCCACAATGGGGGGGTCGAAGTTTAACAAATGAATATATAGAGAAAATCTTTAAAAATCTTCTCCTCAGAAACTAATCAGCCAGGAAAGCTGAAACTTGTGTGAAAGCATCATCAGGTAATGTAGATACAAATTTGTGAAAATCATGATCCCCGGAGGTAGGGTGGGGCCACAATGAAGGTTCAAATTTTAACATAGGAATATATAGAATAAATCTTTAAAAATCTTCTTCTCAGAAACTAATCGGCCAGGAAAGCTGACACTTGTGTGGAAGGATCCTCAGGTAGTGTAGATTCAAAGTTGTGAAAATCATGACCCCCGGGGTACGGTGAGGCCACAATGGGGGATCGAAGGTTAACATAGGAATATATAGAGTAAATCTTTAAAAATCTTCTTCTCGGAAACTAATCAGCCAGGAAAGCTGAAACTTGTGTAAAAGCATCCTCAGGTAGTGTAGATTCATAGTTGTGAAAATCATGACCCCCGGGGGTAGGGTGGGGCCACAATGGGGGATCGAAGTTTAAAATAGGAATATATAGAGTAAATCTTTAAAAATCTTCTTCTCAGAAACTAATCAGCCGGCAATGCTGACACTTTTGTGGATGCATCCTCAGGTAGTGTAAATTCAAAGTTGTGAAAATCGTGACCCCCAAGGGTAGGGTGGGGCCACAATGGGGGATCGAAGTTTAAAATAGGAATATATAGAGTAAATCTTTAAAAATCTTCTTCTCAGAAACTAATCAGCCGGCAATGCTGAAACTTCTTCGGAAACATCCTCAGGTTGTGTTGATTCAAAGTTCTGAAAATAATAACCCCTGGGGGAAGAATGGGGCCACAATGGGGGGTCGAAGTTTAACATATGATTATATAGAGTAAATCTTTAAAAATCTTCTTCTCAGAAACTAATTAGCCAGGAAAGCTGAAACTTGTGTGGAAGCATCCTCAGGTAGTGTAGATTCAAATTTTTGAAAATCATAACCCTGGGGGTAGGTTTGGGCCACAATGGGAGGTCGATGTTTTACATAGGAATAAACAGAGTAAATCTTTAAAAATCTTCTTCTCAGAAACTAATCAGCCAGGAAAGCTGAAACTTGTGTGAAAGCATCCTCAGGTAGTGTAGATTCATATTTGTGAAAATCATGATCCCCAGGGGTAGGGTGGGGCCACAATGGGGGGTCAAAATTTAACAAAGGAATATATAGGGTAAATCTTTAAAAATCTTCTCAGAAACTAATCAGCCAGATGTTTCTTTATAATTGTTAAGACTTTGGCCCCAGGACAATTCTTTGGCCTCCCGAGAAGGTTCAGAGTTTGATGTACGTTTATATCTAATATATAAACTATTGTTAAGAATCATTTTGAGAACTGCAATACTCAACATATGATATGACTATAAAATCATCTTGTTAGAAAAGGGACTAATGATTATAAACATAAGAATATCCAGGGGAAAATGGATTTTATTTATACAGGATCTTCTAGCTGCAATAATGTAGCCCTCTCCGATTTTTTATATCTGATGTTTACTGGAGAGGGCTACAATTCCACAGGATCTCCGTAATGGTGCAAAATTAATTTTTTAATGCGGCTGACTTCGGTCTTAAAAGATCGATTTTATATTTGACTTCTTTTAGATAAAATGATTTTTAAATTCAGGTTGAACAAATTAACCGTATATAAATCAAAACCAGATAAAACACATCAGCATGTTTACCAGTCGTCTTCTTCAGCAGCCATGACAGTTCTCGTGTGATTTTATGGGATGTACGCTTGGAGTTTTGATGGGCTTGATAACGTGAATGTCAGTGTAAATAATCGATCTTACCTCGTTATATCACTAAAACATCATTTAAGGAAATGGTAGATAATGGAAAATTCATATTTACCGCGTTAATTATGTTTAAAATAGGGGAATTCCTATATTCAGTTCAAGATCCGCTCCTGAATTCTCATTGGCTGTCCCAAAATAAAACCGGTCAAGGTCAGTAAACATGGCGGACAAATTCAACTTTCGTTGTTGACATACACGAAAAATAACCGATATATGCCAAATATGGACTATACTTGATATTTTTGGATTAATTTATGCCATAGACATCTACAACGTTAGAGTTCAGGTAAGAAATGCAAATGTTATTGTCATCTATAAACGATTTGAGACGAAATCGTTGCGGGAGTGAATCACTCCCGCACTTGCACCATTACGGAGATCCTATGGAGTTGTAGCCCTCTCCCAAAAAAAAAAAAAAAAAAAAAAAATCGGGAGAGGGCTACATTATTGCAGCTAAGGATCTTCATGTATTATTGTACATTGTCCAGATAGTTTGTATTATGACTCCATTAAGCTGATTTTATA
Source organism: Magallana hongkongensis (assembly GCA_015776775.1). Classification (NCBI taxonomy): domain Eukaryota; kingdom Metazoa; phylum Mollusca; class Bivalvia; order Ostreida; family Ostreidae; genus Magallana; species Magallana hongkongensis. The sequence continues at coordinate 991,906 of VIAA01000013.1, read as the reverse complement.
ATACCTATTGTTCCTCAGGTGAGCGATGTGGCCCATGGGCCTCTTGTTGTTTTTGACATTGCTCCGCATGTCGAATTTACGATCTAGTATAATTGCATTTCACTAATTTAAAGTCAAACAATATTTGATTTCAAAACACAATTTGAATGCAAATTACTTGAACCCTTTGTGGCACAAGTTTCATCTTCCTCTGTCTTTGATAAACTGAATAACACCACTTGTCAACGCTATTTTGGGACAACCCTCGCATTGCTTATATGAAGAGTCACTTATCGAGGTGCAAAAATTAATTCACATATATACTTCTCGATAGCACACAGTTGTCGCCGTAAGCCACTGCATTTGTACAGTGGACATAAATGAACATTATAAGCAAAAGCCTTCATTGTTTATTACAGCCACAGTGCCTACCAACCCTTGTGATGGCAACACTTGTCAGAACGGTGCAACCTGTGTTGCGGACGCAACCAAAACTGATGGATACAGGTGTGATTGTGCAACAGGATTCACGGGAGATAAATGCGATGGTAAGTACAAAACATTACTCGTGCGTAACATTATGATAACATGTTAATGGTTAAAATTTTTTATAAATGTTACATGTTCAAGTAATATCAAAGTTAACAAGACACTCACTGATGCTTAAGCAAAAGCTATTATCATATTCCTTTGAATACGTATAAAAGAATTGATATAATTTACAATTTAATCTCTTGTGCAATGTGTGTTGTGCACTTCCTTGCCTTTGAGACTGGTAGAAAATTGCTGTGAAAATTTTTTCATAGGTTGAAATACTGCATTCGTTTATTTGCAGCCTATGTGGCGAAATCCCCTCTGTAGGCTGCAAATCAACGAATCCCAATCATATAATTATGATATGAATCTTATATAATTTTGATATGATTTTATTATGATATAATTCTCATATGAAGTAGTTATCATATAATCCAAATCATATCAGAATCATATGATAGGGATTATATAATTCTTGTATGAATCAATTTTGATATCATTCTTATGTGATTTCGATATGATTCTTATATGAAAAGAACTTCATATCAGAATCATATGTGGCGAAATTGCCTATGTACGAATTGATGTATATAGATTTCAATTACCACTACATATGAAACATCATTAACGGAAAGTTCACATTTTTTTAAATCCCCAGTGTCTACCAACCCCTGTGACAGCAACACTTGTCAGAACGGTGCAACCTGTATTTCGGACGCAACCAAAACTGACGGATACAGGTGTGATTGTGCAACAGGATTCACGGGAGATAAATGTGACAGTAAGTTAATTGTTTTAGCAGAGTGCTACAGTTAAGTAATTATCACTGAACGACACTCATTTCAAAAGCTTTGATATACAAGTGCTTAGAAATTGATAAATAATAGTTTTCGTTTTAACACCATTCATTGTAGGGTAAAAATATATATCTAGACGATCATTCTAAATCTTTGTGGTCGCATACCCACTGTATATAAAACACCATTAACGAAAAGTTCACATTTTTCTTAAAGCCCCAGTGCCTACCAACCCCTGTGACAGCAACACGTGTCAAAACGGTGCAACCTGTGTTGCGGACGCAACCAAAACAGACGGATACAGGTGTGACTGTGCAACAGGATTCACGGGAGATAAATGTGACGGTAAGAAGAAAAAGATCACCTGAACGTATAACATTAAAGTAGCAAATGTTGCAGAAATTAACAACAAAATAGTGTTTTAATTAATTAATTTTTTAACAAGCATACAGTTGCATTAAAATACATTTTTGTGATCAAAATGTGCATTTGGTTTGTAGTCCCAGTGACTAGCAACCCCTGTGAGGGCAACACTTGTCAAAACAGTGCAACCTGTGTTGCAGACGCAACCAAAACTGTTGGCTACAGATGCGACTGTGCAACAGGATTCACAGGAGATGAATGTGAAAGTAAGATTTAGTAAACAAAATGAAAGTAAAATGTAAAGTTTCCAAAGTAAACTTAATCTTCGTGCAGTCCCTGTTGTATGGGGCAATGTTTTGCGATATAGAAAAAAAGCGAACATGATTTCATGGTAAATACACGATCTTATAATATCCTTAGAAATGAACTGAGTTAAAATAATGTACCATTTGTATCTAGTGTATAACTAATATGAAATCTATTTCATACTTTTTTAACATCTTGCGTCGTAATTCATGCAAGTCTTGAAAATTTTTATAAATTTTATAAATTTTATAACTCGAAGAAAAAAAAAATTCCCATTTTCTGAAAGATAATTCATATGATAAGCAGTATTCATTTAAACAATAAAATGCTTTCTTTGATGATTCATGCGGGATATGAAGGTAGCGACATTGCAGGAAAAGTACATAACCCGCGTTAATTAACATCTTTCTTTAACTAATTAATTAATTGATGATGAAAAGTTAGTAAAATTCACTAAATTACTGTTAATGTACATAAATACGTTAGCTAAAAGAAACAGCCAAATCCTCTCTTGTGAGACTTTGAGTCTGGCATCATCATGATTATTTCGTGCAGTCCGTGAGTGTACTTAGGTCGCTGAAGATTCAGACCAATTGATAAACAGGGCGTGTCACTTTCAGTCGTGTCACTTTAAGCTGCTGTAGATTTCGACCAATCGATATATGGGGTGTGTTAATATCAGTTTGGCTGTTTCTATAGAGCAATGAATTGACTATATTTTTCCGTAAGAAAAAGAGGAAATTATATATGGTTGATGTAAATATATAAATATTAGAGTTTTATACACATTTAAATATCCTGAACGTAAAGTACTTTCTTCAAGTTGGGTATTTTGTTTTAAAAGGTCACATTACTAACTCAGGAGACCTGTGTGTATTATGTATTTTAAACACTGTTTTCAATTTATATTGGAAATGTCATAAATACAATTTAATAGAAACATTTATTTGGTCGATTTATCTTCACGGAAATTTTACAGAAATTGTTTAAAGCACATATCTTATACATAGAGCGTATAATTGTTTTTGTTTAAGGGGAAATGTGTAATTAAGTCCATTGAGGCGCCTGTCTTCCAGTAGTGTACGACGATGCGCAGTTTGACCTAGAAACTGATCAGTTCCGTAACTTCAAAATTCTCTTTAAAGCTATACACGCTATAATTTGCGTCAATTTTTAATAAAAGGGAAATGTATGTGTTTGATTACTAATAAAAGTTACCTTTATGCTGTTAATTATAATGCTCAATTCGATCACGTAACAAATATATCAAATATTAAACAATAAAATATATTTATTTTCCTGCCAGGAAAGTAATGCCTCCTCCTGAGTATCAATCTATCACGTGATATCGACAACTAAATTTAGTCTATCATACCAAAACTGGTGAAGGGTCAACATCTTCATAATTGTGATAGTTTCACAAAGGAACGGATATTTTCAGTAAAACATAAATTTGTCCGATATACGAGTACAAACAAAGGAAAAAAAAATACAAGCCTTTAAGTAGATATGAATACTTCCTTTAAAAAAATGACGTAGACCTGTGTTTTTCCCCATTATGCTATTTATAGATCCTATAAGTGTTAATGCAGAAGTAAGGGTATCGTGAATGACAAACATATTTTACTCATTATACATGTATGTATTTCAAATTAACAACTGTTAAGCATATTAAAAATCAAGTTGGATATTTAATTAGGCAAACAATAACGACCACCTAGTTCTCCGCGGACATGCGCAATGAGGTCGGTTTGCTCTTCCTTCATCAATAATCATGAAAAGGTATATTTTCCTGGCAGGAAAAAAAACAATTAAAAATTTATATCTTTGTAACGAGATGGAATTCACCATTGTAATTTACAGATTAAGGATAACTTTTATAAGTAGACAAACACATGCGTTTTCACTGACATTCAAAATTGACGTAAATTATAGCGTGTATAGCTTTAACACAGTCTGTCTAATTCCTTCCCAGAATTCCAATTTATGCAAGCGCATTTTAAGTTTCATCCCAACTTAATAAGTCAGCCCGCGGGCTGAGTTTGTCAATGACATAACGGAAATTTTATAGAAATTGGTTAAAGCATATACGTTATACAGTTAGCTTAATATATAAACGGTGTGGCCGTCGAGCCGAGCGCAGGTTTTTATGCTTTGAAACGCAGACAGTAGGATCTACCTGCCTACTCAAATCATTAGCCAACGTTTGACTGAGAGGTGCGTTCTGTGTACATTATGACGCCATGTTTCATACGTAAAACGTAAAAGTTGTGTCTCCGGAAATAGACGAAGAAAAGTACGTAATTCCGAGATGTTTTTATTTCTTTTTCAATACTTATCTATTTTGTATTTATACATTATTCAGTGTCTAAAAGATCGGTTCCTTGATAGTTAATGTTTTTATTTTTCATCTAATAATTTGATAAGACATACGTGAAACTAGTCTTATTTCCTGATTAAAGCACTGATGAAACTTATCCGGTTTGCAAATTCAATCATTTTCATTTAAATTACTTTCCATTGTAAACTTGGAGAGCTTTAATAGAGTTATTGGACAATAAATATAGAAAAGCGCCACTTATTTAATGAATGAGTTAACTTTGTCGATCAAAATGGCGACCAAAATGGCGGCGCCCATGGGCTGGAAGATTTTTTTTTTGCCCTTTGTACCCTTGATTCAACTTTTATCTTTTACTGATTTTCTTATATAATTATATGTGTTACCATTAAGCCTTTCGCTGCGCTCGGTTTAAGTGTTTATGTTCATGGAGAAATGAGTAATTAAGTCCAGTGAGGAGCCTGTCTGCTTCGGGTCGGAAATATGAATATGATGTCACTGCTGACCACGGTTCTTCAGGCTCCGGGATCATGAAACTGTCTTAAATTTAAGTTAGAATTTTGTCTTAAATCTAAGATTTAGACTTAGTTAAGATTGCTTACTTAAGATCACAAAACGATCTAAGAAAAAAACTTCGCTAAGATCTGTCTAAGCTAAACTCCATAGTAACTCGCGCGATTTTTCGACAGAATTTGTTAAAAGTGGAACTCTTCTTCGTTTGAAGATTCCTATCGGCTGCATCGTAAACATTATCATATATCACAAAGTTTAAAAAATTATATTTAAAAGATGCTTCACACAAATATTAGCATAGTTTCTTACTGGATAACATATCAGTCATTATACAGACGTGTTTACACACTTTCACTTTAACAAAGGGAAATAGTCCACAAAGGGGAAAAACCTAGACTATAAATAGAAAACCCGAGGACGAGGGAGCAACCTTCTTAGCTGATCATTTCTTCTTAAAAATCCAACGAGTGTCGCCATTTTGAACTTACTTAGTAACAATCTATAAACTTAAGTCTGCCTAATAGCAGTCTTAAGATTTAAGACAATATTTCAGACTTAACCCTAAGTCATTTTTTTGTGATCCACTTTAAGAACAATCTTAAAATTTAAGTGCAAATTGATTGGCTTAAGTCTGACTTAAGATTTAAGACAGTTTCATGATCCCGGAGCCTGATCATTTGTATGGACTTGATCGCATTTACTTATTAGGGTGAGAATCCACGTTCTCTTTAAGTTGGAACTACATTTTTGTGCGGAGAATGATTTCAACGGTTGTTCAGTCAACATCCGGTAAACCGTGCACCGTAGCTATAACCTGGCCATTGTTGACACATTGAGCCAGGCTAAAAACTGGCATCGGAAAGTTGTTTTCTTCTTCTTTCTGCTAAATTTTAGGTACGTGAAACACTGATTTTGAAATATCCATTTTCTTTGTAGTTCAGAATTACTGTGTAGGTTTCCCGTGCAAGAATGGTGGAACATGTACATCCGGAACAGCTACCTTTTCCTGTCAATGCACGAGCGACTACACGGGACCGACATGTGACACGTCATTGACAACTGACCCTTGCGATCCGCATCCATGTCAAAATGGCGGGTCTTGTTTCTCATTTTCTTTTGGCTATTACTGCTCTTGTCCAATAGGCTTTTCAGGAGATGAATGTGAGATCTCCATTCCATCAGATCACTGTTCGTCTTCTCCGTGTCAAAACGGCGGAAGTTGCGTCGAAACACCTAACGAACAAAACCCTTACAGATGTGACTGTCAACAAGGTTTTCCCGGCCGGAATTGTGAAGGTTAGCTCTTCTTTTAAACATCTTTAAAACTTTATATATTTGTATCATAATGATGTTACAATTATAATTTCTTTCTGCTAAAAGCAATTGGTCAATTTCCGGATATAACTTTTGATGTGTCTTTCGCGCGAGGGTAGTTAATCGTATCTAACATTCGTTTTTCAATTATTTATCAATGGCGTTATCATTGCATTTTTAAGATTGAGTTCACCAATGATTTTATTCACACAATAATAAAAACTAAAAGTATAATTTTTAGAATATTTAATAGAAATCGGTTGGGACTAATAATCCTAATCACCATTATTTTACAAGTGCAGGGGCTTTGAACTGTGGATTTACTTTTATTAATATTATATGAAGGTACAGTTTCACGAATATTATTGATTTCACAGTTTACAAAAGAAGATTTACATGAATTTCAGTATCTTATTGTAGATCCAGTTCAAAACACGCATACATGGATGACGTTTATACTTTTTCAGACACTACGTCACACTACTGCGATTTAAATGTTTTGTTAGATAGTTTGTATCAACCAATTTGCTTGTATACCACTATAGCTCAATATCGGACTGGTGGACCGCAGATCATGTGATCTAATCCGCTTGATACTTTTATGAATACTTTTGAAAAATAGCTTTTATATGAAATTGCCCGTTTATTCGCCTATTTGACTTGTATAATGTACTAACTTATACTCACTTAAGCCGTCTATAATTATCCATCATAATCAAGTAATTTTCTGCTGAATTGAGAAATTATTTCACGGTGTATTTGCCAACCTTAACCTACAAATTAATGTTTCCGGGCATCGAAGTGCGATTGAGCAAAGTGTAATGGGTTTAATAAGTTTTGATGAATACTTCAAATTCTACCTTCTCAATGTTTAATTTACCATTATTATCTCTATTCTAATTAGGTCGTGTCTGCGTGTTTGAAGAGGATTACGACTCTGCATGTTTCCTTGATACTGACCAGTCCGCATGGCATAGAAGTTCGGTTCGTGATTTCCCCAATTTTCTATTATATGTACAAGATTTATTTTTTAAAAATTATTTTTGAAAATATCTGCAAGTGAAATTCATTATAAACATGCAAATTCTGATACGACTAAAGTTTTTGATCAAATGACCCCCCCCCCCCCCCCCCCCCCGAAAGAGCTGTTTGGAGTATTACTCCATTATGGAGATTGTTTGTAGTCTATCTGCAAGTTTTGGCGACATGAACTAGAAAACACGAAAACATACTTTTATATCTAACTTCCACAAAAGAAGCACAATTTTTTTTAATAAATAACCCCCCCCCCCAAAAAAAAACCAACAGTCGATCGCTAAATTTATGTTTTATTAATTATGATAACATTTACAGTTCAGGATTTACGTTCTGTGTGAGATCTGTTGGCCTGTATTTCAAGTACTAGTAATTAATTAATTATATTCTTTCATGAAACATAATAAATAATGCTTTATTTATATATTCGAATAATTATATAGATGATAGGTAGTTTGAATTATGATTATAAAAGCTCCTTATGGAGCAAATACTGTTTCTAGACACCGCCAATCTGATTAAAATCAGATCTTTGATCCATTCCAGCAATTGTCCGAGCGGGTCAAAGATCTGAATGTATTCAGATAGAGACAGCGCCTCTAAAACTATGAACTGCCACTCAAAATAGTCATAATTTGAAACATCTTCCCAAGTCAAGGGTTTCTGATCCGCTCCGCTCTACATAAACCCTTGACCGAAAAGACAACACATATGCGGGTTAACGATCACCCCATCTAGTGAAAGTACTTAATATATAAAAACCTTTGTAACCTCTTGTTCTGACCAATAAGAGAATACGTTATAAACAGAAACAATAAAGCAATATGGCTTGCTCCCATGAATGAAATAAAATCAAATTTCTAGAAAATGTGGATTTACTCTTACTAAAAATCGATAACAGAAAGTCATATACTTACTAGTCCGTCTCAAATTTATTTGACAACGGTTCAACACTGATTAATTCACAATTAACATCATTACTGAACACTATTTCTTACTAGATTATGCAAACTTGTATGACATCAACCAGCGTGCAAGGTTTCTAACCCCGTCAAACTCTGCCTTATCGGTTAAAAATTTTATGTAGAGCGAAGCGGATCGCAAACTCTTGACTTGGGGAGATGAATTGTTCCAATTTCAGTTCAACGTGAACTAGTGATGGAATTTACCTTTGGGTGCTGAAATGAATTTGGAAAAAACCTAGATCATGAAACGTTATAAACGCCAACCATTAATTGACAAGTTAACCAATCAAAACATACGTTACAGCTGAGTCTTTGTTTGCAGTCAGGAAGCTCAGTCACAGCATTCGAAGGACATCACTACCTGTACCTTGATACATCTTGGCTATCCTATTGGGATAACAACTATTTCTATGACAAAAACATTGCCTTTGAAGGTATTGTCGTTTTCCTATCTAAAGAATTTGACCTGTGATCAACAGAGCATACAAAATGGTATTTTATATACATGTACATGTATCTTAAAACGTATATGTGGAGAATGAAAATAAAAAACCGAAAAAAAAAAACTTGCAACACAATAAAGTTGCTGACTCTGGAGCGTGTTTTTTTCTGCTGATGGAGACTTACGCTTAACGTTCTACTATAGTTTCTGACTTTGTTGGGTGTTTTTGCAGATAAAGACTATTGCTTGACCTTCGCCTACTACATGAGTGGAGAGGACGTGGGGGATCTGATGGTGTTTACCTACAAGGATGACTACCAAGTGCATTTCAAGAAACAAGGAACGCAGGGAAACCAATGGCACAGGGCTCATCTGGACATCCATCTGGACCAGGAAACCTTTGTAAGAGAGAGAGAGAGAGAAAGAGAGAGAGAGAGAGAGAGAGAGAGAGAGCGAGCATTGAAATATACACCTAAATGTAATTGATTTAAGTCTTATTCTTACATTAAGTTTGCACCTGTGTAATTTAATTTCTACATCGGCACTTGGCATAATGTTCTAAGGTTCAGGAGTCAATGAAATGTACTTGATCACCAAATGAAGTGATTTTCATGTTTACTGCATATGTGCGTTTGTTAAATCTAGCGAAAAAATTAGTATATGAATGCTCTTGTTACAGGAGGTCACTCACATTCACAGCAATGTACTTACCAGCCATAAATTTTACTTGAAGTTAATTGGAAAGATATATTAATTATACACAAGAAATTCGTCGTTAGGAGTAGACAAGTTTTAACATTTTGAATTTAATTATCTAAATGTCAAATGCACGACACCTGGGTATTAATTGTATTGGTTTTCTTCTTTTAATACATAGATTGGGTTTCAAGGCACCGAGGGAAGCTCAGGCCATTATTTCATATGGAGTAACAGTTTAATAGCGATGGATGACGTTAAACTGATGCCAAATCGATGTCCTTGAACTTCGTAAAGAGGTCAGAGGTCAGACAAAGCCGCCAAGACGACCCTGAATATTATGATAAACATATGAACATTTCCTCTGTCATTTGCTTTCATATTATATTAATGGATACATGTACATTGCATAATTATCTTCGATTACATAAATTGAGTGAGCATTTTATTGTTGTCCCTCTTGTTGTTTTCTTTTAAAATTATTTGTGGGAGTTTGATTTTATTACAACACTCTCACTTCCGGTCCGTCCCGATAAAAAGGTGGAGGTATAAAATTCTGGCTTGGCAGTCATCATACATGCTTTATTGAAATGTTCTACCCTCACAGTAGCATACTTAGGACAAGAGCGATGTGCGTCTTTAATCTTCTCAGGCGAATGGAGAGGGCTTGATGTTATATTGTATCTATGAAGTTCTACATTAAATAACACACAATTTCGACGGAGTCTTGTGTGTAAAAATATTAGTACGTCTTTTCACAGTCTAACTGAAATAAGGTGGAGTTACTGTTAGGGATTTAAAAGTTTTGTTTTTAAATGAAAACCTATTTCCTGGAACTCCTCTAATGATTTAATGAATAGCTACATCATACATGTATCTTGTGATATGAAAGGGGCTGTCCTATAGACTTGCAGTAAGGTTTTTAAGATATTAATTTTATCCTGTTAGACAAGTAGTGACAGAAGATTTATTTAACGTTTATCTCTCCTTAAAGTGTTAACAAAATGACGTTTTACTTTCTTAAAATAAAATAAAAATAAGAATTGTCAGATCTTCAATTGAAATTAAAATATGATTTGTGGTCGAACACACTTTATAAACTAGTAAAAAATGTTTTTCTAAAAAAAGAATTAAATTCACATTTTTTATGATTGACAAATGAAATGTTAAGATATGATTGAAGTTTTGTTTTCTCTCTTGAGATAAATATATAATATTCAAGTTAAACTTATTGATAATTATAAGTGTTTGAAATTTAATGATTATCCTCCACTCTCATCAAACCTGGTTCCAAAGATTCAGTCTCTTCTTACATCTTAACAGTACATGTACCAGAGTAATTTCTTGATTTGTATTTTTTCTCTAGATGCACATAATAAAAAATTGGAAATTGCTATATAATCTTTAACATTTGTAAGATAAACAAAATGTTCTGTGTAATCGGGACGATTATAAACACTCCTAACCAAGCAGGGTCATTATTGTTAAATATTATCCATAATCCGTATACTGATCAAATGCTACATAATTATGAATAAGATAAAATACTTGATTACTTCCATTGTCTAAAACAGGACATATTTGCAGATTTATTTTTATGTTACATACATTTTGCTCAGTACCTGATCGTTTGTTCTGACTTATGGTAATATTATATATACGCACAAGTGAAATACAAATTTGCTAAAACTATACACCTTGAACAGGTCATGCAAATATTTTCGTTGTGAAAATAATGATTCGACACTATAGAGTATTATTAAGCAAGCAAGCACGGGAGGCAAACGTTTGTTAAATAGAATATACTTTGATTGCAATATTTTATTTGCTTTGCAGACGAGAACTGAGGCCAGGCAATAAAGTGGATCAAACGGTAAATAAATAGGTACATTTAACTAATTGGAACGATTTGAACTATTACGACTATAGAGAAGACGGAAATGAGAGAAGTAGAGAGGATGAAGATTAACGTATTCAGACAGATTTGGATCATGTAAAAAAAATAACCAATTATAAATTAATATAATATTTTAATTTACGCACAAATATGTATTCGGATATGATGTTAATTAACTGTAAGCAAATTTATTCACTAACTTTGTATACGATAAGCACAAGGAAATTTACTTTACTGGAACTTCGCCTTTTATCATAGATATTTCCATTCATTTTTTTTTTTAAATATTTTCAATAATTGATATTATACCGGTAAAATGAGTGCTTGTACATGCTAATTGTTTCCGATACCTGCCTTTCTTTTTATCACATACATAATGCATATCTAGGCCAAAACAAACTTGTATATGTTTATCATAATGCAAAAATTTACAGGTATACACTAACACAGTTAAAGAAAACTATTTTCGAGATTATTTGCATTTGTTTTTATCGGCTGGACGGTTTTTCTATTTTACCTTTTAAGATATTTGTTATTTCCTACAATGACATAAAAGGGACATCTCTAAGTTTATAATTTTTTATCGGTTAACTTAAGGGTAGGAAATTTTCAAATTTTAAAATCAAGTTTTTAAATTTTGTATACAATGGTCACTACCTAATAAGTAAGAAACACCCCCCCCCCCCAATTTTTACAGCTATATACGAATGTATCCTCAATTACTATAATCTATAACAAAATGGTAAGATTGACGAAAATGATCTTAACTGCCAACCAGGACGTTACACAGACTAAACAGCAAATTCTTCCATACATGTCAAGGTTATGAATTAAGTCAACGTAATTGTTTAAAAAATCAGTCACATCTGTGTTTTTTTTCTTTCATCTTTCAGTCGACTGAATGACAGTGCTTTACCCTGTGAAAAGTAAATATATTCATATTTTATCTGTTGGACATAATGAAGCTACATGTACATAGTTTAAATAGAATAACTGACAAACCGCGATTAAATTCAATGTAGCCCCCCCCCCCCTTCATAGTTCACCGGCAGGGGACTATTTAGTTAGCAATGCTTAGTGCCTCTGATGCTTCTTTATTGAACCAGCGCCTTCATTGAGTTATTGTTTTTCTTTGAAATTCACATTCGACGCGTCTTACATCAATTCCTTCAATGGTCCCCGATTTTACTTTATAATATTTTTGAAACAAAAAAAATCTATAGTGAATTCTAATGCTTCATCAATACTTCAGTGTTTTAATAGCGACTGGATCTCAATACAAACAATGCAATTAATATGCTTAATAAACGATTTAATAAGGTTGAACGAAATCAATTAGTTCTTCCCTTGCACTTAAACTGTAAACGTGTTTAGCTAAATATTTAATTGTCGGGCGTAAAATCCTCTTTCAAGAGATTTGTGCAAACAGAGAAAAGAGTTGCACACTATTCTACATCATGTAACCATGTCAATAGAGAGTTCAAATAACACTACTACAAAGACTCTATTTATCAGGACACCGTTGGCATGAACTCTCATAAGAACCGCCACTATAACAAGGTATATTACGTGCTCATGCATGGAGACCGATAAAGACTACTAATAGCAATTTGGTTATTCATCTTTGATCTATATTTGGATTGTTATGTAGTAAAAGAATACTGTTTGAAGGTATCCGACAACTCGTCATGGATCTTAAGAAAAAGGGCCAATGAAAAAGGTGAATAAGATGAATGTTGATCATTATTCAAGTTCCCATCTAATAATACAAATTAGTACTATACCAGAGATTTTACAAAAAATGTCTTTACCATTATAAAAAGTTTTCTCCTTTGTTATCTAATAACACTTTGCATGCCTTTTGAAGGGGGGGGGGGTGTTGTTATTGAAGACTCGATGCATCCAGGAAATCAAAAGATAGTGATTCTTAAGAAAGGTATTACCTTATTATTATTTCAAATCAAAAGTATAACAAACTATTTCCAATTATTTGTGGACATTGTTTCCATTTAATTACGAGGAAAATCTTTTCAGATCCCCAGTGACCTTGTCGTTGCAATAATGAATCGTTCTGCATCCGACCTTGCCGTCTTTTGTGATTGTTAAAGATGATACAAAAGGGCAAATGTGCTTTTGCGCAAAAAAAGAAGTTTTCAACCAATTTTATAACTCATTGCGGCGTGAAAAGTTTGTTCACATTTTGCCTCGATTGAAAAGTCAAATAATTTATTTTGAGTAAGAAGGTCAAAGGCAAACACTCAACCTGTGTAAAATACTTAGTAAAAATTGAAACACTTATAGTACAAACTATATCTCACAGGCATCATTTGTGACTAGAAGCGGAAAGAAAAGGAAAAGGGAAAGTGCAGAGACACCAAATAATATTAAGCCTATATGCAGTCTTCATTACGTATTGAACATGGATAATTTTTGTAAACTACAATATACAGTGTAAGAAAATGCGACAAAATGTTTGTTCCATAGCCGCCTCGGGCACGAAAAGAGCACCCAAAGCAGGCAAGTTACAACACTTACTTGTGTAATAACCCTACCTTGTTCCTTCGTTAATATATCTTTTTTTTTTGGCCATTTGATATCACAGCAGGATAATATAAAGAAACAAAACCGTAGGAAAAGAAAATATTAATTGTCAACCTTTGATTGAACCTTCGGAAAATCGTGCAGGTAAATATAGTTTTAATAAATTTAGAATACTTATAAAAATAGTGAGTAATTGTGCATTTGCATATAAGTTAATTAATGATCGCAACTGTGTCACTAAGTAGCTCTACAGATAGTACAACCTAGTTCTTATGACAATTTCAGGCATTGCAACTAATCGAAAAAAAAAAACAACTTATCGTAGGTGAACAGAATCTTTTTTGAATAAATAGATATATAAATATTTAAAATGCATTGACATCATTTAGTGCATGTTAATTAGCTAAAGACAGTTATATTTAAAAGATATATATATATATATATATATATATATATATATATATATATATATATATATATATATATATGACTTGTCTTTTACTAATGAAAATCTTGAGATCATATAGTTTTTGTAAACTAGAAATTATTTTAGGAACGGTAGGTACATCCATGTACATGTACATAACGTGAAAAAAACATGTATAGTTATAACCAGTGTAGGTACAACAAGGTATGTACTTACACCCTTATCAACATTAGTATGGACAATTAACGAAGAGTATGTTATTTACAATTTTAAACCGTGAAATATAAAGAAAATCGGCGAAGAAATTGATATTGAATAGAACTAAAGTATTCAGAATAATGTTTAAAATTGAAGCAGTTTTTAGAATATTATGCAATGTTTAAATAAAACAATTTGAAAGAAAATTTTTAAAGACCTCAAATTTGTTTATTAAAAATGCATTTAATTTATTTACATTTAGGATGATGCCTGGCGAAATAGAAATAGGTAAGTTAATTTTTAAAAAAAATCACATCAATAAGAAATTATTTTAAATAATTGCAATATTCACTGCAAAGATGTTGTTTATATACATGCATCTTCAAGCTGGAAATAATTGAAAAATTATAACTAGTTAATGTACATGTCGATTTATGACAATCTCTTTTGAAATGTTATAATATCGACCAACTACATGAAATTACCGTCGCACTTATTGCAGCCTTCGTCAAGTCTTCATCAGTTCAACTTTCCACCGTAAATACATACACAACATAAGATATAGCTTTCAAGGTGTCAATATGTGTCGAAATAAGAAGTCTATCAAAAAAAGTAATTGCATGGTTCATCCAGCGACACAAACGGTAAATCATCATTTATATTAAAGGAGTAAAGATGAAGAAACTAAAATTAAATACATTTTAACTGTATGGTCATATTGTCCCTTCTGTAGGTACTGAAACCCTGTCTCATTAACCAGATAGTTTTTAGAAATCTGATAGAGGACTTCGTGGATATCAGAATCATACATTTATTTTTTCTCAAATATACATGGGAATAGAGAAGAAGATTTTTAGAAGATTTAATACCTTTTCTCTCTATGGCAATATTGGCCGCAATTTAGGGCCATATATTTCACCAAAAAATATGTAGGTAGGGAATTCGTGGAAATCAGAACTATGCAATTAATATTTGAAAGAATGTACGTGTGAGGAAGATTTTCTAGATTTGATTTTGTGGCTACGAGTCAATACATTTTCACTGTATGACCATATTGGCCCCTTCTCTAGGACATCAACCTTTGTTCCAGGGACCATGAATTTTACAATTCTGGTAGAGGGGTTTTATGGATTTAAATACAACTAGACTTTTACCCGTGCGTGCACGGGTTGACGTTGCATATGATATCGGGCATTTTCAAAATATATACATCGAAACACCGTATATTGTTGACATTTGCATAACGAAACTTCAAGCCTACAATAATGCTATTAATTTCAGTACACTGTTGAGTTGGAATAATCTAACTGTGTCTCGGGAAATGCCTTCATCACAGTCAAAATGCCTCCATCGTCGGAACCCACGGGTTTTCTATCCGTTACACTGCAGTGCAACGGATAGAAAACCCGTGGGTTCCGACGATGAAATACCTCCCATATACCCGTAATGTAGCAGAAAATTGCTGAATCGCTCCAAAACGATTTTGGAGAAAATTAAGTTACATTGAATATAACAGTCAAATTGTTCACTAAAACCATTTTGAAGCTGTAAATACCTTTCCTCGAAAAGTTTAAATCTATAATTGCAGAATCCAACATATTTCAACAACGCTTTTAACATATCTTGTTGACATTCAAAACTCTCGGGATTTTTTTTAGTAAATACACTGTCTAAAAGTTATCTCCCGTATTTCCTTTGATGAACATAAAAAAATTTCCAATGAAAATTAACACACATTTGTTTTATCGTTTCCAAGTTTATCCATGCAAATATGATATAGCCTCTAGTGATTTAGCGTGAATGTAATGCGCATGCGCAAGATTATAAAATGCAAAAAATTCAGATGATTTCCGGGATTTTTTGAGGAATTTTCGTTGATTATTAATTAAAGAAGCCTGATTGAGAAAAAATAAAAACAAATTGGTAATCTTCAAGTACCAATGATGTTTAAAATATATAAAACAAAAGACACTACTCTTCCGATTTATCGGTATTAAAGCTAAAAACGTCGAGTCTATTATTTTAATATAGTAGTATAGATGCATTTAATTTTTGGCATCCCGGTGGTGACTACTCGTGTTTTGAATACTTTAACCCTCTGCGTTAGGGAGCATTATGTTTCGGTGTAATTGATAGTGTCTATTTGACTTTTTACTGATAGTTTAGTGATGGCTGAACATATATCTGATACGTGTATACAGTAATGGCAACAATTTGCCAACAAACTTATTTATAAAACCGAGTCTGCAACAAGTCAAAGGTTGATTATTTGTATTTCAAATCTTTGGTTTGAAATTTTGCATTTTAAATGAAATAGCCGAAGTAGGCTTAAGCAAACTCTTTTAATACTCTAATTTTTTCCCCACTTTTGAGGATGAATTTTTACTTTGTCAGATTTCTTTTAACTTTCTTAAAATCTTTTTTTAAATACATACACAGAACACCATGATTCCAAGATACGGCATATGTATGAGACAGTTCTGGATCACCGACACGGATGGAACAAGGCCATGACAACAAATCTAATCTGCAGGATCAATTCTGAAGACACCCCTTTGATAATACAAAACGCACATGGCAACAAACATGCAGAGGAACTATTGCTAGATGAACTGAATCAAAGGGATAAATCGTTGTTGACCACAATAACCATATATACAAATAATTCTCCTTGCTCAAACAAGGGTCACGACTGCGCCAGGCAGTTGATCAAGTTTCTCAATGAAAACACTCACGTTATTATGGTATTTTATGTCACAAATTTGTACAAGATACGAAGGGTGTCTTGCAAAAGTGAAGAGCATTATTCACTTGTTTCCCAAGCCGACTTTAAAGCTAACAATACTGGGCTAAAAGACATGATGAAGCACGGCCGCTGCGTGGTCAGTGCATTCAGTTACGCTGTCTGGGTTGAGTTGTTAAACATCGCGCCTGTTTCAGAGGTATTCAAGTCGCAACTTCTAGCTAGATACAGAACTATATTGGACACGAATGACAGAAGTCGAGAAGAAGAGGATAATCGTATTAGATCAGATTTGGCGTATATTAGATAAATACCATTTGTCTTGCAACAGATTAATCTCTATGTTATACTTTATATGCATAATATATACATTATATCATCCTTTGATTTCTTTGCGAGAGGACTTGTGCTGACACTTTCCGGAACATTTTGTGCCGTTTCGGGACGGTTTCATGTTTTATGTTTTGTTTACGTTTAGCCAACGTCAGCCTGGTGGCTCACGACTTGGTCGTCTTATGTATTGCTCAATTGCAACTTGATTTTGTGGCCCCATGGAGTAAGTTTATCATAATATTGTGTGAATGTATGCTCTGCTTAAATTCAGAAATGTTTCAGTGAAATTTTCTAATGTTTACTATTTTTTCGTTGTGATCATGGTGAAGAGGAAATTCGAATGCAAAATGTTGTCAAATCTAAATCTGTAATTGCGAAATTTATTGTGAAATTTATTCATCTATTTTGTTATGAGCATATTGTGATTGTTGTTTTTATTTGTTTTTTCAGTTTTTTACCCTTTAATGTCTCGTCATTAAATAAACAAGTAAACTGTTTATTGTGAGTTTTTTGGACCTGGCGAGGCAAGGGTTATATTTAAAAAGTCCATATTCAGGACAGCACAGTAAAAAATCCATCATCACCACAACTAGTTGCGGTTCCATTCCTGATGTTTGACACATTGTGTCCACCGAGCAGAATTACAGGGCAGTGTGATCATCAAAACAGCACCCCTCAATTAGTCAGCTATTTACTCTTTGCTTATAGACATTAACATTGTAGGCTTCCCACATTATGATTTTTTGTATTGACTTGAAGTACAACATTTAACAGTAGATGTGTGATGTTTGTGTATATTTGACATACTTTTATTGTCAACATTTTAATAGCAAACTTTTAGGAACATTGTATGTACATTTAACATACATCTAAATCAGATATCATTGCACCATCATTATTATTGCCCATCATTTGCATGTGATTTTATTGGGCATTTATCATGTTACAGTAAGTCAATTTGATAAAACGAAACGGGTTTTTCATGCAGTGTAATTTTGCATAGTGCATTGTTGAGATATATAAAACGCAGGTTTTTTTTGTGATTACATGGGCATATCACAATTGTGGTAACAATTCAGTGATATTTCAAGTACATTTTCAACAAATTTGACTCATGAACTTTGCTGATATTAACAGTTCTATGTATGTTTATGTTGTAAAAACAGTTCTGTGATTAGAATTACACATTGTGCACATCTTTAATATCAACCATGTGTGACCCAATGGAAGAAATTATCAAACAGGAAGAAAATGTTCCTCGCTACCCTAGTCGTCAAAAAACCTTAACAGAGAAGGGAAATTCTTTATACGAATCTTGTGTACAAAAATTGACAACTGCATTTGATCGCATATGGAAAGATATTGAAACAGAAATTTTTGAATTTAACTCAAAGGCCACAGATATTGAACCACATGTGATGCAGCGATATCAAGATGATGTTTCATGTCTCCGTCAGGAATTTGTGGCGTCGTCTGATAATTTGGTGGAATTCCTGATCAGAACAAACACTGCAGAAAGTTCAGCCGAAAGATCAAGACACCTTGAAGTATTTTCTAAGAGGAAGGGTGTTGTGGATCGGTTCCTGGCAGCTATTGCTGATCGCATTCTTCAGACCGCAGATGATATTTCCCAACGGATGGCTTCGGAATCCACGTATACTAGTCGCAGCAGCAAGAAGTCAACATCATCACAGAGCCGATCAGCTATTCTTCTTAAAAAGGAAATAAACGTTGAGAAACAAAGGACTCGCCTAGAATTTTTAAAACATGAACTGACCATAGAAAAAAGAAAATCTCAGCTCGAAATGGACTTGCGTCTACTTAAACAGGAAAAGGAAACCGCTGTGGCAGAGGCAGAAATGAAAGCTGCAAGAGACCATATAGAGCCATTAGATTTTCATGCAGTACTGAAGGAAGAGCATCATTCCCAAATGCCAAAGGAGGATATTATGTCCCATTTCCTGTCATCATTAGAGGGTCAGTCATCAGCAACCTTTGCGCAGTTACCACCACCTAAGTTCATTTCAACTCCCTATGAGCATGGGCCTAAGGTAAAATCCCCTGAACCTCAGATGCCAAGGAAAACAGCTCAACCAAATCCTAACGTAGCTGACTTTACCTCATTTTTGCTTAAAAAGGATCTACTTACCTCAAGGTTTATGTCCTTCACTGATCAACCAGAAGCATTTACAGCTTGGAAAACCAGCTTCCAAGGAATTCTTCGAGAACTACGAGCTTCACCTGGCGAAGAGTTGGATCTTCTCATTAAGTGGCTGGGGACAGAGTCTAAAAAATTTGCCATGACAATGAGAACAGCTAATCCAAAGGATCCTGAGAAGGCAGTTGATTTGATATGGCAACGTCTACAAGAACGTTATGGCAGTCCAGAACTTGTAGAAGCAGCCTTGAAATCAAAACTAGACAGATTTCCATTGGTTTCTATTAATGATGGCAAAAAGCTTTATGACTTAGCGGATCTGCTAACAGAAATTGCTGCAATTAAAGAGGATCCTACCTATGCAACTCTTTTGTCGTACTTCGACTCATCCAGTGGAATCCTACCTGTTGTGAAAAAGTTACCGATGAACCTTCAAGAGAAGTGGATTACAAGAGCTGCAGCCTATAAGAGACACAGTGGACTACCACATCCTCCATTCAAGTTTTTTGTGGAATTCATCGTTGAAATGAGTCAGATAAGAAATGACCCTGGACTTTGTGTACGGGAAAGAAATAAGGAAAACATTCAACGCAGGGTACCGGTAATAAATCGAAAGACAGATGTAGAGGTTGACAGTAGAGAGAGAAGAAAGGAAAGCTTAGACCCATCTAAAAGATGCCCTATTCATCCTAATGACTTTCATGCCTTAAACAAGTGTAGAACCTTTCGCACAAAACCCATGAAGGAACGCACAGACGTGTTAGTGAAACACGGAATTTGCTTCAAGTGTTGCAATTCAGCAGAACATTTTTCTAAGAACTGTTATGAGAAAGTGGCATGTTCTGTATGTGCTAGTAACTCGCATCCTTCAGCATTACACATTGATTATGGCAGACCTCAAGGCGGGGAGCAAAAGGAGAATTCAGAGACCAAGAAAACTGTCAACAACAAGTGCGCCCAGATTTGCGGTGTTATTCCTGGAGGTAAATCATGTTCCAAGACAATTCTTGTCAAGGTGTATGATAGAGAAAATCCAGACAATTTTGTGCGAACATATGCCTTGATTGACGACCAAAGTAATTGCTCCCTAGCAAAGAGTGAATTGTTTGACTTGCTCGGAATCAAGACTGAGACAAAGAACTTTAAATTAGAAACATGTTCTGGTGTCAGGAACATGACCAGCAGGGTTGCCAAAAACCTTTTAGTTACATCATTGGATGACAGTACAACTCATCAATTACCGCCTGTCATAGAGTGTGACGCCGTTCCGGATAATCGTAATGAGATAGCAACACCTGATATAGCTAAACGATTCCCACATCTTGCAAACATTGCTAGTCACATTCCGGAGCTAGACCCTCAAGCAAAGATACTGCTTCTTATTGGACGGGATTTGATCATAGCACATCATGTTCTCGATCAGAGAATCAGCCATGATGCTCCATATGCTCAGAAGTTGAGTCTAGGTTGGACAATCATAGGTGAGACATGCTTGAACAAGGCTCATTTACCTGCGACAATATCAGTTAACAAGGTATACCTTCATAATGATGGGAGACCTTCTATCTTGTTGCCTTGTAACAGCTCACTCACAGTTAAGGCTCCTCCTGTTGACGAAGATGATATGTCTTCCATATTTGAAAGAACACCAAATGATGATAAGCCAGGGCCTTCACAGGAAGATAATATATTCCTAGGAATCATGGAAAGTAAGTTCCATCGCAACTCTTTAGGGGAATGGACGGCTCCCCTGCCGTTTAAGCCTGGACGACCCAGACTTCCAAACAATTATTCTCAAGCTATCAAGAGAGCCAGATCTCTCGACACCAATCTTAGGAAGAATCCTACCAAAATGGACCATGCCCTAACCTTTATGGAAGGGATATTGTCTAAAGGGCATGCCGAAGTAGCCCCATCTTTAGAATCAGACGATGAGTGTTGGTATTTGCCAATATTTGCCATTTACCACCCAAAGAAGCCAAACAAAATTAGAATGGTCTTTGACTCTTCTGCCTCGTATGAGGGAATTTCGTTGAACTCGGTGCTGCTCTCAGGACCAGACTTAACCAATAACCTACTCGGTGTGCTTCTTCGTTTTCGCAAGGAGAGAACTGCACTAATGGCGGACATTGAACAAATGTTTTATTGTTTCCGTGTGTCCAGAGAACATCAAAATTACTTGCGCTTCCTATGGTACAGGAACAATGACCCATCGGATAGACTTATCGAATATAGAATGACGGTGCATGTTTTCGGTAACACGCCCTCGCCTTCTGTTGCGACATATGGCTTGAGACAATCTGTTGCTGACCATCCGGATCCTGAAATCAGAGAAATAGTACAGAGAAACTTCTATGTTGATGATTTGTTGGTGTCAATGCCGCATGAGAAGCAAACTGTTGAGCTCATCAAGAAGACTCAGAAGGCATTGATGGAAGGCGGGAAGTTGAGATTACACAAAGTAGCCTCCAATTCTCAAGAAGTAATGAGTGCATTTGAAGAAGAAGTAAGAGCCAAGGACTTGAAGTGCATTGACTTGAGACTAGATGAGGCACCCTTACAGAAAAGTCTAGGACTTACTTGGGACTTACAGGCGGATTCCTTTAAGGTAGATGTGACTATGGAGTCCAAACCCTTCACGAAACGTGGGATGCTGTCCACGTTAAACAGTCTCTATGATCCCTTTGGATTCATCGGTCCTGTGACACTCAGAGGAAAAATGCTGTTTCGTAAGGCCTTGGATTTGTCATCTGATTGGGATGATCCTCTTACTGAGTTTGAGAATGAATGGAGAAATTGGTGTGATTCACTTCAAGATTTATCTCATATTAGTGTTCCTCGATCTTACACGTCTTCAGGTTTGCAAAACTCTTCTAGAGTAGAAGTTCATGTATTTTGTGATGCCTCCGAGTTGGCCATCTCTGCGGTTGCCTATCTAAAAGTACTGTACACGGAACATGCAGAAACTGGATTCTTGCTTGGAAAATCGAAGTTGGCACCTACACATGGACACACAGTTCCCCGACTGGAACTTTGTGCAGCTGTACTTGCAAGTGAAATTGCTACCATTGTGACAGACAACTTAGACCACAAAGTGGACCATACTCAGTTCTACTCCGACAGTCGCATAGTGTTAGGTTACCTTTACAATACTTCAAGAAGGTTTTATACCTATGTGTCTAACAGAGTACAGAAGATACTTAAGGTTGCTCCAGCCAATCATTGGTCTTATGTGCAGTCAGAAAAGAATCCAGCAGATATTGGATCAAGATCAATTGCTGCAAGAGATCTCCAAGGAAGTAAGTGGATTAAGGGACCTGACAGTCTCCTTAAGACTCAAGACTGCAATGAAGTGTTTCCTTTAGTGGATGCTGAGAATGA
Organism: Magallana hongkongensis; assembly: GCA_015776775.1. Lineage (NCBI taxonomy): Eukaryota > Metazoa > Mollusca > Bivalvia > Ostreida > Ostreidae > Magallana > Magallana hongkongensis. Next base: position 968,946 of record VIAA01000013.1, on the reverse strand, counting down.
TAGTAATGTAAGACCACAACTATCAAGCTTAAAGACTGTTACAAAGAAGCCATTTGGAGTAGAACGATTTGATAGATTTTCAACATGGAACTCATTGGTCAATGCCTTGAGCGCACTGAGATATAGAATATTGAAGAAGCATGGAGTTGAGAGTGATAGATTTTCCTCAAGTTTCCGTCGGTTTGCAGAAGTGTTCATTGTTCGGACAATTCAGCAGGAGACCTTTCATCAGGAAATATCATGTCTTCAATCTGGAAGGACCATTTCAAAGGACAGTTCTATTATCAACCTCGACCCTTACCTAGATGATGATTCCATTCTGCGAGTGGGTGGACGACTGCAAGCTGCTGACATAGAACATAACCTTAAGAACCCCTGCATCATCCCTCGTTCGCACATAGGTAGACTCCTCATTAGCCATCATCATGACTTGGTACATCATCAGGGAAGGCACTATACAGAAGGAGCAGTACGAAGTGCGGGTTACTGGATTGTCGGTTGCAAGAAGCTAGTGTCCTCTGTCATCTTTAACTGCGTTACATGCCGCAAGTTGCGTGGACGATTAGAACAACAGAAAATGGCAGACCTGCCATCTGTCCGAGTTAGACAGTCTCCACCATTTACCTATGTGGGTGTTGACATGTTTGGTCACTGGGAGATAGTGACCCGGAAGACGCGTGGAGGAAGTGCAAATAGCAAGCGGTGGGCTATAATGTTCACATGCCTCTCTTCCAGAGCTTCCCATATTGAAGTGGTGGAAGATATGTCGTCCTCGGCCTTTATCAATGCCCTTCGCCGATTCATATCTATTCGGGGAAAAGTTGCAGAGTTTAGGTCTGATAGGGGCACAAACTTTGTCGGAAGCACGGATGCATTGGGTATTGATGCTGTGAATGTAGAGGACCAACCCCTCAGGAAGTTCTTGAGCAAAAATGGTTGCTGTTGGATATTTAACACTCCATACTCTTCCCATATGGGTGGTGTATGGGAAAGAGTTATTGGACTTGCTAGACGAATTTTAGATGCCATTCTCCTGAAGCAACCTAAGCGCCAACTTACCCATGATGTCCTTGTAACGTTGATGGCAGAGGTTACAGCAATACTCAACAACCGACCATTGGTTCCTGTTTCCACTGACCCTAGCAATCCATTAATACTTACCCCGAATATGCTGCTAACTCAGAAGACAGAAGCTGATCTTCCACCGTTTCATGAACTTGATGTAAGAGACATGTATGTGTCTAGCTGGAAACAGGTACAAGTCCTTGCTCAGCAGTTTTGGAAGCGCTGGCACAATGAGTATCTCCAACTTCTCCAGCAACGACGAAAGTGGACAGATTCTAAGGACAATCTACGGATTGATGATGTTGTTCTTCTTCGAGAGAAAGAAGCTCATCGCAACGATTGGAGTATGGGTGTTATCAATCGAACATTTCCTGATGACGACAGCAAGGTCCGCAAGATAGAAGTTCGCACAAGCAGAGGCGGACAGCTTGTCCATTATGTACGACCAGTTACAGAAGTAGTTCTTTTAGTGCCACACCGTTAGACTTTGGTTATTATGAAGTGATTATGTAGTGACTGGCGTCAGGCGGGGAGTGTGCTGACACTTTCCGGAACATTTTGTGCCGTTTCGGGACGGTTTCATGTTTTATGTTTTGTTTACGTTTAGCCAACGTCAGCCTGGTGGCTCACGACTTGGTCGTCTTATGTATTGCTCAATTGCAACTTGATTTTGTGGCCCCATGGAGTAAGTTTATCATAATATTGTGTGAATGTATGCTCTGCTTAAATTCAGAAATGTTTCAGTGAAATTTTCTAATGTTTACTATTTTTTCGTTGTGATCATGGTGAAGAGGAAATTCGAATGCAAAATGTTGTCAAATCTAAATCTGTAATTGCGAAATTTATTGTGAAATTTATTCATCTATTTTGTTATGAGCATATTGTGATTGTTGTTTTTATTTGTTTTTTCAGTTTTTTACCCTTTAATGTCTCGTCATTAAATAAACAAGTAAACTGTTTATTGTGAGTTTTTTGGACCTGGCGAGGCAAGGGTTATATTTAAAAAGTCCATATTCAGGACAGCACAGGACTTATTTGGAAATGTGGAGGACAAAAGACTATTTTTATTCTGGATTATGTTGATTGTTAAGGCCTATATCTGATAAATGAAAGGAGTCTAAAGATTTCTAAAATTTTAATTGAAACAGCTTGGATATATATTAGGTGAAGTTGATTAAAAAAATAACATAGTTACTACATGTAGTAATAGTCGTGAATAAATCCGTCATTTTCAATAAGCTATTGAAAGAAAGAGCTGCAAATCTCGGATTTATTTTCTTTTTAAGTGCCCCATAAGGCATTTAGATAAACCATTTTGTTTTGACCGAACAGTTTCAATACTGGAAGCAACAGAAAATTATATATATCCTTCTAGAGCCAGAATATTTTAATTAAAGTTTTGACATTACCAAAGCTTGAGGAGATTATCTTTGGGTTGTTTTTCTTGTGAAAAATATGCAATCTGACCATTGTTAAAAATTAATTTTAATATAGAGTAGAATAGATTTTATTTATAATGCAATGATAATATAAACATATTAGAATTGTTGCCTATTAATGGCTTAAAGGAAAATTATACATGCACATCTGTATATTTTTTTTTTACAACGTAGTGGTAATTAAAACAAGTTAAAAACATACATGTACAGTACAGCTCACGAGTATCCCGACACCCACCGTGTAAAAAACACGGTGGAAAACGGTCTGTGTCGCACCGTGTACACGGTGTGACACCGTGTATGTGTATTGGAAAATTCAAGAAAATGCACCGTGTCGCACCGTGGCCGCCCGTGTAACTCCGTGGCCACTGTGTTACTCCGTGGATATCGTTACCTGAGACGTTGATGGAAATAGCGTATGTTTAGGAATAAATAAATTATGGCTAAATAAGGTTTGAAACATAGATCCTTTTCATATTTAAAAAAAAAATGTCGACTTAAGTTGCACGGACCTAGAAAATTGTCGGGGCTTTCAACGTGAAGTTAAATTTTTTGTGATCTGAAAACTCGACGTTAATGGGTACCTTTTAATTCATTTGTTCTTAAATAAATTGAAATAAATTCACCAAATATATTTAATAATCAGTTGATATGTAATCAAAATTCAAATCAATTTAATCGTGTTTTTTTTTTCTAAACACACGTGATGTTGTAACTGACGATCCGATTAAAATGTCGGGAGCTTAAACGTCTTATTTTGTGTTATCTGAAAACACTTTCTGATTTATTAATTAATTTACAGTCTTACTACAAACCAATTAAAAATGAAAAATGAAAACATTTTAGATCTTGTTTTTTTTTAAAAACACGTTGATGTGCTGTAGTAAATAACAACCCCATATTACCGGTGTCTCGAAAAATTTGGACCAGCTATTTATGTAGCAATAAATAAACAAAAAATCACTTTTATATTATAGTTTATAGTTAAATACATGTACAAACTCTTGTTAAATTATATTCAAGCATTGTACAGGTACTAAAAATATACCTGCATTTCATAAAATAACTTTCAACTTTATTTCCGTATAGCTGGTAATGGCCTCGTGATTTCACATGAAAAATCACTCGTGCGATACACCTGTACGGAAGCTGATCAGATACACAACATTGTCTTTCATCTTGGGTTCTATACACAACAGGTGTTATTGTCTGTCTTGTTAGGTGTCATTATATAAATAGTGCCTGTTTGGGAGGGTAACAGTTGAAATTGACACCCCGAGAAAACCATTGTCAACCGACGCGAAGCGGAGGTTGACAATGGTTTTCGAGGGGTGTCAATTTCAACTGTTATCCTCCCAAACAGGCACTATTTATTTTGTTATACTGAATGTCTTTTTTAAAATTTTTAAGAAAATTTTACTGCTTTTATATAGGAATAACGTGAATTCTACAGCGAACCGTACGCGCATAATTTTCGCGCATGTAATATTTTTTAATGTTACCCGTTGCCAAGTGCGTTGCTAACGCTGAGGGTAATAGTAAATATTATTAACTGCGTCTTAACCAATCAGATTTCAGTATTTAACATGAAAGTATAACAATGTAATTTACAACTAACTGTGTGTATATTTGGACGTCTGAACAGGTGTACCCGAGATGCCATTATTCACACCTTTCCGCGGACACCTGTTTGGTAACTCATCACAACCCGCCGTGTGTATGGTCTGAATATTTCTTACTTCTACTTTGATAGTTCCATGATTTTTTCTAATCTCTAACAAACAAACAAATTGTCTGTAGATATGTACACAAACAACTACACGTAAGACTATCGGCGCGTGGATCCGGAGAACAATTCAGCAACTCTATAAATGCGGCAATTTCACAAAGTATTTACTTGCGAAATGAAATTATTTAACGGGTACACATACATGTATGTACGAAAAAACTCGATAGATTAAAAAGATGAATGAAATAATACCGGTAACGTTTTGCAAGCATTTAAAACAAACACAACTTTATTTACTTTATAACCAATCTAATATGTGTGATGTGAAATAGCGTCGAAATTTTAACGAAACATCTTATTACATCGTGTACTTTACAAACTTTTAGTCATTGTGTTAAAATCGTTATTAAAATTATGGATCTAAAATTAATGAATTAAATTCATACAAATAGAACTCTTATAATTCAAAAATTGCACAAAAGTACACACTAAGAGAGAGAGAAAGAGAGAGAGAGAGAGAGAGAGAGAGAGAGATTTTACAACGCAATATTCCAACCCTCATACATGCAGTATAAGAAGGAAGAAACTAAACATTTCAAACATTAAAGACTTCATTGCTAAACATTTTTCTATTTTGCGGACTTAAAAAAAAACAATAGAACGACATTTTTTCCTTATCATGGAAGGAACACGTGGTCTATCTTGCGGGCTGATTTTTTTTTTTTTTTTTTTTTTTTTTTTTTTAATACCATTTATTGATTCCTTATAAACAAGTACATAATAACATATCAGAAAATAGCATATGGTGAAAACAGAGTTACAATATATATCAGGTTTTAATAAACTAAAATTGTACACTGTATATGTATATGAGATAGTCAGAAAAAAAGGGGAAAAAAATCAATATATGTTGAAAAAACGTATACGATATATATCAAGATTTTATGGGGAAAAAAATGTTACATGTACACCGTACGTACATTTAAACATTATGTGTTAATCAAAAAAAAGTGAGAGAAAATAAATCCTTGCATTGATAATTTACATGTGATTTTTTTTATATTTTGGCCCACACATAACAAAGGGTTTCCCTACCATCAGTCAAAGTCTGTGTCCATGTTAGAAACCCTTGTATACAACAGAGGGACTGTCTCCCTCGGAGGGTGGGCGTATATAAATATATATATACATACATAATAGATATAAGCATAAGTACATATTCATAGCATAAATGAATATTCATAGTAAAAATGCAAAATTTTGAAAAAGTTTCTTTTCTTTCATTTGATGTAAAAAAGATAGAACAGAACAATAAGATAAAGTATTCTCTTTAATATACATTCTTAACGATTGGCTTGTTTCTTCTAAGTTTTCGACTCTACAGAACATTTTATATTTGTAAATTCTGAATGCAATAAATGAGAGGAAGATATTATAAAGCTTTGTTGTTTCGTTATCATCAACAAAAAAGCCAACAATGACATTTTTCCAAACAATATTAAAATTTAAGCATTGGCTTGCCATATGCCAAACATGTTTTACATTTACACAATCAAAAATTAGATGCTGTGCATTTTCTATCTCGGTTCTACATATTTTGCATTTGTTATTTACCCCTTTATTCCACTTACTGATTAACAGATTATTACTTAGTAAATTGTTTAGAAGTTTATAATTAAATTCCGCAATACTTTTATCTTTGACATTTTTAATTTTGTTGAAATATATTGATTTCCAAATTTCCTTATCTTGAATCTGGAAATCCCTACCAAGCTTTCCTTGTGAAATTGGACTTTGAAATTTGAGCTTTACAAGCTTCGAATAAAAACATTTAGTTTTGTATTCTTCGTCATTCTGTTGCATTTTGATATAGGGGATTTTAGAAAAATCATACATGAATTCAAATTTCTTAAACACTTCTTGTATTATTTTATACTCGCAGATCCAATTGCTTTTTTTGTTTAACCTATCAAATATATCTCTTGTACTTTTTAATTTACCATTTTCTTCAAAGATATCTTTAACATACAGTATTCCGCTTTTAATCCATTCATCAAAACATATCGTTTTACCTTTAAAAGTAAATGAAGTATTCGACCAAATTGGTTGTAATAAAAACGATTCGGTATTTATTGATCTGTCATTATTTTGCTTAAAATCTTTACATAGATTAAAACAGGTAAAAACTTGCTTATAAAATTCTGGAAAGTTTTTTAGTATACCATAATTTTCAGTCGATATTTCTGTTGTGCTCATTAAATAGTTTATATTGATATTCAGCGGTTTACAGAGACTATCTATATATTTTTTTACAACATGATTAGTTGTAATTAGGCGGGCAATCCACGTTGCCTTTATAGCCTTTAATTTAGAGTCTATGTCGGTAATGCCTATACCGCCATCCATAATATCACCTATCATCGTATTTCGTTTGATTCTGTCTGTTTTATTCCATATGAAATTGTATATTACTCTATTTATATCATTCACATAATTTCTTCCGGGAAGTTCTAAAATACTAGAAACATATATAAGTTTAGGTAAGGCAAGAGAATTAACTACAGTAACTTTACCGAATAATGTTAATTTTCTCTTTTTCCATGATTCAAACAAAATTTCAATATCGTGGTAAATCTTCATCCAGTTTTTATTATAACACTCGATTTTGTCGTGTCCTACAAAAATACCTAAGCATTTTACAGCTTGTTTAGCTACTTTAATACCTTCTAGATTTTCGAACTGGTCTTTTAAATTTCCTAACAATATGCATTCAGTTTTTGATAGGTTTATCTTTGATCCAGCTAATTTGCAAAATTTATCATGGATTCTATATCTCCTAAAGTAACCGTCATATCGTCCGCGTGCTGTACATTTTTTATTTCATCTTGTAAATTTTTCGAGGTAAATCCATGTATTAAATTATTTTCTTTAATTTTACTTGATAAAATTTCCGCAACAAATAAATATAATATAGCAGAAATCGGACACCCTTGTCTTATACCTCTATTCATTACGCATGTTTTTGAAATCCATCCATTATTTTTTAAACGGAAAACGGGGTTTTTATAAAGGATTTTTATCCATTTTATAAAATCTGGTCCAAAATTAATTTTTTCAAAGTTTTAAAAAGAAAATTCCATTCAACTGAGTCGAAAGCTTTTTCAAAGTCTAGGAATAGTAATATACCGTTTTGATTATTATTTTCACAATATTCGAAAATATCAAGAATAAGCCTTGCGTTGTTTCCAATATATCTTCCTTTTATATATGCTGTTTGTTCATTTCCTATATAGTTATCAATAACCTTTTGCAGACGGCGAGCAAATATAAAGGCAATTATTTTGTAATCAGTATTAGTGAGACTAATTGGTCTATAGTTTGTAAGCTGTGACCGTTCTCCTTTTTTGTGAATTAAAGATAATACAGCAAGTCGTTGTGAAAATGTCATTTCGTCTAAACTGAATATTTCTTTAAGCATATTATGAAAGAGTATTGATATTTTATCCCAGAAACATTGATAGAATTCAACTGGTAATCCGTCTAACCCTGGTGATTTATTATGTTTCATGTTCATTACAGAATCTCTACACTCTTCTAAGTTTGGAAATTGATCACATGTATTTTTTACATTTTCAGATAAACACATGATATTACTATTTTGTAAGTAGTTTTCAATATCAGAACTACTTATATTTTTACTGCGATAGAGTTCTTCATAAAAGCTACACATTTCACCTAATATGTCATCATCCGTAGAAAGAGTGTCATTATTTTTATTTTTTAGTTCATAAATAGTATTCTGTGTTTGGTGCTTTTTTTCCAAGCCTAAAAAGAATTTCGTGTTTTTCTCCCCTTCATTTATCCATTTTGCGCGAGACCTAATTTGAGCGCCTTTTGCTCTTCTATCGTATAGATCGCTTAGTTGTCTTTCAAGAGTTCGCTTTTTATTCATATTAATTTCTAAATAAGGTAACGATTCTATCTCGATTATTTCCTTTTCTATGTTTTTAATCTGATCTTTGTAACTCTTTTGACTTTTTATTGAATAATGAATAGAAAATCGTTTAACCTCCTGTTTCAGCTGTTCCCACTTTTTGCATACAAGTAACGCTTAATTTACTAATATTTTGAATAATGTCATATATTTTTTCCTTATAATCAGATTTTTCAAGTAAAGATGTATTAAGTTTCCAATAACCCGTTACCTCTTTCATTTTCGTGTAATTTAACGTTAAATCGTATAGCCTTATGATCTGACATTCTCGTTCCGTTAGAATGTGTACCGGGGATTTTACGAACTGAGATATTTTTAGCTTTTAAATATAAATATTTGCTTAGAAAAATGAAATCAATTCTACTTTTTGGTGTGTCAGTAGCATCGCACCATGTAAAACCGTCTGTATCATTCAGCTTATCCTTCCATATATCAACAACATGTAATTGAGCTAAAATTTCTTTAAGTAACTTGGAACTCCTATCTGTAGAGTTATTTAATTTACAATTAAAATCACCGCATACTGCAATATTTGTTGCATTATTTGAGTAATTATTAATAAAAGATCTCATTCTTTTAAAAAACTGTACTCTGTATGTTTCATTATTAGGTGCATATATGTTAACTAAAGTTAAATCTATATCACCAATTTTAACATTGATTAGTAATTTACGTCCATCATTAGATCTATGTATGGCTAGGATTTCTATTTCTAAACCTTTCCGAATTAAAATGGATACTCCTCTGCTAAGGGGGGAATCTGAGTAACAGTGTATAGATTTCCCAGGCCATATAGAATTATAAAGAAATTCATTACGTTCGACATAGTGCGTTTCTTGTATAAAAGCTATATCAACTTTTGAGTCGCTAAGCCAATTATAAAATTTAAGTCGTTTTTCTTTTGTATTTAGACCTCTAACGTTAGCAGAGACAAAATTAAACTGATCCATGGTTTCTCATAAAAATTATGAAAATAGATATGCTAATATAGATATACTACAAAAAAAATACCGTAATTAATTCTCACATTCAAGAGGAAATTGAAGCTCATATCACTGTCCGTCTCTAAAGTAATGGTCCTGTTTATAAGGAATGAAGTTATCCATCACCATCGCGTTTCTTGGAATCGCGCACTTGGCTTTTAGGAGAGGATTTCCTGCTACCGGAACAACTGCGTTTCCTTGGGTTCTTCAGCTCTTTAAGCATTTGCGAGATATTTGACTGGGATTTAGTTTTTTCTTTTGGCGCAGTTCTCGGAGCGGAGTGAGAGCGACCTGTGGCGCGGCGCATACGCGAAGCAATTTCGGAAATGATATGACCAAGTTTGTTTGATCCAGGCCATGCACTAGAATGTGTGTGAATGGTAGCCATTCTGTCTAGGCCAGAAGCCCAAAAATCATCAAATGTAGTTTCGACAAAAACGTCAGATTTTTTGTACTTTTTTAGGGCATCAGCGAAAGCTGGAACTTGGTCCGCTTTTGCCTCGATGATTTCAGTCATTAGGGCCACCTGATTGTCTGTAAAGCTGGTGGAAGAAGTGATAAATTTCCCAATTTTTTTGGCATCAAGGGCTGATTTAGCTGATTGTATCGCCGTTGCCCTCGGGATATCCCCACTGCGCATAGCCTTAACGTATTGGAAGGCGTGTTCCGCAGACCTATGGCTGACGCCGAAGACGTTGATGTTGCATGGATAAAAGTTGGACAAACAGTTGTCCTGACCAGCAAATGCAATGACATTAGTTTCATCTTGAGAAAAGAACTCGCACTCCTTATCACCAGGCATGTGACCTTCAGATTTGCACACCTTGCATCTTTTTGGGTTAGGGCATTCTTTAGAGAAATGATGCTCCTCCCAGCAATTTGTGCAGCGTGGGGTGCGCTTTGCAGACGGTTGACCATAATGGTAAATAAAGCATCGAAGACCAGCACATGTGGCTGTGCGAGGTAGAAACGTGCCCTCTGCAAGAGATTTGGCATAGATAAAACGATTTCCGTTTAGAATACCTGTCATTTTCCTGGTAATTGGATGCCGAATTTTTTCATATTTAAGCTCACTTGTAAAGGACACATTGAAGTCATTTAGCATTTTAATCACTTCATTATCATCAACAGATAGGGGTACACCCTTGACAGTTATTTTGAGTACATTTTCAGAAGGACTCGAGATCCCAGCAGAATAGGGATTGGTGTCATACACTCTTATGTTTGTGTTTCTAAGGTCTATCCCCTGTGCTAGCAGCTGTGACCTGCTTTCTGTTGAGTCTACGTATATTCTCCAAAGATCTCTATCTTTTTGGACACATTTTACATCATTTATGATGTTGCTAACAGCAATTGACAAATCATAATCAGAAATGCGGTTCTGACCACATTGGATTTCTTTATCCTTCAGGTAAACTGGTTTTAACAGTTCCATTGTGAAATGATCAAGTAAATGATCAAGTACCGTAAGACCGTTAAGAGGGCGTCAAGCGTATCGAGACTCCTAACAGGTATCCGGAATGAGTGAAATAGGGTTCGTCAAGATAAATTTGTCACAATAATAGAAAAACTCAGTAAACTACTTTTGTAAATCACACAATAATCACAAGTCTATGTATAAATCTATGTACAAGCACAATACACACCGATATCCAAAGAAAATTTTGGCAAGAGGCATAAATTCCCTTGGAAATTGTCAAAAAACACGGAGCTAAACACAAACACCTTCGTATCGCCCTGTGTCACGTGACTGTCCTCCCGTGGGCTGATTTGATTGACAGGGATAGCACGTGGACTCTGCCTGCATGGATTCTATCGCAATTTTAGGGAAAAGGGTTTAATATAATGGAAAATATAAATCAAACTTATTACACTGAATTACAAGTAAAATGTACTTAAAATTAAACTCATACCGGTATCCTCTCTCTCTCTCTCTCTCTCTCTCTCTCTCTCTCTCTTATATGACGATCATTAAACAATCACACAGAAATTATTGCAATACTGAGTAGTTTCTTGGAACACAAATAATTTCTAAACCCAAGTTGCTTATAAAGATGAAATAAAAAAATTATCAAGTACCGATCCACGGACTCTAAGCGCTATGAATATGTACTGTGCGGTACTACATGGACAAGTACATCACACATGTCTAAAAGAAAGAAAATTTGAAAATATATTAAATATAAAGCTGTATAATTATATATTTAGAGAAAGTACAGTTGTTTTCAACAACCCGTTATATTTGTTATCGTTGAATAGAGTAAAAGTGAGAGAAGATCACAGTTACGATTCTATGCACTATTGAAACTGCCAAACTCAGTAACTACGATTACTACTACGTTTAAAAACGGACTGAAACAAAAACTTATGGAACCGTGTATTTGAATTTTAAAAAGGAAAAGAAAGTGTTAGTGTTTTAATTGATCAAACCTTTTTGTGGGCGATATCGATTTTTTTGTTCTTAATATCAACAAAAATCAACCGTACTAATCGCATACGTCTGAAAATTTTATTTATTTACATATTTCTATTTTTTTTCTTTTTCTTTAATTCTCTTACGTACATCAATAAATATTTTATTCTTTATAAGTTTTATTCCTAAATCCTCCTTTTTTCACAGGTAAATACAGCGTGTTACACCGTGTTATTGTTCGTGTTGCATCGCGTTGCACCGTGTCGCATCGTGTTTTTTCTCGTTCCGTGGCCGTAACAAAGAACAATAGATCAAAGGTACCGACACTTCCACGCTCAGCGTGGACTTTCAAACACGGTGGTCGGTGTTTTTGTCGGGATACTCGTGAGCTGTACTGTACAAGGTAAAGTAGCTAGAAATAAATAGGGGTGATAACAAACACTGTTACAAAATCAAGAGTCCAAAGGAAAAATACAAACAGAAGCAGAACAAACATGGACCTCTACATAAATAAAGGTAGGATCAGGTGCCATGGAGGAGTGAGCATCCTCTGCTGACTGGTCACAACTGCCGTAACAAGAGGCGGTGCTAAAAGACATTAATTGGTCTACCTACATGTAACTTAGAGCAACATTTCAATCATAGATGTACTAGTACAAAAATTGTTTATTTGAATAAATATAGTAATTGTAATAAGATACATCTAACAATATACTTTCTTTTAATTCATACACATGTACATATATCCTAAGGACATTGCTTGATCATAAGTTGGTCAGTTGATATTTGTGATCTTGGTTTTTATTAGTTGTTTGTGTCAGGTTGAATTTGGTTGATATATATATTTTGCTTTATGTGTTTTACTACTAAGTTTGACAATCTTTGTCTGGACATTATATTTTTATACTGACTCCGAATTGAATTCAGGAACAGAACTTGCTAGTTTCTGGTTATTTAACTCAAATGTGCAATAGAAAAGTGGTTTCTGCTTTTTATGCAATTGGACAAGAAGCCATGGGGATAATCAACCGATATATTTTTGTATAATCTTTCTTAAGTATAATCTCGTAGATTAGTTTTCATTTGGATTTGTCGCAGACGTCTTGGTCATGGGCTATTATGTTTCTTAAATTTATTTAGAATCCACGATTTTGGTAATGGTACTTCTTGCTTCATATCTTACATATGCATTTTAAAGGATACACACATTTCCTACGCGATACAACAATGTTTACACTATGATCATTCACAAAAACGAACTGCACAATATGTGAATTAGATGAAAAACATCTCTGATAATATGCATCACTTATTTCATGAACTTAATAATGTAAAAAATTGTTTCTTGAGTTCACACAATGACAAGATGACATTATGGAAGCGTCATTGCATGTTGCAGATTAAATGAGAGAGGTGTTGAGATTTTGAGTCAAAACCGGCTTATTATTAGATCCGGCAAATTTTTAGGGTACCTTAAACGAAGGTTTTTTTTTTTAGATATGTTAAACCTTAAAAATAATATTGCATTCATTGTACATGTATTTTTTTTTCTTGAATCAGCTGCATAACTTTCACATCTTATTGTAGATATGTTGTATAATCATGTTTTAAAGCTTTATAGACAAAGACTTACTTAAATGTTACTAATAATCTATCAACTTTATCATGAAAATCTAATACAAGTTTCAGTCAAAGTGTTGATATGCAAAATGTTAATTGTTAATTTGCTAAATTCTTAAATCCCGAGGTTTTATGGAATATAATTTGACTTTTAGTTTTGGACTATTTTCCTACTTAATAATCTTTTGATTCACTCCAAGCGCAGATCAAGTGGTGGTGTTGGTGGTGGTGGGGGGGGGGGGTCCAGAACCCCCTGGAAATTTCAAATTTATAAATTTACATAGTAAATTATCAACTATAGGCCTTGGACCTTCCTGGCAAACGTAAACCTTTATAACCCCTAAAAGTATGGATCCACGTATGTGGCTTAATGAGTTTAGCGATTGTGGGTCCAGACAGTTTGATTTATGATAAGAAAAAACGGTATACTGTGGTTTCATCAATATTCCTTGAATACCAATTTTCGTGGATTTCGTTGTTGAGTTGATCCACGAAATTAAATGTTCATTGAAGTGCAAATTCTATTAACAATTTGTTTTGATAGGGTCATTGGCCACGAATTTACGTATCCTTGAAACTATATCAACGAAAACTGATACCCTTGAATATTAATGAAACCACAGCAATGAAAGATACCAACTTGATTTTAGATAAACTATTTCTAGCACAGTTTGAGATTTTTAAAGAATGAAATAAAACACATCTCTGACAATGCTGTCAATCAGAAATTATATGGCTAGAATCCAGTTCTAAAGTCAGGTTTTCTTCGCTTTCAGTGAAACTGTTATACAGGGAAAAAATGTGACGTCGTGTTATGCACATGCAACGCCAAAACAATTTTAATGTAAAAAAAAAAAAAACCCTAAAATAATTGTGACTTTGAATCGTAGTAAATTTTAACTACAACACTCTGTAATTGACTTTTTTGTAGGTCGATTATATGGCTCTAAGTACTCATGTCAAGTGATGTTGACCGAAGCGATATATATAGACTGGGCTTGCGAGGTCGAATTCACTTTTCCGTGTCTTCAATCGATATCACTTGACATGGGTCCTAATAGTGACATTTTATGGTACATTGATGTCCATAATAGTTATATTATATAATCATCCGATTTGACAGTCATATTCTTAATATAACTAGGAAATTTAGAACATTAGCTAAACTCATACAACCAGATTTGCTAAATTCTTTGTGTAATCATCCAACACAGAAGATCAAGGTCAGTTGACGGTAAAGACTCATTGTCCAGGGGCTCGTAACATAAAGGGTACTTAAGTTTAAGACAGTGCTTAAGTAGGACTTATGTACATTCTTAGACTTAAGTCCGTAACTAGAAGAGTGCTTAGCTAGGACAATTTACCCAAAACTTAAGCGGCCGGTTAAGGAGACTTAAGTATGTCTTAAGTATTATTTTCACACATTTAGAAGACTTATTGTGAATTATTTCAATTCAACATATGATTACAGAGTATTAATCACATTATGATATTTACACAGAATAAATATCATAATACTCATCAACATAAATTTTTTGATTTGATTGATATAAATATTAACAGTGGTCGTAATGATCTGTAACATTTTCCATAAACCAGTAGTATGGAAGTGGACTGCTAATAGGTTGTAAACACGTAATGGTCGGTTAACAAGAAATAACTGCATATATAAACTTGCGAAACTTGAGAAATTAAAAAAGGATGTTTGAAGACAGAAAAACCCTCAGCGATTTTAATGACGACGATTGCCTTATTTCAATATATCGACTTAATGAAGAAATTATACTCAGAATATATGAATTGCCTTATTGGTGAGGTAAGATGTAGAACAAAAGATAAAAAGAAATTCACTATATAATTATATCAAGTTCTTACAGCCTCACGATATTATCCCAGAGGAAGTCTTCGAGAACGACTAAAATAGTGAATATTATTCAAAACAGAAGCAACAACAATAACCTGAATATATTGCCCGAGATCCATCGCGTTGAGTTATGTTTAATATCAAAGATGTCATGCACGTGTATCTATAAAAATATGATTTTATTACCAATACATCCAAATTCGACAAAAGAAATGAAAAATACGTTTATACTTTTTAACATAAACATGACTTAGCTAGGACATTGTTAAGTTTGCTTTATGTTACGGCATAAGACATACTTAAGCAGGACTTATGTAGGTCCTAAGATTCCGCCTAAGTCCTACTTATGACCCTACTTAAGTCAAAATATTAGCATGCTTTATGTTACGAGCCCCAGGAACATAATATGTCACGTGATTTTCTTACAACCAATGAAAATAACTAAATTAACTGTTCTATATAAGTTAATTATGCACTAATATGTCTCAAAAGTATGTAAAGTACAGGTGCCCTAGTAACTTGATCAATGCTAAAACAATAGCTCCCTCATACGGTACTGTATAGAATACGTTTATTCAATGTTATCATGGTATATTTTGGCAGGTTTTGAGTGATCACAAGTAAACATTACATTATGTGTTATACTATTTTCGTTGAGAACAACGCAAAATATAATACTGCAAAATATTTCAAGAAATAGAGAGCAATTTAAAACGTTTACTGGGATATGAACTTGGTTGGTCACTTGATCAAAAATATTTGATCACTTATTTAACATTGCTGTTATTACTTATATTTACGTTTGAAAAAGGCGTATTGTTCAGAATTACAATCAATCACAATAATTCAAAAAAAAAAATGTTAGATCTATGATTGTCGTATCTTTTTTCCGGTTTGTCTTGGTTGTTGTAATTATGTCATACTATTAAAATTCAAGTCATGATCACAGGATGAGCCTGTGTTACACGTCCAACTGAATGATAGCTGAAATGCCGAACAATGTTAGAGATCATTTCATAATGTACCATTCCGTGTTCACCAATTACAAATTATTTTTTCTTTATAAAATAATAAATTCATAATGCACCGGCAAACCATTCCATGTTAATAAAACAGGTGCAGAGAATTTCAATGTATTTTTTCCTGATTTTTTACCTGTCCGTGAAAATCATCAAGATGGGTCAGGAGGTTGCAACAACATATCTTTTTTAAGAAGAACACAATATATTCTGTATAAAATATTTAATAATGTACTATCTGTGAAATTCAATCCAAATTGGTGCAGGAAATTGCAATAAAAGAATTCTGATTGAACTTTAAATAAAACACGAGGTTTTTCTGTATAAAATATTCATTTCATAGTGTACCATTACTTGTAACTCAATCGTAATTGGTGCAGGATTGCATAAAATGGGTTCTCAGAATTTTAAGTGTACCACTACATGGTTTTCTGTGTAAAATATTCATGCATAATGCACAATCTATGTTAATCAATCAAAATTGATGCAAGAATTGCATGATTGCAATGATATAACGATATAATTTTCCTAACATAAAGTAAAGTTTCGTTATGAAATATTTATTTTAAATTGGCCAGTCTGTGCAGATCAATCAAATAAATCCCAAATGATGCATATGGCTGTAATGAAAAAATTCGCGGAATTGTAAACAAAAAGCAATTTCTCTGTGTATTTGAAAACAGCATGCGATTATGATTTAAAAGCTCTCCAAAAGTTAACGTGTCTTCTTTAGATTTTACGATTCCTTGCAATAATGAAAGCTTAACATGGAAGCAATTTAAAAGCAAGTTTGACTGTTGCATTTTAATACAGCATTGACTTTACAGTTTGAAAAAAGTTAAATTCAATAAATCAAGTTCGTACGTGCATGTACGGGATACCAATGGCAACTAATGAATACGTATTTGTTAAGGAGAGTAAATACATGTTTTAATTTAGTCTTGGAATTGTACCAATAATGTTACATTTTCATATCATTGAAATATTTCAATTACATATAGTTTGATATCTAAGAATTCTAATACTTCTTCCCTTTTTTAAAAATGAATGTGTACACGACATAATGAAACATAACATAAAGAAATAAGATCTTTCAACTCCGATCTCAATGCTAGTCTTAGAAGTTAATATGTTCGCTCTAAATATGGACAAAATGATCAGTGTTTCCACAGCAGGGGGTTACATGTACTTAGCTAGAAAAAAACAGTAATCCATAAAATTTGCCAACATCTAAATAACTGAATATATATCACTGTGTACTTACGTAGTATGATACTTTCTGGTCAGTATATTTTAGTGTGGTTTAAAACTTCAGGAATGTACACTATTTGGATTTTTCACATCAGATATAGATAGACAGACAAGACAAATCAGATGCATGTATTATACAGGTAGGTAATTTTATTTCATTTGGTGTTACTTACCACCTAGTGTATATAAATTTATATTTAAATTCATCGCCAATCAATTTTACAAACCTAATGATGCATCAGTTAACCATGTGTGGACCGGCGGGCTTTTGCAATATCAATCAAATCAACTTAAAAACTCTAGATTTTAATATGTCAATGAGCCACAAATTGTCTACCGACTGCTTTTGTGACAGTTTATGTTTTGGGGAGGAGATTGCTGTCCTGACAAATATTTTGGTGTCAGTGGCTTGTCCTGTAACAATGAGACCTTTGTTAATGCCACGCGAGATGAAAGTCGAGATCAGAGATCATCCTTTCTCATGATTAAAGAATGCCCTCAGGAAACTGAACGAGTAATAGCACAAGAGTGTGAAAAGAAATATGACAGTATTAATAAACTTAAGTATCCACCAGTGACAAGCAGTATAACTAATTTAACATACGCTAATATATGTTGTGTAGAGTGTAATAATGAAGCATCCTATCAGTACTGGAATTTGGATATTCATTGTCAAGAATTTCTAGATATAAACTTTTTGTCGTCATTCAAAGAAATTGTTGACAATGGAATCAAAAATAGATGTGTCATGCAGTCTGCACCAATTGAAAATAAAACTGCATTCAAGTGCTACCACCTGCGAGGACATCATTTTGATTTGTGTAACAAGACCGGATTCTGGAAAACAATAGATGCTGATGTTTTACATGCATGTGAATCACTTTACGTTAATAATGATACCTTATTCAAAAACTCATTCTGTAGAATGTGCAATCCTACTTTCTACAAAGGAAACGTAATATCACAATGTAATGTTACAGGACAGTGGAATTTATTTTATAAAAATATCAAAGAGGCCTGCTCCCGTCTTGGATCGAATGAGGGCAACTAACCATTTAAAAACATATTTTGCAGAATTTGCAATACCAATAAGTACTTTGAAGATACCTTTATGGATGCATATGCAGAAATTACATGTAGCACGAACGTTCTTTATGATTCATATAAAACCCACGTTTACTATTTATATATAAAAATGAACAAATTTCTCGAAGATTACTTTGATTTTGTAAAAAAAAACTATTCCTAAATTCGAGCACAAGATAAAAAGAAAATCGTTTACTTAATTAAATCTGAATATGACAGACTTAATATATAAATCGTTTTCTCTGAAAAAGCATGTGGGAGTATGCAAAAATTATGGGATTCTAGAAAGTTTTTCAAGTCTTTTCCTCCCCTGTTCCTGTGAACCTTCGTGTTTTCAGCATGGAGATTGTTGTGAAGATTTCGCATTAAAATACCCAAAGGAATGAATACAATCGAAACAACTGGCGGGCGATAAATTTAAGAATACTATCCCTGATGTAGAATACCTTGTAACTAATGGATGTTACATGCAATTACAATACCCAATGTATATGGAGAAATTTTGTCAAGAGGGAGGAAATAACATACTTTCTTCTCATCCCATATATGATGTCAATACAGGTATATCGTACCTCAACATGTTTTGCTATCTGTGTAATATATCGCCGGAACGACGTAGCTTTGAATCAGGCAAACCATGGGACATTGAAGTATATTGTAAAAAAATCATTGACTATAGAAACTTTTTAACGGTAGAGCAGCTACTTAAAACGATCAGTGAAACCCACTGCAATGTGACATATTTACCACATTCATTTAAGGCTGACACTAATAAGCATCGTGCTGCCTTGTGTAATACAAGAAACGCTTTATACACGAAAACATGTAATTTTACTAGGTAATAGCTTGTGAAAGATCCTGGAGTTCAATATGCTTGTGTAAACGTTTCGGCAGGGGTATCAATGGGATTCTATCCAGATTCTGATAAGTCCATTTGTTATATAAACCATTTTTGTGCATTATGCAATCCAGGAATTACTAATGAAAGTGTAACTATTTCTACGTGTATGGACGCTGGAAATTTGTCTTTGCTAGAAAGACATGACGTGAGTGGTTGTCACTTTTTCCCTCAAATCAACATTTATTCGCCATACAAAAATTTATTTTGTAAACATTGCAATCATCAATTTGTTCAGCAACGACGAAGTCCAACTTGTCACTTAAAGTAGATCCAGTGTTCTGTGACGTCACACTTTTTTGTAAAACTTTGAATTCTTTAAAAATTGTGCAAGATAGTTTTATTTATTTTATGTGAATACAATCACATGGATGTAATTAGAATTATTGGTAGGTTAAAGATATTTTCGCACTTAATTTTATACGAAATTTCCAAATTTTTATATATTTTATCTATGCAAAGGGGAAATAACTCTTTTTCTGACTTTTCTCTCAGTTGTATGTCTAAATGCCATAGTTTTTCTTATTCCAACGATTAATTTTAAAATATTTTTGTAATTTTAGTTTTCTGATAAAGTTGACTTTAAAATTAAACAAGAAAAACAAATTTCTGCCTACAAGATTTTACTTTTAACAGAAAAAAAATACATTTTCTAATGCTAAAATATGCTTTAGTTTATGTTTATCTGGCATCTCAAAAAGTGTGATGACATGTATATTTTTTCTAACAATTGATGATATTTAAGTCTATTAAGTCGAAATCAGTTCGGTTTTTCAACTTTCCTCAGAGAATTTTACGAGCATGGAGCTACCTTAATCACCTTAAAATTCCCGAAAAAGTTTTTTTCAAAGAGTCGGGAATGTTATCCGATATACAGAAATTTATTTACGTATCCTGAATATGGTTATAAATTACCCCAAAACGAATCACAAGACTGTAAATCAACACAAGCATACATCTCAGAAGTGGTAAGTTTGATATCATTTATTTGTTCAGCATTAAATTAATTTTACTGAATATGCATGCATAAAGTTTTTCTTGTTCTCATTTAGAATCAGTGCAGACATTTGACCTGTTATCCGGGAAAGTATCTCCGTAATGGAACATGTCAAGCACTCCTCACAGTAACAAAAAACTTGGGATATTTTCTGACAACAGACTTCCAAGGAAATGTTTTTTATCTGTTACCTGTACACGATCTGTTAGTCATTATATCAGAGGAAATCAAACAAGCAATACTGTCCAAGCTTCAGATAGATTCAGATTCGATAGAATATTTGTTTGTTCAAATAGACCATCTTCCCCCCAGTTTTCAGGGAGCATTGCAATAGGCATTTTTATCAAACACGCTGTAAAGAGAGTTGATATTGAAATGCTATTAATCGCTATTAAAAACAAGATGGCGATATCGAGAAATGAAACTTTTAATCTTCATTTTTCGTTCAATATGCATATAAATCGATTACCTTATAACCCATTTAAGATATATCTCTCTGAATATTTTTCTCGATGTACTTTACCAGAATTTGTGAAATATCAGGTAGTACAAAAAAGGCAGGCATATAAAACTGTTCGAATATCCAAACTGTTAACTTGCGTTCAAGTTGCACTTGAATTTGGCGAATATCGTGTAGATAAACAATCGAGAACATTATTGGTAATTGGGGAAGATAAACTCTTCAATCATGAGTTGTTTGAAATTTTACCCGATGGATCAGCAAGAATTTGCACTGAAGACTACAATGTTGGATCTTATATAGGCGCATTTTCTTCAGATGAACAAAACCAAAATGCCCTTCTTTCAAAAATTACGCTTATCTTAAACGTTACTTCCATTCTGTGTTTATTGATTTCATTTCTGATTTATGTTTTTAAAAAAGATTTGAGAACAATACCCGGAAAAATAAATATGATACTGATAGTCTCGCTGATTCTAACTCTTATAATTTTTCAGTTAAGAAAATTTGTTTCATCATATCAGGTGGTATGTGCTAGAATTGGTATAGCTCTACATTAATTTTGGTTAGTATCATTTTTAACCATGACGGTGAGTTCGTTTCATATGTACAGCATTTTTAAATTTTCAAACATAAATACAAGCGTTGGTTTTAATGATATTATTAGAGTATACGAGGGTCAATCAAAAAATACGAAAACAATGTGGCTGTCTATCATATATTTTACATGAAAGTCATACTTAACAGATTAATCTGTGCACCAACACTTATGTTATTGATATGCGAAGTTTTAGTCCATTTGATGAAACGGTATTTTTGTTACCCCTTTTTAAAAACAACATGTTTTGTCACCACGGCGCACGGTAACGTTCAAAGCATGACGTCAAGATTAAACACACACAGTTTATAGATACACCCCATCTTTATATCACGCTTAGTCTCACGTGCCTTTCTCCTTACAATTTAAAATTGCACTGAACCACTTAACATCTTTTTTTGCACACATTTGTTCGAGAATCATAGGTTAGTTCTTCAAAGTTTTTATTTTCTAACCGTGTATCTCTTAGTTTACAGTAAGGATAACCCTGAACGTCGGTTGACGTTACTTATTTTTCGACCAAATATTTACAGATATTCTACTCTCTTTCGGACTGTTTTATATTCAAAACACAATTACCACCACCCCCACAAAATTTATTACAGTTAAACACAAACTTACAAATAATTGTTGACTTATTTTTTTCACCATTGAGCATTTTAACAGCTTGTATCGGCTTTTTCCTAAATTAAATCCATTTTGTTTGTACCTCTCGTTGCGCCGTGACGTCCGCCGACGTCGGTGTTTTTAGTCAATTCGAAAGAGGACTATCTGTCTTTAGTTACTAATATCTGTTCGACAAAACAATATATCCCGTCACTATTTGGTACACAGAATACCATGACTTTACTTAATTTGAGGTTTCAATATTATTTGGTTTTAAGCCCAATTTATAGAGATATTATTTTCAACATTATATGGTTTATTGTTGACATAACACAAATTTTGACCGTGCGCCGTGACCTCATTTTTGCAGGATTAGATTCTAAATAATTCTTAGAAATAAAGGAATTAATTAACTTTTTTTCTTGCAAATTATTTCAAACTATTGCTAAATTATGTCTACCAAATTTAGTAATGATATGACGCTAAGTAACATACCTATGACAAATGTCTTCGTATTTTTTGATTGACCCTCGTATATAGCTTTTATCACTTTTTTTTACATGCGTGGTAGTAGTTTTAAACATAATATCATGGCAGGTTTCTGGCAATGGAATTATTGGGTATGGAAATAGGATGTGCTTTATCGACAATCCTTATTCACGATTAGCCTCATTCATTATACCTGTTGGTATTATGTGTCTATCTAGTCTATTTTTCTTTGTAAGAACCATTATTTCAATAAAACGTGTCCCCAAAGTTCCAGGATACCACTCTGTTAGGAATGAATTCGGAATATTTTGTCGTTTATTCACAATAACCGGGATAACCTGGTCTCTTCAGATTATAGGCGGTTTCCTCCCTTTTACAACGTTCTCCTATATCTCATCAATAATCAACAGTTTGCAGGGAACAACGATATTTATAGCGTTTTTCTTAAACAAACGAATCATGAATTGTAAATGCGCAGTCCAAAAAGATTCGTACAACACTAAAGAAGCTAAAAGAGAGTCAACAGAGGAATCTAATACAACTGATACAAAATTATGATATATTAAATTTTTTTGCTTTCTTTGTGTAAGCTTATAAATGGTTCTCAATGTATACAAGATCTTCATTCCTGTGCAGGCGTTTTAAACTGATATAACAACATGCCGAAAAACTTTTCGGAATAATTTTCGATATGATTTCTTAATAAAAGCTAGCAATCAATAAACACATAAAATGCTAATCGCTTGCTACAAATAATTCTCGCCTTTTAATTATGCCTTCCTTCGCAGAAGGGAGGGTATATTGCTTTGCCGCTGTCCGTCCGTCTGTTACCAAGTTTCTGTTCATTTTCCTCAAAGAAGTTGCACAAACTGAAATGAAATTTTTGTATACAGATTTACATATGTATCATAACAACTATCTAAATTAAGAGCCATTTTCGACAGAGTTATGCCCCTTAAATTTAGAAAAATTCCATTTATTTGCATTTTTCGTTCATTTTCTTAGCACTTACTCAAATGAAATTTAGTATACAGATACATGTATATCATGATAATGTCTAGGTCAAATTCGATATTGGGTACGATCGAGAATTTTTTGAGTCCTGCACCCCCCATCCCCCACTTTTTTACGCAACAAAGATTGTTATTAAATTAAATACAAAAAATTGAAATAACATGGAGTTGACCCCCTCCCCTTTCTCCACTTTTATGGGACCATGTAAAAAAAAAACCCGTAATATTTACAAAAAATTATTTCTATATGAAACAATTCTGATGAACATCGCAAAATGTTTGTCCTCAAATTCTATGATCGAGATTCTAAATTCGGGTGCAAAACTATGGTAAAAGATAATTTCGAAAATTAATCCTGTTCTAGCAAGGATTGAGGTTCTTTAAAAAGTTGATTAAGGCTTGATAAAAATTAATGTATTTATCGTATTTTATACACTGTTTTCAACTATCATGTCTGTAACTGTGTAGATTATGTATCTGTGTATGGCTAATAAAAAGGATAAAATCAAAGGCTGATTATTTCATCGTTGTTAATTATTTATATAGTTCACCTATAAGTTATATCATTAAAAAAATTATGATTTTTTTGCTTATATTTGTAGGAAATGGGATTAAATAAAAGTTTTAATTAATATAAACTACTTATAAAATAGATTAGGAAAACGCTTATATATATTTTTTTTTACCATCAAAGGAGAATTAAGGTATTATTTATATTTATAATATAGCCATCAATGTTTTTTTCTTGGTTATGGTAATTAAAAAAGAATTTTAAAAGAATGTGGCTTTCCACATTGTACATTTTACATTTTTCGATACATTTGATTCTCATTAACACTCGGTATAGGTTGGTTGAAATAATTTTCATAGTCATAAGAAGATATTCCCTTTATTTTCTTCGTACAAAGATAAGACTTAATGTCATTCAAACAATATTTATAAAAACGTGTTACATTTTGGACTATATGAGATGCTTATTACAGATAGCTATTTCACGCTTGTACATCTGTTTAATTATGTGTCATATATGTGGCATTTTAATTAAGGTTGAATCTGTGTATATTATGTATTGTGTATAGGTATATAATTATTCCTGTATTTGATTAAATGTAATTGGATTACTTTTATTGTTTGTTTAAATGAACTAACTGAAACTTCAACTGTTTTGATTTAATATTATTAAGAGTAAGTCAAACCCGTTCCTCTGTCAATGTCATCTAATGATTGATGTTTGAAAAGTGTGCAAAGCCACCTAGTGAAATACGATCGTAAGAAACATAATCACCTGAGTTGCGTTAAAATTGGTTGGAGTCTGTTTACATGGTCAACACATGAAGTCAAATCTAATATACCAAGAGTAGATGTACTGATACTGTTTTATCGTGCGTTAATGCTATCCTATCGTGTGTGAATCCTATCCTATCGTTTATCTTGTAAAAAATAACGTTGCGGGTACTGTAACAAGAATATTAATTACTGTATTAATTTTTTTGTAGAATTATTCTCCTTAATAGTATAAGGGAGATCACCGTGTACTTTTTTGGATCAGATAACCCATCTGACCATGAAAACGACTACACTTAATATGTGAAGTTTTTTGCCCGAAACACAAAATGACATTCGAGTGTAGGAGCTGATTCTGTTCATTGATAATGTTCAATCACACTTCGTTAATCGGTGCCTTTTCTTTATCTGATAAAAACCATATTAGTGATAACCATCTTTTATTTCAGACGTCAGTATCAGTGCGTTGCTCCATCGCAAAGTGTATTCCGATGAACATCATTCATAGTTAACAACACAGTCGATCAAAGATGTATCGTATTCATACGAGAACAATTACCCCCTCTACTGTATGTTTAACCTCTCTGTAAAGTAAAACCCCCTCCTCTTCGTTGGGGGTGTCGGTGTTCCCGTTTAGGGCACCGATGTGGATCATTGATCCATTGATTTCGAGCCACCGTTGGTCAGACAATGCCCCATTGTTTTTCCCCTTTCTAAAGCCGCACGCCACTTAAACAATAGCTCCATTCAATTGGGAACAATAGCGCCCATTGTTTTCCCCTCTGTACAGTCACTTATACTACTTATAATTTAAAAGTACACTGGGTTCAATTCAAACTCCTTGAAATCTTAAATACATATGCTTCAATTGATGATTTACATCATTACAACCATGTGTTCAATTCATTATTATCTGGAAATAAAGAGTAAGACACTTGACTAGAGAAAAAAGAATTACAATTCATGGGAACATATGTGCATTTATTAAACCTAAGAAGTTTGTTTTTTCAGTATTTTGTCATTGTAAATTCTTTCGAAAGATTCCAAATGTTAGCACAATTACGTTTGTGGGTATAAATGATCATAAGGAGAAAATCGCTTTAGTTATGTATTTGACAGAAAAAACAAAACCCAAAACGCATTTTGCCCTTTACCTTGTCTTTCCTTCAATATACTTTGAGTATGTGGTCATCTTTTTATGACATGTACAAAAACAATTGTATTGTGGACCATTTTCATTTACAAAATGTGCGGATATTCTCTATTTTTTCAACGATTTACATCTACATAATTTAATATTGATATAATTGCATAAAACAGTAGTCTAGCTTGATGATTCATCGCATTTTGTCTATTGAGACAGGGAAATCAATTATAATAATAATGGTTGCATCGTACAAGTCTTGATATTTGATATCTCTTTTTAAAGATATAATGTTGCTCTTTATTGATAATATTTGTAACAAGGAACACATGTTGTCAGTGATCAATCCTTTTGTGGTCCTATGCCTCATACAAAAAATCTTTTAATGGATTCATTTTGCTTGAAAACTGGATTTTTAGGAACATATTTTCAGCATTTCACCTGTCAGAATATTTCATATGTAGACATATTCATGCTATTGCTCTTTATTGCAGTTTGTGTGTGGAGACAGGTAGATATTCATAGGTGTCAATGATTACATCCTACACGCCATGATACTTGATATCTGTTTTATGGAAGATGCCATTTCTTCACCGTATCACTGAAAATGTGCTGTCGTTGATCTTAGAATCTAGTAATTTAGTCAATAAGATCTTGACAAGAATAATTAGAAATTTCGTTACAAATTACACGAGGGCATTTTTTTTATTTACAAACTTGTTGAATCATTTTACAAGAACGAAAATGCTGTTTATCAGATACAAATTGGAAATTTGTTGTAAATCATATAATTTTTCTAAATCCAAACAGATTGAAATATCAAATATTTACGTTCATGTTCATAACGATGTTATGCATTAGGTCGAATCATTGATCTGTGAAAATGTGCTGTCGTTGATCTTAGAATCTTGAAATTTAGTCAATAAGATCTTGACAAGAATAATTAGAAATTTCGTTACAAATTACACGAGGGCATTTTTTATTTACAAACTCGTTGAATCATTTTACAAAAACGAAAATGCTGTTCATCAGATCCAAATTGGAAATTTGTTGTAAATCATATAATTTTGTCTAAATCCAAACAGATTGAAATATCAAATATTTACGTTCATGTTTATAACGATGTTATGCATTAGGTCGAATCATTGATCTGTGAATTTGTTAAACCTTGTTATTTTGTTTATTCAGTTGTTTGTAATGACAATTTTGTAATAGATTTTATTCATTAGGACCACTTCTCTTGTTGGATCACATCGTCATTGAGAGAAAATCGCTAGAGCCAAGCATTCCACTAAAGCTATACATTCCTATGATTCCCCAGTCTTTGCAGACATCGCGTAATTGTTACATGTAATCTTTGCATGTATTATTCGAATATTTTACAAGTAACCACGGATAAAAATGTGCCTAAACCCTTTTTACACAGATCAAATACTGCTAATTAATTAATTCATCAGCCAGTTGACCACATTGTTCTTCGTCTAGGCGATTGAATATTGATGTTACTGCATTAAACACATTCGTTAAGCTTGATGATTCGTCGTAGTTTCTCTGTGAAGACATTTAAATCAGGTTTCAATTACTGTGGCAATAATTATGTCAATTAATACAGGCAGCGATACTTAAAATTTGTTTATTTTAAATACCATTGATCTTGATTAACATTTTTCATCATTGAACACCTTTTGTTTTGGTTTTTTGTTTGTTTGTTTGTTTTTTGTTTGTTTTTTTTTTTTTTACATCTGTTGCCTTAATAAAGGAAACACGTCACTATTCATGTACATGTATAAGCCTGCTGGGTTTATGTGCGGGTACGGCATTTATATTTGTAATTTAGTAATCCATATCCAGTGGTTAAGTGGACAGCTGTATGTTTTGAACTGTAAACAGCATGAATAACATAATATGTATCTTTGAGTTAAAACAGAGTGTACTCAAATTGAGATAAATCTTTACAAATAAGATATGTTTTATTGAAACAAACAAATATCAAACGCTCATTATCAATTAAATTCTTGATGCCAACGGACTATTGAAGTCGTTAACTCTATGTTGAGCTGAGAAAATCAGGGCGGATTTTTATACAAATCCTTCCTTGATTTATTTTTTGTTTCTTAATCCAACAAAACAATTGGTTTTCGACAGCATTTATATCATATATGTATTTTTATCTTAAATTGATTCGGTTATGCCAAATTTAAACATGTTTATGTAAACATTAAATTTACCGCCGGTTGAGGGCAACATATCTTTTGTTAGTCTCATAGGGCACGAAATAATGTCTGACGATTAAAGGTGTGGTTTTATAGCTCATGTAAGGCTACGGCAGATTTGAATTTTTATAATTCGTTCATTTTATTTGAACGCAATGCTTTATTTTAGGAATGGCAATTTTCAACCGGTTACTCGATCGGAACGATGGTACATGTAACCGGTTTAAAAATCAGTAATCGGTTTGTCGTATAAAATAAGTTGTATATTTTTACGCATTTTCATTACTAATACACCATTGCTTTTTTTATTCAGTTTTTTTAAAATTATAAATGAATAATATTTAAAATTTTTATGGGTACTGTTACACTCATTATCTTCATCCTTTCAATGTGTTTATTTCCCTTTTGTTTTCTTTATAAATGACAACATTTTATTGCGTAGCAAATTGTTTCGTCGTTAAGAGATACAACTATGTATAAGTAGCTAAGATCATAAGGGATGTTGATTTCAAAGTGTATATCTAGAACTTTTTGAAAACTTTATTCGACCTTTGCTGATCCCCTTTAACTTGACAAATAGAACTGATTACCAAATTGAGGGCAGTGGAATTATTTTACGACTGTTTGCTCGTTGTTTTGAACTTTTTTTTAAAAATAAAAAATAATAATAACTAAATTAATAAATAAACAATTTTCATATCATATTTTAACTTAATTATATACAGAAGATCCCTATCATTCTTTTTGTAGCATTAAAGACGGTTGCAGTAAATTTAGCAAACAGAATAATATCATAACGGAAATTCTATAGAATTGGTTAAAGTGCATGCGTTATTTAGATAGCGTATGTTTATTTATGTTCATGGAGAAATGTGTTATTAAGTCCAGTGATGAGCCTGTCGACGCCGGGTCAGAAATCTAAATAAAATGCTACTACTGACCGCGGTGCGTCAGATCATTAGTATGCACTTGATCACATTTACTTATTAGGAGGAGAATGTTGTAGTGCATTGTCCGAGCGTATAAAATGGGGGTGCGGGAAACACAGCTCTCCAGTAGTCATCTGGAAGCTGTCTTTCTGCCTCCTCTTTTATACAGGTAAGATAAATTATAACGCTTGCGCGCATTCTCAAAAGTAAAATTAATTGATTCAGAGGGTTCAACATGTATTTTATTTTCAGAGATTTTTGTAATGAATATTAATGTTGATAAATTTTATTGTAATTAATATTGATATTTATTGTTAAAATGTCATAATAAATTAATAAATGAGAGTCATCTGGACGCTGTCTTTCTGCCTCCTCTTTTATACAGACTTGGACACGGGCTACTCCCCGTATAGAGTAGGAGACATTCCGAAAACACCTTAACTAGGGCACCCGCCAGGTGTGGCCATGTTGGAACAAAGATCTCGAGGATCTAATTAAATTAAATATCATAATTTAACACTCCATATCATCCCTAGTGGACTTTTATAAAATAGTACAGGAGGCGTTATGATAATAATATGCACATGCATTCTGATTTAAAAATTGGTAAACTCGTCAAAACGAAATGCGATTAACCAAGTAGCAACTTTGAAATCGATTGCCTTGCAGAGTTTATGTACCCCGGTTGCCCTGGTCCAGGAAAAAAATCACTGCCCATGTTCATGTATAAAACTGCGAAGTTTATGTGCAGGTGCGATTTATGAAATGAATATAAAGTTCTAACACCCAGTTACATTTATACTTTGACTCATTAGTAAACCGTAACGACTATTGAATCTTTACGAAAGGCAAGAAGGTGGATGTCATTACAATATTATAATTGTTCTACTCCAAAATGAATCCCGATTAGTGCATATATGAGACTCCTTGACAAATTTGTGTATAGGCCATGGTACTCAGGTGACCGTAAAGGCCTCTTGTTTCAATTAATTAAAGTTCAAGTAATATGTTTTACGGTGTGACCGTTTGGGCGAGCGCAGAAGGAACCAAACATCTCTCAACATTGTTAAATGCAACATTACTTTAACCTGTTGACTTGCCCCAACCTAAAAACTTTGGCTTTGTCTCGAAAACGTTTATCACCGCAAGGAACCAGAAGTTATCAAACATTTATTCCAATTGTCCATTTTAGGCTAATACACTTAAACAAAGAACCACTGAACATAAATTAAATGTAAAACAGACTTATTAAAATATGTTAAATCAAAGCCGTTTGATTTTTTTTTATTAAAAGACAATCATGTTTTATCATTCCTTTACTTTTTAATATTGATATTTAAAATCAGTAAACAATGAATTGCTTGTCTGAGTGTGTAATTTCCCATTTCGTTCCTTGTTATTTTCCTCTGTATCATCAATTTGTTTAAAATTTTGTTAATTTTTGAATGCTATATATATATGCGTTGAAGACATTTTTTAAATAATTTTTTGTCACCTACCTCACACATGCATATTACAATTGAATCAATATGACAGTCAGTTAAGTATGGAACTTGCATGTGTATTTACTAAGCAAAAAATATATAATCAAAACAAAACTAATCAGCCGAAGAGTCACCATTAACACTGATACTAAGTACTTACTACACGTTACACCCAGTACATGTGCTTGATCCACCTCCAAATTTAAATTGCGCGAAGTCACAGTGACGTCATACTTAACTTTCTTTTGCGCTCGACAGTTCTCGTAAATTGTCGGAAAAATTCGGGAAAGGAAACGACGTCATATGTCAACAAAAGTTCACGCGGATAAGGCAACTCACAGCGATCAAATTCCTCTGATCGATATGACGTCACAATAAGCAGCATGATGTCATATTTTACTCAGAAACATGTCGATTTTAACTTTATCTCTGGTTTATATTATAAAAATTACAGACCTAAAATATCACTAGAAACTCTTCTAACTGAATATATCTTCCATTTCTCTCTATTACGTATAATTATCATTGATTACGTCACAAGCATGTTTAAAAGAGAAGATCATGTCGGGAGACAACTTATCGGAATGCAGTGTAAACAATGCCGAAATAAGACTTATTTAATACAGATACCTATGATTTAGATGATTGTCAGTTCGAATATAATCAGGATAATACAGGCATTGATATTTTGTTTAATCAGCGAGTGTTTTAAGGTAAGCGGATCGACATTTATATGGCTTGACCAGCCTTTCCTCTGTCAGTGTGTACAAAAATGGCAAAAGTGTAACACTACCCTGGATATTAGGAAAGATGATTTTGGTAAATATCAACGGTATATGACCTAAACTACATGAAAAGTGCTGCTAGAATCCTGTGCTTTGTTGTTTTAAACGAAAAATAGGTAGTATTTTCAATGAAATTTTAGAAGTTGAGAGGGTTTCCGATAAATATTTACAATATTTATTTTATGCGATGTACAATAGGATTCTAGCAGTAATACTAATAAACATGAACTAATTTCCAATCGAATTATTGTAGAAAACATACAAATGAACTTCGGGGTAGTGTTACACTTTTTGATTTTTTGTTAAGGTAAAAAAGTGATCTATTTTTAACTGTCACGTGATACCATGGCACGGCAGCTTCAAAGATTGAGTCGATTCCGAAGTAGAAAAATAATATCTTGGTGAACTCTTTCACTTGGTATTAATATACATTATTTAAATTGATCATAATTTTGACGGTCATTAAACTATGAGTTGCCTTAACCTACCCGCGCAGATAGGTACAGTTTTTTTTACGTAAGAATATGTGTTGTGTACTTTAGTGTTTTTAAAGCATTTTTGTTGTTATAAATGAAATAGATGTATACGATTAAGAGGTAAGAGTTTTCCTTAGAAACGCTTCCTGTTCCACCATGTTGCTATGCACCGCAAAGGATTATTGGGATATATAGAACCTTTTCACGTGGCCTCATAAAAATTTCTTTGAACAATGTGCAGATTTTAACTCGAATTTCCTCCGTTCGTAAGCGTTGTCTATGGAGCTCGCTACGCGAGCGGCGCTTCGCGCCGCCTCGCTGCGCTCGCTATTAATTTAACACATTAATTTAGATTGTTAATTCGTCGCCGTTTGTTGGTGGAGACATTTTAATCAATCCAACATGTTTCAATAGTAACAGCGTAAACGCATCAATACCTGAGATCTGCTTTAGAAAAAAAGTATTGATTTATATTGTCCTTTTGCATCAGTAAACACCCTTCCCAAAACAGTCTTTTCGTAAACACAATGCTTTTTTTACACGTCACTGTACATGTATACACCTGCGAGCTTTATATGTGGGTGCGGCACATTTTGTTATTCAGTTATTCATTTTCAGTGGTGAAGTGGACAGCTGTATTTTTGGAACTGTAAGTAGCATGAATTGAATAATTATGTATCTTTGATAAAAAATCATAGCCTTTGACCATTGTATAAAGTTGTATTTTTATCAAATAAAATCAGATTCATTTAAAACAAATGAATATTAAAACCCTCAATATAGATTGTCAATGGTTCATAAATAGATGAAAAGTAATATCGATTTTATAAGAAAACAGTTTAAATAATAGGTGATCAAGCACATTCATCGATTTATACCTGATTAGACTTTGATAAGTAAAAACGTTGAATTTCATTTTAAAAATTTGATTGCTGCTCCCATTTTCATATCAAGAGAGTGTTAAGGTTGGAAAATGACACTTTAAAGCTTATTTTATGGTTTATTATTAGTAATGAAAACGATTTTCAAAATATTACCACGGTTACCATACAGAAAGTTAAGAAATAATTTCTTCGCTTGATTTAAAATCGAAATGTTTATCATTCAATCTGTTTTACTCGTTAATTTAGCTATGCATTTTAAAAACAATAACAATAATGTTGGATTTTTTTTTACTAATGTGAACTAATAATATGATACTTAGGTTTCAGAATGTGTTTTTAAAATATGATTTTTCTATCAAATAACATTTTTATAAGCTTTAAAAAGCGCCCATTCTATACATTGATTTTTGTGAAAAAATCACTAAAATCAGTTTTTCTCTCTTATGAAATGGTCAAAATATTAGCTTTTCTGTCAATTTATATCTTTATATAAAGTCTTCATAATACATAAAAATTAGAAATATTTTATTATTGGAAGCATAAAAAAATAATCAAAATTTCTTCAAAATTTAAGAAAATTAGAGGAAATGCGGGCTAAGCAATATCAATTTTAGTATAAATATTTATTCCAATTTAGTAGTATAAGATGATAGACACTCTCATGGTCTATGATTTCATTGAAGATTTGAATCTTCAAATCTTAAACAAATGTCTACAGAACTATAAAGAGCTACACTTATTTTTATAATTCTTTACGTTGAGGAAAAAGGTAGTGACCTTGACCTGACCTTTATCCAAAAACAAAAAGGTCAAATTTAATTAAACTGATAGAATCATTAAGTAATATGGTCCGTTTGACTGTGTCAAAATTTCATGCATTTCTTACTATAAGAAGTATGTTTGATAATGAAAAGACTCCTTCCTTAAGGTTACGCAAAAGGTGGTTTAAAAATGCCTGATGTATATAACTTTGTTTTCTCTCTCAAATATTCATGTAATAAAAGGTTAACTCTCAAACAGAAACCATGGATAGATAAAAAAAATTTGGCAGTTAAGGGCAACATCTGTTATGAAAATGTTAGAGTTTAGGGATAATTTTATCAGAAAGATGAATAAACAAAATAATTTTTTTGGCAGGATGTTTTTCAATAATGGCTCCAGTAAGTGAACATGTTCAAAAAACAGTCTGGCTATATTAAGAAAAAATTTATCAACGTTCTTATATGGCACAACTCCTGTATTACAGTTGCCAATAAATCTTTCTTTATTAGTGTATTGTCCCAACGTGATAAAAAAAATAGTTGGAGACTTCTTATCAGCAAATTGAGCTTTGTTGTCATCCAATATATTTTTTTTACATACGTTTAACTTGCCTGATGTATATGTTATGCAATACAAGAATAATATTAGTGCTATTTCAAAAGTTTTCAAAATCAGTTTATGTTGAAAAAGTAAATATTGAAAAAAATTGTACTCCTTTTTTACCAATGTATTTTGAAGCAATTTTACTGAATGAAAAGAAAAATGTACCAAGGCAATTTATAAAACTTTGAACTATACTACTGGTCCCAACTGCAATATCATGATGGAATAATGAATCACCACATGGACAAAAGTTGTGCATACAAGGCTGTTTCAAAATATGTTTTATGACGACTAATGATACAAAGTTCTAAACAGAATTGTTCCTATGAACTATTATTTGACAATAAATATAATATCATTGCAAATGATTGCTGCACTTTTTGTAAAGAAAAAATAGAAACAATACAACAATTTTTTTAGGTGTACTAATGTTTTACCCTTGTGGAATATTCTTAGTATATTATATATAGAAAAAAAAATGTTAATTTCAATGTTATCAATATACTATTTGGGGAAAATTCTCTAAATGTAGACAATAGACCTGTGAACTACATAATAATTTCTACAAAACAATTCATATTTATATTCATATTTATATTTAAGCAGAATAAGATTCCAAACTATGTAGATTTATTACATCATTTGAGTTTTAAATACAAGATAGAGAAATATGCTTCGGTTGAAAAATTTCAACATAGGAAATTTGAAAAATGTTGGTCACAGTGGGAACATTTCTTCTTTTTTTTATATAATAAATTATACAGAGGTAGAATTTGCTATGAATATTATTAATGCATTATTTTTATTTCTATCCATTTCAATATACAATCTCAGGTTCATTTACTTTTGGTTTTTGAATGAGTGCATGAATGGAAGTGGTATTGAAAGAGAGTGATCTATATCACCAAGTAACTTAAACAGTAATAACTAAGATTAAATGGCGTACAGCTCATTCCAAAGAAATTCCCCTGATTCGTTTTTTAAACAAACCCAACGTTTAAAACTGTAAATGGTTTACTATTGAAAGGTCCTTGAACTCTTTCAGCCAAAATTAATTTTTGTATTTTTTAATCAGTAATTTTTGAACGTATATTTGCTGAATTCAAGTTCTTGGATTCAATACCATGTTATTCCCAAACAAAACCTAAATAAAAACTATTTTTGTAACCCTGAATTAAATAATTAGTTTTAAGATTTATCATACCTAGATACTCTATGAGCAAGGATTTTTGTTTTACCTTCATTGGTGTTGGGCCCTTTCTTGGGTGTAATATTTGTTTTGTTGGATTAAATTGTCTCCATTTGTTTGTACTACCTCTTTGGTTTTGATCTTTTGGGATGTCACGAAAGGGCTGCTTGGCTGGCTTGTACACGTAACTGTGATGGATGCTGATTATTTTTTTTTTTACATCATCCTCTTTCTCAAAATTGCAGAGAAAACTTTTGCCAAGAGACTCCTAAACTTTATGAATTGATTTGACCATATTTTTTATCTAATCTGGTCTCAGACCCGTCGATTGGCACGACTGTGCTTACAAACTGGTTGAAGACTAAACCGTTATTTTTTCCGCATGTTTTACGACACTAGTTTCCACAGACCGCTGTATTACTTGTTCTTGAGCAAGAGCCTCAACGTGGGGCTGAGATGTACCTAAATTACTTGAACATTTACTTATCTGGTTATTGAAAGCGCCTTCAATTCCTCTTTAATTGAGGCTGTCACTTTCTCTGTGACCTGTTTCTATATCGGGAGATATGACTGCAACCGACTCTGAACTCGCAGTCACTACTCTTTTTTCTTCTGTTTGGACTGAACAGAAGAAACAACTCGAGATTCGCTCTTCCAGACTTTGGCATACTTGCAGTTGTTTAAAGTGGAAAATAAAAATATATAAATGAACTGTCTTTGGCTAGTAGAAATAGAACAGCCTGTCAATATCCGGTCAACTTAAAAAATAAAAAAAAACCCAAACACAATCCAGGATAGAATTCCCGGAATAAAATAATACTATATTTATATCTAACAAACTTTTAAATGAAGGGATCTCCCAGGGATACAAACATAAATTATAAAGATTCCAAGTGAGACAAGCCTCAGGGAGGCACAGAAATATGAAAACAAATAAATATTAAATAAAAATCTCAGGATAACACAAGTAAATTGTGTAGATTCCCAGTGCAAAGAAATAAGCCTCGGGGAGGCATAAAAATCTGAAAATAATTTTTAAAAAAATAAATAAAATAATAAAATTTTTAGGGAGTCACAAGTAAATCGTTAAAATCCAAGTGCAACGAAATAAGCCTCAGGGAATCACAAAAAAATGAAAATAAAAACCAAAATAAAATCTCAGGAAAACTCAAGTAAATTGTGTAGATTCTCAGTGCATTGAGATAGGCCTAAGGGAGGCAAAAGAAATATGAAAAATTTCAAAAACATCATCTAAGTAGCCGAAGTGACTCTAAATATCATTTCTACGCATGTTATGAACTTTCGATTAATATTTTTGTGCATGTACCGAAAGACATGATTTGAATCATTTTAATATAAATGTTTAAATCTCAAAGCAAATGAATTAGAAATTGAAGTTCAACATGAAGCTGTCACCTTACTGTGAATAGAGTAGTGCAGGGTGAAATGTCCGCGCTCATAATAAAATTTACCGATACATAATACAATCAAAGTACTGAAGAACTTAGAGCCGGGCTCTTTTGGTGTGTCTTTATGTCTTTATGCATATTGTGTAGTAAAGACTGAAATCTCTCTCTCTCTCTCTCTCTCTTGCTTTTAATGTAGGCAAAGCGTCAGAGAGGGGTTACATTTTGTAAGCGGCTATAAACAAGCATGTATGCCTAGTAGAATAAAGTTCTACAGTTGTTGCCTTGAATTTTGCAACAAGCGTTATATATTAAATCCCCATTATTTCTTCAACGCGCAGCAAAGTAGATCATGGAAATTCATGCACATTGTATGTGTCCAAAATGCATAGTCTTGTTTTTTAACCATGTTATTAATAAGAAAACTAAAAAAAGATTGGCGATTTCCTGCCTACATCCAGGCAGCTGCAGATATTATTTCTAAAGTTCTTGATTTTTGACCTTTGTTATTTTTCGGCCAAGGTAGACGTTCCAATCTCAAGTTGTCCGAAGTCTCTATGATCGATAAAATGTTGAAAGTTTTTTTGTAAAAAAAAATCATTATCTTTGATGACATTGTAATTTTCTAAAGTTCTTGTACAACCTACATCAATAGACTAAGTATAATAGTAAATTTGAGCAGCAACCAAAAAGTTAGTTCAAGCTATAGCAACAACGTTTGATTTAAAAAAAAATGTGAGAAGCGGTTCCATATCTTTTAATGACCAATTACATAAAGTTTTAACTGTTTAAATAAATATGATAACTAAACAAATCACCCCAAGATAAATACAAAAAAGAATAATAACTAGACACTTGTTGCAAAAGCAACAAAAAGGTCTTCCGTTTTGATATACATGTATCAATTCAACTGTAAGACATTGCTTCTCTCACATAGAAAAAAAAGTGGATATGATAATTATTGTGAATGATATATCCAGACGTTACTTACATGTAAATCAACGAGAATGAAAAAAAAAATCAATTTTTGAAGTACTTTTTGTGACGACCGGAAGCAACGCCGATCTAAACAAAAATGTTAACCATTTGTACAATCATAAGTTAATCCTTCCTCAGAGTTTGGTTGTTCACGTCTCTGCCAAATCTAAGATCTCTTTGAAACAATAGTTTTTGTCTCGGGACCGGAAACAGACAAACGGAAGTGATTAATAAAAACAAAAGCTGGTATTTCTCGTACATTTGCTTAGCGTACATCACTGTTTATCAGGCTAGATAAAACACCCAATAAAATCAGTTAAACTTGTTAAAAACATGATTTGTTTGAACCCTTCCGGTAAGAACCGGTTCTTAAAGTTGACAGAATTAAAACCCATTAAACACATCCCCAATCAAATTTCTATTAATCAAGAGAGCTTCGTGTCTGAATCACTTACAGTGACAAAAATCTTGCGGACATCAAATTTGTAAAGATGAAAGTTACACAGATATATTTGAGATTTCTCACCGGAAGTAAAATTTATTTGCTAATTTAACATTATATAGATGACATATGTAAGATTATATACTGATATTTTCTTTTTATGTAAAATGAATAATATTTGAAAAAAAAACCCAAATTTTTTAAGTGCTTCCGGTGACGACCGGAAGTTACGCCGAACAATACATTATAGTGTAAACACATGTACATACATACTTCTATCACCCCACAAAGTTTGATTATTCAAGTCATCACCGTTTTTAAGATCTCTAGGAATCAAGGTTTTTTGTTTCGGGACAGGAAACGGACAAACGGAAGTGTTTGATGAAAATGAAAGTTAGTATTTCTTAACCATTACACAACAGGACTTTATTGGCTATCAATTTGTCTTACATTGTCAAACAAAAACAGTTAAACTCTTAACCAACTTGAATTGTTTGAACTCTTCGGGTGTGGACCGGAAGTGACGGTTGACAAAATGAGAGCGGTTAAACACATCTTCTATCAAATGTCTACCAGCCATGTAAGCTTTGTGTCTTGGTCACTTACAGTTTATGAGATCTCGCTGTAATAATAGTTGTTTTAAAAAGAGTACCTGAGATATTTGAGATATCTCACCGGAAGTATTTTTTTTTGTTTATTAATCATCGAATAGATGACATATGAAAGCGCTTATACTTATATTTCAATTTTGTGTTAAAGAAATAAAATGTGTAAAAACATAATTTTTGAAGTGCTTCCGGTGACGACCGGAAGTTACGACAAACACAACAAAATAGTTTAAACACATCTACAACAATAGGTCTATCATCCCTCAAAGTTTGGATGTTCAAGTCTTTATCGTTTCTGAGATCTCATTGTCCATAGCTTTTTGTCGTGGGACAGGAAACGGACGACAGGAAGTAAATTTTGAAAAAATGAAAAAAAAAATCCTCTAGATTTTATTGTTCCCTATCAGTCCTAAAAATTTCAAGAAAATCCATCCATGCATCTCTGAGAAATCGGGTTAAACTTTTAAAAAACTTGATTTGTTTGAACTCTTCCTGTGTGGACCGGAAGTGACGGACGACAAAATAAAAACGGTTAAACACATCTTCTATCAAATGTCTATCATCCCTGTAAGTTTCGTGTCTTGATCACTTATAGTTTCTGAGATCTCGGGGTTCAAACATTTATTTAAAAAAAGGATTCATGAGATATTTGAGATATCTCACCGGAAGTAGAATTTTTATGTTTATTAATCATCGGATAGATGACATATGTAAGCATGTATACTTATACTTCAATTCTCCGAGAAATACATTAAATGCGTAAAAGCATAATTTTTGAAGAGCTTCCGTTGACGACCGGAAGTTACGACGAACAAAACAAAAATGTTTAAACACATCTACAACTATAGGTCTATCATCCCTCAAAGTTTGGAGGTTCAAGTCTTTATCGTTTCTGAGATCTCATTGTCCATAGCTTTTTGTCGCGGGACAGGAAACGGACGACAGGAAGTGAATTTTGACAAAATGAAAAAAACGCCTAGAGATATTATCATTTTCTATCACTCCTAAAAATTTCAAGAAAATCTATCCAGCCATCTCTGAGAAATCTTGTGGACAAAAAACGGACAAAAAAAAAAAATAATAATAATAACTAGACACGATCTCGTTGCGAGCAACGAGGAGGTCTTCCGTTCGATTTTTAGAATGAAATATGACATCATCGACTTTGATTTTCGACAACAAAACATGTTATGGAAAAAGGAGTGAAGTACTAATGATTTATTAAGGTCTTCCGTTTCCAACGGAAGACCTTATAGTGATTGTAATGTTTCTTATTATTATTATTATTATTATTATTATTTTTTTTTGTCCGTTTTTTGTCCGCAAGATTTCTCAGAGATGGCTGGATGGATTTTCTTGAAATTTTCAGGACTGACAGAAAATTATAATATCTCCAGGCGTTTTTTTCATTTTTTCAAAATTCACTTCCTGTCGTCCGTTTCCTGTCCCGCGACAAAAAGCTATGGACAATGAGATCTCAGAAACGATAAAGACTTGAACATCCAAACTTTGAGGGATGATAGACCTATAGTTGTAGATGTGTTTAAACTATTTTGTTTTGTTCGTCGTAACTTCCGGTCGTCACCGGAAGCTCTTCAAAAATTATGCTTTTACGCATTTAATATATTTCTCGGAGAATTGAAATATAAGTATAAATGCTTACATATGTCATCTATCCGATGATTAATAAACATAAAAATTCTACTTCCGGTGAGATATCTCAAATATCTCATGAAGCCTTTTTTAAAGTAAATGTTTGAACCCCGAGATCTCAGATACTGTAAGTGATCAAAACACGAAACTTACAGGGATGATAGACATTTGATAGAAGATGTGTTTAACCGTTTTTATTTGGTTGACCGTCACTTCCGGTCCACACAGGAAGAGTTCAAACAAATCAAGTTTTTTAAAAGTTGAACTCGATTTTTCAGAGATGCATGGATGGATTTTCTCGAAATTTATAGGACTGATAGAGAACGAAAATATCTCTAGGCATTTTTTTCATTTTTTCAAAATTCCCTTCCTGTCGTCCGTTTCCTGTTCCG
Organism: Magallana hongkongensis; assembly: GCA_015776775.1. NCBI lineage: Eukaryota > Metazoa > Mollusca > Bivalvia > Ostreida > Ostreidae > Magallana > Magallana hongkongensis. The sequence goes on along the minus strand of VIAA01000013.1, from coordinate 928,190 downwards.
CGATAAAAAGCTATGGACAATGAGATCTCAGAAACGATAAAGACTTGAACATCCAAACTTTGAGGGATGATAGACCTATAGCTGTAGATGTGTTTAAACTATTTTGTTTTGTTCGTCGTAACTTCCGGTCGTCACCGGAAGCACTTCAAAAATTATGTTTTTACGCATTTTATTTGTTTAACACTGAAATGATATAAAGGTATAAACGCTTTCATATGTCATCTATCCGATGATTAATAAACAAAAAAAATTACTTCCGGTGAGATATCTCAAATATCTCAGGTAGTCTTTTTAAAACAAATATTATGACAGCGAAGTCTCATAAACTGTAAGTGACCAAGACACAAAACTTACACGGATGATAGACATTTGATAGAAGATGTGTTTAATCGTTTTTATTTTGTCAACCGTCACTTCCGGTCCACACCGGAAGAGTTCAAACAATTCATGTTGTTTAAGAGATTTACTGCTTCTGTTTGACAAAGTAAGACAAATTGATAGTCAATTAAGTCCTGTTGTCTAATGGTTATGAAATACTGAGAGAAGCAATGTCTTACAGTTAAATTGATACATGTATATCAAAACGGAAGACCTTTTTGTTGCTTTTGCAACAAGAGTCTAGTTGTATTGCTTTTTATAAGTTCTCTTGTTTTTTTTAGATACTTGCATTTCTTTCAATTAAGAAATAAAAGATCAAAGTTGTTTACCTCTGGTCCCTAAAAACCCTAATTGGGTAACGCAAGAAAATCATTATATTGTTAGGATATATAAACGTATTATACCTAATCTAGCTTTAATAACCTTTCACAAAATGGCTCTCATTTAAGGGCTATATATAAAAGGTTTTAGAGCTCTTTGATCCCCTAAGAACTAGGTACGGTTGTAATGGTATTAATGCCTAAAATTCCAACATTTTTCAAGTTGTTTATGAAAAGTAAATAAATGCATAATTACAAATATGATGTCAAGTGTAAGCGATAAATCCGTAAAAATAATCGTGCAAAGCGTTGCTAAGCAACACTAGCATCCGCTAAATGCACGATGTTTACCGGAAATTAACATATTCAAGGCAATTTTTACTATAAAATTTGAAAATGTATATAGAGCGCAGTCCTCGAGCAAAACGAAACATAATTTATTAAAATATGATTAAAAAGAGAAAATATTTAAACATGATTACATTTTGCTCGAGGCCTGCGCTGATAGTTAAATTTCCCGTTTTGTGACGAGTTTTAGTGGTGGATTCAGTCAGGCAGATGCGGTTATATTCGCTGTATAATCAATTATCGATGACGAAAATCAGACAATATAAGATGAATTTATCTTCAGTAATTTTCATTACAAAAAATGGTATCTATAATAAGTTCTGATAAATTATTATCATGATAGTGAATATAGAACGTGGTCATTTTTGTTTTCACTTTAGGTCTTCCGTCAACTGTATTTAGGCCTACCGTATACTGTTGAGTCATGTTTCCTTTTGTTTTCCACGTACTTGTAGGTTTTGTATAGTTTTTTCCTCATTCACACTACATACTTTGAGCTTCTTGAAACGATTCTTCGACTTGGCAAATGATTAAAATCAAATATATATATTCGCCATACTTCATTCTCGAGCTCTTGAAACGCCTTCGGTAACAAAGTAGCACTTTTTTCCACCGCATAATATTCATATTTGTTTACACAACACAAGAAAACATCATTACTTCTACAATAAGTCCCATATTTTTATAGAAGTGTTCGGTGAATGATCCATTCACTCAGAAAATATCAGTAAAATTCATTTGAAACATTTCAAACGCATGTACAGAACAAGTTTGTTTACTTGACGTCACATTCTCTGAGTAAGGCGGGTCGTAAGTGAAAGAAATTAACGTTAAGCTTAGCGATTTTTTTTTATTCGACATTGTTAGAGGACTCCCGACATCAAACTAAAGGTTGCTGATGTAGACCGTGATATACAATAAAATATTTAAAATAAGTTTACATGACAAATCTTCAATGCTTAAATTAATTCAAGAGGACAAGTAATTGATGATAACGATATAGAGGTTCTATAGGCCTACGGTCTGATATTCACACCTTGTCGCGATCATGTCGTGCGTTTGCCGTTTAGTCAAATGTACATGTATATATTTTTCATTTTGTTAGTTTTACTATTTTTCTGCATCAGTGAATAAATTGTTTTGCAAGCACAGGTTCATTTACTTTATGTTTTAATATGTACAAATAGTATTTTTACCGATAAAGCCTATGATAGTCTACAAACGTATATTCATGCGTTGAAAGCGCTATACTTACCATTAGTATTAAAAATGAATAAAATCCATGCAAACAAGACTATTACTTTTGTATTGTTTGCACAAACATGAGAGAGAGAGAGAAAGAGAGAGAGAGAGAGAGAGAGAGAGAGAGAGAGAGAGAGAGAGAGAGAGTTTAAACAACGTAGTGTATGTAAGAATTAATCTTCACAGAGGCACTAAAATCATAACATCAAACATCACAAATACTGCAAAATACGTTATTGTTAGACGCATGTTTCTTGAAATGAAAAACAATTGAACGAAAATGGAAGAGCACATGATGCAGCTCGCAGACTGATTTGATTGACAGGTGATTGACTGTTGGATGGATCGATTAAACCACAGTGTGCATTATCTATGGTTAATTATAAAGATTTAAAAGTATTTCTTATCAATGTATTGCACCTTTGAGAGTAAAATGACTATCATTTATCAAAAACTAATGAAATCGTTCGTTTGTTTCTTGGAACAAATGAAACCTAAAATATTATACGGCGCGCGGTAAAAATTGTACATCACATGTAAGTAATAAAGAAAACAAATATTTAAACTCATTCTAAATATACGAAACTTTATATCATTCTCTTGAAGAAAGAACAACTGTCTGTGATCATGTCTTTAGTTTTGATAACGGTAAATGTTATCAAAAGGGTAACGCTATTCAGTTAATTCATTGAATAAATAAACTGAATGTACTACTTTTATAAATCAAGAGTATGTATTGTACCGTTTTTCCTTACATTTTGTGTCACATACTTTATATTCCTTATTTACGTGAGTACTTCATTCCGCGACTCAACTGTTTTGAATCAAATGGCGAGAATATAAAATCACAAACGCCAAACTTTTATCATAGTATCAATTAGTTGACATATGTCCGAAAAATAAAAGCGAGATTTTAAAACCCGCGATATGTGCTTTTTGTGATTTTACGCGGAAATTAATTCCTCGAGTTTCATTAAGAACATTACTTTAAAAGCGCCTGTTTAGGAGGGTAACAGATGAAATTGACACCCGAGAAAACCATTGTCAACGCAAAGCAGAGGTTGACAATGATGTTCGAGGGGTGTCAATTTCAACTGTTACCCTCCCAAACAGGCACTTTTTTTATTATACTGAATGTCTTAATTTTAGAGAAAATTTTTCTACTTTTATATAAAAATGACGTGAATTCTACAGCGAACTGTACGCACATAATTTACGCGCATGTAAAAATTCGTTGTGTTACCCGTTGCCAAGTGTGTTGCCAACGCTGAGTGTAATAGAACGGATTATCAACTGCGTCTAAACCATACAGATTTAAGTATTTAATATGAAGGTACAATAAACAGTATTTAGCTACTGACTTTTGAGGTTTTGTTATATAATGATAATCCCGAAATATTCGGTACATGTAAATCTGCATGCAAATGTATTTTTCAATTTTTTACCAAAACCCTTTGAATTTAAAATATGTGTAATGGTTTCCGCAGGTAAGTGTTAATTCAAATGATATAGAAATACCAACGGTAACTACTGATCGCAACTTTGTTTGCCTTTCGGAAATAACAAAAAAAAAAACCTTTAAAAACCCGTTAAGGTAAATCGATTACGGCGACGCTTTATATTTTCAGGGGACACAAAAATTCTGAATATGATGGGAAAATACAAGATGAAAAAAACAAGCGGATTGTTTATGGCATAAATGCATTTATACTCAACGATTTCAGGCATGCATATCTCAAACAAAACTCATCGTTGATGCTGGCGAATGCGATGACACAAACACCCAATAACAAAAATAAGTTGTTACCTTATCAAGAAAATCCCGATTTCGTATTTTGAAACCACACTGCGAGCCCTAATCCTAACATAACTAGTTTGGATGCAAATTGAAATACGGAAATTAATCAGATTATGTTTAATTGTTAAAGACTATAATAATTTACAATATTTATTTCTTTTAAAAAAGATATCAACCATTTCAAAAGAGAATGTATAAATGATGTAACGTTATTCTAAAGGCAGATGTGTTAACATTGATTTATATATGGAGCACTATAATTTGAGCTTTCCAGAAGCACACGAGATATTGAACTTTTCATTTACCGTGAATATATATAAGTTAATAATTATATGTACATAATAATGATCATTGTTTTGCCTCGGACTAGAATGTCGCGACGTCATTGGATGAAACGCGTCACATGGCTGCCTTACAAATTTCTTTAAAAGGCAAGCGTCAAAATTTATAGCGCAACATGGCGGACGTAACGTTATTTGAACTGATTTTCTACACAAACGTTTGTTTACATATCAAACTTTAGGTCCTCGACAAAACAAAACACTTATTAGGTTTGTTACTGACTGTTAAAAGAAATTTGTGGGGTCGGTAAAGTCCATAGAAGGCTCGGCTCCGCCTCGCCTTCTATGGACTTTACCGACCCCACAAATTTCTTTAAACAGTCAGTAACAAACCTAATAAGTAATATTATACAACTTAACGTCTTATTTAACGTTACTATTATGAGGGATGATTCATATGAATCCCATTGCTTACGTGTATAACGTTACGATGCTAAATGCGACGTCATTATAACATGACTAAAATGACACACTATTTGAGCAGTGGCACACACAAAAATTATGAAGAAATTATCAAAACTGTTCTATTTCATGAAGTTACATATTAATGTCTACCTTTTAGTAAAATATCGTTCGATTTAGAGATAGGGCCATTTTTGGCATATACCGTACCTAGTTCTTTAAGGGGCAAGTCCCTTTTTCTTGGATTCAAATGAAAGGACATTTAATTCTGAACACATTTTGTCAACAAGTGTTTAGAAATTCGTTACCGTTCTGGAGATATATGAGAAAGAAGGTTTTAAGGGCCGATCCCTTATCTCCTTATAGGGGCCGATTAACGAAATTTTGAAGGTTGCATTTTGTTGAAAACATCATTTTGAACAACTTTTCTTCTGTACTGCATTACAAAATATATATCCTTTCTGAGATATGGGTGATCAAAATGTTGGACTTTTGGCCCCTTAAAACCCTTAATTACGCAACACATGATACAATCATTACATTGCTTTGATACATAACTATACGATAAACACATTTGCTTCTATAACATTTCACAAAATATCCCTCAATAAAGGGTTATAGATAAAAGAATTTAGAGCCCTTTGGTCCCCTAATTGTAGGGGCAAGTCCCTTTTTTCTTGGTATCAAATAAAAGGACATTTAATTCTGAACACATTTTGTCAACAAGTGTTTAGAAATTCGTACCCGTTCTGGAGATATATGAGAAAGAAGGTTTTAGGGGCCGATCCCTTATCTGCTTATAGGGGCCGATTAACGAAATTTGGAAGGTCGTATATTGTTAAGAACATCATTTTGAACAACTTTTCTTCTGTACTGCATTTCAAAATATTTTTTCTTTCTGAGATATGGGTGATCAAAATGTTGGACTTTTGGCCCCTAAAAACCCCTAGTTACAAAACACATGATAAAATCATTACATTGCTTGAAAACAAATTTTGTTCAACAAGTGTTTAGAAATTCGTTACGTTCTGGAGATATATGAGAAAGAAGGCTTTAGGGGCCGGTCCCTTATCTCCTTTTAGGGGCCGTTTAACGAAATTTTGAGGGTTGCATTTTGTTGAAACATCATTTTGAACAACTTTTCTTCTGTACTGCATTACAAAATAGTTTTCCTTTCTGAGATATGGGTGATCAACATTTTTGACTTTTGGCCCCTAAAACCCCTTTATTACGGAACACATGATAAAATCATTACATTGCTTGAATACATAACTATAAAATAAACACATTTGCTTCTACATCATTTCACAAAATATCTCTCAGTAAAGGGCTACAGATTAAAGACTTTAGAGGCCTTTGGTCCCCTAATTTAAGGGGCCAGCCCCTTTTTCTTGGTATCAAATAAAAGGTCATTTAATTCTACACAATTTTTGTTTAACAAGTGTTTAGAAATTTGTTACCGTTCTGGAGATATATGAGAATGAGGTTTAAGGGGCCGATCCCATAACTCCTTTAACGAAATTTTGAAGGTTGCATTTTGTTGAGAACATCATTTTGAACAATTTTTCTTCTGTACTGCATTACTAAATATTTTTCTTTTCTGAGATATGGGTGATCAAAATTTTGGACTTTTGGCCCCTTAAAACCCTTAATTACGTAACACATGATAAAATCATTACATTGCTGTAATACATAACATTGAGATAAACACATTTGCTTCTATAACATTTCACAAAATATCTCTCAGTAAAGGGCTACAGACTTAAGACTTTAAAGCCCTTTAGTCCCCTAATTTGAGGGGCCAGCCCCTTTTTCTTGGTATCAAATAAAAGGTCATTTAATTCTACACAATTTTTGTTTAACAAGTGTTTAGAAATTTGTTACCGTTCTGGAGATATATGAGAATGAGGTTTAAGGGGCCGATCCCATAACTCCTTTAACGAAATTTTGAAGGTTGCATTTTGTTGAGAACATCATTTTGAACAACTTTTCTTCTGTACTGCATTACAAATTATTTTTCCTTTCTGAGATATGGGTGATCGAAGTTTTGGACTTTTGGCCCCTAATCACCCTTAGTTACGTAACACATGATAAAATCATTACATTGCTTGAATACATAACATTTAGATAAGCATATTTGCTTCTATAATCTATTACAAAATATCCCTCAGCAAAGAGTTACGGGTAAAAGACTTTAGAGCCCTCTAGGTCCCTAATTTGAGGGGCCAGCCCCTTTTTCTTGATATCAGCTGAAAGGTCTTGTAAATATAAACTTTTTTTACATTACATGTTTTAACAAAATATTTTCCAGAAAAGAGATAAAGAGAGAAAAGCACACAAATTTACGACGCTTTTTTAATGTCAATTTTCGAGCCATAGCGAGCTTTGGCGCCAATAGTGCTAAACATACAAAACAACAATCATGCAAAACTTCAATCTTTCCTTTACCAACCGTAGAAATTTGAGCTCAAAATCTCTTTTAGTTTAGGAGAACGGCCGCAGACAAAATACCCATATAAAAATTAGAAAAATCTCAATATCTCAAAAACGGATGTGACGTCATCAATGCAAAAAATTTGCTATCAGGTTCAGACCATTATCTATCACATCTAAAAATTTGATGGAGATCGGTTGAGCCGTTTATGAGAAATCGCGTGCACAAAAATGGGAAGAAAAAAAAAGAATAAAAACTAGATTCGATCTCGTTGCGAGCAACGAGTGGGTCTTCCGTGTGATTTTTGAGTAGAGAAGACGACTTTTAACACGAAATTGTTATTCTATCCAAAAAATAGGAAAAAAAAATTTCGGCACTCGGGGCTTGAACCCGGGTCGCCTGGGCCATGTCCACGACTATATCAACTGTGCTACTCGGGCTCTCGCTTCAGGACTTTGACGCCTAATTTCTCGAGAACGCGTTGATCGATTTTAAAACAAATTACATATTCTGAATCAGTAAGAGGGTCACTATCAACTGTTAAAATATAAGAAAGAAATTAAAAAAAAAAAAAAGTCGAAAAATTTAATTTTTTAAATTTTTTCCTTATGACAAAAAAAAAGTGACGGCGGACATTTTCTTGAGTGTGTTGCGCCAGAAAAACAGTAGGTCTATCATTTCTGAAAATTTCAGCCTTATATCTTTACTCATTTTTGAAAAACCTGTCAGACAAAATTGACTTTTAAAAATCGTAAAATGACGATAACTTCCGAACGGAAGTGAATTCCTAAAAAATATTCCGGCGGTACAAACTTCAGACAGCAAGGCATCTTTACTGAAAATTTAAAAGAAATCGAACGAGTAATCGCCGAGAAATCTTCTGCACAAAATGTGTAAGGAAAAAAAGAATAATAATAATAATAATAATAATAGAATTGAAAAAGAAACCGAAGAATAATAGAAGGGTCTTCCGCTGAAGACGGAAGACCCTAATAATAGGGAAAAAGAAACCGAAGAATAACAATAAGGTCTTCCGTTGGAAACGGAAGACCTTAATAAGAAACATTACAATCACTATAAGGTCTTCCGTTGGAAACGGAAGACCTTAATAAAAATATAATTTATTAAAAGAATAAAAACGTTAATAAATCAAGAGGTTTTTCACTAGTGGTGGAGATACCTAGGTATATGTAATATATGTATACTACTTGTATTTTGTCTTTTGAAAATTATTGAGGAAATTGCTAGCTATTGAAAGTAGTCGCCTTTTCCAGAATATTGCAAACAAGGTGCATCGTTTGCCCAGATAGGTCTTCCTGGTCTGATTCTATCGGGGTTTTCAGTACCCTCAGTTTCTATGTTTTCTTTAACAAATCTAGTGGTTCAAAGAATGGTTTTTTTTTAAAAAAAGGGATAAATAAACACTGGCCTTTTTAAAGCGCTAAGCATAGCTGCAGCGCTTTTTTGTCGCCAGATTTCTAAACATACTTCCACTTTCGTTTTCGCGTTTCCTATATACCGCCACCGCCTGGCGGATGCTGGGGAAGTCGTACCCAATAGCAACTTCTCGGGAGTTTCAGGCAAGCTCGGAAAAACCCGAAAAGTTGCGAATGAAGTCGTACCCTTGAGAAAATATCATAACTATGCAGTGGGGAGAACTTAATTATCTTATCCTGCATGCTGATGCATTTGTTCTACCAGTAATAAATGAACGATAGGTTTCATTTCAATGTCATTATCATATATCAGATACGGGTGCTTCAAAAGCCTTATCATGATTTATTTCGAGAAAAAAAATTGGATGTTATATGCATAAAGTTGTGTTTCAGGTGTTTAGTAATAATTGGAATAATTCTACGATATCAATAGGTTCTGGCTGTTTTAAACGGTATAGTCTTGAAATTTCTCGCCCGTCGTATCAATCATGTTGCTAATTCTATTCGGGCGGAAACTTTTAAGTATCAGAAACTAAATTGCATTAAAATTCAATATCATCGTGGGGCACTATACCCACGTTTACCCATAATGTTTCGAGCTAGATGTAATTTGTTACAGTTATGAACACCGTGTTTTATATAAAAATGCAGAATTTTTTAAACAACAATTTTTCATTAACACAGTTTCCACGATAATTTGACACCAGCTCAACAGAACTGTTTTGATAAGGCCACTGCTTGATCTGAGGAAAAGAGAATGCAAAGATGGATAATTCGTACATAGAGAGTCATTGACGATGGAAGCGAATTGAAAGTGTGTGTGTGTGGGGGGGGGGGGGGGGGGTCATTTTTAAAAAAGTCATCAGCATTTGTTTTCAGTGTAACACGACAGCGTACGTGCAATAATCATTAAAAAAAATTATGCATTCTATAACTGAGGCATATCCTAATTCTACATCATTTCAGAATTCTGAGTAATTGCATTTTTCTCAATAACGAACAATATAATTCTTTACTGATATGTATTTTCATATCGATCGATATATTTTTAACACTTTCTTCCCGGCTTAGCGCTTTTCAGTTCTTTCAGTACTTTGATTTTTTTTTTATTATAGATTAAATCGTTATAATTCGCCTTGATTCTAAATGATCAATCTGTGGTATCATTTGATCGTGTTTAGCTTTTTATCATTTTCAATTTACCAAAAAGAAAATCTCAAAACCAGTCACTTATACCTGTTGAAGATAGTCTATTGAAGAAAGCGGCTTTTCCATTAGTCATAATTTACAGCTTATCTAATAAAAACTAGCCATGATAAAGGAAATAAAAGGATAAAAATGGCAAATCTTAGCAATTTCAAAGCAATATAGAAAGTCATTGCAGCGTCTCTTATTATGAAATATAAAATATTGGTTAATTTTCAAATTAAAGATTAACATTAGTGAGCTAGTCAAAATCTTAAGAATATAACCATGGAAACTACAAATTATGTTAAAAATATCACTTTTTCTTATTTTTTTTTTTTTAGATATTATAGAAGTTATCATTGATTAAAATGTTTTACAGCTGTATTTAAAATATACTTGTTAGATAAGAAAGTGACACTTGTTGCTATGGTAACAAGGTCTTAAAAAAGAAAAAAAACTATAGTGCTTCTGTCATGGACAATGCTTGTTTCAAACACAATTTAGAACACAATTTCGTTGCTATTCGTGGTAACATGCCTTTTTATATCATATATATTGAAGCATTATACATCAGTATATTAAAACTGCCATTGCTTAGGAAAAATGTGGACTTTAGAAAGTTATACAGAAATTCTTTTTTGTTCAAAACGTCAAAGCAACGCCCATTCCATTGCTGACATACAAATTCAACTGATATTGCATTAAATTTGAGGACTTGTTTAGTAATTCTGATCAATTTGTTTTAAGGTATCGTGATTCAGATATGAGTAAGAGGTCTTCAAATGTACCTCTAAATGTGCATTTTTTTCTGATTTATAGTTGTCGTTACTATTGCAACGAACTTTAAGTTTTAGTTATATTATCATTGTGACCAAATTAAAACAACAGTTTGAGTTTTGTCCATTTAAAAATATTTTTGTTCGAATAAAATGAAAAAAAAATTAAGTGCTATTTAGTTACCATGGTAACACTATTAAACTATTCATTTGCCGATAAAAAAAAAGTCAATAATTTAAAAATTCAAATATTGTGTATGCGATTAGTTTATTCTGTATAACTAAAACCCCTGCAGTCTCTAACAATCTGAGGTCAAAGGAGCTTCATACGGCGATTTTACAAACTTTTGCTTCTGTTACTTTGGCCACTGGTTCCTATAACAACCCTTAAAGGATGTCTTGCATCTAATTTACCAAAGAGTATCAAAATACGAAATATGAAGAAAATCGGTGACTATATATGTGCGTGGTCATCGAATTTTTATATTTATAGAATTGATCTTAAAATCTTAATTTCTCTTGAAATTTTCAAAACAATTTAATTTTTTTCCAAGTAATTATAAATGTTTTTTTTAAACTGATTGCAAAAATGCAACCATTGGGGGAATTAAATAATTTTGATTGAGTAATTAAAAACCTGGTCGTTTTTATGTGAAATTATAATGTTAAAAAAATCAAATGCTATCTTTTTTTTCTCTTCTAAATATAAAACAAATCAATCGAATGGCAATCATCATACCCTTTGTCCAAGCGCTGTATGTTTAATTACAGAAGAAGGAGAAAAAAGTTGACTCCAAAGACAATCGCAAAGAAGCCATCAAATCTGGTTGCCAATTGTATTTACACTAAGCAGCATTGCTTTTCTTATAAAATATATACGCCCAATTTAAAATAGGTTATCTTTCTCTAAATACAGTTTTATTACACTTTATTTTCCTTTAAGTTTACCTTATCTGTAGAAAAAAAACGAGAGCTTATCTGATAAATTTTTGTCCGGCGTCTGTCCGTTTTCTGTTTTTCTTTTTGTCGTTCTATAAACTTTACATTTCCGGCTTCTTCTCCAGAACCACTGTACCAATTTCAATTAATTATGGCACAAAACATTATAGTGTGAAGGAGACAAGACGGGCAACCCTTGTTTCTATAGTGAATTCAATAAGATATAAACAAAATGGAATATTTTATCTAATCAGTAATTTTCTTTGCATATAACAGTCAATAAAAACCTCCGAAGTAATAACGTAAACGTGTTTCAAATTGGCTATTAAGCAAAAGTGCCTTTTTCATATGCCATAATGTATAGTTCAATGGAATTCAGATTATGTAGAATAACGATCCAACAAATGTTGCTACATCTCCTTTTGAGCAAATCTTTATAAAAAATAACTATTTTATATGTAAAGGAAGAAGAGGCGATGGAAGCGAAATCTGCCAAAACGAAGGTAACTTACTAATATTTGTTAAGTGATCGTGATACATTCTGATTCTAAATAATTGATTTGGAGTTAATTTTGTTGAGTTAAAAAGTGTCTGGTTTTTTTCTTTTACATATAATGCAATGTATTTCAAATCTAGATTTAAATAAAACGAAACGACAACAAAGCCTTACAACTCTCAAACTTTACATATTTTTAAACAATTTTATTACAAATGTTTTAAGCAATAAGAAGTCTTTTTTTCCCAAAATTAATGCTTGCATGACAGCAACCGTTTAGACAATAAAATTGTGATTTAACCATTGCTGTAATTCATTTAATACATACATTTGTACCCGGTCGGTCTTTTTTTTTTAATTGCGATTTAAAACAATTTAAAAAAAATAACTAAAAAAATGTCAATCACACCACCCCTTAAACAAACGCTGTATATTTTATTACAGGAGAAGAAAAAGAAAACAGAAGTTGTATCTGAAGATGGAAAACGTGGAGAAAAAGAGTGCAAGGTTACCAAATTAATTAATTGATACATCCAAACACTATAATGGTAGAATATTCCAATAATGCATTACCGTAGTTACCGAGATAAGTTTAAAAAAAAGTAAAGCTCAGACTAAAAGCTGTTTAAAGAGAATCCTGACAAATATTTTTACATTACGGATTGTAGCTACACTAGATTATCGGTATGCAAGGTATGAGGTCCAACAAATCAGGTTGTCATTCTTAATCACGGTAAAAAGTGTTAATTTTTTTTGTACTTATTTTTTTTGAAATATCTACGCAGAAGTAAGCTTAATTTTTAGTAGTAGATACAATTATAAGACATTTCATTTAAACAGAATATTTTTAAAGGTCATCCGTTTTCAACGGCAGACCTTCTTGTTATTGCATTGTTTCTTTCCCTTTATTATAAAGATCTTCTTTAGACCTTATTGTTATGTTATTGCTATATTTCTTTTCCCCCAACGCTTTAGCCTATTTTTATGAACCTCTCATATCTTACACTAAACAAATATATATGTTTTAAATATTGACCAATTTGTTGATTGTCAATCTCGGTCCCGAGATATTACAGATTTTAATCTTTTTGCTTGTTCACGTTTTTTTTCAAAATGTAAAAAAAGATAGAGCCTTCAAATTTTCAGCAAATATAGAAAGTTTATATGCTCTTTCCATGTCAGATTGCAAGCTGTTAGTTGCGGTCGTCACCAGCTGGAAACAAAAACCCTAATTTTTCAAAAACTTTTTTGTTTTCCAATATTGTTTTTTTTTTTCAAGATTGATAAAGACACTTTAATAAATGAAGAATATCCATTTCGTTTTAAAATCGATCAACGCTTTCTGGAATGTTTGGGCTTCAAAGATTTGAATCGAGAGTCCGCTTATCTTATTCGTTGTAGTCGAGACATCTGCACAGGCGACCTGGGTGCAATTCCCGAATTCCGAATATTTGTTCATCCTTAATTGTATTTCAATTTATGATTTTGTTTTTGAAATGATAAATTTTACTTATTTTGAATTAAATTTTTTAAAAAATCACAACAATAGCGCTTTTTTCAGTATAATTTTTTGTCTGTTGAAATCCTTTTAGAGGGTCGAATGAAATTTGACAAAGTGTGAAGAAACGGTAGAAAAGAACAACCATCCCAATAACCCTTTTTTGTAGTGCATTTGAACGGAAGACCTCTCGTTGCTTGCATCAAGACCGTCATTATATATTATTACGAGTTATCTACTGGGAGTAAATTCGAATAATTTTTTTTATTAGTATGCCATCTTTTTAAAATCTATATTTGTCACACTTTTTCGTTTACATTTGAACTTTTAAAATTTTTTTTTTCAAACAATTGATAGTGTTAGTTTTAAAACATTATTTGTAAAAATGCATCCTTTTAAAGAATTATGTACATTTGATTTAATAATTAAAGACCTTGTCAGGTTTTTATTGAAACCACCATGTTAAAAACCAGCTATCTCTTTTTATCTTCTAAATATAAAACAAATTGAGTAAATATCAATCATCCCACCCTTTGTACAAGCGCTGTATGTTTAATTATAGGAGAAGAAAAAGAAGAAAAAATTTAACTCTAAAGACAAAGAAGAAGAAGGAGAAGAAAAAGCAGAAGAAGAAGAAGAAGTAGAAGAAAGCAAGGTAATCAAATCAATAACAAGTTGAAACATTCGTGTGCACGGTATAAACTCCATCAAAAGAAGTTGCATTTTTTTTTACACTAAGCAGTGTTGTTTCCCTTTTTGAATATTTTTGAGCCTTTTTACACTGGTTAGTTTTCTCTAGATACAATTATATGATTTTTTTAATTTTATGTTCACCTGAGCTGAAAAAAAAACCAAGAGAGCTTCTCTGATAAAAATGTTTCTCCGGCGTTCGTTTCTTTTCTGTTTGTCTATTCCATTAAGGAAGGAGTCTTTTCTGGTTTTCGACTTGTCAAACGTAAATTTGATTTATTGTTCATTAAATCAAGATTAAAGGAAATTAGAATAGTATATTTTTCATTCCTTTTTACTATCATACAACTTGGCATAGAAAAATGTAATCAATGTTTAGAATGGAACAAGGACTATATTTTTGGCGTAATATTGGCGTAGGAAAATATCACATGTTGCGCAATTCAGAATTGTTGCAGATTATATATATAATGAGTCTGTTTTAGCATTTTAAAAACAATAACAATAATGTTGGATTTTTTTTTACTAATGTGAACTAATAATATGATACTTGGGTTTCAGAATATGTTTTTAAAATATGATTTGCCTATCAAATAAAATTTTTATAAGCTTTTTAAAGCGCCCATTGTATGCATTGATTTTTGTGAAAAAATCACTAAAATCTGTTTTTCTCTCTTATGAAACCGTCCATATATTAGCTTTTCTGTCAATTTATATCTTTATATAAAGTCTTCATAATACATAAAAATTAAAAATATTTTATTATTGGAAGCATAAAAAAATAATCAAAATTTCTTCAACATTTAAGAAAATTAGAGGAAATGCGGGCTAAGCAATATCAATTTTAGTATAAATATTTATTCCAATTTAGTAGTATAAGCTGATAGACACTCTCATGGTCTACGATTTCATTGAAGATTTGAATCTTCAAATCTTAAACAAATGTTTACAGAACTATAAAGCGCTACACTTATTTTTATCACTCTTTACGTTGAGGATAAAGGTAGTGACCTTGACCTGACCTTTATCCGAAAACAAAAAAGTCAAATTTAATTAAACTGATAGAATCATTAAGTAATATGATCCGTTTGACTGTGTCTAAATTTCATGCATTTCTTATTATAAGAAGTATGTTTGATAATGAAAAGACTCCTTCCTTAAGGGTCGAATTTTAAAAAGGAATATATAGAAAAAAAAATAAAAATCATCTTAAAAACCATTTAACGAGATATAACAAAATTGTTTAGAAGCACATGTGCGCAGTGTGACCCATGTACCTCTTATTCGAACTGAATATAGACAGATAGCATTTTATGAGATCTTTAAAAGAAATCATTTGGTTTAATAACTGATGTTGGTATTGTTTCGTGTAAATCGTTATAAATAATGATTGAAAACAATTGATAGTGTTAGTTTTAAAACATTATTTGTAAAAATGCATCCTTTTAAAGAATTATGTACATTTGATTTAATAATTAAAGACCTTGTCAGGTTTTTATTGAAACCACCATGTTAAAAACCAGCTATCTCTTTTTATCTTCTAAATATAAAACAAATCGAGTAAATATCAATCATCCCACCCTTTGTACAAGCGCTGTATGTTTAATTATAGGAGAAGAAAAAATTTAACTCTAAAGACAAAGAAGAAGAAGGAGAAGAAAAAGCAGAAGAAGAAGAAGAAGAAGAAGAAAGCAAGGTAATCAAATCAATAACAAGTTGAAACATTCGTGTGCACGGTATAAACTCCATCAAAAGAAGTTGCAATTTTTTTGACACTAAGCAGTGTTGTTTCCCTTTTTGAATATTTTTGAGCCTTTTTACACTGGTTAGTTTTCTCTAGATACAATTATATGATTTTTTTAATTTTATGTTCACCTGAGCTGAAAAAAAAACAAGAGAGCTTCTCTGATAAAAATGTTTCTCCGGCGTTCGTTTCTTTTCTGTTTGTCTATTCCAATAAGGGTCGAATTTTTAAAAGGAATATATAGAAAAAAAATAAAAATCATCTTAAAAACCATTTAACGAGATATAACAATATTATTTAGTAGCACATGTGCGCAGTGTGACCCATGTACCTCTTATTCGAACTGAATATAGACAGATAGCATTTTATGAGATCTTTAAAAGAAATCATTTGGTTTAATAACTGATGTTGGTATTGTTTCGTGTAGATCGTTCTAAATAATGATTGAAAACAATTGATAGTGTTAGTTTTAAAACATTATTTGTAAAAATGCAACCTTTTAAAGAATTATGTACATTTGATTTAATAATTAAAGACCTTGTCAGGTTTTTATTGAAACCACCATGTTAAAAACCAGCTATCTCTTTTTATCTTCTAAATATAAAACAAATCGAGTAAATATCAATCATCCCACCCTTTGTACAAGCGCTGTATGTTTAATTATAGGAGAAGAAAAAGAAGAAAAAATTTAACTCTAAAGACAAAGAAGAAGAAGAAGAAGAAGAAGAAGAAAGCAAGGTAATCAAATCAATAACAAGTTGAAACATTCGTGTGCACGGTATAAACTCTATCAAAAGAAGTTGCAATTTTTTTGACACTAAGCAGTGTTGTTTCCCTTTTTGAATATTTTTGAGCCTTTTTACACTGGTTAGTTTTCTCTAGATACAATTATATGATTTTTTTTATTTTATGTTCACCTGAGCTGAAAAAAACACAAGAGAGCTTCTCTGATAAAAATGTTTCTCCGGCGTTCGTTTCTTTTCTGTTTGTCTATTCCATTAAGGGTCGAATTTTTAAAAGGAATATATAGAAAAAAAATAAAAATCATCTTAAAAACCAATTAACGAGATATAACAAAATTATTTAGTAGCACATGTGCGCAGTGTGACCCATGTACCTCTTATTCGAACTGAATATAGACAGATAGCATTTTATGAGATCTTTAAAAGAAATCATTTGGTTTAATAAATGATGTTGGTATTGTTTCGTGTAGATCGTTATAAATAATGATTGAAAACAATTATTTGGTTGATCATCAAAAAGTGTATAAGAAAGCGAAATATAAGAAAGTGAAAATGTTTTTTTTTCATTTGAATTATTTTTATACACTTCGATTTTGATTGATCGATTTGTTGTATCACTTGGATATAAATTTTGTTGGGTTTGGCGTTATAAATACGACTTAAAATTCTCAAACTTTTCAATGTGTGTAAATATTTCAATGACTTTAAGTTTCACAAAATTTATGTTTGCAAGACGGAAACCCTTGTATCGATAATAAATTTAATACATTGTAAGTTATTAAAAAAAGAAATTAGTTCCATAACGATATGTTACATGTTTTCTGTACTTGGTAAGATTGATTTTCAACAGAAGCGGATATTCCATTTATTACATCCGTAATTGTTTTGGCATAAAACCGTCGTCAAAAGCAGAATATGTATTGAATACTAATTATATATAAGTACTTTTGAACTGCATATAAAAATTATAAATATCAATACACTATTGGCTTTGCGACAATATTTATAAAATATAAAAATATTGTCTAACTGCTCCATCTATATTTCGTAAATGTTTAATGGTTTCGTCCCATTCCTAAAGAAAGAACATCTCAGAATCACTATGATAACTTATTTTTGTTTTCTATAGAAAATAAGGCGTCATTTTACATTACAGGTGTAACGTTTAAAAATAAATCATTTTTAGCTTACCAAAATAAAAATTTTGGAACTAGTAAATTTAATGTTTTGAACTTTTGAACGTTATAGAACAAAAGCGGTTTTTCAAAAGTCATAATGTATAGGTCAGTGAAATTCAGATTATGTAGAATAATGATCTAATAAATGTTATTTCATTTGTTTTTTATCAAATCTATAAAGATAAATACGCTTTATGTTAAGGAAGAAGAGGCGAAAGCAAAACCTACCAAAATGAAGGTAACTAACTCATATTTATTTAGTCATCGTGACACATTCTAATTCTGAATATTCAATTTGTAGTAAATTTAATTGGGTTAAGTGTTTGCTTTTTTAAATTTAATATGCAATGTATTTTAAATCTTAATGTAAAAAATAGGAAAAGACAATAACTTCAAATTTTTAAACATTTTTAAAAACTCACGCAAGTATAAGTTTTAATTTTACCAAATGTTAACAGAACTGTAACCCTTGGACGATAAAACTGTATATTAACAATAGTTGTAATTTATTTAATACAAACATGGTCGGTCTTTTTTAAAAACATAATGTAAAAGAATGTTTTATTTTGTTTATGTTACATGTACATCCAAATACTATGATGTTAGATTATTTAATAATGTAATGCAGAAGTTACAGATTAAAGTGTAGGATAGAGGTACAAACTCAAAACAAAAGCAGTTACACTTACCCTGACACATATTTTCACATACTTTACACACTAGGTAATCTGTGCATAAGCTCACCTGCACCCTAAAATATGGCGTACAATTTTGACGATGTTTGGCATTTTCCAGCAAATTATTATAAATTCAGTAGTTTCCAGATTAGGTCAAAAACAAATTTGACTATTTCGGCAAAAGTAAAGGAAGGAGTCAGAATTAAGAGTCACAATTATGTTTTTTGTTTGTTTCATTACCAATTACCATTATTGATTCAATCAAAATTAATCAAAATCCTTTCAGGACTTCCTTTTTTTTTACCAACCTCTAAGTCATATTTGGCATCCTTGAAACTAAAAGATAGCTTAAATTAGTCTATCTTTATGATTTTAAAATCTTACTTACAAATGAATTTTAATCTTTTGTAAAACCAGCATAAATACAGCCTGTACATATTTTCCTATTTATTGCATTGAATTATAAACTTGATTTTACAAAAATTTCCACTACAAGATTGTAAAGCTTAAAACAATAATAAATATTTATTAAATGAATATTTTAATTTTGTTCTTCAACTCAAATTCGATTGTTTAAAAAAAATCTCAAACAATCTACATCAACGATATACGTTGTAAAATAGAAGAAAGCGGAGAAAGAAATTGACTCTGACTCAGATGAAGAAGAGGAAAAGATTCAGTTACGAAATCCAAACGATCGTACATCTAATTGTATTATTATGTACATGTATATCGATAAAAAACAACATAAAAACAAGAAATTTTTACTAAAGTTTTATTTTTTTCTGTTCTTTTGTTTCTTTAGAGTTTGTTTGCCTCGGCTAGTGGTTGCTTAAATTAAAATACTTGTTTCAGAAAAAGAAATCAAAAGGGACTGCTAAAACAAACGATCAAGACAAACAAAAAGGTATGGATGCTATAGATAGGAACAAATTATAATGCCCCTAATTTTATTGAACTGAACACGGGCAAATAAGAATTGATAAAAAAAATTTGAAACAGCATACACAGTTTTATTAGGTCAAATTGGGAATAATTATAATGATTGCAAAATTTTATACAAGATTTAAAAAAGGTTTTGTTATAGTAAGGTGTACATTTTCACTGTATAACTCTCAGAGATTAAAAAAGGAAACAGTCATATTTCCCAGAAGGGTGAGATTTATAGGTATTTTTCGGATATTGCATTTCCTGGGAATTATTGGGAAGTTAAGCACAACAACTACATACTTTATACCTATAATTCTAATTATAATAACTGATAGTATGCAGACTGTTTTACATCTTGTAAGCTATGTCATTAAATCATTGTCTTTGATTTTTAGAAGTTTTGGATTATTTAAGATTATTCAAAACAAAGTTCATGCAAACAGCAGTGTTAAATATTTGTTTTCAGACTTGACCTATGTATATTTGCATTCTATACAGTTATCATTAACAGAAATACAACAATTCCAGTTTCCTATTTTGGTTTGTTTGATAAATGAGAAAATGGGCCAAGAACTGAAAATAAAGTGCGACTGTGTTACTTACTAAGTATGCAACACGCCTAGAAAGAGGTCAATTACCCGCATCCTAGTAAATATCTCCCTTAAGCAGAAACTAATGAATGTCGGAAGTCAATTTATTAAAACTACATGTGTCATTGTTGCTTGTATTACATAAGGTTACTATTACGGGATTAAAGTTAATGTGGTGCTTTGACTGATTATAAATTTGTAAAACACAAAACTTAGATGGAGAAATTGGACTGAAACTTGTATTCTGCTATATAATGACAAATATGTTATAGGCCATAGATAATTTGGTGAAATCTGTTTTTTTTAATTTTACAGTGAAACATAAGCTAAACATACTGAATTGCGTTTGTATGCTTACTTTCAATATTATAATTCCTTAACACATTTAATATGTTTTACTGTGTGTTGGGACGAGCGCAGCCTATGATTAAATATGTATATACTTTATACGTATCATTATAATAAAATTAAAAAATAGTATCGTGCTACAAATATAACTTCCTTTCATTATTTATACTTTAACGCTACAGCATATATAAGCATACTTCGAGTTTTTATTGATTTATGATTGTATGAGTACTGTAGAAGTAGTTTAATCTAGGATACAATGTCGTTGAATAATAAGATTTAAACATAAAGTTCAATTCAGAGTTTTCCCTTTTAAAAGTAATTGTAACGTTAGTTCACCTTGGCATATTAGGATCATTAATTTATAGCGTTGTCTGGTAGGCTTCATTTGTAAAAACTCCCCCCGCAAATATAGGGTCAGGAATACCCGAAATTTGCGGAAATCCCCGGAATCCTATCAAAATCTTTTTAATATGAGCATTCAAATGAGTGCAAGTTCGATTGTTTCATATCTCTCAAGAAATGTTCTAATTCGTAAGCTTTTGCAAGATTTTGAGAGGATTTTAGATTTTTGTTATTCAATTTACAGTTATTACAGTTAGAATGATTTCCCCTTATTTAAACGTGATTGTTACTTCAGAATACGCGTCGGTTTAATGTCGTCTGGCTCTTTTAAAACACCCATGATAATTAAAACTACGGGTAGAAAACTGGTTTTTTTTACCTAAAAAGCATGACGTACGGCTGGTCCGATAAAAACAGGGCATTACTGGTCCAAGTAACTGACGCCAAAAAAATCCGTTGAATGAATTTGCAACTGGTCCGGATTTTCTATTCACTCACGTCTTGCCACTACAGCTAGCTTCGCTCGCCGGTGCTGCCAATTATCAAACGAAAGAAATAAAAAGGAAGATTAGAAAAGAATTATTCTGCACACTCCTAAAAAAACCAAAATAAAAGAAACCCAAAATAAAAAAAAAAACAAAGAAAAAACTAAGCAAACAAATAAAAAACAAAACAAAACAGAACGCTAAAAAAAAACAAATGAAGAAAAAAAAGATATTTCTATTTATACACAATTCACGGATTGACAACAAGCTAGCAAGACTGATAGATGTGCATAGTGCATATGTTTTACCGCGCAATAGTTGAAGTGAGCACAGCAGGAACTACTAAGACTTGCTCCACCCTAAACAGTTATACTTGGAGAGAATA
This sequence comes from Magallana hongkongensis, assembly GCA_015776775.1. Classification (NCBI taxonomy): domain Eukaryota; kingdom Metazoa; phylum Mollusca; class Bivalvia; order Ostreida; family Ostreidae; genus Magallana; species Magallana hongkongensis. The sequence continues at coordinate 906,479 of VIAA01000013.1, read as the reverse complement.
TGATCACTGAAATCTGAAAAATTTCCTCTTGTCAAGTTTTAATGGAGAAACGTTCTCTAAGCATCCTATTGGCTCTTTTTGGCATAACTGGTTAAACATTGCGTATGCCGCCACTGTTATTAAGCGTTAATGAAGCCCTATTGGCTTCATTAAATGTAAATCAACTTTAAAGATTCGATCCATTTATTAAACACTGGAAAATATTTAGACAAAGCTTTAATAAATTTATAAACATTGATACATGTACAACAGGATCCTTAAAGAAAATGAATAATTGACATATCTAAACTACACAAATTTAAAAAAAAAAAGGTTTTTTATTGGTTTTAATAGTTGTTTATAAGTTACTGATTTGTGAGGGTATTTTCGAGCGTGATTAGGCTTTAGTGTTCGGGTGTAAGCGGTATATTTTGTTATTTTTTCTTTTCTGTCGAACAACTGCACGTTTTCTTTTTAAATATTTTAATTTAAAATAGTTAAAAGGTCAACTTGGGTTAACAATATGGTATACAGTTATTATATTATTTTTAAATTTTGACACAGAACTATCAATGTAAAATAAAAGGGAAACATGGAAATAATGCAATACCATGAAAAAATGGATTACTAGTATACAGATCTTTTAAAGATCAGAAAGAAAAAGTAATATTGTATATTGTATTTATTACAGATAGAAGTGAGCACAGGATGAATGACCATCTTTAAGTCCTCCTTAAAGATAGCTTAAAGGTGTTTAAAGGTAGCTTAAAGACGATCTTTAAGCCACCTTTAAGCTACCTTTAAGCTATAAGTATTGCTTAAAGGTGGCTTAAAGAAAGCGTAAAGATGGCTTAAAGGCAGCTTAAAGACTATCTTTAAGCCACCTTTAAGGACAACTTATAGGTCCTTAATGTCCAACTTCTTTAAGCCACCTTTAAGCCACCTTTAAGCTACCTTTAAGCCACCTTTAAGCCATTAAAAAAAAATTAATTCAATATTGTGCTTAATTTCCAACAAAATGTATTAACTTTATGAAAGAAAAGGTATTAAAACGGTTTTTGTTCTAGAAAGAAAAATGAAAAAAAAAACCACCAAAAAAAAAACCGGCCACGGCGAGAATTGAACCCGGGACCCTTAGCTTCCTAGCATCACCACACATCCTCTGCGCCACGGCAACTTACATATAGAAGAGCGTTTTTATATCCTATATACCAGTGGATATTGATTCACTGTATTCAATGTGTTTACTTGAAAAGATTTTGACAAACCATTCAGTTTGTAACAATCAATTATATCTAATTTATAAATTACATGCATGCATGTATTTAGAATGAAATACGGAACTTGGTCTTCAGTGAACAAAAATATATTATACCTAAATGGAAACCGTTAGGTTCACTATAGTAGGCTTTCTTAGTTAATAAATTTAAACCGAGTAGATATACGTTCATCTAATTTATAGCTATAAAAATGTAAGAAAGAAAATGAATTCATTTCTTTTATTAAATGCATTGAAACTATTAGGGTATTTGTTCAATTTCCCGCAATTTCCCGGTTTTCATGATCGCGGCGCCGTTCCAATATGTTTAAATATTTACATGTAATTGTATGTACATGTACATGATTTTTAAACTATCAATTCTATAACAAACAAAATTACCAATTACCGGTGATGTATTTACTGCATGTGGCAATTGCAAATGACTTGTACATACAATTGTATGATGTGCCAGGCCGGGCCGGGTATATTTGACATATTTACCCTTATACATATATTTAAATAATCAACCCCTATTTATGATCACCGGTACATTAATTAATTAGCCTCAAGATTTTACTCTTACATACATGTATCGTTAATTTGTAGACGTAACATCTTTGAAACCCAGAGCTAGGAAATAATACTTTGAAAATGAATTACAAATGTCAATTAACTTTTATTCACTAGACTTATCGTATACTCGTACATACTAAGATTTAACGCCTTTAGAAACCCTGACGTGCACCTGGGCACACGACACACCTGTTGTGTATATCTTGTATATTCTGTGTTAGTTCCAGGGGTTTTCTTAAGTTGGACAAACAATAGACTTTAATTAGATATACACAAACATGCACCTGGGCACACGACACAACTGCTGTGTATATCTTGTATATTCTGTGTTAGTTCCAGGGCTTTTCTTAAGTTGGACAAACAATAGACTCTAATTAGATATACACAAACGAACAAAACTATGTCTAGACAAACAAAGCAGTAATATCCTGCCCGATATAACAAAGGCAGTTGAGAGTCTTTTTATCTTTAACATGTATCTAGCAGATCTAGAGTTAGAAATAATGAAAATTGAAAAAAAAAAATACAAACCTTAAACCGATTAACAAATTAAATCATGCATTTTTGGTTCATTAGGGTCTTCCGTCTTCAGCGGAAGACCCTTCTATTATTCTATTGTTTCTTTTTCACTTTTCTTATTGTTATTATTATTATTATTCTTTTTTTTTCTTACCGATTTTGTGCAGAGGATTTCTCGGAGATGGCTGGGTCGATTTCGCTCAAATTTTCAATATAAACGTGTTTTTATCTAAAGCTGATACATTTTTTTTCATTTTTGAAAAAACACTTCCGGTCAGAAGTTATCGTCCGTTTACGATTTTAAAAAGTCAATTTTGTTGGTCGTGTTTCTCAAAAACGAGTAAAGATATAGGGCTGAAATTTTCAGAGATGATAGATCTATCGTTTTTCTGGTGCACCTCGGTCAAGAGAATGTCCGCCGTTACTTCCGGTCGTCACCGGAAGGAAATTTGAAAATTTTAATTTTTCGACTTTTTTAGTTTTTAATATTTTTCTTTGAAATTTTAACACCTTATAGTGACCCTTTTACTGATTAAGAATATGTAATTAGTTTTAAAATCGATCAAGGCATTCTCGAGAAATTAAGCGTCAAAGTTCTGAAGCGGAGTCCGAGTAGCTCAGTCGTTATAGTCGTGGACATGGCCCAGGCGACCCGGGTTCAAGCCTCGAGTGCCGCAGAATTTTTTTCTCTTTTTTCGCTTAGATCTACGATTTTATCTTTGAATTGATAAGTTTAATCTTATCTATTCAAAAATTGGACGGAAGACCCACTCGTTGCTCGCAACGAGATCGAATCTAGTTATCTTTATTTTGTTTAATAACCGGATGAACTGAGAGAGAGAGAGAGAGAGAGATTTTTCACCGATTAATTTATAATAGGAAACAAACATACTTTAATTAGTTTTATGCACATATTAAGATACAGAGACTGCGCTCATACCTACAATAAATTTGAAACCCCCAAAAAATTATAAAGAATTTTATAACGGCAATCTGTGTCCATCAGAGCGGTGCTGATGATAGCGATCTGTGTTTAATGGAGCGACGATTAAAACCGCCTGGAACACCCCCCCCCCTTCCTTGGAAATTATATTATCACTCGGATGACCCCCTCCCATCTCTATAAAAGAGCTTTTGCATTTAATATATGTTTTTATTGTTCAGCTTGATCAATATTGACTTAAAGGCCACTTAAAGACAGTGTAAAGGCAGTGTAAAGAGAGCGTAAATGCCACTTAAAGATGCTTAAAGGTGGCTTAAAGGTGGCTTAAAGGTAGCTTAAAGAAGTTTGGACATTAAGGACCTATAAGCACTTGCTTAAAGGTGACTTAAAGGCGGCTTAAAGGTTGTATAGCCTTTAAGCTCCTTTAAGTCACCTTTAAGCCACCTTTAAGGACTTGCTTAAAGATGGTTTTTCGCCCTGTGGAGGATCCCGCAAAAGGAGTTGAGAAACTGTCTATCAAAGGTATTTTTGTTAAGAAATTATTATCCTCAAATTAAAACCGAATCATTTTCTCGCATCATCTGATTGTTAATTGTAAAACACCAGTGTGTGAGTGTTCTGTTGTGCAGTTTATATCACAACGCCGCTATGAAATGAAAACAAACATCACTTGATGTAAGGAGATAGTAAATGATCGATTTTGTTAATCCGTTAGGTAGCAGATTATAATTTGTCTTTACTGCATTGAAAATAATGTCGCATTCCGAAAGGTCACAACAGAAAGTTGTCAGACATCGGTTTTAGCTCACCTAAGCTGAAAGCTCAAGTGAACTTTTTTGATCACATTATGTCTGTCGTCCGCCCGTCTGACTTACAGGCCGTCTGTCCATTTCACACTTCAACATCTTCTTCAGAACCACTGGGCCAATTTCAACCAGACTTAACACAAAGCACCCTTTGGTGCGGGAAATGATTAGAAATGATTGAAAATTTTTCAAAATTTTTCAAAACTCTTCTCAGGAATCATTTTGCCAGGAAAGCTGAAATTTATGTGGAAGCATTCTCAGATAGCGTAGATTCAAAGTTTTGAAAATCATGACTCTGTGGGTAGGCTTGGGCCACAATGAGTGGTCCAAGTTTTACATAGGAATGTATAGAGAATGTATAGAGAAAACCTTAATTTTTTTTTCTCAGAAACCAATCAATCAGGATGGCTGAAACGTTTGTGGGAGCATCATCGGTAAGAGTAGATTCGAGTTTTTTTCAAACCATGACTCCCGGGGTTAGGGTAGGGCCACAATAGGTGGTCGAATTTTTGCATAGGGTATATAGAGAAAAGCTTAAAAAATCTTCTTCACAGGAACTAATCAGCCATGAAAACTGTAAATTTGTTGTATTTTTCAAAAATCTTCTCAAAAACTATTTGGTCAGAAAAGCTTAAACTTGTGTGGCATCCTCAGGTAGGGTAGATTTAAGTTTGTTTAAATCATAATCCCCGGGGGTATGGTATGGCCACAATTTGGGCGGGGTTGAATTTTGGCATAGGAATATATAGAGAAAATTCATCATAAATCATCTTCATAAAACTCAATGGCCAGAAAAACTGAACCTAGTGTTAAAGCATCCTCGGGTAAGGTAAATTTCAGTTTGTTCAAATTATGATCCCCAGGGGTAGGTTTTACATGGAACATTTAACAGTAAAATCTTTAAAAATCTTCTTCTTAGAAGAAAACAATTGCCAAGATTCAAGTTTGTTCAAAATCTGTACAAATTTTCTGATTAAAAACAGGTTTTAGATATCAATTGATATAGTAATTTATAGATGAAGTCGGTCGTCGATGTGCAAAAAATATACAAACACGCATACGAACACTCCAAAAACAAATGCTACAGCGCAAATACATATTTAATAATAAAACCCTCGTTACATATATACTTCTATCAAGTCAAGGGCTGAAGGGCTACAATCAAATAATGTCTTAGAATTTCTTTTGTATCCACGAAGAAGTTTCTCTCTACATTTTCAACCTGAAACAAAAGAGATATGAAAAATTAAAAAATACAGACTTTTCAGGCTTTTATCTCTCATGGTATCAGAGGAGTAGCATAAACAAGCTTTTCAATCACAGATATTAAAAACTTTGAAGGTTCTATGAGTTATCAGGCAAAGGGTTATATTTAGTGAACAATTACAATTGTTTCAATTTATCAAAAAAATAAAAAAGCTGTCTTGAGATAAAACAGAAAAGAAGAAAAAATAAGAACTAGACTCGATCCCGTTGAGAGCAACAAAAATTTTCGAGAAAAGAGATAAACAAAGAAAACAATGAAAAATCACGACGCTTTTTTAACCTCAATTTTCGAATTCAGTCAAGCTTCCACGACTTTTGAGCCAGACAAATATATATGCCTGATGATACATCTACAATCTTTAATCTACCTTTTCTCAAAATTGGATCTGAATAATTTTGATCGTGTAAGAGCATATACCAAGACAAGTCGAATATCTGAGAATTAATAAAACGTCAAAAACGAAAAAAGGAAATGACGTCATAAAAAAAGTATTTCAAGTTCTGATCAATATTTATTTGTTCAAGTTTTGAAAAATAATTTTATGCCTTCAAAGATAATGATTAAAGTTAACATCACACATTTTTAAAATCAAACTCTTCCTTTTTGGAGGTAGAAAAACATGTAAACATGACTATTATCCTGAAGCTTCCTTAATTTTGATACAAAACTATGTACTTCATTCCACATTGCAGGTAGATGACTCTGGTGACTAGTTACAGAGAAACACAGTATTGCATCAATTCAAATCCAACCTGACAAAATCATTATCAAAATAGGAATACAAATTATCTTTGTTAAAAGTAATGGTAGAGATAAAGGAAGAATATATGAAATATATTGTTATACTGCAGGTTCTGCGTGTTTACAAAGACAGTGTTTTGAAAATATACATTTCATTTACACAACATTGTATGGATTTAAACATGTTAAAAAAAATTGAGGATTATTTGTTCTTAAATTATCCAGGCATATGCATGTTCGAAACTTTCAAGCCACAATAACATTAATCAAATAAATTTTATTCTTTTAATAAAATTAAGACATAAGACATAAAAAAAGGAAATTGCTCAAAATGATCATGATGAAATATTAAATCTTATTTTTTAAAAATCAACAATTTTGTCAAGCTTTTTGACACGCACAAGACCTCTATTTTGTTCTTTACACAATTTGGCTATCCCTTGGGTTTATTTTGAAACCCAGATGAGGATGGTCTTAATTTTTTCTACTTCCTGCTATGTTTCTTCTTATCCCGACACTGATATTTTTCTTGTCAATCAAGGGTTGGAGCAAATTGATTCCTTTTATTTTGAAATGATCATAAGAAGTTGTTTTTTTTTTTGGGGGGGGGGGGTTAAATAAGGGAGATGAGGCTTTCAAAACTGATTTTCAAGGAACCAATCAAGGGCTTTGACATTATACCTTGCATCACGTGCATCATATTCGGTGTTCTCTTGGGTTTTGCACGGAAACTCTTGTCAATATGATAAAACGAGAGATTTCGTAAGCTTCAAAATGTCAAGAAATCAAACACCTACTTTCGAAAAATCGTCCACTTTGCCTTATGAGTTTAAAGGGACATGGTCACAATTTTGGTCAAATCATATTTTTCTATTTAGATTTTATACAATGCTTTAAAAATATATTTCTAATGATCAAATGAAATTTTAGAGTCATTGGTGGAGTTAAAAGCAAGATACATGCCTGACAATTTTTTGTCATGTAAATAAGGCTCGTGTCCTTTTTTGTTTACATAGGTTCAATATGCCAGTAGAAATTTTTTTTAACCTGATTTGTCTATTTTTTTTTTATTTTAAGCATAAGTAAACAGTTCCTAACGTTTAACACATTCATTTTAGGTCTAAAACTGCAATTTTTATTTTGACATTCAAAATGTAAACAAACGCTTTGTTTACATAGCAAAAAGTTTCAAGCTCTGTAACTCACTTATAATTTAACAAATTACACTCAAAGTTCTGTTACCTATTAAGAATGCTTTACTAAAGCATTGTAAATATTAAAATCGGAAAAATAATTTTTGACCAAAATCGTGACCATGCCCTTTAAAGCATTGAATAAAACTTGACAGTGGATGAACTCGATACTGTGTCCTACAAGCAATACTTTCCTCTGACATTTACAAATAAACATGAGGCCAAAGGGTCACATCGCTCACCTGAGCAACAATAGCCATAACTCTGATTAAATGAGCATAATAGTATCAACTTCAAAATATCTTGACAATTAAAGAAAAATTATCTATTGTATGTTATAGACCTCTAATTGTACTGTAATTTTTTTTACTTTCGATAAAGCAGGTCAATGACCTACGTTTTGAGTTAATGGCCATTAAATATTTTGTGAAAACTAAAGACAATTCCCTAAACAATATTACACCATGATTAAGATTTTTTAATTGTGAAAATACTACAAATAATAAAACCCTTCATGAAATGAACCTCACTTTATGAAAATAAAGGCACTAAATAGATTTTTTAAAAAACATTAAATTTTTAGTAATAAACTTCATAAATATTCCAGTCCGATTTCTTTTATCAGTTTTCAAACCACTAGCCAGTTTTGATTCAATTTAACACAAAATTGAATAATAAACTACACCATTTATATAATTGAAAGACGTAATCTGCTGGCATATAATTTATATGACGTCAATGATAAAATTTTGAGATATGGCGTCTTTTATCGTTTTTAAACATTTTTCAAGATCTTTGAATTGTGTGCCATACGAATTTCTTAATCAATAATTGAGAATAAACCAACAAAAAAAAATGCAAAATGTAAACACTAACAAATCAAATCTAAGATTTTTCTCTATATCTTCCCATGTAAATATATAACACCCCCCTCGGCCCCATCATACCACGGGGACCATGATTAAACAAACTTGAATTTACACTACCTAAGGATGCTTCCACACAAATTTGAGATTTTCTGGACAAATTGATTTTGAGAAGACTTTTCAAGATTTTCTTTATATATTCCTAGTATGTAAAACTTGGTCCCCCCATCGTGCCCCCCCCCCCCCCGGGGGGGGGGGGGGGGGTTGAACTAACTTGAATTTACACTTTCAGTAAAAAGAGTATAACATATTTGAACATTTTAAATTTTTGCTAATTAATTTTAAAAAAAAATTCATTAGACGCAGAAATGCAAGTATTACTTAGTTATTATGTTTTAAAATCGTTCTGAGGTCATTTAAGTTTGAAATTATTGAGAAATTTATCTAATTAATTAAAAAAAAAGACGTCATCAAACGCAAAATCGCAAGAGCTACGTAGTCACGATATTTCAAAATCGGTAAGATGTCATTTGGACACATTTCGAATTTTAAGACAAAAAATTGAATTATTCCAATCAATTCAAAAAGACGTCATCAGACGCCGAATTCCAATAACAACATCTATTATCATTATTTAAGATCTGTCTTTATTTGATTTAAATTGCATTAAATTTTTTATATAAAAACATAAATTTTACCAAAAATAAATATAAAGTTAAAATAAATTCAAAACTAAATCAAAAATTACAACAATTAATCATTTCAAACATAAATTTTTAATTCCAAGCTCAAAACAGGAAGACAAACGTTTGGCACTCGGTGATTGAACCATGGTCGCTTGTGCACAAGTCCACGACTCTGAGCTACACAGACTCTTTTCAGCACTTTGTTGCCCAAATTTTCGAGAATGAGTGAATCGAATTTAAAATTTCAAATTCTGCACCAATAAAAGTGTCACTATCAACCCTAGAAGTATAACAACAAATATTTTTTTTTAAAATTGTAAAATTCATATTTTTGAACTTCCGTCCAGTGACAACTAGAAGTGACGCGGACATTCCCTTGACCGATATGCACCAGAAAAAAAGCAATGTCTATCCTTGCTGAAAAGTTCAGCCCTTTATCTTTACTTGTTTTTGAGAATAGTTTAAGACAAAATTGATTTTTAAAAACTGTTTAACGACGATTAATTCCGAACGGAAGTAAAGGTAAAAAAAAAACTGAAGCGGCGGTGTAAACTCCAGATTACAACACATCATTGATAAACCTAGAAAATCTGAAGAAAATCGATCGAGCCATCTTATACAAATCTTATTTGGTAAAAAAAACAAAAAAAAAAAACAAAACAAAAACAAAAAAAAAAATACAGAAAAAAACCCAGAGTAATACGAAATTAAAAAATAAACAATAAAATAATAGTAGGGTCTTCCGCTTCTGCTGACCCTAAAAAAGGAAAAAGCGTCAAAGTAAAAACATCCTCTTTACCAAATAATCAAACAAAGAACTATCCAACTTTTGTCAAATCTTATGAGAGAGAGAGAGAGAGTGAAAGAGAGAGAGAATTCGCTAGTCATAATCCTAAAAAGTAGGCATAACTCCACATCAAAAGAGACCCAGCTTCCAGTGCATTATAACGTTGATTTTATGTTGTAAGTTTAAACATCTTCTGCCAGAAAATAATATCTAAAATTTAAAGGAAACATGTTTACATGTACATTATATTTGTACATTAATGTAAAGGCATCAAATACAATGTTTAAAAGCAAAAAAATATTGACAACTTAAAAATAAGCTGATAATTTTTAGCTTTCTGATTGGCTGATATCAAACAATCTAGAAAAAATAAAACGTTTTATTACATACTGAGTGATAAATACAGGGATTTTGTATATGTGATACAACATTATAATACCTGTATCAGATTCGTGGGCTGATACGGATTCTGAAGGGCTGATATTGATCTGCAATGCTGATATGGATCCGTTGTGCACCTCTCTTTGTACTCCTCTGATTTTTTTTTTCACTTTTAGGTAGATATTGAAGGCAATGATCCATACGTTGCAATACAAAGTCTAACGTTATCCATGCGTTACTGCATCTTGATTGAATTAAGACGTAAAACATATCTTCGATTTGTTATTACTTAATAAGTGATAAATATGATAATACATACCGTTTTCCAAATTATACCCTGTATCAGCCCTCGACCAATATCAGGCCTTGGGCCTTTTGCCCTCTGGCAGATATTTGTGTCTTGGGCTGATACAGAGTGTAATACAGGTATGTATTATTTACATACCTTCCTCCTCTTATCATGTCGGTAACGAGTTGGCGTTACGAAAGAGGTTGAGTATTTTGGCAGCTATTGCCTTGACATTTGCAGATCCTTTGCACATATGTGGTCTGTACTTTTGTTACAAAGGACATCTTTTATTCTAACATAATCTTTAATAAAACGGCATTTGTCAATTAGTTAAGTTCTTCTCTAGATACCTTGTTAGTCCGCCGCGGCCGTTTACCGCTTAAATAATCCATCTAATTGGAAAATAAAGAGGAAAAACTCAGCTTATGGTCAACACTTTTTTAATCAAACAGCTTTTACCCCAAATTCTCAACATGTACCTTAGATCTGATTGTCATCGACTAATTTAAAGCAAATTTTAAAAGTGCAACAGATATTTGGACACACTATTTTTTCTTTTTCACAGAATTACCATGAACACTTTCCCATCAAAGTTACAACAAATATTCCACTTTTAATTTGGAACTTTTACACTTCAATTTAAACAGACAATCACTGTCTTGGACAGGAACCGTTTAAGTCTCACACTTATCACACACTTCGTCAATCACTTATCCAAATAATAATCCATCTGATCTAAAGAATTAAAATGTTTTAGTCACCATTATATAGTCATTAGATACGGAATCTTTAAAACTATGATTTTTTTATTCAATTACAAATTTAAATCCATGCAACCCTGAAGATTTTTTTTACTTAACTGATAAGAAAACAACATATGCAGTGTTTTTTTTTTTAAAAAAAATACCTTTGTTCCTATTTTAGAAATGTCGAAATCGTGTGTTATCAGTTGCTTTGCCCCTCTTTGCATTAATTGTGGGATCTCTGCATGTTTGCATTAGATTTTTTTTACTTAACTGATATGAAAACAACATTAGGACATATAAAAGCGCAATCTATAAAATCTGCATATTTTGAAAGATTAGCGAATTGCATTTTATATTTTTAATATTTCAGATGACAGCAACGGTTGCTCAGAGGAATTACCAGAAGCGTCTCCATCAGGTATGATTATCAAAGAAATGGTTTCAAAATATTTTCATAACATACACAAGAAAAAAATAATCCATAAATTTTTTATGATTTAAAGATATCTTTTTTTTGTGTGTAGGCAAACTGATAAGAGTTTTTCCTAAAATATGGGTTTTTAAAAATAATTTTATCTCAATATTTATATAGTGACTGACAATACTAAAGTTTTCAATAAATTTTAGTAAACTTTTGAACAATAAAGCTTTAAAAAAAATAAAGTACTTCCTTGATTAAGAAAAAAGAATATTTGTTCCTGTAAATAAAATATCTATCAAGTCTAGTTTTTGTACAGTTTCGACAAAGCAAATTGCATTTTAAAATTAAAGCAAAATTTGCAAAAATCTCAAATGTCAGAGAAATACATTTTGTTTAAACTTTTCTTCTTCTTACAACTGCGAAATTTTTAGAGATGATCGTCAGCAGCGATTCAATTAGATATTCTCATCAGGTATTTTTTTTACATGCTATTCCTAGGGAAAAGCATCTACTTCAAAATGAATTTGATTTACATAAGAACGATGAACCTAATTTGCTTTTCGCATACATATTGCCCACATCAACAGAGTGATTATTATGAACATTAAATGAACAATATTATTCACAACCACTGAAAATTAAAACAAATAATAATCGCATGTAGTGGCTGACCTGGTTATAATTCAGTATGCTAATATAGGCTTCAACTGTATGTTACATGCATATTCTTAAACATTTCTGTTGTGAGTTTTATTTAAGCTCGTGTTTAAACAACCTACATAGATAAATAACATAAATTATTTAACAGATTTTTCCCAGAAAAAAATCATTTAAATTCCGTATTCTGATTGGTCAAACATTTCCTTTGATACCTGCATCAAAGACTTTTTTCCCTGAACTACTTTTCTCTACTGCTTTGATTCAAGTACTATTTATTAAAATCGAAATTTCCAAAATAGGCACTGTCATCAAAATGTTAATTTATGACATTTTTTTTTATTGTAAACGAACTTTATATATAATAGATAAAGAGAATAAAAGTCCTTTAAAAATAACATTACACATTAATTGTTTCAAGAAAAAGGATATATATAATCGTTTTCTTACGGGTTCGTCTGTTCAAGGCTAGGGTCAACATTTTGGCGCGGCTGACTGTTCCATGAAATATAATACAAAGTGATTCTTATAATTAATTTCATCCCAACCACTAATGAAATAATTATCTAAATAGTGTTACCATGACAGTTTACATGTACACTGTCATGGTAACACTATTTAGATAATTATTTCATTTGTGGTTGGGATGAAATTAATTATAAGAATCACTTTGCGACCACTTTTGAAATACAACTACTATTGTAACTATTATATCAGTAGTAGTTCGAAATGAATGTCATATAGTTATTTCTTTGAAATCACTATTGAGTATTTTGGGTTTATGTTTGTTTTTTGGATTTTTTTTGTAAACGATTTTCGAATGCAAGAAATACTGTATTTAACAAACTATTCCAAACACACGATTTAGGCATTTTAGACTCGCATATTTTACTATAGGGTAAAACATAATATTATGAATTCAAAGTTATGCTAGAATTTTCACCGCTGTGCACAAATATAAAACCAATTCTCATGGATATATATATATATATATATATATATATATATATATATATATATATATATATATATATATATGTGTGTGTGTGTGTGTGTGTGTGTGTGTGTGTGTGTGTGTGTGGTTTATAACAATTATGAATTATTTGTATTAGGATGAGAACATAGCAAGTTGCAAAAACTTGTATTTAACCTGTAAATTAAATATACATTAAAATATGTTCAAACCATATTAACCAAACAACTACTACTATTTGAAAAAAAAACTTTTGCTATCACTCAAAGAAGAGGGCAGTGAATAGGGTCTGTTCGTTCGTCTGGCAGTATGCCCGTCAATTAATGTGCCTGTGTGTAACACCGTTGCTAACCACCATTGATATAATTATTATAATAGTGATCGGAATGTATATTATTTTAAGGATAACTTTGCAACCACTTATAAAATACACCCACGATTGAAATAAATAATTTCAATTTAAGATAGAAATTTCCTTTATGACAACCACTACTGAAAAAAAATCTTTCAATAGTAGTTGCAAATAAATTGAATTATACATTCATGTAAAACTTTGTAACTACTTAAAAAAACCCCCATTATTAAAGCCCCTCAATGTGTGGGATAATGATTTGTGTCTGTCCGTCTGTCTGTCGTCTATCATTTAGTTTGATTTGTATTAGATGACGTAATCTTTGACTTTTTGATATGACCTTGAAAATGAATAGGCATAAAGTCTAAAAACTAGGAATGGTTGTGACCAAATTTCAGGTCTTTACTATAAAAGAAACACGTTGCACAATTTTTAAAGATAAAAAGTAGGTTTCAAAATTATCAAAATATGTTATACCTGAATTTTTTCCGCCCTTAGTGATTTTAATTCAAACAATATTTTTTTATGCATCACATACACGGATGGAATAGCAGGCATTGCCTATATAAATACACTTCGCCTTTAGTGATTGTTTGGTATGATTCATATTATTTTCTTTAGATAATGGACTGAAGTTAACTTTTTCTTAATATTAAGCCATTATACACATTGGTGTGTATTTGAAAAACAATTAAATAATTGATTTAATTTTTGTTTTGAACTACCTTAAAAAGAAAAAAAAATTCAAGATGTTTGAAATTAATTGGATTATTATCTTTATCTACTAATTGCAGTTAACTATACTATGTATTCGCTTCTTTCATGAAAAAGGTGGTCAGCAGCAACACGTTTGAAATATTCCTAATATGATGTGTACAAAATAATTTAGACAGAGAAGAATGGAAATATGTAGATACTGTCCATTGTTCTGATAACAGCTGGCCATTCCGGTTTACATGTGTACATATAAGCCTACAAGGTACACGGTGCTATGGAATAAACGCTGGGTTATGCCTTTCTGTTTCTCAAGTAATCAACTTATTAAAAATTAATGATAATAACTATGATCACATGTCAATCTAATAATTATAATATATGTACATGTATAAAGTGTAAATTTTTCTTGAAAAAATGGCAGCAGTTTTTTCTATCTGTTAAAGTTTGTAACCCTAGTCCAACTGAATAAGTATGGTTAAGTTGTAATCGGGATATTTTAAGATACATTCACAATTCCTTATATTCGGAATTACCATGTCGAAATAATGACAGCAGACACTTTCTTCGATGTTTGATATCTGTTTATAATATTCGTACAACTACGCAGTTATTCCTCTAACACTTTCGTCTGACAATCTGGAACAAATGTATTCGTCAAGTCAACAAACAAGCCCTTTTTCATCGATTTTGTGATTTTGCGGAAAATCAAAGGCAAAAGCTCAAGCCGATATTGTTCCATATTTTCCACAATTTGTTAGTTTAGAGCGAATATCACAATAAGATAATGCTGATGCTTTGTTCATAAAACAAACAATAAAACATATTTAGCAATCTATATTTCTTAACTTTGTCATTATTCAGAGGGTTTATTCAAAATAAATAGGGTTTACAATCATAGTGGATGTTATTTTTAAATGAATTGATTTATTATGCTACATATTTATAGTTTGCATCCCATTGATTATTTGATACTCAATAGTGATAATACTAAATTTAGTATCACTAGTAATATGCTTTCGCTGCCAGAAACGTGCGCATTGGATCCTCTATCTATTTATTCATTAAGCTAAAGGTCGCGTGCTTAGTCTAGACATTGTGACCTCAAGTTAGTAGAACATACATTGTCAAAATAACAATGCTCCAAAATGAAAGCAATTGCAAATACAATTCTAAATTACGCGCCCTTGATTATATGTGGTGCTATGCCCGTTGACGTTCAACATCTTTCGTTTCTCCGATTGTAAAGAAAGTTCTTACATATATCGAAGAGTTTTGTTTCAGTTAAAATTCGCGTTACCGATGGCAGACTATGGGTCGTGGGATTTAAAGGCATTGAGGGAGAAAATCAGGAACAAATTGCACGAGTATATGGGTGGAAAAGAGGACTTGTTGAGAGGTCCGATTGCTTTTACTTTATGACTCGAATTTTCTCTGCTAAATTTCAGTATCGCTATTTTTTATTTAATAAAGACTACAACGTCATAAAACTCTAAGTAATTTCAGTGAAAGTTCTTTATTTAATTATTCTTCGTAAAGTGGCGTTCAATAGATAGACAGTTCTTTAAATAAAGTTTTAACCTAAAAATCAGTGAAATTATTTCTAAGACTTGTTAAACTGCAAGTGGTCATACATGGACGGTTTAATTAAGAATTTTCAATATTTACGAAATTCTAAGTTAATCGGTTTTACTAACTGATTAATTAAGCAAGTTTTGAAAGTATGTAAGATTAGCATGTGCTGATGGAATGTTTTTATGAAAGCAGAATGCAAGGCACAGATAAAGAAAGCTATCTCTTACACTATTGATTCACGTTTATATGTAGATGTTGATGGATGTTTTGTTGAATGTCAGTGTGAGTGTGCTGTAGGTATGTGTCCTTCAGCCGCATGTGAACGTGTGCGTTGTTTTGCTTGCTCCCCAAAGGTTTTTTTGAGAGTGGTGATTTAATTACAGAGGAAACGTGCACGCAAAATTAGCAAAAATCCTACAATGTTGGACCCCATGAGGGAAGTCCTATCAAAGCTAAAGATTTGCCTTTAGCAAATGAAACAATTGAGGTTTTTTTACCGTCGACCACGCGAGTATGGGAACATGCCTGGATACCAGGAGAGGTTTATGAACATTTGGTTAAACAACCCATCTGTTTACAGGTTGCCTTTTTCCCAATTGTATTTAATTGCATACACTGTTCGTGTTAATTGATTCTGATCATGATTATTTTCAAGAAAAATAAGAAATATGGCTGAAAAATGTCAATATATCAGAATTAAGTAACGCAGAAATTACAAAATTTGAAAAAAGAAACTTGTGGGCCAAAGCATTATTCCTTTATGGCAATCTGAGAGATGCAAGATAATTCACTCTTTAAATTTTGGCAGAATCTGCAAATGTACAGAAAGAACAGATAAGGATAAACTTGCTTGTTGTTTGACTATATATGTCCCCCAAATCAATGTCCCATCCATACGTTATGGCAATTGCTATGAGTCCGTAGCCAAAAAAATGGTTTTTTTTTAATGAAAAATGTGGCATAAAGACCCGAAAATGTCGCACATTTGTGTCAATATCTCACCCATTTCTTGCTGCCTCACCAGATGCTATAATTGATGATAACTCAATTGCAGAAGTAAAATGTTCTTATACTTCCAAGCATGAGAATACTACTGAAGAAAGTGTTTCATTTTTGAAAATTGCAAAAGGTTCCCTAGAACTCGACAAGTTGCATGACTACTATTATCAAATTCAGAGGCAGCTTTTGTGCACGGAGTGTACCAACCAATTGTTTTTGATTTTGTACACATTTAAATATCTTAAAATTATTGATGTTCCAAGAGACCAAGAATTCATTTGTATCATGTTTGAAAAATTGGAGTCATTTTTGTATCAGCATTTTAAGAAAGCAGTGTTGAACTCTTATTATCACTTTTGAATTCTTTGGTTTCTTAACTGCGATATCGGTTCCATCAATAAGGATACTTCGAATAGAAATATCTAGCTAGGTTCCAAAAAATTGACCAAGTCTCTGTGAAGCCAAAAGTTCACTTCTCGACGTTGTCTGGACATAAAGTACCTCCATGTCAGCATAATACTTCAACTGTTGTTGTAAAAACTGAAAAAAGCTTACTACTATATTTCTTAATTTAATACGAGTCAGGAAAAGTTGATTTTCAATTGTCAAATTCTGCACTTAATTGTAAATGTAATTGAGATGAAATGCAGCCTTACCTTCACTGTACAGAACATGTTAAAATTCAGTGTATGATGCTACCCCAGTATAAAACATAAAACATTCATTATCAATTTTCAATTGACAAAATTGGCATTGACATAGATCGACAGGAAGATTCTGTATATACTGCAGAAGGGGGTTCACTCTCGAAGCACTTTACACTTGGCCCACCTGATTCACAGGTGCTTGATTCCACAAAATTACCAATATTTGAAATAATCGTAATGGGGCTTGCTGCGCTCCCTATTAACAACAGCGTCTATGTAAAAGAAAGAAATGCTATTTAAAAAAAGTTCTAACCGGAAGTGTTCGATAAAGTTTGACTTTTTGATAAAGCAAAGATTTATTACATGGGTAGTATATACACCACAACAGTCGGTTGGATCAAACATAAGAACCCCAAATGAAATATTTATCATAGATGTTCATAATTGTTTAGTACTCTTAAATATAAAAAAATATATGATTTTTTAGTAAAATGAAATTACTTGTAGAAGTGTCATTCTGTGTAAAATTATAGCCTTTTTTAAATAGCATTAATAGATTCAGTGATATCTTTTTTAATTGCAGTTTATTTTTTTAAATTTCACAAGTAATACATTCACATATTCACACACAATAAGTTGTTACTGAAAAACAAGAAAACAAGAATTGATGGAGACTTTAATAGAAAAAAAAAATAGAGGACAATAAAAATAACTAGACACGATCTCGTTGCGAGCAACGAGTGGGTCTTCCGTCCGATTTTTGAATAGATTAGATTAAACTTATCACATCAAAGATAAAATCGTAGATCTAAGTGAAAAAAAAAGTAAAAAAAAAATTGCGGCAATTAGGGCTTGAACCCGCGTCACCTGGGCCATGTCCACGACTCTATTGACTGAGCTACTCAGACTCTCGCTTTAGAACTTTGAATCTTAATTTCTCGAGAATGCCTGAATTACCTGAAAGCACCTTGTTGCGAGCAACAAGTGGGTCTTTCGTTTGATTTTGAATTGATAAGGTTCAATTAAACTGTTGACATTTGGTACGATTTACTATCATATTAACTTCCTTTTAAACTAATTTTTCAACCTACACTGCAAAATGCAGATTTCCGGCAAACTTCATATTTAAACTTTAATAACTCTGCAATGCGTTGTCCGATTATAAAACGGTTTTTAGTTTTGTATTCAGTACAAAAATGTCACAAAACGCATATGCTTTAAAATTCCAAAAATCGAAATATTAGAATCACTTCCGGTGACGACCGGAAGGGACGGACGACCTGCTCATATTAAAATTTGACAAGTTTAAAACATATTCTGATGGGAAAAAAATTGTAGATTTTTTGATTTAAAATTTTTTTAAACACAATTTTCCAAAAATCACTACTGGCTCTAAAAAGTACTGAAAGTGCCATTTTTTACTGATAATTTCTTATATTTACTGATATTGTACTGTTAGTGCTGAGAATTGCTGATATTTACTGATAATTTTACTGCTGTTACTGATAATTGCTGTTGGTTCTGATATTTACTGATATTTACTGATACTTTTGCTGTGAGCTCTGATAATTACTGATATTTACTGAGATTTACTGTTGGTACTGAGAATTGCTAATAATTACTGAGAATATTTTAAGGCCCAAAACATTGTCTTTTAATTATTAAATAACACATATTTCAGATTTAACACAATTTATTTGATTATATATTCTTAAGTTTTATTTATTTGATATTAAGCTTCTTTTGAACTTCGGAAACTCACAGATCACATTTTAGACAATATTAGAAAGCCGTTTAAAAATTGGTACTTAAACTTCAGGCAGACTCCACAAAAATTTTAATTTCAAAATGCAGTGGACATTTTTTTTTTCAACAATGAAAAACCCCATAATTCTTAACATGATTATTTTTCCTTTCAAAATAGAGAGATACCCGGTCAGGACTTTATAATGTCTTTGAGGTTTTACTTCACAGAAAGATTAGCGAGGCAGTATCTGTGTATAGTATACATACTTTCAGCAGATCAAGAGGTTTGAATGTCGCAATTCAACCTTGTAAATTGTCAGTCTGGCACCTTGTGTATGACATTACGTAATATCCGTATACAGGAATCCATGATCTTGAGAATATTTATTCAAAGAGAAAAGTATTATTTTTATTGACAACAATATAAATAACGTATTAGAATGATTTTCATATTGATCATCTTATTTGTACCGCATTCAATTGATTAAAAAAATTGGATAAATAATCTCTCTCTCTCTCTCTCTCTCCAACCATTTGCTGAAATCAAAATAGGTAACAATCGGCGAAGAATAATTTTTATTATCCGACCTTTCACTCTTTCTCTTTTAATACATATGTAATATATCTTCTGTTGAACGGCTAAGTAATGTTGTCGTGATCTAGTTCTATTATTGTAAATCTGCCCACCCTGCTCTCTCTCTCTCTCTCTCTCTCTTGCTCGCATATATTATCTAGTCCTAAAATTTGAGTTTCAGAGTCAAAATGGCATAACGGCATTAGCACGATAAAGTTCTATTTCAGCATCACAACCGCCATTTCAAACACAGATTTCGAGTGTAAACTATTCTAAGACTACAAAGCACACCAGCTTAATATAGTGAAAAAGTGTTACGGCTTATCATGCTTTAATTCTCTCTCTCTCTCTCTCTCTCTCTCTCTCTCTCTCTCTCTCTCTCTCTCTCTCAGATAATCTATTATATCGTATTTTGAGGCGTCAATGCAGAAAGGCATAAGCATGATTATGTCCCATTACAGTATCATAACCACCGATTGCAACAGCGATTTGATTGAAAACCTCTCTCTCTCTCTCTCTCTCTCTCTCTCTCTCTCTCTCTCTCTCTCTCTCTCATTAATACTTGTATGCGGTTATATGACCAGCGGTTATATAATTTTGAAAAGAAGACACACAATTTAACTGATTTTCCTTAATCTATGAACGCTTAGATATTATTTAATCTCCACGCCTAAAAGCAAGCAGAATCAAATATTTTGTATGTCTGGGATTAAGAAAAACCTCAGAGCTAACAGAGAGCACTCAGACTATACACACGACAGGGTGACCACGGCAAGGTGTGAAAATTGACCACCTGTGTATATGTCTGGCAGTCGCTGAAAAGATTCTTTTGTATGTCTGGGATCAAGAAAACCCTCAGAACTAACAGACAGCGCTCAGAATATATACACGACAGAGTGACCGTGGCAAGGTGTGAAAATTGTCCACCTGTATATATGTCTTGCAGCCTCAGAATAAACAAATATAAATGGCCGGGAAATACAATGTGAAACAAAAGTGTTTGATTTTATTTTGAAAACAAAATTAGTGATTATGGCCGGGATAAAAACATCTTAAGTTTATAATTATAAATATCTAACACGGTTCAATTAAAGAGTTGATCGCTCAAAATTTAGAATCATTAAATAGATGTTTATCAATTACATAAAGTGGTTAAAATCTTTATAATTTTTTTCTTTACTATGGATTGTTCTATATATACAATGTAACACTGTAGTATCGAGTGGATTGGCGCACGGGGATAGGATATATAGCAATTCTGCAATTTCTTCATTCATTTATTTATGTGCTGAATTGTGTTAATCAGCTATAATAAAACTTAGAACAAGAACAAACAGAAAAAATATGCATTGAAATAAATAAGCAGATTATAAGAAGAATAATCAAATATAATTTTTGTGGTTGTAAAAAAGAAGTTACTGTTGATAAAACTTTAGTTAGATCTTACATATTTCTTTTTAAAAAATGCCCGGTATTTGTTTACCGATAATTTTAAATAAATATAATTTGCATGTTACAGTAATTAAAATTAATCTCTTAAAAATCCCCTGCCTGTAATTCTCAGTAATTATCAGCAATTGTCAGTACCAACAGTAAATCTCAGTAAATATCAGTAATTATCAGAGCTCACAGCAAAAGCATCAGTAAATAGCAGTAAATATCAGAACCAACAGCAATTATCAGTAACAGCAGTAAAATTATCAGTAATTATCAGCAATTCTCAGCACCAACAGTACAATATCAGTAAATATCAGAAATTATCAGTAAAAAATGGCACTTTCAGTACTTTTTAGAGCCAGTAGTGAATGCTGTTTGAGCGGACCGGAAGTGACGGACGATCGTGGTTTGACCTGATCGGCCCTAGAAATTCAAAAATCTATCATTCCTGAAACTTTTAGTTTTCTATCTTTAATCGTTTTTGCGAAAAAGGGAGGACAAGATCACTTTTTACAAAAAGAAAAACGAATTTAACGGCTGACCGGAAATGACGTCATCAACAAAAATGTACATGATAAAAGACCTTGATATTTTGTATCATTCGTGAAGTTTTAAGAAAAATGTTAAGAAAAAAAAGAATAATAATAGTGAATAATAGAGAAAAAGAAACCTAACAAAAACGATAAGGTTTTCCGTTGGAAACGGAAGACCTTAATTAGGTGATTATTTTAAAATATTTTAATTTTAAACAGCGCAGATAGTTGTTGCCATTTTAAAAAAGAAAACCCATTTTTACAATATCATGTGTTAACTTAATGTAATGTGTAGCTGCTATAGATGGTGATCTGGTTGATTGCTACAGGAGTAGTGGACATTCACTAAAAATAATAATACAAGTAAATATATAACAACCAATAACAAAAATTGGTTCTAAATATGCATGCTTAATTAGTTCCACAGTAGTAGAACAAATTCACTAATTGCAATGGTATCGATACATTAACTACAAAAGAACAGAGATAATAATCAAAAATTTAAAACCCTTTCCAGTAACTCTTTAAAGGAGTTTTTCTGTGAAAACTGTATATTGAAACCATTGTGCTGCCGAATCAGTGGTAAGATAAACAAGTTTTAGATAATGGTACTGATGTCTGACAAATAAACAAAAAACTCCATTTAACAATATGAATTGGAGTATTAATGATGCAGTAAAAACACTTTATACATTTTTTTGTAGGAATAAAACATCTTTTTTTTAAAAAGTACAAGAGGGCCATAAATATTTTTTTTTTCTCGACAGGCCCATATTTTCATATCATTAGCACTTAAATCACTGTTGAAATACAAATAACATACATATTTAAAACAAATTTTTCTTTTGATAAAAGAGGCACTATAATCTAATAATAAGATGACTGAAACCATTTCCGTACCTTTTATTTACAAAAATATTTACCGTATTGGAACAATTCACTGATAAATGTGACCTCACTTCTTATAACCATGACTTTAAATTATCAGTCCAAAATAAGTTTATGGTATTATTTCTCAGTAGATATTGTCCACCTCACTACTTGTAACTATGACTTTAAAATATCAGTCCAAAATAAGTTAATGGTATTATTTTTCAGTAGATATTGCCCATATTCATTTTTAGGTCACCTGAGTAAACTCAGGTGACCTATTGCTATCCGTTTTCGTCCGTCGTCGTGCTTCGTCCGTTAACAATTTTACATTTTTAACTTCTTCTTAAAAACTACTAGTCCAAATATTTACATTCCATATATTTTTTGCTTGTAAACTGTGTTGAAAGCTACGGTAGCTATTACACTGTAATGCCCATAGGGTACTCAAAGGTTAAAATGACGAGTTATATTATGACGTCACAAACGTTGAACGCTGTTAACTGCAACGTCACGCGCGAAAATTCACGCTTGCGGCTGTAACTGTGGCTCTTCCATTATATAAACTTACCTTTAGGATAAGATAGGAATTTTAAGGTTTAAATCACATTTTCAGACAAGGCTGGCAGTTAAAATAATGAAAATATAAGCAATTAATCATGATTTTTTGAAGAATAAAGTCTAACTATATAACTGCAGCGATGCTTGCATACAAATTTTCATAACGCGCTAACGCGCGTTACTTAATTTGTATGCACACGCCGCTGCAGTCATGAGACCGTATACTTCAAAAAATCATGATTCAATGCTATATTGTTACAAATTTTGATGTGAGGCTTCTTTATGGTAAGAGTAATCTAAATTGTGAAATTCATGGCTCTATCACCCCTGAAGCACCACTGGTGGGGCCAAATATGCAAAAAAAAACAACCAAATTTTCAAAAATCTTCTTCTCTACTCCCACACAAGTAAGGAAAAACCTTGTTGCATGGTTATGATGTCCATGAAGCCCTCTACCAAAATTGTGAAATTCATGACCCCAGGAACAGGGGGTTAGACCCTAGGGCGGGACCAATATAGCCATATAGTGAAAATGTATTAAATCTTAAAAATCTTCTTCTTTACTCCCACACTTGAAGGGAAAAAAACAGAATGCATGGTTATGATGTCCACGAACTCCTCGGCCTAAATTGTAAAATTCATGGCCCTTAGGTTATGGGGTCAGGCCGTAGGGGGGGGGGGGGCATTATTCTTTTTGTTTTATTGTAAACAAAGGTTGAATATAAAAATCATTTAATGAATTATTCGCTCTCTCACTTCTATATTGTAATATAAAATAAAGATTAGGGTAGTTGCTTGTGATAGTTATGAAACAAAATGCCTAAGCAGTAAAACTGCAATCCATGGAGAAAAAAAACAGCACCAAAAAAACAAACAAACAAACCAGAGAAAAAACATAAGAAATATTAAATTGATGTATTATTGTACATATGTTAGTTCTAAACTGCCAGATGATAAATAAATTCATTCCATGGAGACCATGCTTTTTCAAATTCATCAATTTCTGAATTCTGAATATACATGTAAATATACTTTTCAGTCTTGTATCTTTGATTTAAATAGTGTAAAAGCCCTAAACTATTTTGGGTCTTATTTTGTTTTAAACACAAAAATATATTTTGCTTTGTATATAGGATTACAAAGTTTAGAATTCTGTTCTCCCATTCAAGGGGATAAACACCAAATAATACATTACAGACATCAAAACTAAATTTTTTGTTGCATTTCTCATATATAAGTATACTAAGTGCATTCCATAGAGGCTTGGTTTTCTTGCAAGTTGCAAAAACATGTTTTATAGTTTCAGGCATATCATTACAAAGGGTACAACAGTCAGAGATAGTAATAAAGTCCATAGAAGGCTCGGCTCCTATGGACTTTACCGACCCCACAAATTTCTGAAAACAGTCAGTTACAAACCAATAAGTGTTTTGTTTTGTCGAGGATTTACAGTTTGATATGTAAACAAACATAAGATAATATATAACAATTAAATTCATAGCTTAATATATTCATTATTTACCTTCCTCGTCAGTCGTTTGTGCTAACATGGTTGCTATTGTAGGACCATAATATTACGTCACGGGCAAAGGGGGTCACTCTAAATATTTTGGAGCTTAAAAATTAAAGATATGGTTGAACGTTTGTGTAAAAAATCAGCTCAAATAATATTACGTTCGATATGTTGCCGTATAAATTTTGACGCTTGCCGTGTAAAGAAATTTATAAGGCAACCACGTGACGCAATTCATCCAATGACGTCGAGACATTCTAGTCCGAGGCAAAACCAATGTATATATGCTTACTTTTTTTAAAATGGCATAAATGTAATGCATACTCTCTTCAGAGTAGACTTATCAATAGACAAATATGTCAAGTATTTGCACATATAAAACTATCATATAACATTGGAGGTATATATGAAAAATGGAATCTTTCAGTGAAATCTATTCTTGATAATATGTTTTCATTTTCATTAAAAAAAACTCTCCAACGATTTTAACCCCTTTCATATACCAATCTTTAATAAAGACATATTCACATGCAATTTTTATAATAAAGTTGTACCATTTTTCTTAATCCATGAACATATAAGAGATGCCATGAAGTTAGAAATGTTAACCATTTTTTAACCATCTTTTAGGTAATCAAGAGTAACAATTTCTCTCATAACTTTATCACACTTTGATTTCCAAATAAATTCGAACAGGCTCTTACTAAGAGAAAAAATGACATCTTGTTTTGGATTTGGAAGTGAAAACAACAAGTTTTGGAATAATCAAACTTTTTACAAATGTGATGCGACCACTGGGAGTTAAAATTCTTCCCATCCATTGTTGAGTTAGAGAAAAAAAAAACTTTTGGCAATTGTCTGTTGTAATTTATTGATGTCATTTATCTTAATCAACAGAAATTCTATTCCAAATAAAGTAAAAAAGAAGTGGAGCCTCAAGCAAGTTTCCAACCTGAATGGTGGAAAACTAAGTTAGAATAATTTTTTTTAGAACCTATCCATAAAATTTTTGTTTTAGAGCTGTTTATCTTCAAACCTGAAATGTGTGAAAAAAGTCTAAAGTATCAAGAGCTGCGAAAAGTGACATTGGTGAACCATCTTAGATGAGTGAAATAGCATCTGCATACTGAGAAATCTTATGTTCATTGCCATTGATAATTATACCTCTAATATCAAAGTTCTGTTTTATGAAAATAGCTAAAATTTCTGCACATATCAAGAATAGGTAGGAAGCTACTAGGTCCCCCTGTCTACATCCTCTTTGGATTTTGAACTGTTCTGACATGAAGCCACATTGTAAAACAGAAGCCTTTAAAATCTTTGTTGAGAATTTTTATCCAATTAATAATATTATTTCCAAATCCAAAGTATTCTAGAGCTTTGTATATAAAACCATGAAACAGAATCGAAGGCTTTCTCAAAGTCAATAAGAACTTAAAGACCTGGTATGTTTTCATTTTCAGTGAACGACATAAAATCATAAATAATTCTAGTATTTTCTCCAAAATATCTTCCTTTAGAAATTCCTGTCTGTGTATCAGATATAATATAATCTAGTGTAGACTTAATTCGATAACTAATACATCCTGATATAAGCTTATAAAGAACATTAAGAAGAGTAATGGGTCTCCAGTTTTTCAAATATTGTCTTGATTTATCACCTTTTGGTAAACATGATATAATTCCCAATCTCTAGGAAATAAGAGGCTCCATTTTCAAAAAAATAAAGTTGATTGCATTTAAGATGAAAAGTTTTAGATCCTTCCTAAAGGAATTAAAAAATTCAACCGTAAAACCATCACTACCTGGTGATTTGTTATTTTTCATAATTTTTAGAACCTCAAGAACTTCATTTTCAGCTTCTAACGAGCTAGGTATATCTGGTTCTAACTTAGGATTTTCTACATTAATAATAATCAAGGTTAATATTTATTAAATCTTAATCAGCACATGTATATAGTTTTTCATATGGCAATATAGTGTTAATGTATATAATAATTAATAATCCTCTTCTCTTCTTTCACTCAGCCCGAAAGTCCTCTATTAAAATTGGTAATTATATGTCCCCTGGAGTATGGATTTTGTCTCTACGGAGAGGCTAAAATGAATGTATAGGGTTTATGCAAATAATGTTGAAAAATTATATTTTCTGCCCCACATACCTGTTAGGAAAACTGTAAAACAGGAAGCCGTCTATCCGAAGTAGGGGCCAAAATAGTCATATAGTGTTTATGCATTTAATGTATCAGATATAATATAATCTAGTGTAGACTTAATTCGATAACTAATACATCCTGATATAAGCTTATAAAGAACATTAAGAAGAGTAATGGGTCTCCAGTTTTTCAAATATTGTCTTGATTTATCACCTTTTGGTAAACATGATATAATTCCCAATCTCTAGGAAATAAGAGGCTCCATTTTCAAAAAAATAAAGTTGATTTCATTTAAGATGAAAAGTTTTAGATCCTTCCTAAAGGAATTAAAAAATTCAACCGTAAAACCATCACTACCTGGTGATTTGTTATTTTTCAATAATCAAGGTTAATATTTATTAAATCTTAATCAGCACATGTATATAGTTTTTCATATGGCAATATAGTGTTAATGTATATAATAATTAATAATCCTCTTCTCTTCTTTCACTCAGCCCGAAAGTCCTCTATTAAAATTGGTAATTATATGTCCCCTGGAGTATGGATTTTGTCTCTACGGAGAGGCTAAAATGAATGTATAGGGTTTATGCAAATAATGTTGAAAAATTATATTTTCTGCCCCACATACCTGTTAGGAAAACTGTAAAACAGGAAGCCGTCTATCCGAAGTAGGGGCCAAAATAGTCATATAGTGTTTATGCATTTAATGTTTAAAAAAATACTTCTGCTGATACTGAATAAAAACTTCCTGCATATAAAGAAAGACAATATCAAAATTTTAAATTTCATGTCTCCCAGTGTAGAAATTTGAATCTCGGGCGGGACCACAAAACACATATAGTGTATATGGTAGGGGTTGTTAATGCAGGGTGTGGCTTAAATGGTCATTTAGTGTTAATGTGTATAAAATGATTAAAAAATGTCTACTGACACAGAATAAAAAATGACTGCATATTTTAGAAAAAAAAATATTAAGCTGTCATCTTTAATATTATTTCATGTCACCTTCATGTAAGGCAAGGGTTATGGCTTTGAAAAAAGGGGAGGGGGGTCATATTTGTCTTATTTTTTTTATTCTGCTCAGGAATTTCAATGACAGAAATAAGTTTATTCACATATTTAGGAAAGAGAAAGAATGAAGCTGTTTATCAATGTTCAGATACTGTGAAAGCATTTGGAAAGCATTCAGGGGGAGGGTTGTAACAGTTAATAAAGCACATTATAGCTTATAAAGCTGGTTTTTCTGTGTTTAAATTTCCTCGGATTGGGGGATGCGATGTTGATTTAAATAAAACATTTAGGCACCTTGTTTTAGTTTATCTATGAAAACATAAAACCTATCTTGAAAATTAAAAAATCTGGGAAAAAGACTGTTTTGAAAAAGACCGGAATATGTCTTGAAAATGTTTTAGGAAAAATATTTGTCGAACACAGTTTGTATAATCGTTTCAAAAATTCCTTAAACAATGAGAATTTTTATGGCGGATAGCAAGCATTGTTATGTACATAAACCTATGATTCATGTCAGAAATTATATATTTTTTTTTTTAAAAGAACCCACATACACATAACCGTTTGTTTAAGAAAACTTTTGAATTTTAATCTTTCAACATTTTTGAAGAAACTGTTGCATGCTGTCAAAATTGACGGCATCTTTAAACATTTCTATACAGAAGTGTGTGTCGTCTGATGATACATGTAGACTTGGACATTCAAAATAATAATTAGCTATCAAAGATCAGCGAGATAATTTATGCAAAAGTGAGTGTCTAAATTTTACACCAGATGGTGCTATTTCAGAGACACCGCTATGCAACTTGGTATTAAATAACATTATTTACAAAAATGAATATTACTTATATCGATGATGCAATGATACACAAAAACCTTATTTTTATGTCAGTTTTTTCTTCTTTGTCAGATCAAAAGCAATTCTCTCTGGAAAAAAAAACCGTGAGAAGTTTTTATAAAAATGCGTAAGATCATGGTGTTAAGTTTTTTATTTTCATTGAAATAAATGTGACAAAGGAGCATATTAAGAGGTAACATTTGCATAAAGTAAATTCGACGTATGTTCCATGTTTTTGTTTTGTTAGTTTTGTGGTTTCTCTTGTTTTCTCATAAATATATATCAAGAAATTACAATCAGCAAAAATATAAAAAGGAGAAGATTTAGAGGGATTGTGGGATTTGTTACATAAATACATGAATACATGTTTGTATCATTGGGTTTGTATTGTTAAGGAGTATGTAATTTAGATGATCGCAGATATCCAGTTCCCACGCGATGGATCCTCTTGGTAAATGTTCCAATCGAAGGATGAGCTACATAATTGTGTACACAATAGTCAGGGGTCTGTAGGTCGACTGTAACAGAATAAATGCTTGATAGTCTTTATATATTATTATTAATCATATACATGTAAAATAATTTTAATAATTTCTTAATTAACAATTTCTGCTTTAGCAGAGATCGTACTAATGCCTATCATCGCACGTAGGAGCATCGCAGGTACATGTTAAATATTAACTAAGTGAAAATACAGAAGTATAAAGATCTTTAAAGATTATTTTAATAAAACAAAGGAGGAAAATCCATATACAGTGCTTAATTATTGACGTCTGACGGCGACACACATAAAATTCGCGTGCTTCTACCTAAAGGTAGGCTAAGCGTGCAAAGCGTCTGTACAAAATAATCACTAATCATTCAAGGCCTGTTAGCTTTCCACGGCCAAGTGCGAGGAATAAGTAACGTAAATACTTTACACAAAACTTACGTTCTAAAATGTTGCAGTAATTGTATGCTTATAATCACATTCTCAATCGTTTTGTTTTTAATTCTTGTGCTAAATAAATAAAAGAAAACCAAACGATTTTCTTTTTTTTTTTATTTTACACATTCTGCAAACATACAATGTATGATTATGATGCTTTAAATATAATAATTCAGAAGCGCAAAAATATTATTTGAGAGAGAGAGAGAGAGAGAGAGAGGGAGAGAGAGAGAGAGAATGAAAATTCAAGTAAAACTTGGATTCAAGATGTTCCAATTTAATGAGTATCAAAAATCTCATTTTCACCATTTTTGTAAGAAAACCAAACGAATTTTAACTTTATTTAACTAACCGCTCCATATTTTGTTTTTATTTTTATAAGAAAATGACATATCCCAAAACGAGTTATGATAAAAGCACAGGGCACTAACAACGTATATTTGTAAATTTGTAGATTCCATTGTAAACAAGAAAAGTATTGATTGCGACTTTAAAACGCTCTTATGCACAGAGAGTTATCGTCTATTTGCAAGATGAAAGCGGGTATACATGTTTTCATGTGAAGCTTTTAACTCTCACATTATGCAATATCAAAACAATTCTTAATTACAATTGTATTGATAAGATGATTAAAAATAGCTTTTCCAGCGAAAGCATTATCGAAATTTATACTGTTTTTTGTTATAAAGAAAATACTTTTCGGTTGCTTACATCCCTTTTTGAAAGGGCTAGCCCCTATTGGTCTCAAATAAAAACCCTTAAAATTATGCATAACATTTGTTCTATACGTATGAAGATAAAATTTTAAACTATACCGTTACGAAGCTAAATCATGAGAAAAATTTATCTATTTTTAAAACATAGATTTCGAATTAAAAATTAGGGTGGTATTATTGGAAAAAAAACTAAACTACAAAAATCAGAGTACAATACCCAGAGTCTATAATAAAGATTTTTAACTTTAAATTATTTGCCACATACCCTTTCGGAACCTTTGGAAAAAAACGAATGTCCCAAAAATTTTAGAAAAAGGGGAATAACTCAAAATCGGAAGCTGCAATTTCAATTTTTTTTTGGTGCTCTAGAAACCTAATTTATTTTACAATATACCATGAAAATTTAAATGAAATAGAATGACAAACAAATAAGTTATTGAGGTTTTAAAAAGTCTAGAAGAAAGATAACAATAATGAAGAATCACCATCAGAAGCAGTAGAAGGTCTTCCGTTGGAAACGGAAATTATCCTTAATTATCAAACATCATACACACCAATGTTTGTTAGATTTGTTTATTCCCAATAGCGCACACCGACTGAGTTCAGGGTCCGTCGGTTGGAACACCTACTCTCTCTGTCAAACGCCATTATCGATCCCCCTGATTCGGGGATATCGTAAATAGGAGTACATATCCACTGTTCACTTTTTACTAAATAAAATAATGTTCTTTGTCTTTTAAGTTATATTATTACATTTTCATCTTGTCTATGATACCATTACGAATCAATTTTGAACCCTAAACCCAATAACTTCATAAAACGTGCGTAACACAAATTGGGCGTATCTTACTACTGCGCCGCGTAGTAATACGGAGCATGTGCTACATAAATAAAAGTGATTTTAAAATAATGTTGTTTTGGAGTGTACAAATTGAAAATTATCTAAATATAAGTACAATTAGGAATCATTCTCTAAATATTATGAGGTAATAATTTCAGTCGGATCGAGGTCAAATAATCATAAAGCCCTTTGAGCTTTAATGGATTTCACCATGCCACGACCGAAATTATCGCCTCATAATACTCAAAGAATGATTCCGTATTCCTTAAATAAACTTCAAGATAATTTCTTTCGATGTCTTATGAAATATTTGTTTTATATTTGCATGGTTTTCTCAATCGTAGACTTAAAACAGCACGATAACAATGTCTATAATAAGTAATTTAAGGGAAAAGTACAATTGTCAAATTTATTTTCTATTTAGCTGAAGCATATCCCCATGAATCAACAATAAGGAAAATGTATGACACTGTTCTGGATCACAGAAACGGATGGAGCAATGCCACGATAACACATTTAATCTGCAGGATTAATTCCGAGGCTGACCCTATAATACTGAAAAATGGGATAAAACATTCAGAGGAATTATTGATATATGAACTGAATGAAAAGAACAAATCATTGATGACAACTATAACCATATATATAAGCAATTCTCCTTGCTCAAGTAAGCAACACCGCTGCACCGGCGATTTAATCAAGTTTCTTAATGAAAACAAACATGTTATTTTGATATTATACGTCGCACATTTGTACAACATACGGCGGGTGTCTTGCAAAGATGAAAGGCATTATACAGGGGTATCTGTAGATGACCATAAAGCAAACTTTACTGGGTTAAAAGACCTGATGGAGCACAGCCGCTGCGTGGTCAGCGCATTTAGTTACGCTGTCTGGTCAGAGTTGTTAAGCATTGTGCCTGTCTCGGATTCATTTAGGTCGCAACTTCTAGATGAATACAAACGTATAGTACCCGGGAATGACAGAAGTAGAGAAACCGAGGATTGTCGGATTAGATCAGATTTAATGTGTATCAGATACATACCATTTGTAATTTATGAATACTGTCACGTTTCAGATTCATGAAATATAACTCTTAAAAATTGTTCACATACTGAATAGAGTTGTCTTTCTTTGTCATGATGATGCTGTACGTGTTCCTGAATAAACTACTACTTTATGTTTTCTCTAACAAAGATTGCTTAAGACCTGAGAAAGTGTCATGAATTTGATCCAAGCCCCCGCAAACAAAGTTTAGGGCATGTCCGTGTGTCCGTTTGTTTGTGCAATCGTGCGATTTGGTCCATATCCTTATGGAGGAACATTCGAAGTTCTTACTTCACACAGATATTGCTTGTAACCAAAGGGTTTTGTTCAAAGGTCATTTGAGCAAATTCAATAAACTGAGGGGTGTCATGATTTTGATTCAAAACCCCACAAACAAAGTTTGAAGTATAACGGAATAATCGTGTCTGTCTTTCCGACGGTCCGCCAGTCCGTCTGTCTGTACAATGTGGCAACGCACTTTGAAATTTTTTTTTCAATTGCCTTAAATTTGGGACCAAATCAATGTGCCATTGAATTTTTGATAATGAGGGTGTGGGTTTGGGTCAATTTCCAGTATGTCATTTAATTGATATTCATCTTTCCTATCAAAGCATGATGTATAGCAATTTAATTTGGAGTAAACGTATAAGAACGGGGGAAAATATCTTTTCTTGTTAATTAATTACAGTGATATTGATAAAAAACGAGCTGCCCAAACAATAATTTCTCCAACGATATGTTGAGGAATCTGTAAATGTTTCAACAAGAACCTTCTTTTCAAATTCTTATTAAATAACTTATTGCATAATAAAAATGAAGTAACATAAAACCATTAAATTATTATCAACTTAAAAATAAGCATTAGGGTATGGGTTTTTTCTCGCATTGATGTTATTAAAGATCATGTTGTTTTTAATAAACATAACTAACGTATATTTTTTCACACCATGTTTGTATATAAGCACATGCAATTGAGGCCATTTAAAATATGTTATGCATTGATTTCAGTAATCAATATATATCAATCGTTTTCGGTTCTGTCGTATCCCAATGTACAAGATAAGAAGAAACTTTGCTGCAAACACAAAAAAGGACAAGGCAATTTTTAAGCAATACAAAAAAATTATGTCATACTTGGATAAATCAAATCCCCTGAGTTGTTTTTGTGTTTAAATTGTCAAACTACTTAAGCATACGAGAAAACAAAAAACATCTAATCGAGGAAATATCAAGTTAGCTGAGAATGCCTTGGGTTCTTTATTAAATATATCCCATTGTGTTAACAAGATTAAAAAAATCATTTATTATACCTAAAAGTATCCGTTATTTCGATCAAACCCTGAACATTTATTTTTTTCAAAGTGCGTTAATATCGACGATATCAACGCACTTAAAACAATCGTTGTTTTTTAAGTGCGTTGAACTGGTCGCAAAATTACGCACTTTGAATTTTTTTAAAAGTGCGTTATTTTTCAAAGTGCGTTGTAACAGTGAAATCGTGTTTGGTTATTATTGCAAACAAACATTGCTTATGACCTGAAGGTGTGTAAAACTTTAGACTTAAAATCATTTGGGCAAGTTCATGTCTTTGGAAGGAAAAGTGAAAAAAATTGTGGCCGATCCATATCTTTCTTATGGAAAAAACATTAGAAGTTCTCACTCACACAAAGATTGCTTATGTACTGACCGGGTGTCAAGATTTTTGAAGTCATGTTTGGCAAGTTCAAGGTAATTGTTAAAAAAAATGCATAGTTTCTGTCTAGACCATATCTTGTATAGGAACACGATTAGAAGCTAAAATTCAACACACGTATTGGTTATGACCTGTAAATATGTCCTGACATTTAGCTTTGGTCATTTGTTTAAGTTAAAGGTCACCTTAAGATTTACTTACTTTCTGTAAGAGAAAGCTTTTCAATAAGTTAATTTCATTTGTGAGCTTGTTCACAATACCTCTAGTTTTTAGATTATGTTGTATGTTAATGTCAGGATCTGAATAATGAAAGGAGCCTACATACTTCTGAAATTTAAGATATGAATTCCTTATCAATACTTCATGACATTAGTTTAGTTTTAAAAGATGTACCAGGGCTTAATTATAAAATTAACATGGTGAAAAGCCATGCTTAAAACTGTCAGTTAATGAGCCATGAAGAAAAGAGCTCCAATTCATGCGTTTGATAAAACAATTTATCCAGAATGTATATAGTCTCACAGAAAATACTCTATATGAAATACTGGTAAGCAAATAAGACAAAAACCTACAAAAACAAAGTGATACCCGAAATAACAACAAAAAACCAAACCCAGAACAAACAGTCAAAACAAGCAAGTTAACAGATTGTCAGGATTTCAAACAAGTGCCTACTATTAACTTTTCTTATACTAGTATTACAGTCGCTGAAACGCTCTACTTCACCACTTAATGAACGGCGAGCGAACTCTAAACGTAAGGTGAGCAAACGCAGTACCAATGGTAATCGAGCGAGGAGCAAACGCTGAACGAAATTGGATGAGCTGTTGTGAGCGTTCAGCGCTCACAGAACGCAAACGTAGCGCAACGTAAACGGTGAACGCAAGATGAACGATTTGTTTGGAACAATTCGGGGCTTGTCCTAGTTGTTGTTCGCTACTCTTGCAAAAGTTTGTAACAAAACAACAACAATGATAAGCCCCGATAAGTTCAATATAATGCATTCAAATTTGGCAAAGCATTGAAATAAAATAAAAACTAAAATTATCTTTAGGGTGAATAAACCGTTACCGTAATCAATACTCATTTTATTGATGATAGATAATTTGATGATTTCATAACAAAAGTAATGTATAGCGAGAAGGGAGAACGTTTTGAACTCGCTAAAAAATGTAAAATAAATGAATATATTTATAAAGATATCTAGCTTTTTCGATTTGTGTATACAAAAATGTATCATAGTTATAATAAATACCACAATAGCATTGGGGATATTTTTACCGAAGAATATTATGCATAAATCTAAACCGGGTTCATGGCATCTTCGCTAGCCAATGGTTTCCGATACACTACGCTTCTCATGATATAAACCATTGGCCGATATGCATTGCAAATTGCCGGTCACAGGAGGCGCCGTCTGAACTTTGCTTGAAAAGAACGATAATTCTGTTCGCAGAGATTAGCCAATAGAAAAATAGCTTTTATATCCGTTTCGGTAGCAAAAGATAAACAATGGCCACCTCCGCCGAGATTTTTCGGACCAAACTTGGAATCGAAAAATTAACCGATTTCCAAAAACAAGCTATAAATGCTTTGTCAAAAAAACGTGATGTGTTTGTGGGGACTAAAACTGGAAGTGGCAAAACAGTAATATATGAAGGCATCGCATATTAAAGAAAGTGTGACAATAGTGTTAGCACCACTCCAAAGCATAATGGAGGAGCAGGTTGAAAGATTGAACAAGCTAAATATTTCTGCTATATACATAACAAGTACCCAAATGCATGTAAACGATGTCATTGCTGGGAAATACACGTTTTTATATGGGAGTCCGGAAATTCTTATTGACACTATAAAGTGGAGAAAGATGTTTCGGCACCCTTTATTCGCCAGAAAACTGAGCTTAATTGTCGTCGACGAAGTTCACACCATTTTGCAGTGGTAAAAAATTTTATTTTAAAAAACTTATATTCAGTTTCTTTCATACCATCTGAATTTTCTAAAGATAGCTATCTGATTCAAATAAAACAGTGCGACATTTAAGTCCGGACATGACAAGGTCCGGGCTTTTCGCTACCATTTCCGTTGGACATAGCTTACTTTTGTTTATATATCTTGGTGGGACATTTTACTTTGATCCTATCATGTCAGCATGAATGTACACATTGCTCTAGTTTCCTTATAATTGTCTCTCAAATATAAAAATCCCATGGGATTTTGGTGGGATTTTTCATCCCATCTCAAACCCCACCAAAATCCCATGGGAGAAAAAAATCTTTGTGGGATATAAACTCCCGTGGGATTTTTTCTCCCATCTTTGGTGTTGATAGGATAATTAATCCTATAAAAGGCTTTTATAGGATTTAAAATCCTATGAATGACCATGTTGGGATATTTTATCCCAGAGGATAAAAAGTCCTCTAAATACATCATCTTGATTGATTGTATGTTGGGGTTAACTAAACACTTATGATTCAATTGTCTGATCATATAGTCTAGTAAAACCAATATTCAAACAACCAATGTATTAATTTATTAGGTAATGTCATTATATCCATCTAATGAATTACACATGCTAAATTATATGTACCATCAATAACATATTCTTCTTGAAATGACTTAATAGAGCTTATAACAATAAGATTTAACAAAGTCTGAGAAAATAAATACCAAAAATTACCAATTCTATTGAATATTAATGAAAATATTTCTGTTTATGTAAACCTATAAACTCTTACTTTTCACTGCTGCAAGGAGACTCATTTTTGTTTTCAATTTTGATTTGATACTGTACATCAGGTGAACCGGCATGACCCAAGGAACAAGAATATATATGATTTATGGGCAGGGATCTCAACTGTTTTCAAGATATTTGGGCACTTCCTGTTCAAAGGGGGGGGGGGGGGGTCATGACCACCCTTGAGGCCCATGACCTATATACTATTTGATGCCCCTTGACACAAGGAACAAGAATTTATTTGGTTTAGGGGTGGGGATCTCAACCATATTCGGGATATTTGGACACTTCCTGTTCAATGGGGGCCAGGACAACCCCAAGGGCCCATAACCTACATACCATTTGATGCCCCTTAACACAAAGAACAAGAATATAAGTAGTTTGAGGTTGGGGATCTCATAGGAATTTAATGAGATATTTAAATTAGGGCACTTCCTGTTTCAGGGGTAGACGGAACCACCCCCATATGGCCATAACCTATATACCATATGATGCCCCATTGCACAAGGAACAAGAATTTATATGGTTTAGGGGTGAGGAGTCACAGATTTTTAAATATTAAGTAATTTCCCAAACCTCGGGGTTGGGGAATATATATAGTCCCCAGAGATCATATCTATAATGTACCATGTATTGACCATAATTAACACTCAATATATTTAGCATTTGAAAAATCCATGTCAATATCTTTAACGGTTTTCAAGTGATAACCATTTACAATATAGTGTATAATTTTCCCCTACGGATTCAGTGTCAGACCCCACCCCTATTTGACCCCCAAAACTATGGTTGCCCAACCCCAATTTAAAAACAAAAAATTTAAATTTTAAAACAGGGTATGCAGGCCTATCATATTCTAGATCTAGAGTTGTGTACAACTCTGTTCATGCAGCCATCTCTGAGAAAAGTGATGGACAAGTTCAGAGGCAAGAAAGAAGAAAAAGAAGAAACCGCTAGCTGTCAAAAACAATGTCTCCAAACTTCTTTTGGGAGACTTGATTACAAAAGGTACAATATAAACAATTATTTTTATATACATACAGAAGGAGAGTTTATTAATACTCCCTCTTCGGTTACATGTGTAGAATGGCCACCACTTGAGTAAAATTTGGCCTACCCAGAAAGTTGGAATTTCCTATTCTGATGACAATTTATAGGCTTAAGTTAATTACTGAGATAAACTTTTAAAACAGTTTTTATCAATTTAATCATTAAATTTATAGATCTGCAGTGAAGTTGCTCTCTGGTTTTATGAAATACCAATAAGAAACCGGACAAATTATAAACCCATTTTTTTTTTTTAAAGAATATGTTTCTGTCAAATGTAATACAAATGTAATTACATGTAAACAAATGTAGTTATTATAGTATCAACCTTAAAAACCCAAGTGTATGTATCCTGTGCAAAAGTGATATTTAAGATGTTTTTACATTAGTTAAAAAATCATCTCCATTCTTTCATTACGTATACATGTATGATATGTAAAGGTACACTCGACCTTCAAATAACATCTAGCTACTATAATTACGGTACTACTATTGAAACGAACAAGAATCAACATATTTTTACCCTTTTATTGTATATAGATATGCGTCAAAAATGTAGAAATACATGTAAAAATTGAACATTTTTCATGAAATTCTTATATATATATCCATCTCCAGCGTAACCCTGGTGTGTTTTAATTTTATTTAAATTAAAGGTAGGTATATCATACTTGCAGGTCCTACTGTTTATCAAAAGGAGACTAGAAACCAGAATAGATAAGATATTCACTAAATATGATTGTTAACTTCCATTTTCATGGAAACAAAAAAAAAACACATGCAGGATGGCATGTCTAGTTGTGAATAAAAATGCTACAAATCATCCAATTTACCAAAAAAGAGCGATTTCTTAGCATCAGTGATGATTATTTCAAATATGTGTAAGAAATGACCCAAGAAAATTGCAACAAGTTTCATAATATTAGGTAAAATATTTCAAACTATAAATGCTTTTTCTGACAATCAAAATACGGGGAGTGTAATACATGTAAGAGTATTTCTAAGTGATTTGATGCTTTTATCATGGTAATATTATGTAGATGTATGTAGTACTGAATAAGGTTTCTTATTCAAGGAGGTTGAACAACAATTGATGTTTAAAAGATTAAGTTAATATGTTTTACTAAAGGAGAGCCCCATGAATCTGTGTTAAATAGAGGAGTGGGGAAATGGTAGGTTCACTTAAAGGCCGAACATTTTTACCGGGTGGTAAATCTCAGGTGAGGGCGGGGCTTAATTATTAGAGGTGTGAAAGCCTCCGGGGCTTGCAGTCTACCGTTGTCGTGAACGCTGCTAACCACTATACACAGGAGGCAAATTAATACACAGGAAATAAAGAATTAGTCAGAATTGGTCTTAGTTTAAATATCTTATTGTTCTAATGACCATACGAAGCAATTTTATACGGAAATGGTATGTGTCGTCCGAATTTTCTCTAAGCACACGTGTGTAAAGCACAATTGAAAAAATGCAGTAAATTAATTCTGCTATAAAAGCATAACTCAGTACATTGTGTTTAGCACTTGACATTGTTTAAAAACTTAATTTTAACAATTATAATAGTATAAGAAAACCATACGATCAGTAAGAATGTGGAATATAAAGACAGCCATTATACGTCGACAATTAATGGAGTTCGTTTTCCATGGAGAGACGTTAACATGCACCAACTTCCAACTGAGTGAATTACCAGTAAATATAGCTTTAGTAGCACTAGCACAGTGTACGTTTGTTGTAAAAAGAAAATGTTATATGTTTTGGAGCTGTCAATGCATTTTCGTGGAATTTATTAGGTCACACACATTCAACATAATTCAAATAAAAATTGTGCGTATTTTCAATCACTGAATAATTAATTTTCATAATCAATTTTAATACTGGTAATGTTTAAAAATCAATTTTCAATTCCCCCTTTTTAATACATGACGGAAGATATCAAAGATACCGTTGTTAATTGCTAGTAAACAGAAATCCGCGGACCTGGCCAGATCACGCACGGACGATCACGTCAATCAAACTGGGTGCTATTGTTTCAAACTTGATTGACAAGCGGCATCATTTTGAAGTTTGTACAGGTAAAAAAGGGGCGTTTGTAAAATGTTCGGCCTTTAAATGGCTATATTTTTCTTAAACCTCAATGGAATTGGCAATATGATGCATATTTTTTCTCAGAATTGCATAAGCTTTCTAATTTCATCTTTTCATAGAATTTTAGTGTAAATTAAAGAGAGCAAGTCAGACAGTTTTGAATAATAATGGGAGTAACTCCCTCCTAAATTATTATTTTTTTTTAAATAAAATATGTTTAAAGATATTAATTGTTCCTCTTGAGTTGGGAATTGTAACTTATTTTAAAAAAGTGTTCATCCCACAGGTACTTAATTAATACTAAGGAAGTTTTTGTCCCATGCTTTTCCTTTATGAAAAAAGTCATTGCCCCATGCCTGTTAAATGAACTGGGTCCCATCATTGAGATAAATTTAAGGTTCTCAAAAATTATAGCTAATACAGCCTCAAAATATTAGATTTGCTCATCTGACTTATATTGGAATCATTATTATATGATTGACATTTATTAGTCAAGATTGTTTTAAAATATTTACTGAATGGCGGATCAGCTAGAGGCTAGAACCCATTAATTTCTTAAATAACATTTATTTATCATGCAGTTGTATTATGTTGGTCTCAGTGGTACTTTTATGGATATTGTGAGGTTATACTACAAACACTTAAATGTTTATTCAATAGTTATGTTACATATTAAATTTTTCCTAATACTCTACTCAACAATGCTCAATGAGCTTAAATAAAGCTCTGAATACATACCAGGTACATGTATTTTTAACCAGTGAACCCTAATGTTCAACAACTCTCTCTCTCTCTCTCTCTCTCTCTCTCTCTCCTAATGAATGATTTTGGTTTGTTTCAAAGTTAATTATGAACATAATTATATATACCGGGTATGTTCTAGCTCTTTCTCTCTCTCTCTCTCTCTCTCTGAAAGTTTTTGGCCATAGGTTTTAAAGGATTAATTCTGATTTTTAACTTGCAGTTACCTATATGTAGTACTTAATTATTTCTGATCGACTTCTTCTATTCATTGACAAGATGTTTTAGTAACTAAAAGCCTTGTATTTATGTTACTCATTATTTACTGAAGTTGTTGTCATTCTGGGCAGTCATATGGTATATCATGTACATAAATTGTTGTTTGACAATACACGTATTAAAATGTACATGTAGTAGTGTGACAAGGACTATAATTCATAAAAGCACAATGTCTATTCTAGATGATGTAGATATTATGAAAATATGCCCCCATGTACTTCATGTATATATTAACTCATTTTATTAGCAAACAGCCGTTAGAACATGAACTAAGATGGCAAATGGATATATCCACATTAAATACTCCTAAATTAAGAACATACAAACTATCAAAGGAAAATGTTTGCCTAGAAAATAACATCTCAATGAACATTCCTAAACATATTGTTAGCTAGATCAACAATGGCACAGTTTCGGTGTGGGGTATATAGTCCTAATACTACCCCTGAAAATAGAGACTGCACAATTTCAGGGTGAACTTGTCTACACTCAGAGTGCACATGAAAACTCTGTAGACAAAATACATGTAGAGGACACATTCCAATTTCTTCTAAAAATGAACTTAGATTACAATCTCAGAAAAAAACTATATCAAATTGTTATTTTTCCAAATAATCTCTGTAATTTCTCTAGTTTCTAAATTCAAACTCTCATTTGTAATTTTCCAAGACAAGCTGCAAATTTTATTCATTCTGCATTTTAATTAAGACAAATTAAGTTCTTGCCCATGCATAAAATCATAACTTAGTGTTAACAGTGACTTATCATAGGTCCAATGGGCAGGTGTTTGATTTATGTAATTGTATACTACTCAGTTGTAAAAGATACACATGTCACAATAATAAATGATTTACTTACTTACATATAACTTAAATCATTCAACGGACTTATATAAAAATTGGTAAGACTATCTTAGATGACCAGCTCATTCAATTAAGTTATTCAAGTTTTTACAATCATCATATGGTATATGATATATATTACATCAAATTGATAATTTTTGGTAAAAATATGCTTTGCATAAAGACATTAATAATTGATAATTTTATACACATGTATAATATTTTTGGAAGAATATAAGTTGACATATTAGTTTACTTTGTAATAGGAGTAGTAAAATAATTTGACTATAACGACAGAAACGGGTCCTGAAAAAAGTCTCCCCCCCCCCCCCCCCCCCATGAGAGAATGCAACAGTGCACAGACTATAATAGACATGATGCCAGACTATATAATGTTTTTTAAAATGTTGCCAATTGTACTAATGATAAAATTGAAATATGGATCTGTTCATATTACTTATAAATATTTCCTTAAAATGAAAACAATACAAGTGTAGTTACAAAACTGTATTTAAACTTTATCAATATAGATCAATGCATATATAGTTTTGTGAATGCAATGATTTGTATTACATTGACTATATATGATAATCTACTCTTTCAACATTTTATTACTTGCACATTCATTTTATTTATAATATCATTTTAATAACTTTTAAATATTGTGTTGAAGTCAATTACAAATAAGCTTTACATGTGCCAGCTGTGTACATGTAGCATTAAAAGTCTTTGTTGTGTTCATTATGAATTTCTCATAGATAAGTCAACTGACCAAGGAGACACATTCTGTGTATACCTAATTACTATCCCATTGTCCTAAAGCATCTACCAATTCACATGGCAGTATCTACAGGTGTCAGTCTGTGTATATTAATTAGCACCCTATTGTTCTACAAAGAATGGAGATATACACGTGTAAGACACGTGCGAGCAGATACCAGATTGAACAGAAACACGTGACACAGGTGAACTCGCTGTAGGCTAAAATTGGATGAAGAAAATAATTAAGAACATACATGTACTTACTGCTCATGATAGCAAAATTATTCCCCTCGTTTGTCTTCACTCCACTTCCGAGTTTTGGAAACTGGCTGTGAACCAGTTTATCAAGTTGCATGATAAAATGGAAATTTGGCACATACAAGGAGTGAATTGTGAATCTTTATATTAATTTTGGATTGTTTTTCATCCATTCTTAAGGTTCTGCGTTCTTATTTTTTTTTTTTTTACTGGAAGTTCAGAAGCGAGAAATTTTTACCGAACACTTATCATTAAGGTCTTCCGTCTCTACGAAATCAAACACGGTTTTTATTACGTGAATGTAAACATTATTAACCAACTTTTATTCTTTACTATCAATATTAATGAATTTTTGAATTAATTAATCAGATAGCTTTTGGCATAAGATATTTATGTGGATCAATGCGACATATATCATTTTAAATAAATTGGTAGTTTTCTTGCCAGTGAGACACCAGCGTCCCTGGTTTTGCTAAGCCTGTTACAATGCCATCCCGAAACGAAGATTATTATATTCACATTTTGCCAATCAATACAAATGTGCGTAAGTTTTAAAACACTGTTAATTATCGGGCTTCTTAACATGTATTAAACGGGATGCCACAAATTTGGGCTGATCATTCAATTAAATTATTTCGTGTAAAACCAAGTTAAATGCAATACATGCATGATTTTGAGAATCATTTTCAAGAATGAACAAGTGCTTCGGCTATAATAAAAAAAATATAATTGGTTTCTAATTAGAACATATAAATGATAACGAATTTCAAAGCTAATGCTAAGCTGAGTATCAAACCGGCAGTGACAAAACGCGTATCATTGACCGGACGGACCCCCTTGAACATTTAAATTTACATAAAAAAATATCGAAAATATGCCTCTGACCTCCTGGCAAACTAAAATGTCACTCCGAACCCCACCTCCCCAAGGAAAAAAGCTGGATCGGTGCATTCCATGTCAGGCGGTGATATACAAATGTCCCTGGTAGTACTATAAAACATCAAAAAGTAATTATTCAAATTTTGAATAAAGAACCATAACAAGGGGTGAAATACTCTATATTTTTAAGAATATATTATTCCGAAGAAAAAATTAGCTTTACTTTTATTGATTTATAGTTTTTTTCCTTTTTAAAAAGATAGCCTTACCTTATATTTAAAAAAAATATACTCGTACAATTAAGGCGCGAGTGGCGTAGTGGCTGCGCGGAGGGCGATGTAAGTAGCACTATTGTACTAACGTGGGATCAAATCACGCTCGCGGCACTGATTTTTCTCCAAAATTTCTTCATGACTAATACAAGTTTATAATTGAGAGCAAAATTAATCACAACTTGAGAGAAAACAAAAATCTAGACAAAAACACTGACTTGTGTGCTGTGTACACAATGACATTCTCGATATACATGTACATGCATAACGACATGAATATTAAATATACACAGATAAACAAAGCAAATATATAGGAATTGGTGAATAATATATTAACTTATTCAGCATCACAAATAAAGCTCTATGAAATGGAGTATTTATGGCATGAATGCTAGCAGTTTGATATTATAGAAAATTATTTGTTGTACTTACATAATATAACTATAATTAAGGCGACATATTTAACATTATTTTATTAATTTGCTTATTCAACATGCGGAAGAGAGGTTATGAGATCAACAGGAAGTAATTACCTTAAAAAGCATTACAAAATAAATTCGATTTTGCAGTCAAAAATTTAAAAAATTGATATAGCTCTGATGTTTTGACGTATCTAGTTATTTAAAATATTGTAGCTTTAGAAATTTGTATCCGTAATTATTTTGTTACAATCAAGTTTCTTTTTAAATTAGGATTTTGGCTATTCTCGTCGGCTTTTTTACCGATGATTACGATATCTTAAATGCTTGCATGGACAGATTGATGTTCATTATTCAGTTGTTGATTACATAATCTCCCTTCACACACGATTGACCTGAGACGATGACACAGGTAAACTAACGAAGCTACTGCTCCAGACACGTGTGTGTCTGGGGTATGTATACACATGGTACACGAGTCTGGTGAA
Organism: Magallana hongkongensis; assembly: GCA_015776775.1. Classification (NCBI taxonomy): domain Eukaryota; kingdom Metazoa; phylum Mollusca; class Bivalvia; order Ostreida; family Ostreidae; genus Magallana; species Magallana hongkongensis. The sequence continues at coordinate 861,828 of VIAA01000013.1, read as the reverse complement.
CAAAGAGGAGGTTTCACACCTCTAGACTAGTAAATTGATTTGTGTATAATTAGCTACTCGATTATTGACAGCTAAAACAGAAATCAAATTAGACTGTGTAAAATAAGCATTCATTAGCTAATACACGGGTATAGTCCGTCAATCAGTGGTCAAAGAATCATGCATGCGACTATCAAAAAGAAACTAATGTTCAAAATATGCCTTAATTGTTACTTATCTTTTAAAAAATGACAAACCTCACAATTCAGCAATTTAAACCTTGTTTAAAAAATGCAATCAAGTAATAATGAAGTAATAATTTCGGAAGTAATTACGACCCTGGTCTTAATTTCTTGTCCAATAAAGAACACCTTTCTTTCGAGCGCTATAGTCAGCAATTTAACTCCAAATAGCTTAATTAAATTGTTATACTGACACTGAATCATTATTAAAACTGAAAGAAACTTTAACATATCTTGACAAAGGATGTAAATACGTGTAAAATAAAATTCCATTATCGTATTAATTTTCAAAGAAGTTACGAGACACACTTCATCATGCGGCCATCTTGGACTTTCTCCTTGATCCGTTAATAATCCCTCGATTGTTTGTTAAAATGTGCATGCTATTTTGATTGTATTTTGATTGTTATAAGTCCGAAATCAATATTAAAATGAATAATCGGGCAATATTGATGTAATTTCGGGCAGGTAGCATCGTTTTTGACCCCCCCCCCCCCCCCAAATTAAAAAACGATGCTACCTGCCTGAAATTACATCTCAGACTCATCCAAAAAATCTTGACAAGCAAACAAAAAAAAATAAAAAAAATAAAGGGGACATTGAAAATCTTCTATATCTTTATCCGTGGGGGAGGGCGGGAGCTGGCGTGGTATATATCTGTTACTTCAATTTCACTCTTAATTTCCTTAATTAATACTTACATACTCCCCCAAAAATGAGAGGGGGGAGGCTCCATGATAATTAAATTGTTTATATGTAAACATGGTAAATGCAAGCCCCCCCCCCCCCCCCGACTGATGCTTCGTGCCTGAATTTTATGTCTCATACGAGGAATAGACCCCAACGTCACCTTTTACAAAACATATAAATTTATCAATATCATTATTAATGTCACGAAAAAACATCCGAAAAATGTTTAAAAAATAGGTTTCTTATAACAATAGTGCCTTGATTGATTGTCAATTTGCTACATAGAATACACATGTGATGCAAAATGTGTCACAATTATTTGACTAAATTCATGAAGCAAACGTTAACAAGTTTCCGAATTCGGCATTTTTGTTCGATAAAATATGGGTTTAAACTCAAACAACAGTATATTTAGTCATTCAGTGTTGATAAGGAAATTAAAAAAAAAAATGTTCAGATATCGAAAAAGCAACGCAAGAAAACAAACAGTTATCATACGATATTCTTGTTTCTCATAATTATTATAGTAGTTGACCCCGTGACGCCACAGTTCATCCCGCGCCAAATCGGCTTGATTAAAAATCGTTCTGAAGGTGTGAAATCGGGTTTTCCCCAAATATCTCGAAAAGTACTTATGCGACCGCAGTAAAATTTTCAGGATTTTTTACACATAGATCTCCATTATATCAAAAATTGACCGCACTATACATGTAGGTAGTCTAGATACCGATACCGGTATACTTTAAAGCAGTACTTAAGCAAGCAAATAATGAGAGAGAGAGAGAGAGAGAGAGAGAGAGAGAGAGAGAGAGGAGAGAGAGAGAGAGAGAGAGATTTCAAAAAATGAAACATTTGGAAAATGATTAATTCATTTATAATTTAATTTATAGGGAAATAATATTGTAACCAGTAAATTGAATTTTAAACAAAAATTTCACTTTTGTGTTATCCTAGAACCGTACATCGCGGATTTAATTACAGGTAACAAGTCTTAAACATCCGGGGATATAATTACATGTATATACAATACGAACCACCGAGGGGTAAGAATATTAATCAAGGTGACAGTCTGGCAATTTATAATTACGGGTTGATGTTTGCAACATTGCCACCTTTGGTTTTCTGTACTATGTATGTGCATGTATTTTTAAAATACACTTATTTGATCTACTGTTTGCAGGTAATATACACAAGTACAGAAACTCGCTCAAGCTGAGCTCGGTGCAACCAACCTATAGAAATAGCGTTTGTTAAATTTATCATGTAAACTTAGCGACAATTTGAAGTCTTGTTACCTTCTTACATGTATCAAAACAACAACAATCACATTGAAAAAAAACCCAAACAGTCTCACTTTAATGACTTAATTAAACTACAAAACTTGATACAGTTATTTTAGCATGATTTTGAAGTCAATATAAAACATTTTTTTCCCAATATTTTACTCTCTTTTATTTAAAAAAAATCCGTTCAATGGGTAACAATGCGGCGTAGACAATCGCCGTTATTGACGATGTGGTGATGTGGTGATGTGGTTCTTGTTCTGTGCACCTGACTCCATGAAACATGATATGAGATTGTCTTAGTATTCCGAATATTCCTTTAAAGGGGGGGGGGGGGGGTATTTAACAATCGGGTTCGTAATTCAACATAATTATTACACTCCAAGATGGAAACTAGGAACATCACTGGGAACATTAGTCTGATCATCAGAGTTGAGAAATGACTACATGAAGTTTATGAGCATTAGATATGAAAAAACGTCATCATTGGGTAAACATTTGGTTGCTTACAATCTGCATAAGGTATTTTTTAAGCGTTGCATTAGTACTGCACAGCAACAAAGGTCATTCTTATCTGCTGAGGTAAAGAACCGCACCTGTTAAACGCTCACCATCTATACATCATTGTGCCAAATATTCATCTCTTTTCGGGATGGATTTTTTATACACTGATTTTAGGTGGGAAGTGCCTATGGTAATTACAAGAAAGAGCTATATAATATGTAATGAAATTATAAGTTCTTAAGAGATAGATAACAAGAAAGTCTAATTATATGGATTAAAAATGAAGAACCAAATAATAACTATTAATTGAGGATTAGAATCTGCATTTTATAGCAAACATGCACCTACAGTATTTGGGAAAATCAACACAATGCATTCTCACATGCCTTTAAAAGATTAATATCAGATGAAAACATGAAATGTTTGTACAGTTCTTGATCCAATCAATTACTATGAGACAGAGTTTAATGTTATGTGCAAATTAAGGTGAAATAGCAAAAGAAAATAATTTATTATGAGAAATCATGAGAAAAATATCTGTGATATATGGGAACATTTATCCTATGTGAAAAATCATGGGATATATCCCATTTTCTTTATTTTGTGGGATTTTTTGTCCTATATGGAAGAATTAATCCCACCTTTTAACAATTATGGGATTTTTTCTCCCACATGGGACGATTTATCCCACAGTACTTTTTCTCCCATGGGATTTTGGTGGGGTTTGAGATGGGATGAAAAATCCCACCAAAATCCCATGGGATTTTGATATTTGAGAGACAATTATAAGAAAACTAGAGCAATGTGTACATTCATGCTGACATGATAGGATCAAAGTAAAATGTCCCACTAAGATATATAAACAAAAGTAAGCTATGTCCAACGGAAATGGTAGCGAAAAGCCCGGACCTTGTCATGTCCGGACTTAAATGTCGCACTGTTATAATTATATGTGCAGATACACAAGTACAGATTGTTTTATGATCTTGTGATTAAAAGTTGTGTATTCTATATAGGTTTATACATGTAGATGTAAATAAATTTTATTATAAATTTTATTTGATTTTGCATTCTAAGTAATCATTTCTGATTTTGTTTACCAAGGGGAGAGATCCATAATGAAGAGGAGCCTTTTAGGGAGTGCATTTCTAGAGTAGGAGAACTACGCTCTTTGTGCCCAGCAACTCCAGTTCTTGCATTAACCGCAACAGCAAGTCTCACTAACCGACGCAAAATTATGAAAAGTCTCTGTTTTAAAATGAATCCTTGTGTGATTGTGGACAGTCCAGACAGAAATAACATTAAAATTTCTGTAAAAAAGTAAAAAACAATTCTGCAGTGGAGGACAGTTTAGACTTTATATTGAGTGGTCTGAAAAATAAAGGTAAAGACTTCCCAAAGCATCTAATTTTTTGCAACACAATTAAAGAATGTTCCATTGTTTACTGTGCCCTGGTTCAAGAATTTGGATCGACAGCTTTATTAGTTAATATGTATCGCAGTAAAACTCCTGACGATGTGAAGAAATTCATCCGAAAAGACACGGAAGCAGAAAATGGAAGCATTCGCGTCTTAGTAAGCACAAGTTATGCAAGAATGGGTGTAAATATTAAAGATTCACAGAACATTGTACAACTCAGCCCTCCGCGGGACATGGACATATTTATTAAACAAATGGGACGGGCTGGAAGAGACGAGAAGTTTTCCCAAGAACTTATCTTATATAAAAGTCATAAAAATCAAATGAAAACCTTGATCATGAAATGATGAAGCTTATTACCACCGAATCAGATTGTCGAAGAGAAATAATTGCAGAATGTTATTTGACAAAAAAAACCTAGAAACTGTAACTGATCATAATTGCTGTGATATTTGTGAAACCAAATGCAAATGCAATGATATTGAATGTCCTTGCATACATCCAGCATTTTCCACTATGGATGTTTCAGTGACTCAGGAGCAAATAAGGACCAGAAATGTTTCTGTTGAGGACGAAGAACTGTTAAAACATAAGCTAAAATTACTTAAGGAATCACAAGACCAAAATTCGTCATCTTTCATAACAGACTTTGAGAGAATTCTTTTATCAGCTATAGAAAACATCATCAATAATGCAAGATGTTTTTGATGACATGATTATGATAGAAGACTCGAGCTCAGATTCAGATTAAATTTGTTTAATAAACGATTTTTTATTGTTTATTTTACTCATAAATGAAATAAAATTGGTAAGGCCACCTTAAAAAATACTGATATTTTGTTCTCCCAATACATTGTCCAAAGATTAAGTCTGTGGGTAAAGCATATGGAACGTTATAAGTTCTTCTAAAAAATTACCTTCATTTTAGCTGCCAAGATTTGGTCACTCTCTGGAATTTCTGTATTCAATGGATCTCTGTATTTGTTGCACAGTGCAGCTATCAAACACACATACTCCCGAATGTATGGTATCTGAGTATTGGGAACCACATTCTGCAGATATTTCCACTGTTTCAGACGCCCATTAACAGGATTCTGGTAACAAGTCTAGCAGAGTTTGCTTGATAAAATAATATAACGGATATATACATTAAAATGCATTATGTATTTACAGTAGACAAGCAATCTATTAACTATTGTTTTCCCTTGGACTGAAATGTCACATTTTCATTTTCATAGCACGTGATTGCCTCATATATCTCTATATTTGTTCTGTGAGAATTAATATTAGGCAATATGGCCGTCATTGGTCAACGCTTCGCTTACTCATTTCGACATTTCATAGTATCTAATACATGAGATCTATGAGATTGATCAACCCAATATATTTCCGTAGTGAGTCACCGAGCCGTCTATGAGATTGATCAACCCAATATATTTCCGTAGTGAGTCAGTAACTAACCTAATAAGTTATAGTATAGGTAACTTGAGCAAATTATATTAGGCATATAAACAACTTCTAATTAAAATTTTATTCCAATTCAAGTGTCTGTCAGTGATCATTTCTATCTTAAGAAAAGCACAAAACGTAGGTACATGTATTTGTATCTGTTAAATACCTCATCAGCTGTGTGTTGTTTTTGTCCTTTTGGAAGAAATGCCGGTATCTGAGCCTGAATGCCCAAACTCTCCAAGAAACTAATCGAGTCCCTAAACCCACGATCCACAATAAGAACATCATCCTGCTGTAGGCAGTCTTTTATATTCTCCATGTTAATCTGGAAGTTATGTTTCAGGATGCTAGCATCATTTTTCTTGTGGTCAGCAAAATAAGGTCCAAGGTCTGAACCAATGTAGCCTGTTGTTGACACTATGACCATTGGTTTTTGACTAGGGGTCTGTTTTTGTGTTGGCTGTAGGATCTACGTTGGAACTTGAAGTTATTGCTCTTTTAGATGAAAACATTAATTCTGTCTACCACTAATATAGCTGGATTGTGCATTTGATTACCAAATAATTCCTGGGCAAGAGGTCTGGTATGGTCCTGGATAAGCTGTTTTCTTGAAATATGGCCAAACCCCACATACTTTGGTGTAAATGTCTCTGTCAGTTCTCTCCTGGCTGATGTTATTGCCCTTCTGACACCACACTTTTCAATGTTGAATAGTGTTGATAGCATTCTATTGGAAAGGCCGGTTCTCAACTTCACCAATAGAAGGGCAATGCAGGTACTTACGCTCTTATTGACTGCATATGCGAGACCACATCATCAAAATCTGCCCTTGAAATTCCAGTCAAATTCATATGATCTGTGTCTGAAAGTGCACAATTGGTGTCAAAGTCTAACCTGTTTTTCTGATTTCTGATTGCAGCTGCTCTTATAGTTGATATTAATGAAAAAAATATCAGTTTTGTTGAAATAGGTAGTGGTACATGTATATACTGACCTAGAGCTCAGGGACATACTCTCAAGACATTTGATGGCATCATCTTTGAGAGAACAATCTGGCATCAAATGAGAGTTGCAGCATCTTGCACCAGACAATAACAGGTGCCCTGTCAATACAAAGATGTGGTGTCTTCTCTCTGCGGTCAATGTAAGCAATCTTGAATTTCTCTTCTTGCAGATCACACAAGCTGAGTGACTCTTTCCAGAAGATAGTATGGGTAAAGGTATTACATTAGAACTTTTGACTGATTAAGTATCTGATTTAGAGGACTTTGCTGGTGGTTCATAATCTTGATCTTTGAAAGTGTCATCATCTGTTTCAATAGATTTCTCAAAATGGTTCTTATGTATTGACTTGTGGAATTTTGAATAACAGTTTGTACATGTAACATCATTGTCATCACAGATTACTAGGCCTAAATATTGACGAAAGAGTTGGTATGATGGTCCTCTTATAAAGCGTCGTCGGTTGGCTTTAGGTCGCTTACCACAAGAAACACAGGGATACTGTTTAGGACCGTTGCCAGGCATCTTCTAAAATTAAAAGCACAACAGATGGTATATGTACTTAAGAATGACCATTATATATATATATATATATATATATATATATATATATATATATATATATATATATATATATATATATATATATATATATAATAAAAGAAAAAAGCAACACTAACTGCAAAACATAAGCGCTTTCATTGTTAAAAATCTTCAGACGTTTTACAGTCGTTAAAACTATGACGTAATTACGTTACCTAGTGCGTCAACAATTATACTATGACGTGATATTGCTTATTGAAGGAAACAATCATAGAATAAAGTTATATAGCGTAATATACAGTAAAACAAAATCAAAGACGATGAAACAGTATATATCAAACTATTTAACGAAGGTTTTAGTGACTTTATTAAATGTTTTTCTTTTTCCCTTCGTTCAATTGCATTGTCAGTATAAAGTTTATAAAACGGAAAAACTGAAAATTGTCCGTGGCCACAAATATCAAGATGTTCACAAAGTTTAATTTTTCTGTACTCGGGTTGATTGACGTGTTGTTTGTGTATACGAATACGGGTGCGTAAGGTTGTTCCAGTTTCTCCTATATAAAATTCATTGATCCGCTACACGTAATGTTATATATAACATTTTTAGAGGCACAAGACCCCGAACTTGAACGATTTCCCGACTTTAATATATTGGCAAGTTCCACAGCGGGGATCGTTACACTTGCTGACAGAATAAGATTGACGTTGAAAAGAAGACTTGCAAAGTATCCTTCGGAGATTCTTGGGTTGTCTTTTACTGTTGATGAAGTTTTATTTTTTCAGCACTTCGGACATTTTTTCATCAGTTTGTAAAATGTTGTTAAGTTGACGTACGACTGGAATAATATTAATATCATTCAGATTATGCGTAGTTACGAGTGGTGATATCTTTAAATCAGAGGTGTTATTTTGAGGATGTTTAATAAGATTTTCCCTGTTCAGTGCTAATGCCGTCTATGATTCCTACTGGATAACATTAATTTATCAGGCTTGCTTTCAGTTCCTGTAAACGTTCATTTCTTTTTTCGTTGTCGCTAACTAGGGTACATACACGCCTTGCTAAGTTGTATAGAATTGCGCGTTTAGTATGGCCCGGATGGCAAGAACTGATGGTTAAATTGCCGTCTAGCTTTTTCATACATTTTGTCTTCTAAGTATCCTAATGTGAGGGTGGCATAAGTAGAAATATAATAAAATATCAACAGCCGTTTCAGCAGAGAGTTTATCCTAGAGGCAAGCAGTTTAGTTCTTAAAAACAACACATTCTCTTTCAACGGCAAACATTATTTGCAGCTTAAAGGAACGGCAATGGGGGCTAAAATGGCCCCTACTTATGCCACCCTCACATTAGGATACTTCAAAGAGAAAATGTATGAAAAAGCTAGACGGCAATTTAACCATCAAACCGCACAAAATATAAAAAATGGATGGTAAAGATATCTTGATGACTGTTTTATCATCTGGAACGAGAGCGACGCCAATTTAACAGTCTTTTTACACATTGTAAATAATCTGGATCCAAACATCAATTTTACGCTAGATGAAAGTGCGATCTGTATTCCATTTTTAGATGTGCTCATTTCTAAATGCGGGGAAAATTTAACCACCGACATGTATTACAAACCAACAGATACCCATCAGTACCTTCATTTCAGTTCTTGCCATCCGGGCCATACTAAACGCGCAATTCCATACAACTTAGCAAGGCGTGTATGTACCTTAGTTAGCGACAACGAAAAAAGAAATGAACGTTTACATGAATTGAAAGCAAGCCTGGTAAAACAATGTTATCAAGTAGGAAAGCCTCGCGAATATATACACCATTTCAACTCGTTGGATAAAGCAAATATAAAATCACACAATATAGATATCCTCTCTCTCTCTCTCTGTGTGTATATATATATATATATATATATATATATATATATATATATATATATATATATATATATATATAGAAAAAGAAAAAAAACGCTTATAAATTCATTTTAACCAGGAAAGAAAGAACTTCAATATTAAAGGATACTTATAAATCTTTAATATATCAATTAGTAATTTATTTTTGAAACGTTAAAAAACAACCAGTTTTCTATGAAATTAAAAAAAAAAACAAGAAAAAAACAGTGTGTGATCAGGTATACGTGATATTATTTACTGAAGGCACAAATTTACATAACACCGGAATCAAAGGGCAAGGTCATTCGCGAATTATTTTTATCGCCTCTGATGATGGTAAATAGAATGGCAGCATCATTCTTTATGGAATTCAATATTTAATGTTATTGTGTAATGTTGATTGCATAACTTATCTCAGAGGTTAGATGTACGTAATACCACGCAAAATTATCAATGATGTTAGATCATGTACAGTACTGATCAACAAAAATATTGATGGCCGTGTTCTTAAGTCTTTTTTTTTGTAAAACAAAAGAGATTTAAAACAATGTATTTCAAAGTCTACTTTGTTATCAGAGTTTAGATACGACCTCAATTTTGTCTATATGGAGTAGTTTGCGATCACACTCAATCGTGTCTGTAAGTTGTCGATCGCGATCAGCTGTCATTAGCTGTCATATGGTTCTGTAGCTAAAGTAAGCAGATAATTGGCAATGTCGCATTAAAATCATGGTGCATTGTTGTGCGTTTAAGTGTTATTCTAAGGCTTTAATAAGCTTCTTTATTCTTGTAAAATGACCCGTCTTTCCACTGTCAGTTGATCTAATTTGTGGTGTAGGTCGAATTCGATTTTCGCCAGCTTGTTCACTCGATTAAAACACTTCATGCATACATAATGGGAGCTATCTTTCGGCGGCTCATATCCGAGGACTTCTTCTAGTTGTGTCTGGGGGTGAAATGTTTCCGCGCCAATTGTTCTCCTTTGCTTTTTTGGCAAAAGTGAGGAACATATCTCACATGTGGCCTCGGAGGCCGCCATTCGTTTATGAGCCGAATTTGTTTTGGTATTTTGACCATTTTAAAAGTTCAAGGTCGTTAACTGTAAACAGCTTTTTCATTGGTTCCACGACCGACTGCAACCCTCCAATGAAAATTAACCGGCGATTTACAATTCATATCGGCCAATGGTTTATGAGAAGCGTAGTGTATCGGAAACCATTGGCTAGCGAAGATGAAACTTTTGATAAAAAGAGGCATGCAGGCCTTAACAAGTCAATATTTGATATTTAGTTTCATTCATAATGCATGCAGCTTATTTCCTTCAAGAATACAATGCATGTGATATTAAGATCATAGAACACATATTTAATTCAATATTGTCAAGCTACATTTTCAAAATGAAGTTAAAATCGTTAATGTTAATGGATGACAAACAGCAATTGCTCTAAGAAAAAAATATTTATCACCCCTTCCCCACTTTTTTCTTCGATATAAAACCTTAACTTTTGCCCCACGACCTGAGGATCATTAATTTTACAATATAATATCAGGATATAATAATTCAACATAAAAATAATGCACATTACCCACCACAATTGTGATACATTCAATAAATGTCGAATATCTGGCCATATTGACTCCACCCTAGTGCCTTAAAACTTAATCAGGGGACCATGAATTTCACAATTAAGTTAAAGGACTTTACAGAAATGAAAAACTTAATCAAGGGACCATAAATTTCAAAATTAAAAAAGAGGACTTCATGAAAACAACGTTTTTGGTTTTCCTTAAATATATATAAGAATAGAGAAGAATTATTTTAAGATTTTGAAATACGATTTTACTATATGAACATATTAGCACCTCCTTAACCTGGACCCCCGTCTTAAGGGCCATACATTTCACAATTTAGTAAGGGAACTTCGTGGAAATCAGAACCATGCATTTGTTTTTCTTGAACATATATTGGAGTAGAGAAGAAGATTTTTTAAAGAATTTAATAGATTTTACTAGTTGGCTATACTGGACCTGCCCTACAGTTTAAAACTCCAAATTAGGGACCATGCATTTCTCAATTAAGATAGAGGACTTTATGAACACCAAAACCATGCATTTAGTTTTTTGCGTGGACCCTGAGGTCCATGCAGAAAATATATAGGCTAAGCGAGGTTAAACCGAATGATATGGGGAAAATTCAGCCTGCGCATAAGCTAGTATTGTTCCTGTGCGTAATGGGTAGCTCAGGGAACCAGGCTAGCACACGTTTATCTGAATCGGGATGGGATTCCGTGCCATATGCACATATAAGTTCAAAGGTACTGTAATTGTAAAGTTGTCAGTAAACAGTACGGAAACAAAGTATTCCTTTGAAAGAAATGATTGGCATTTGATATGAACTATCAGTATTGTGAAATAAGTTAATGTTATGCCGAAACCTCAATATTCATCAAATAGCATAATTTGCAATGTTTTGTTGTTTTCCGAATGTAACTTAACTTTTCCGAATGTAACTTAACTTTACTTTTATAGTAGGCGAGGCTAGAGAACTTCCCGATTAATTTTTTTTAAGCATTGAAGTATAATTGAATAATTATTTCACTGTATAAAAGTTTAAATATCTAGAAAAATGCATCAAAATATGAAATTTTTAATTTACACAAAGATGTCACTGCATAGTTAACAAAGAAGTGCGAATCGTAATGTGTGCGCAAATAATAGAATTCACCGAATGCCTGATACTACAAATGCAAGCTTAATTCATAGATAGATCATAATTATTTTAGAAGTATGAATCCTTTAAATTCTGAGATAAAAAGCCAGGGCTGTACATACATGTATACGTAATACAACGTACAAATTTAGTGGTTAAAAGCAGAGGCTAGAGTCGGTGGAATCTCTGATAATCTTAAAGCTTTCACGTTTTCGTTGGAAACACATGCAAATGGTCCACGTATTGTAGTCCTTTTTTGAAGGACAGCAACTTGTCTCAAATATATCTGGTAGTAGAGAAAAAGATGCGTAAAGATTTAATACATGTGTAGTGTACTGGGAGGGGGGGGGGTTAACTTCCGCTTTATTTTTATCGGGATCGGCGTCCTTTTCGCGGACTTCTGCTTCTTCCCCCCCCCCCCCCCCCCCGAGATCTCGCTAGAGAAGCCACGAGAAGGCCTGCTGGTGATTGTGTTTGCCTTTTGTAGTCGTTTTATACATAATATACCTTATTTTATACCTAAGTGAATGTTTACTTATTTATTGACCGCGGAAATCACTTCATTGGCGTCGCCGGTAGGGTTTCTGGCGGTCAGTTTGGACCGGTGCGGTGCCTAGGTGACACGGCGCGGTTCGGCCCTGTGTTAACTTCTGTAAATTATTTGTAATGTTTAATTTTTTGTGTTCCTATGAAAGTAGCCTTGCTAGCTACGGCAGTGAGACCTATAGCTGTTAATTATACGTTTGTTGTTTTTGGTGGTGGGGAAAGTGGCGGATAGTCAGGGGTCATTTGTGTTAGGTAGGGGCGGTTCCTGGATAAGGAGTGGCATTGGTGTCCCGAGCGGGGGGGAGGGGGGGGGGGCAAGGGAGCTAAACCGGCTGGCTTAGCTGGGGCCTAAGGAAGGGATATAGATGCCATGAGGGCCCTGTACCCGACAGAATTGACCAACTGTTCGGATTTGGGACCATATTTAGGCCGCCGGTCTACAGCACTCTTCAGACCCGGACAGTTAAAGATAGCACTGTGGTAGGTGAAGTAAATATGTCTCTTACTTGGGAGTTGAATAGAGGTGAGGCTGTAAGGGGAAAACATGTTTTGGGAAATCTATAGCTGAGAGAGAACATGGTAATGTTGGGGCAGGACAGAGGGACCCTGTAGTTATGGCAAGGCCGGAAGCCATGGAGTCTGCCCGAGGGGACCAAGGTGTGTCTGAATTGCAGGCACGGGTTGGAGCTATAGATTCGCAGCTAGCCCAGATTACACAACTGTTGGTTGGGATGTCAGGGTCCTTGGGGGGGACTCGCTCTCAGGGATCAAGCCCCAGGGATAATGCCCATGACAACCTGCGGCCAGAGGCAGGAGTGAGCTTGCAGTCTGGGGGTCAAGGGACTGTAGTCACTGAGCACCCTCCAGGGGATGCGAGCGTTCCCAGTGTTGCAAGAACTGTGAGCCCTGCTCAGGTGACACAAGTAGCATGGGGGAGAGTTGTCCTCACGGGGTGGTTCTCCTGGGTAGGGGCAGGTTGAGGGGCAGCAGCCAGGTGTTGAGACAAGTGGGTATAGGGAACACCACAGGATTGTAGTGTCGGGCACGGGGGATGCTGGAGGCAGTGGGGAAAACCGTGCATGCCTCAGACAGTCAAGTCGGGGCCCATGCCCGTCAGAGTAAGGGGGCGTGCCCTGGGGGAATCCTTGTATGGTGGAGCAGTCCCAGATACGCCTGTACTTGAGAGTCTGTCATTTCACAGGGGGGTTATGCAATGTTGTTCTGAGCCCCCTGGAACCCACAGCCACTCGCACCCATCCCACGGAGTGCCACAGTTGATAGTCAGGACCCCGGGAAGGCGGGAGGGAAGTGTTTCAACCTCCAGCAGTAATTGGGGGCGGTCGGGGCGAAACATCCCAGCTGAGGCCAAAAATCTAAGGTACAATGGTAGTTAAGAGTGGGGGTTGTTATGCCAAGTTCCGAACCCTAGCAAGGTACTACGGGTGGACAGATGACGATAGTTTGTTGGCCCTAATTGTATCGGCTGAAGGCCCTGCGTTAAAGTACTTTCATATCCTCTCCTCGCGGGGTAAAGAAATGAGCTTTGGAAAATTAGCTACGCGCTTTGAGCAGAGGTTTGGGAAGGGCACTCTTCAAGCTGTCTCTGAAGTAGAGTTTAACGCCATGACCCAGGGATCCGTGGAGAGTTTAGAGCAATGGGTGTCCGGGCTATGGAAGTCGCACAGCGTGCTCTAGGGGCGAGAGTTCCGGGACAAGTGCTCCAAGAGAAAGCAGTCCTACTGTTCGTGATGGGCTGCCAGGATCCGCTAACCAGACGGAAACTCTTCGAAATTCCTCCGATCACTGTAGACGAAGGGTCAAAATGTACCAACTAAGCCGACAAGCTCTTGCGCCACGGCACAAGGGAAAAAAATTAGGTGTCGCGAGACGGTCAGTTGTCCGTTGGGTAGCAGTCGAGAACTCTCTCGCCCGCAATGAGTAGTGATTCCTTTGGCTCAGTAAGGCGTGATGTTTCATAAAGACAAGAGTCCGTCGCACACTCTAGCTTGGCCAGTAACAGAGGGAAAACAGTACCCGTAGGGGCTCAGGGGGTTCTCCACCTAGTCCTGGCAGCAATCAGCGGGGGTCCGGGTTGTGCTATGCATGCAATCAGCAGGGACATTTTCGGAGAGAGTGCCCAAATCGACAGCGGCCTGACTCATCACATCGCCAGGGCACGCGTATCAGTAAACAGGTTGATGGTAGGCAGGTGCATTTATCAGATACTCCAACAGTAGGGGTGGCCACTCGAGTTGTGCCATCAGTTTGGCCGGGGGCCTTGGCTATGGGGAAAGTGCGTGGCGCATACCAATCAAGGTAAATGTTGTCCTGGTGAGCGCGGTGGTCGATACTGTAGCTGAGATCACAATTATATCACAGCGGGTTTATGATAAGATGTCTCCGCGTTCAGAAATATCCACTAGTATCGATGTATACATCACTGGGGGCGGGACAACCATGGCAGTGGGTTCTCTAGGGAATGCTCTTATAGAAATAGGGGGACCCAGTTAAGGCATCTAGTGTAGTTACCACACTTCCAAGATAAAATGTTCCTGGGCATTGATTTTATGCAGGATCATAGCGTTCAGTTGCACTGCAGCACAGGGGAATTCCGCGTCGGGGCAAGTCTGACGATACAGCCCATGTTTAAGGCAAACTCTCCCACCATGCAAGCTGTCTCGGTACGTCGCGTGCGTCTACCTCCATTGTCAGTGGGGTGATTGATTGCGAAATAACCAATGAAATCTCCGACTTTATTCTTGAGCCCTTAGATGAATTTCCCGTAGTGGAAATACCGTCGAGATCATTTAACAAGTCCGGAACAAGGGACAAGTTGTGCCTCATAAACATCACGCCGAGAGCGCACTTTTTTCGGCAGGGTCAGCCCTTAGCAACCGCGGCGCCTGCGACCAAAGTAGGGATTCTAGAGGCGTCGGTGAGACAGGTCAGAACGGAGAGTTCTTCTGAAATACCCACACACATCAAAGAGTTACTTGATGAATCGGTGCGGCTTATAACGCAATACTCAGATGTATTCGCCGTTTGTGACGTAGACCTGGGCGAGTTCACAGCTATCGAGCATCAGATTCAGGCGCCGAAGAGCCAAGGGCGAAAGAGACGGGGCGGGAAACGCAAACGATATAAGTATTGTGTGTGTAAGACCAAAACACCCGTTGGTCTTATGGTACAATGTGACCAATGTAAGGATGGGTTCGACCCTATCTGTGTTGGAAGGGGGAGATGAGGATGTCAGGGGTTGGCAACTTACCACTGCCCTGACTGCACACTGGTAGTAGCGTAGGCTTTGGGGTCTAGGGTATGAATAAGGATTCAGAACTTTAGCATTAAGGTTAAGTATACAGCACTCACTTGAGGGCAGGCCCCAGGGCAAATAAGGTATTTGTACCGCCGGCTGACGAAAATCCGCCAGGTGAGTTTAGCAGGGCTGGCGCGGAAAATGTTAACATAACTTTAATGCTCTGTTCGGCCAACAGATAAGGGAAGCTCCGGTGCCGTGATCCATGGAATGCCACCCAGGGAACACCAGTGTAGACAAAGAAGAGCCAGGACCTCGACAGGACGGGAATTAAGGGGCCATCCTGGACTTTTCTATGAACTGTGTTAATTGTCTTGTATATTGTGTTGTTAATTGTGTATATTGTATGTTTATTTTTTAAAGTTCTGTGGTATCTCTAGTCGGAATTGGGACATTCCTGCACAAAATGGGAAGGAGGGGGGTAACTTCCGCTTTATATTTATCGGGCTTCTGCCTCTTTTTTCGCGGGATCTCGCTAGAGAAGCCATGAATGGTTTTCAGAATTTCGGTAGAGGACTTTGTGGACATCAGAATCATGCAATAATGAACTAGTAGGCCTTAGCAATGTTTCTTTTAATACTTCATTATTTTTCCCACTTTTCAATATCATTTTTGGGGTCATATTTCTCTAAACTTCCTAATTTTTTTTTTACAGATGCATTACACTATGAATCAAAGATACGGCATATGTATGAGACAGTTCTGGATCACCGACACGGATGGAACAAGGCCATGACAACATATCTAATCTGCAGGATCAATTCTGAACACACCCCTTGGATAATACAAAACACACATGGCAACAAACATGCAGAAGAACTATTGATAGATGAACTGAATCAAAGGGATAAATCGTCATTGACAACAATAACCATATATACAAATAATTCTTCTTGCTCAAACAAGGGTCACGACTGCGCTAGGCAGTTAATCAAGTTTCTCAATGAAAACAATCACGTTATTATGGTATTTTATGTCACAAATTTGTACAAGATACGAAGGGTGTCTTGCAGAAGTGAAGAGCATTATTCACTTGTTTCCCAAACCGACTTTAAAGCTAACTTTACTGGGCTGAAAGACATGATGACGCACGGCCGCTGCGTGGTCAGTGCATTCAGTTACGCTGTTTGGTTTGAGTTGTTAAACATTGCGCCTGTTTCAGAGGTATTCAAGTCGCAACTTCTAGCAAGATACAGAACTTCATTGGACACGAATGACAGAAGTCGAGAAGAATAGGATAACCGTACATGTATTCGATCAGATTTGGCGTATATTAGATAAATACCGTTTGTCTTGCAACAGATTAATCTTTATGTTATTCTTTATATGCATAATATACACTTTATATCATCTTTTGATTTCTTTGCGAGAGGACTTATTTGGAAATGTGGAGGACACAAGACTATTTTTATTCTGGATTACGTTGATTGTTAAGGCCTATATCTGATAAATGAAAGTAGTCTAAAGATTTCTTGAATTTTGATTGCAACAGCTTGGTTATGTATTAGGTGAAGTTGATAAAAAAACCCAGTTACTACATGTAGTAATAGTCGTGTATAAAACCGTCATTTTCAGTAAGCTATTGAAAGAAAGAGCTGCAAATCTCGGATTTATTTTCTTTTTAAGTGCCTCATATAGCATTTAGATAAATCATTTTGTTTTGACCGAACAGTTTCAGTACTGGAAGCAGCAGACAATTATATATACCCAGCTAGAGCCAGAATATTCTAATTTAAGTTTTGACATTACCAAAGCTTGAAGAAATTATCTTTGGTTTTTTTTCTTGTGAAAAATATGCAAACTGACCATTGTTGAAAATTAATTGTAATATAGAATAGAATAGATTTTATTTTCAAATTAGGGCAGCATGGAACGTGCCATGTAACTATTATGATTATATTTCAACAGTATAAATACAAAATCAGTATAATGCAATGATAATATAAACAAATTAGAATTGTTGCCTATTAATGGCTTAAAGAAAAATTATACATGCACATCTGTATATTTTTTACAACGTAATGGTAATTAAAACAAGAAAAAAAACCTTACATGTACAAAGTAAAAGTAGCTAGAGATAAAAAAGTGGTGATAACAAACAGTGTTACAAAATCACAAGTCCAAAGGAAAAATACAAACAGAAGCAGAAAAAACATGGACTACTACAAAAATAAAGGTAGGATCAGGTGCCATGGAGGAGTGAGCTTCCTCTGCTGACCGGTCACACCCGCCGTAACAAGAGGCGGTGCTAAAAGACATTAATTGGTCTACCTACATGTAACTTAGAGTAACATTTCAATTATAGATGTACGAGTATAAAAATTGTTTATTTAAATAAATAAAGCTATTGTAATAAGATACATCTAACAATATACTTTCTTTTAATTCATACACCTTTACATGTATCCTAAGGACATTGTTTGATCATGAGTTGGTCAGTTGATATTTGTGATCTTGGTTTTTATTAGTTGTTTGTGTCAGGTTGAATTTGGTTGGTATATATATTTTGCTTTATGTGTTTTACCACTAAGGTTGACAATCTTTGTCTGGACATTGACCAGAGCAGACATTATATTTTTATACTGACTCAGAATTGAATTCAGGACTAGAACTTGCTAGTTTCTGGTAACTTAACTCAAATGTGCAATGGAATAGCGGTTTCTGCTTTTTATGCAATTGGAAAATAAGCCACGGGGATAATCAACCGATATATTTTTCTATAATCTTTCTTAAGTATAATCTCGTAGATTACATATGTAGTTTGGATTTGTCGCAGACGTCATGGCCATGGGCTATTATGTTTCTTAAATTTATTTAGAATCCACAATTTTGGTAATGGAACTTTGTGCTTCATATCTTCCATGTGCATTTCAAAGGATACATACATTTCCTACGCGATACAGCAATGTTTACACTATGATTATACAAAAAATACGAACTGCACAATATGTGAATTAGATGAAAATCACATCTCTGATAAAATGCAACACTTATTTCATGAACTTAAAAATGTCAAAATTGTTACTTGAGTTCACACAATGACAAATGGCATTATGGAAGCGTCAGTGCATGTTGCAGATTAAATGAGAGAGGTGTTGAGATAGAATCCTTTTGCCACAGGTCGCACTATAACTCAGATTCATTAAGTAGGGAGGGGAGGAAAACTTTTTTAAAGAGTTTAGACATCTTTCTTGGATTTAGATGCTCGGATATCTTCAGTTCAAAATTTGCTCCTCTTCCTTTTTTACATGCGTTTGGTGTTCGTTCACTAGGGTATAGTTTTCAATGTAATAGAATTCCTAGGTGGTTATACGATTTTGCAAGGTTAAGAGGATGAGCACCAAGTTGTCATATAAAGGAATAGTCATTAGGGGTCTCTGATGGGCGAAATCTGGGAATACTGGATTAGTTTGTGTTGAAATTGAATCTCCATCGTTTGGAGTAGTCGTAGGCTATTTCTAGCGTTCTTTGAAGACCGCTGGGCGAAAGTGCTATTAGAGAAATGGCATCAGCCAATGTTGGACTTGAGCTAGTTATGTTATTTTTGTCAACTCTTCACTCTGAATGTTTCTGCTTTGTTTGATTTTTTAAAATGATGGACTAAAACAAGTAGCTAAAACGAAATTGGCCATTTAATAACAAAATGACGATAAATTTTATCATATAAACAAGTTATAGACGTGTTAAATATAAAAACAATGCTTAATACTTGAACATAGTTCAAATGTTTTCCTTTAAAATCTGTAATTATATACCAATGTGAATGGACTGATCTTCAAGTTCTTGTAGCAGATCGTTGATAAACACAAGGTATAAGAATGTGGAAAGAATTCCACCTTGCCCGACTCCTTGAGCTACAGGGAACCAGTCAGAGTACGACTGATTAGACACAACTGAACAGGATGTATTTACGTGGCAGCCGTCTATTAGGGTCCACAGACGTCCCTTCAAGTCGAGTGTATGCAGTTTGTACATGAGGCCGTGTCCCCAGACTGTATTGAGCGCTTTTTGGGGTGTCAAGGGAGGCGACGTAGACAGGACTTCTATGTTCAATACAATGGTAAAGAGTCTCTTGTAGATTAAAGGAGGCAGTTATACACCTAAGTCTCTGCTGAAAACCTTGTTGTTGAAGATTAGGAAAGGTAGCAGATTTAGTTCTGTTTAGCAGCAGTTTTCCCAAGATTTTAAGGAAACACGGAAGTAAGGCAATAGGTCTGTAGCTGTCCGGTGAGTTAAATGAACAATGGTCAAGTGTCTTTGATTCGGTTTTATTTTCATGTATAGGAATATTTATCTACTCCGACCACTGTTCCTAGCATCTTGCAAGTTTAAGCCAGTGTATTCACTATGGAACGCCATGGCTGCCGTATAGCATTAGACTATAGGTACATTATGTCAAATTATCATTACATTATGTCAAAGTCCATTACGTGGTGTGAATATATCTTTACGCTAGGTCAAATCGTTATTACGTGATGTCAAAAGCACGTTAGGTGAAGTAAACATGTCTTTACATTATGTCAACTTTTTATGTTGTGATGTAAAATCACCCTTACGTTATGCCAACATTGTACAACCAAAGGTCAATACATCATGACATTATTTCGACACTGTATTACATGGGGCGAATGTATCCTTACATTATGTCAACATTTTATTACATGATATCAATATATCCTTACATTATATCAACACCGCAGTACGTATCGTGATTCTATCCTTACATTATGTCAACATTTTATTACATGATATCAATGCATTTTTACATTTTGTCAACACTTTATTACATGGTGTAAATATATCGTTTTATTATGTCAAACCTTTATAACTTGATGTCATAAGTTTATGACGTTATGTCTAAACTTAATAACGTGATGTGAATAAGTCTTTGCTGTAGGTCAGTTCTCTATTTCATGATGTACATGCTCCATTACTTTAAGGTGAAACATCATTTCGTTACGCGAAGACGGATACATCGGCCTTTCTATATACAAGGAAACGGTAAGCTTACCGTGTATCCAGGGGTTATTGAAACTTTGTGGAACAGAACGGAACCAGTAAAGGGTCATCCAATGGAAAAATAGAAATTTAAAAATAATGATTTATTTTGTTTTTATTCATTTCATTTCAAAATAAGATTGATTTTTAATTTTATTGTTTAAATTCGTTGTTTAAAGAAAAATATACATAATTATATTACTTACTACTCTAATATTAACATATTACAGTATTTTCACGGCAGAACTTACTTACTAGTTTAAGCTAGCAAAAAATATTCTCTATTAGTTAGAGATTTAAAACAAACGAAACGCATTCCAAAGCATACCATCTTTAAAATTACAATGTCAGCAGTACTTGACTTATTTGTAAGATTCTGGTTCCGTTATGTTCCGCAATATATTATTACCCCTGTGGATATTGATATTGGTATTGATATTGGTATTCAACGGAACAGAACGGAATGAGCGTAAATTTCCTTCTCAACCTAGATGTATTTTCACGCCTATTCTATACTTACAACGAAAATATATGTAACATGATCATACATTTAACTGTTTACAAAAACCAACACTCATGCTGTCGAATTATTTCATTTAATTAAAAATTAGTAAGTATGGGGCAAACCCTGAAGACAGTACCGATTCTACCAAAAGTGTTTGCCTTTCTTTATAATAATTCTGAAATCGGCGAATACAGTTCCCCTCTCTTATTTGTGTGCGTTTTTATTATGACATTTTTCTGATTTATACCCTCTGTCTGAACAATTACCTAAAACAAACATTTCATAAAAACATCTATATCAAGATGGAGAAGGTCTTTAAAGGGGTTAAAGATCTCTTGTAATTTATTTGTAGATTTTATTTCATATAAGTTATCAAGTGCCCTCTTGGATGAAAAGGAGAAAATTTATTCAGAGGAACGTAGCGTACCCCCTCCACAAACACCATTCCCACCCCCTCTGCAGCAATAAGAAAAAAATCATTTTCATAGCATAATATTTTTGTAGCAGAACGGCCATACCTACATGTGTAGTTAGGGTCAGTATCCTTAATTTAAGATAGCAATAGCAACGTTTACTTTTAACCACTAAATACTTTATTTTAACTACTAAATACTTTGAGACTAAATTTTAGAAAATTAAATATGCACTGGGTGTCTGCGCCACGACATACAGGCTTTGGAACGATAAAGAACCCTGACTGCTAAATGACTGAGTGTGTAGTAACGAACGTAATTTGAATATTATTCAAGTAAAAAAGTATAAATCAAAAATAAAATTTTAACCCCCCCCCCCAAAAAAAAACCAACGAAGGGGTTATTTTTAGATTTTATATCCATTTCATTTTAAATATTCAAGGGCCGATGAGCACGAGAAAACTTGGATTTTAAGTCTTATTCTATCTAAACTATAAATTCAATGTTTAAATACGTAAATGTTCATTCACTCTCGAGAAATTAAATTGTCAGCAACTAAGTCTTTTACAGCTTTCAGAAGACCTATATACAGGCCTTTATATATTTTCATTCTTGTATGATTAAATCACTGCTTCTTACTAGTATCTACTGTTGGGGTTTTTCTGGGTCCATTCGGGTAAATCGGCGTACCGTTTCTATATTATAGTAAATTTTGTATTTAAAACATGACAAATATACAAAGACCAAGGATTTCGTGTTTGTATAACGGAATGATGTTTCGACTTAAAGTAATAGAGCGTATACATCACGGAATAGAGAATTTGCCTAATGTAAAGACTTATTTACATCACGTAATAAAGTTTAGACAAAAAGTCAAGACATCTTCGTATCAAGTAATGTACTTTTGACATATAGTGATAAAGTGTTGACATAATGAAAGGATGAGTTAACACCATGTATTAAGGTGTTGATAAAATGTAAAAACGCATTGATATCATGTAATAAAATGTTGACATAATGTAAGGATAGAATCGCGATACGTACTGCGGTGTTGATATAATGTAAGGATATATTGAAAGCATGTAATAAAATGTTGACATAATGTAAGGATACATTCGCCCCATGTAATACAGTGTCGAAATAATGTCATGATGTATTGACCTTTGGTTGTACAATGTTGGCATAACGTAAGGATGATTTTACATCACAACGTAAAAAATTGACATCATGTAAAGACATGTTTACTTCACCTAACGTGCTTTTGACATCACGTAATAACGATTTGACCTAGCGTAAAGATATATTCACACCACGTAATGGACTTTGACATAATGTAATGATAATTTGACATAATGTACCTATAGTATTATGCTATAAGGCAGCCATGGCGTTCCATAATTCACCATTACGTAACCAGCCACCTGTTGACTTGCCAATGTTTGTGTAACAATTTTCGGTGTCAAAAGCATGCACTTTCTTGTCGGACTTTCCAGTTAATTTGTGTATAGGATGATAAGCAATAATTATGATTTGATTAAAAACATTACTTATCTACTTTAGGCCCCGTTCTGTGGTAATCGGTTTGCATACTGATGGACACTGTTAAAAATAGACCGATCATTTTAACGACTTGATAAGGACGATATACGACATACAGCCGTTTCTTCACAATGTTTATGTTACAATAATCAAAAAGTTGAATCATTTATCAATTAAATATTTAACTTTGTTTGCTGTTTTAGTTTAAATCCACAAACATACGTTAATACTTTTAAAGGATTTGAATAAATTCTCAACGCATGCATATCGATGACTTTTAAAATATCTTAATATAAAATCCCTTCTTTTAGAGGATGCGTATAATGCACAGGGACAGTGGCTTACACACAACATTTTGAGTGCATAAAGTACACAGGTGTGTGCTGCACATAAGAACTCAAGTATTCTAAAATCTTTCCAAAATGACATTGTCAACTCATGACCGGCTTTTTTTCAAACCAGGCTTATTTTCAAGTAATTTTCAGTGCAAGAAATAAGTGGGTTATTTTCAAAACCGGCTTATTATTAAATCCAGCAAATTTTTAGGGTACCTAAGACGAAAGTTTTTTTTAGAAATGTTAAACCTTAAAAAAATATTGCATTCATTGTACATGTATTTTTATCTTGATTCAGCTGCTTAACTTTCACATCTTAATTGTAGATATGATTTATAATCATGTTTGAAAGCTTTATAGACAAATACTGACTTATATGTTACTAATAATCTATCAACTCTATCATGAATTACAAGTTTCAGACAAAATTTAAATTTGAAGGTGTTGATATTCAAATTATTAATTTGCTAAATTCTTAAATCCCGAGGTTTTATGGAATATAATTTGACTTTTAATTTTGGACTTTTTTCCTACTTAATAATCTTACTAAACTAAGAAGAATTTAATTCAGCCCAAGCGCAGATCAAGTGGTGTTGGTGGTGGTGTTGGTGGTTGGGGGGGGGGGGTTCCAGAACCCCCTGGAAATTTCAAATTTATACATTTACATAGTAAAACCATCAAATATAGGCCTCGGACTATCCTTGCAAACACAAACCTTTATACCCCCTAAAAGTATGGATCCACGTATGTAGCCTAATGAGTTTAGCGATTGTGGGTCCAGACAGTTTGATTTATTAGAAGAAAAAACGGTATACTAAGTGATAAAAAAATACCAACTTGATTTTAGATAAACTATTTCTAGCACAGTTTGAGATTTTTAAAAAATGAAATAAAACACATCTCTGACAATGCTGTCAAATCAGAAATTATATGGCTAGAATCCAGTTCTAAAGTCAGGTTTTCTCCGCTTTCAGTGAAACTGTTATACAGGGAAAAAATTTGACGTCGTGTTATGCACATGCAACGCCAAAACAATTTTAATGTAAAAAAAAAAAAACCCTAAAATAATTGTGACTTTGAATCGTAGTAAATTTTAACTACAACACTCTGTAAATGACTTTTTTGTAGGTCGATATATGGTTATAAGTACCCATGTCAAGTGATGTTGACCGAAGCGATGGATACAGACTGGGCTTGCGAGGTCGAATTCACTTTTCCGTGTCTTCGGTCGATATAACTTGACATGGGTCCTAATAGTGACATAAATTTATGGTACAATGATGTCCATAATAGTTATATTATATAATCATCCAATTTGACAGTCATAGTGACTGTCTTAATATAACTAGCAAATTTAGAACATTAGCTAAACTCAGACAACCAGATTTGCTGAATTCTTTGTGTAATCATCCAAAACAGAAGACAAAGTCAGTTGACGGTAAAGACTCATTGTCCAGGAACATAATATGTCATGTGCTTTTCTTACAACCAATGAAAATTACTAAAATATTTGTTCGATATAAAATAATTATGCACTACTATGTCTCAATAGTATGTAAAATACAGGTGCCCTAGTAAGTTGATCAAGACTGTAACAATAGCTCTCTCATACAGTACCGTATAGAATACGTTTATTCGTTGTAATCACAGCACATTTTGGCAGGTTTTGAGTGATCACAAGTAAACATTACATTACGTGTTATACTATTTTCGTTGAGAACAACGCAAAATATAATATTGCAAAATATTTTATGAAATAAACAGCAATTTAAAACGTTTACTGGGATATGAACTTGGTTGGTCACTTGAGCAAAAATATTTGATCACTTATTTAACATTGCTGTTATTACTTAATATATTTACGTTTGAAAAAGGCATATTGTTCAGAATTACAATAAATCACAATAATTCAAAAAAAATTTGTAAGATCTATGATTGTCGTATCTTCGGTTTGTCTTGGTTGATGTAATTATGTTACACTATTAAAATTTTCTTTCTTTCTTTCTCATTCAAGTCACGAGCGGTAATGTCTTATCTCCGCCCAGCTACGATCTGCTTGGACAAAGGTCAGTCAAAACATTACGTAGAAACTTTTCTGGAGCAAACCCCTTTTAAATGCTTCAATGTAGTTCGCTGTATCACCGCTATGTTTCATTTCACATACAAAGTATCTGTTAAAAGGACTTCGACACGATTTGAGATCAAAAATTCTATTTTCATTTTTTTGGTATAAAATGGTTTACTGGGGTATTTTAAATGATTGACCAAAATATTGAATGTTAAAGTCACGTTACAAGCGATATACTGAGGCGAGAATTGGTTGTTTTGTAAACAAAGCTCGAGTCTTGTAGTTGTGTAAAAAAACTGTAATGTAGAGAATAACCACTTCTTAGACAAAATGACTTATAAAAACAATTTAAACTAATTCAGTATCTTCATAAATACTATATTTTCAACAAAAGAAAGATTCGTTTGATTGAAACTTGCACCAATACAACACATATGTAAACAATGACAATATTCAAGCTTTGTTTACAAAACAAAGAATTATGAACTCTGTATCGTGCTTATAACTTGATATTTGACTTTAAAATTTTGACGTAACATCTATGTTTATCAGTATAAAGATCGAAAATGGAAAAATAAAATTTGAAGATTTAAAGTCAAATCGTATCCAAGTCCCTTTAACATCTACATGAAATATCAATTTAAAAATGTACCAGTCCGTGAAAATTATCAAAACGATAAAAGTCGTTTAAAATATTCATTTCATAATGTACCATTCCGTGTTCACCAATTACAAATTATTTTTTCTTTATAAAATAATAATTTCATAATGCACCGGCAAACCATTCCATGTTAATAAAACAGGTGCAGAGAATTTCAATGTATTTTTTTTCTGATTTTTTACCTGTCCGTGAAAATCATCAAGATGGGTCAGGAGGTTGCAACAACATATCTTTTTTAAGAAGAACACAATATATTCTGTATAAAATATTTATTAATGTACTATCTGTGAAATTCAATCCAAATTGGTGCAGGAAATTGCAATAAAAGAATTCTGATTGAACTTTAAATAAAACACGAGGTTTTTCTGTATAAAATATTGATTTCATAGTGTACCATTATTTGTAACTCAATCGTAATTGGTGCAGGATTGCATAAAATGGGTTCTCAGAATTTTAAGTGTACCACTACATGGTTTTCTGTGTAAAATATTCATGCATAATGCACAATCTATGTTAATCAATCAAAATTTATGCAAGAATTGATTGCAACGATATAACGATATAATTTTCCTGACATAAAGTAAAACAACAATGTGTTTTCGTTATGAAATATTTATTTTAAATTTGCCAGTCTGTGCAGATCAATCAAATAAATCCCAAATGATGCATATGGCTGTAATGAAAAAATTCTCGGAATTGTAAACAAAAAGCAATTTCTCTGTGTATGTGAAAACAGCATGCAATTATGATTTAAAAGATCTCCAAAAGTTAACGTGTCTTCTTTAGATTTTACGATTCCTTGCAATAATGAAAGCTTAACATGGAAGCAATTTAAAAGCAAGTATGACTGTTGCATTTTAATACAGCATTGACAGTTTGAAAAAAGTTAAATTCAATAAATCACGTTCGTACGTGCATGTACGGGATACCAATGGCAACTAATGAATACGTATTTGTTAAGGAGAGTAAATACATGTTTTAATTTAGTCTTGGAATTGTACCAATAATGTTACATTTTTATATCATTGAAATATTTCAATAACATACATTTTTATATCTATTTATATAGAATTCTAAAACTTCTTCCCTTTTATAAAAATGAATTTGTACACGACATAATGAAACATAACATAATGAAATAAGATCTTTCAACTCCGATCTCAATGCTAGTCTTAGAAGTTAATATGTTCGCTCTAAATATGGACAAAATGATCAGTGTTTCCACAGCAGGGGGTTACATGTACTTAGCTAGAAAAAAACAGCAATCCATAAAATTTGCCAACATCTAAATAACTCAATGTATAACACTGTGTACTTACGTAGTATGATACTTTCTGGTCAGTATATTTTAGTGTGGTTTAAAACTTCAGGAATGTACACCATTTGGATTTTTCACATCAGATATAGATAGACAGACAAGACAAATCAGATGCATGTATTATACAGGTAGGTAATTTTATTTCATTCGGTGTTACTTACCACCTAGTGTCTATAAATTTATATTTAAATTCATCGCCAATCAATTTTATAAACCTAATGATGCATCAGTTAACCATGTGTGGACTGGCGGGCTTTTGCAATATCAATTGAATCAACTTAAAAACTCTAGATTTTAGTATGTCAAAGAGTCACAAATTGTCTACCGATTGCTTTTGTGACAGTTTATGTTTTGGGAGAGGAGATTGCTGTCCTGACAAATATTTTGGTATCAGTGGCTTGTCCTGTCAGAATGTGACCTTTGTTAATGCCACGCGAGATGAAAGTCGAGATCAGAGATAATCCTTTCTCATGATTAAAGAATGCCCTCAGGAAACTGAACGAGTAATAGCACAAGAGTGTGAAAAGAAATATGACAGTCTTAATAAACTAAAGTATCCACCAGTGACAAGCAGTATAACTAATTTAACATACGCTAATATATGTTGTGTACAGTGATATAATGAAGCATCCTATCAGTACTGGAGTTTGGATATTCATTGTCAAGAATTTCTAGATATAAACTTTTTGTCGTCATTCAAAGAAATTGTTGACAATGGAAATCAAAAATAGATGTGTCATGCAGTCTGCACCAATTGAAAATAAAACTGCATTCAAGTGCTACCACCTGCAAGGACATCATTTTGATTTGTGTAACAAGACCGGATTCTGGAAAACAATAGATGCTGATGTTTTACATGCATGTGAATCACTTTATGTTAATAATGATACCTTATTCAAAAACTCATTCTGTAGAATGTGCAATCCCACTTTCTACAAAGGAAACGTTATATCACAATGTAATGTAACAGGACAGTGGGATTTATTTGATAAAAATATCAAAGAAGCCTGCCCCCGTTTTGGATCGAATGAGGGCACCTTACCATTTAAAAACATATTTTGCAGAATTTGCAATACCAATAATACTTTGGAGATACCTTTATGGATGCATATGCAGAAATTAGTACGAACGTTCTTTATGATTCATATAAAACCAACGTTTACTATTTATATATAAAAATGAACGAATTCCTCGAAGATTACTTCGATTTTGTAAAAAAAACTATTCCTAAATTCGAGCACAAGATAAAAAGAAAATCGTTCACTTATTTAAATCTGAATATGACAGACTTAATATATAAATCGTTTTCTCTGAAAAAGCATGTGGGAGTATGCAAAAATCATGGGATTCCAGAAAGTTTTTCAAGTCTTTTCCTCCCCTGTTCCTGTGAATCTTCGTGTTTTCAGCATGGAGATTGTTGTGAAGATTTCGCATTAAAATACCCAACAAAATGCATACATTCGAAACAACTGGCGGGCGATAAATTTAAGAAAACTATCCCTGATGTAGAATACCTTGTAACTAATGGATGTTACATGCAATTCCAATACCCAATGTATATGGAGAAATTTTGTCAACAGGGAGGAAATAACATACTTTCGTCTCATCCCGTATATGATGTCAATACAGGTATATCGTACCTCAACATGTTTTGCTATCTGTGTAATATACCACCGGAACGACGTAGCTTTGAATCAGGCAAACCATGGGACGTTGAAGTATATTGTAAAAAATCCATTGACTATAGAAACTTTCTAACGGTAAAGCAGCTACTTAAAACGATCAGTGAAACCCACTGCAATGTGACATATTTACCACATTCATTTATGGCTGACACTTATAAGAATCGTGCAGCCTTGTGTTATACCATATCCGCTATATACAAGAAAACATGTAATTCTACCAGGGAATGGCTTGTGAAAGATCCTGGAGTTCAATATGTTTGTGAAAACGTTTCGGCAGGGGTATCAATGGGATTCTATACAGAGTCCAGTTGTTTTAAAAACCATTTTTGTGCATTATGCAATCCAGGAATTACCAATAAGAGTGTCACTATTTCTACGTGTATGGACGCTGGAAATTTGTCTTTGCTCGAAAAACGTGACGTGGGTGGTTGTCACTTTTTCCCTCAAATCAACTTTTATTCGCCATACAAAAATTTATTTTGTAAACATTGCAATCATCAATTTGACCAGCAACGGCAAAGTCCATTTTGTGGTTTTATCACCTTTAAACGCCCGGAAAAGTTTCTTTCAAAGAGTCTGGAATGTTATCCGATCTACAGAAATTTATTTACGTATTCTGAATATGATGATAAATTACCCCAAAACGAATCACCAGACTGTAAATCAACACAAGCATACATCTCACAAGTGGTAAGTTTGATATCATTTATTTGTTCAGCATTAAATTAATTTTACTGAATATGCACGCATAAAGTTTTTCTTGTTCTCATTTAGAATCAGTGCAGACATTTGACCTGTTATCCGGGAAAGTATCTCCGTAATGGAACATGTAAAGCACTCTTCACAGTAACAAAAAACTTGGGATATTTTCTGACAACAGACTTCCAAGGAAATGTTTTTTATCTGTTACCTGTTCACGATCTGTTAGTCATTATATCAGAGGAAATCAAACAAGCAATACTGTCCAAGCTTCAGATAGATTCAGATTCGATAGAATATTTGTTTGTTCAATTAGACCAGCCTTGCTTTAAGAGGAATCAAATCTTATCTTCCCCCCAGTTTTCAGGGAGCATTGCAATAGGCATTTTTATCAAACACGCTGTAAAGAGAGTTGAAATGCTATTAATCGCTATTAAAAACAAGATGGCGATATCGAGAAATGAAACTTTTAATCTTCACTTTTCGTTCAATATGCATCAAAATCGATTACCTTATAACCCATTTAAGATATATCTCACTGAATATTTTTCTCGATGTACTTTATCAGAATTTGTGAAATATCAGGTAGTACAAAAAAGGCAGACATTAGAATCTGTTCGAATATCCAAACTGTTAATTGCGTTCAAGTTGCACTTGAATTTGGCGAATATCGTGTAGATAAACAATCGAGAACATTATTGGTAATTGGGAAAAATAAACTCTACAATTATGAGTTGTTTGAAATTTTACCCGATGGATCAGAAAGGAATTGCACTGAAGAATACAATGTTGGATCTTACATAGCCGCATTTTCTTCAGACGAACAAAACCAAAATGCCCTTCTTTCAAAAATTACGCTTATCTTAAACGTTACTTCCATTCTGTATTTATTGATTTCATTTCTGATTTATGTTTTTTAAAAAAGATCTGAGAACAACACCCGGAAAAATAAACATGACACTGATACTCTCGCTGATTCTTACTCATATAATTTCTCAGTTAAGTAAATTTGGTTCATCATATAATGTGGTATGTGTTGGAATTGGTATAGCTCTACATTATTTTTGATTAGTGTCGTTTTTAACCAAGACGGTGAGTTCGTTTCATATGTACAGAATTTTTAAATTTTCAAACATAAATACAAGCGTTGGTTTTAATGATATTATTAGAGTATATATAGCTTTTATCACTTTTTTTCCATGCGTGGTAGTAGTTTTAAACATTATAATATCGTGGCAGGTTTCTGGCAATGGTATTATTGGGTATGGAAATAGGATGTGCTTTATCGACAATCCTTACTCACGATTAGCCTCATTTATTATACCAGTTGGTATTATGTGTCTATCTAGTCTATTTTTCTTTGTTAGAACCATTATTTCCATAAAACGTGTCCCCAAAGTTCCAGGATACCAATCTGTTAGGAATGAATTCGGAATATTTTGTCGTTTATTCACAATAACCGGGATAACCTGGTCTCTTCAGATTATCGACGGTTTCCTCCCTTTCACAACGTTCTCCTATATCTCATCAATAATCAACAGTTTGCAGGGAACAACGATATTTATAGCTTTTTCTTAAACAAACGAATCATGAATTTTAAATGCACAGTCCAAAAAGATTCGTACAACACTAAAGAAGCTAAAAGAGAGTCAACAGAGGAATCTAATACAATTGATACAAAATTATGATATATTAATTTTTTTTGCTTTCTTTGTGTAAGCTTATAAATGGTTCTCAATGTATACAAGATCTTCATTCCAGTGCAGGCGTTTTAAAATGATATAACAACACGCCGATTAACTTTTCGAAAATTTTCGATATGATTTCTTGGTAAAAGCTAACAATCAATAAACACGTAAAATGCTAATCGCTTGCGACATATAATTCTCGCCTTTTAATTTTGCCTTCCTTCGCAGAAGGGAGGGTATATTGCTTTGCCGCTGTCCGTCCGTCTTTTACTAAGTTTCTGTTCATTTTCCTCACAGAAGTTGCAAAAACGGAAATGAAATTTTTGTATACAGATTTATCATAACAATATCTAAATTAAGAGCCATTTTCGACAGAGTTATGCCCCCATAGACTTAGAAAAATTCCATTTCTTTGCAGTTTTCGTTCATTTCTTTGCAGAGTTTGCACTTACTCAAATGAAATTTGGTATACAGATACATGTATATCATGATAATGTCTAGGTCAAATTCGATTTTGGGTACGATCGAAAAATTTGTTAATTATGCCCCTTGGACGTAGAAACATTCTTTTTATTTACACTTTCAATATATTTTCTTTGCAGAGTTGTCAAATGGACGGGGGCATAAGTATTTTACAAACATCCGTTTGTTTTTTTGTTGGTTTTGTTTTGTTTTGTTTTTTTTTGCTTTCATTGCTCCAAATAGCATAGAACTAAAATTAGCTGTATGCTACAAAGAAAAATGTAATGCAGTGTTAGTATTGATTGATATGCATAAAGCTTTGGTGTGTACTAAAAAATCTGATACTCACGAGTGTATTGTAAAACAGTTATCCACCGATAGTTAATTTATATATGCATAATTAAAGAATGTAAAAATATATTTAAATGTAAATATTAAGTTTTTCTCTTGTATTACTTAATAAAATGTATCGTAATTCATACATTTATCACTGGACAGAAATTTACGTGATATAGTTACCTAGCTGTAGCGTAAGAATATGCACATTCTAAACTGCTATTAGATTCATTGTTCTTAAAAAAATCGATTGTAGTTCATACATTACATGCATGACAGGACAGAAATCTACATGATCCAGTGACCTAGCTATGGCGTAAGAATACAGGCACGTAGCATCAGGGGGTCCTGCACCCCCCCCCCCACACCTTTTTACGCAGCAAAGATTTTTATTAAATAAGCATACAAAAAATTGAAATAAAAGAGTTGCCCCCACCCCCTTTTCCACTTTTATGGGACCATGTAAAAAAAATTACGAAAAAGTTACAAAAAAATATTTCTGTATAAATAAATTCTTATGAACATCGCAAAATCTTTGTCCTCAAATTCTATGATCGGGATTCTAAATTCTGGTGCAAAACTATGGTAAAAGATAATTTCGAAAATTAATCATGTTTTAGCAAGGATTAAGGTTCTTTAAAAACTTGATTCAGGCTTGATAAAAATTAATGTATTTTGTACAATGTTTTCAACTATCATATCTGTAACTATGTCTGTATAGACTGTATCTGTGATTGGCTAATAAAAAGGATAAAATCAAAAAGCTGATTATTTCATCGTTGTTAATTATTTATATAGTTCACCCATAAGTTATATCATTAAAAAAATTAAGATTTTCTTGCTTATATGAGCAGGAAATGAGATTAAATAAAAGTTTCTAATTAATATAAACTACTTACAAAATAGATTCGGAAAACGCATATATATATTATTTTACCATCAAAGGAGAATTAAGGTATTATTCATACTTATTTAATAGCCATCAATGTTTCTTTCTTGGTTATATCTATACTACTATATTAAAATAATAGACTCGAATTTATGCGCTTTAATACCGAGACATCGGAAGAGTGCTGTCTTTTGTTTTATATATTTTAAAGATTTACTTGAAGATTACCAATTTATTTTTATTTTTTTCAATCAAGCTTCGCCATTTAATAATCAACGAAAACTCCTATAAGAAATCCGGAAATCATCTGGATTATTTGGATTTTACAATCCTGCACATGCGCATTACACTCACGCTAAATCACGGGAGGCTCTTTAGTTTGTGTTTCCACAATATCACATTTGCATGGATAAACTCAGAAACGATATTACAAATACATGTACATTTTCATTGAAAAGTCTTATATTCTGTTCATCAAAGGAATACGGGAGATAACTCCAACTCAGTGCATTTAAAAATGAAATATTACCAGAGTTCCGGATGTCAACAGGGTGTGTAAATTCGAAGCGAGTAAAAAACGTTTGTGAAAAAGTTAATATGATTTCTAGATGAAAATTTGACTGTTATTTTCAATGCAGCCTCATTAATTTCCTCCAAAATCGTTTCGGAGTGATTCTGAATTTATTTTTTTGCTACATTACGGGTATATCGGAGGCATTTTAAATGCAGCGAAGGCCTGTCCCGAAACACAGTTAGATTATTCTTATTAAGCAGAATGTAGTGAAACTAATAGCATTATTGTATTCTTAAAGCTTGATTATGTAAATGTCAACAATACGGTGTGTCGATGTATCTATTTCGTATATAATATGCAATGTCAACCCGTGCACGCACGGGTCAAAGTCTAGTTTGTTATAAAAAAAAAAATTCCGGCTTTCCACATTCTACAATTTACATTTTTGATACAACCGATTCTCATTAACACTCGGTATAGGTTGATTGAAATAATTTTCATAGTCATAAGAAGATATTCCCTTTTTTCGTACAAAGATAAAACATATAACATTTTGGACTATATGAGATGCTTATTTCACGCTTGTACTTCTGTATCAATATGTTTCATATATGTGGCATTTTAATTAAGGTTGAATCTGTGTATATCATCATTCCTGTATTTGATTAAATTTTATTGGATTACTTTTATTGTTTGTTTAAATGAACTAACTGAAACTTCAACAGTTTTGATTTGATATGACTAAGAGTATGTCAAATCCGTTCCTCTGTCACTGTCATCTATTGATTGATGTTTGAAAAGTGTGCAAAGCCAGGTAGTGAAATTCGATCGAAGAAACATAATCACCTGAGTTGCGTAAAAATTGGCGTCTACACAATTTAATATTGATTTTATTGCATAAAGCAGTAGTCTAGCTTGATGATTTATCGCATTTTGTCTATCGAGACAGGTAAATCAATTATAATAATGATTGCATCGTACTAGATTTTAGCTCACCTGAGCTGAAAGCTCAAGTGAGCTTTTCTGATCACCTTTTGTCCGTCGTCCGTCTGTCCGTCCGTCTGTAAACTTTTTACGTTTTGAACTTCTTCTCTAAAACCGCTTATCCAATTTCAACCAAATTTGGCACAAAGCATCCTTATGGGAGGGCAAATATAAATTGCAGAAATAAAAGTCCAATCTATATTCAAAGCGGAGAAAACCTTGAAACTGTAGAAAAAGGGGGGTGCATTTTTAAAAATCTTCTTCTCAAGAACTACTGATTCCAATTCAACGTAGTTTAGCATAAATTATCCTTATGGGAAGGAAAATATCAATTGCACAAAATAAGGTCTAATTCTGTTTCAAATCTGAGTTATTACGAAAATAATAATAAGGAAAGGCGTGTTTTAATCGGGTTCGGCATCCGCTAAAATGTGTAGACAAGACTTGTCCTGAACAAAACAATTGAGCTAACAAAAGATTGGCAGTTATTAATTAATAATTCAACATAATCAGGTGACTTGCGTAAAAATTGGTTGGAGGCTACACAATTTGATATTGATTTTATTGCATAAAGCAGTCTTGATATTTGATATCTGTTTTTGAGGATATAATGTTGTTTTTTATTGATGATATTTGTAACAAGGAACACATGTTATTACATATCGATCCTTTTGTGAGCCTATGCCTCATACAAAGAATCTTTTTATGGATTCCCTTTGCTTGAAAACTAGATTTTGAGGCACATATTTTAAGCATTTCACCTGCCAGAATATTTCTAATGTAAACATATCCATGCTTTTGCATGGAACATTATCTTGTCGATTTATTGCAGCTTGTGTGTGGAGACAGGTAGATATTCATAGGTTCCAATGATTACATCCTACACGCCCTAATACTTGATATCTGTTTTAAGGAAAATGCCATTTCTCTTTACTGTATCACTGAATATGTGCTGTCGTTGATTTCAGAATCTTGAAATTTAGTCAATAAGATTTTGACAAGAATAATTAAAATGTTCGTTACATATTACACGAGGACATTGTTTATTTACAAACTTGTTGAATAATTTTACAAAAATTAAAATGCTGTTTATCAGATCCAAATTAGAAATTTTTTGCAAATCATAAAATTGTCTTTATCCAAACAGATTGAAATATCAAAATATTTGCTTATGTTTATAACGATGTTAAGTCGAATCGTGGATCTGTGAATTTGCTAACCCTTGTTATTTTGTTTATTCAGTTGTTTGTTATCGCAATTTTCATAATAGGTTTTATTTATTAGGACCACTTCTTTTGTTGGGTCACATCGTCATTAAGAGAAAATCGCTAATGCCATGCATTCAACTAAAGCAATACATTCTTATGATATCCCAGTCTTTGCATCGTGTAATTGTTAATCATTTCATGTATTATTCGAACATTTTTACTAGTTACCACGGATAAAAATATGTGTAAACCATTTTTACACAGATCAAATACTTCTAATTAATTAATTCATCAGCCAGTTGACCACACTGTTTTACGTCTAGGCGATTGAATATTTATGTTACTGCAATTAACACATTAGTTAAGCTTGACGATTCGTCGTAGTTTCTCTGTGGAGACATTTAAACCAGGTTTCAATTACTGTGGCAATAATTATGTCAATTAATACAGGCAACGATATTTGAAATCTGTTAATTTGAAATACCATTGATCTTGATTAACAGTTTTCATCATTGAACACCTTTTGTTTTGGTTTTTTGTTTGTTTGTTTGATTTTTTTTTTTTTTTTTACATCTGTTGCCTTAATAAAGGAAATACGTCACTGTTCACGTACATGTATAAACCTGCAGGATTAATGTGCGGGTACGGCATTTATATTTGTAATTTAGTAATTCATAACCAGTGGAAAAGTGGACAGCTGTATGTTCGATCTGTAAACAGCATGAATTAGATATGTATCCTTGAGTTAAAACAGAGGTTTTAGTGTACTCATATTGAGATATATCTTTACAAATAAGATATGTTTTATTGAAACAAACAAATATCAAACGCTCATTATCAATTAAATTCCTGATGCCAACGTAAGATTTAAGTCGTTAACTCTATGTTGAGCTGAGAAAATCAGGGCGGTTTGTGTACAAATCCTTCCTTGATTTATTGTTAGTTTCTTAATCCAACAAAACAATGGGTTTTCGACGGCATTTATATCATATATGTATTTTATCTTTAATTGATTCGGTTTTGCCGTCCGACGATTAAAGGTGTGGTTTTAAAGCTTATGTAAGGCTACGGCGGATTTGAATTTTTTTAATTCGTTCATTCTATTTGAACGCAATGCTTTATTTTAGGAATGGCAATTTTTAACCGGTTACTCGGTCGGAACGACGGTACGTGTAACCGGTTACTCGGTCGGAACGACGGTACATGTAACCGGTTACTCGGTTGGAATGACGGTACATGTAACCGGTTAAAAAATCAGTAATCGGTCAGTCGTCCACAAAATATAAGTTGTATATTTTCACGCATTTTCATTGCTAAAGCGCCGTTGATTTTTTTCTTCAGCTATTGATGAATAATATTTAAAATCATTATGGGTACTGTTACACTCATTATCTTGATCCTTTCAATGTGTTTATTTCCGTTTTGTTTTCTTTTAACATGACAACATTTTATTGCGTAGCAAATTGTTTTGTTTATAATAGATACACATATGCATAAGTAACTAAGACCGTAATGGGTGTTTATTTCAAACGGTATATCTACAACTTTTTGAAAACTTTATTCGACCTTTGCTGATCCCCTTTAACTTGACAAATTGAACTGATTACCAAATTGAGGGCAGGTAATTATTGCACAACTGTTTGCTCGTTGTTTTGAACTTTTTTCTGAAAATAAAAAAAATAAAAAATAATTAATAAATAAACAATTTTCATATATTTTAACTTAATTACATACAGAAGACCCCTATTATTCTTTCTGTGGCATTAAAGACGGTCGCAGTAAATTTAGCAAACAGAATAATATGCACATGCATTCTGATTTAAAAATTGGTAAATCCGTCGAAACGAATTGCGATTGACCGAGTAGCAACTTTGCAATCAGTTGCCTTGCAGACTTAATTTACCCCGGTTGCCTTGTATGATTAAAAATCGAAATGTTTATCATGAAATCTGTTTTACTCGTTAATTTAGCTTTGCAATAACGAATGTATCTTATTCAAATATAAAATTTACAAAAGTATGTTCATAGCTAAAAAAAAGACCTAGAACCTGTTGTTTGTGTTATGGTATATTCAATAAGTAAGAATTTATGCGTTATTTCTATACTATAAAGAATGCAATTGCAACAACACCTTTGTTTTGTATACGTGAAACATTGCATGCATTAGTCGTACGTCATTAGTTAACATATTCCTATTTAAAGTATTTTGTCCGAAGCTAGCATGCATTATTCGTACTTTTATTTGGTGTGTACAATCTTAAAATAAACACACATTGTGAAATATATCAATATATCACTAAGTGATATGAACAGTAATAAACATTATTAAAATAGCATACAGCTCATTCCAAAGAAATCTAAATATAAAATACAAGTAAATCGTAAACAATCTGCGCAGAAAAAGTATATTAAACTGGGATGAGTTATTTTGTATTCATTTAATTTTTTGCATGTACATTTAATATTCAAAAACTTAAATAATCAGAAAATGCTTTTATTAATACACAGGTAAAATTGCAACATATGTTCAACATATGTTTCGAGTAACATATGTTAAACATACGTTGAACATATGTTAAACATATGAATTTTTCACAGTATGTTGAACATATGTTTGAAAAATATTGTTAACATATGTTTGAAAAATATGTTAAACATATTACAGACTCAAAACATATGTTGAACATATATTTGTGGTAATTATATGTTCAACGTATATTGAACATATTTTGAACATATGTTTGTTTAAAACATATGATCAGCATATGTTTTCAAGTTGCGTTATGTTGATAAGACGTGTATTTTGGCTTAAATTATACATACGCGTATAAACAAATTATATGATCAACATTAACCATGCATTTAAGTGTTTAGTTAACAAATCCGGATTTAAGCCTGAATCGGTTTTAAATCTAGTGTTCTTAAACATACGTCATATTTTACGTCACGGAGGCAGAAGATCAATCCGTAGGATGGATTTTAACTTGTACTTATATAAGGTAAGAATGCGTTTCCATTTACCTATTTATGATTATATAGTCACAATGAGCCAATCTACGGACGGTAGTTGTGTTCTCCTAGAAAATTCGGATTGAAAAACCTTACTGTACCAGTGGTTTGTAATATGAATTAATGTAATGTCAACGACCGATTGTCATTACTGTTGTTTACATTTTTAAAACATCGAAGGCTGTTGAAATTGTTTTAAAAATACAGCGAATTAATCATAAAGTATTTACCATGTTTACGAATGACAGAATGTAGAATATCTAGGTTAGGCCTGTAAAGAACTCGACCCACGAACACAGAGCTACAACTCAACACCTCACTGGCTATAGTTTATTTAGACCTAACAAGTGTAATGGTAAACAAGCATAAAAATGTGGATTTGAAAGATATATTAAGATCAGACGCATTTAAAAGCTTGGAAAGTGAAAGTACCCCCAAAACTAGAGCAAAGCTCATTGCAATTCAACGAGTTTGTCTTCTATCACTGTGAATTATTTTAGTGTCAACACAAATTGTACAATGATATATCTCATTGAAATATTTATACAAATTCAATTCATTTTTCATTAAAAAAAATTATCAATATTTATAGTATAATTCTCATTACATGCGAATTGAGAAAAAGTGTTTTTACTTTAGGAATGCAGTGACTACTGGACACATCACAGATGGCATCAATTAACACAGTGTCAGAGATTATAAAGAAGTAGTACAAAATTATAAACATTTCTTACACATTCAAAACAGCAGCATGATGTATGTTTTTTTTAAATTGTAATATTATTCTATAGTAAAATTATTTATGTTCAATAATTTTTTTATATGCACCACTTTATACATAAAATATGTCGAAAAATTAAATAAAAGGTTTTATTTACATTATTTTTATATTTTGTGTATATTATAATCAAACAAATGGATATGGAGATATGCAAATTATTTTAATATATCAAATATTGAGTGACACTGTGTGACAGTATATTATATTTTGTAGCAGATGGATGTAAGTAGTTACAGAGGTTTGTAAGATATCTTACATATCTTACTGAAGATAATGAAGTGATGAATGATCCAGGATCCAGATATTCTTCTTGAGCTCAACGATATCTGCGCTACATTTGCTATACAAGTTATGGTAATTAAATTTAAATATGCATTGACTGTATGATTGATGTCAATTATAATTTTTTTTTAGTTCAAATGATTTTTTGTAAGATTTTTAAAATATCACTTTGTAGAAATAACACAAATATATTAATGGTTTTCCACTTCTTAACTTGCGAAATTTTAAAAGGTATGATGGTTGTATTTGCTTTTGTAATAACATTCTAGACAGAAGTTTAGACTTGACTTGTCAAATGATAAACAGCATATTAAAAGAAGAAGTTGGATAAAAAGTGGGATTATTGCATTAAAGGTAACGTTATCTCTCTCTCTCTCTCTCTCTCTCTCTCTCTCTCTCTCTCTCTCTCTCTCTCTCTCTCTCTCTTCAGAACTTACAAATGATGTTAGTATTCAACAATTTTTTTTAAGTAACAGAACGGAACAACTTAACTCATGTTGTATTTGCAACTTGATCCTGATACTCTTCAAATTTTTTTTTAATAATGGAGCAACTGAGGCAATTGTAAATCTATAAACCATCTAAAAAAGATTTACATTCTTTCTGCTTCTTTTTCAGAAACAATTAAAGCTGCAGTGAGTGAGAATCATTCACAGGAGAACAACAAACTTGTCTATATGATATTTGCAAGAATAAAAGTTACATGTATTTTTATCTCGTTTTGTTTTCATTAGATGACTGGAGCTGCCAAATTAATGCAATTTTTAGAAGATTCAGCGTTGTGAAAACAGGATAATCAGTTGAAGATGGTAATTTAGAAAGAGAATGTGTATCAACAATAAACTGAAACAATGAAAATATTCAAAGGAATATTTTAAATATGTTTAAGACATATGTGATACATGTTGTGTAAATAATACTAAAGGATAAAGAAATGAGTAAACACAAAAACTGAAATTAACATATGTTCAACATACGTCTAACATATATTCATAAACATATGGTAATCATATGGTTATAGAAAACATATGTTAAATATATGTTAAACATATGATGAACATATGTTTATGAACATATGTTTAACATATGGTGCTAGTTTTTTATGGCGAACATATGTTTCAGAACATATGTTCAACATATGTTAAACATATGTTGAACATATGTTGCAAGTTTACCTGTGTAGCATTTAGAAAATTGTGTTACTAATAAGAAAAATGAACTCTGTGAACTCATTGAATCATTTTAAATAAATGCTGTTTTTCGTAATGAAAAACAGATGCTTTACAAACCTTAGTCCTATACCCATTAAAAATACAAATGCATGCAGTTTTAATATTGTAAGTATGAACATATTATGCTCTACCTAAAGGACTAAATCAAAAACCCTTTAATACATAGTGATTGGTAGTAGTAGGAATTAAAATATATCCCACCTAATTGACTTTATGTAGTGATCAATAACCATGCTTAATTATAATCAAATCAGTATGACCTGGTAAATAATAGGAATACACACATTTCCAATCTTCCTGTAGACACACAGTCAGTGGTCCTCTATAAATATACATATGTTCCTGAATTACATAAGCTTTCACATCAAAGTTACCAATCACTGACGTTAGTTTATTATTTCATTATTTCAGAATAACATTAAAATAGGCAATAACAAATTGCCATAGAACACACACAAATTCCATCGACAAAACAGTCTAATTTTGCTGCACAGTGAGAAGCCATTCCTATCCAAAAAGAATGACTAGTAATTCTACTGAAATTAAATTTTGCAAATGGTAAAGAACACAAGATAACACAATATGCAGATGGTACAACACTGACACCTGATGGTTCAGCAGAGTCTCTTTTTTAATTCTTTAGTTACATTAGATTTTTTCTCAAAACTTTCTGGATTAAAAATAAATAGCTAAAAAACTAAAGTGGTTTTGATATGTTCGAGAAAGTTCTCAGATCAGGTGTTTCACCATACTCGATGGAAACTCAATTAAGGTAGAACAACTTTTAATCTGTTAGGGATAAAATTCTGTATAGAATTAGATAAAAGTACAACATACAACTGTCAAAAACTTCTTTCACTGATTCAACAATGGAACTCTTGTTGGTAGAGTAACCGTGGCCAAGACTTTAATTTTGCCGAAATTGAATCATCTATTTGTTTCACTTCCCACACCCTATAAAGCATTTTTATTCTCATTGAATACAGCAACATTTAATTTTATATGGAAATCTAAAGGTTATAAAGTAAAAAGGCAGATAATTACTCAAGATTACACAAAAGGTGGTTTAATAATGCATGATGTATATAACTTTGTTTTCTCTCTCAAATATTCATGGATTAAAAGGTTAACCTCAAACACAAACCATGGATGGATAATGTTTGTTGGCAGTTAAAGGCAAAGATGTTGTTATGAAAATGTTCGAATTTAGGGATAATTTTATCAGAAAGATGAATAAACAAAATATTGCTTTTAACAGGATGCTTTTCATTCATTGCTCCAGTAAGTGAACATGTTCAAAAAACAGCCTGGCTATATTAAGAAAAATATTATCAACGTTCTAATATGGCACAACGCCTGTATTACAGTTACCAATAAATCTTTCTTTATTAGTGTATTGTCACAACGTGGTATAAAATTAGTTGGAGAACTCTTATCAGCAAATGGAGCTTTGTTTACATGCGATATTTTTTTTTTTTACATACGTTTATCTTGCTTGATGTATATGTCATGCAATACAACAGTAATATTAGTGCCATTTCAAAGTTTTCAAAATTAGTTTATGTTGAAAAAGTTAATATTGAAAAATTGTACCCCTTTTCTACCGATATATTTTGAAGTAATTTTACTGAATGAAAAATGTACCAAGGCAATTTATAAAACTTTGAACTATACTACTGGTCCAACAGCAATATCATGATGGAATAATGAATCACCACATGGACAAGAGTTGTGCATACAAGGCTGTTGCAAAATATGTTTTATGACAACTAATAATACATCTGTTCAATGGCTATAGTACAGAGTTCTACACAGAATTCTTTCTGTGAACTATTATTTGAAAAAAAAATAATAT
This sequence comes from Magallana hongkongensis, assembly GCA_015776775.1. Taxonomy (NCBI): domain Eukaryota; kingdom Metazoa; phylum Mollusca; class Bivalvia; order Ostreida; family Ostreidae; genus Magallana; species Magallana hongkongensis. Next base: position 818,781 of record VIAA01000013.1, on the reverse strand, counting down.
TATTGCAAATGATTTCTGCACTTTTTGTAAAGAAGAAATAGAAACAATACAACATTTTTTTTTAGGTGTACTAATGTTTTACCCTTGTGTAGTTATATACAGAAAAACAATAAAAGGTTGATTTCAATGTTAATAATATACTATTTGGGGAAAATTATCTAAATGTAGACAATAGACCTGTGAACTACATAATATTATCTACAAAACAATTCATATTTATATGTCTTAAGCAGAATAAGATTCCAAACTATGTAGATTTATTACATCATTTGAGTTTTAAATACAAGATAGAGACATATGCTTCGGTTGAAAAATTTCAACATAGGAAATTTGAAAAATATTGGTCACATTGGGAAAATTTCCTCTCTTTCAATAATTGTATGACTAAATTATACAGAGGTGAAATTTCTATCCATTTTAATTTACAAACTCAGGTCCATTTCGATTGGTTTCTGAATGAGTGCATTAATGGAAATGGTATGGAAAGAGAGTGATCTATATCAACAAGTGACATAAACAGTAATAACTATGATTGAAATGGCGTACAGCTCATTCCAAAGAAATTCTCTTGATTTGTTTTTTAAACAAACCCAACGTGTAAAACTGTAAATGGTTTACTATCGAAAGGTCCTTGAACTCTTCCTGCCAAAATTTATTTTTGCATTTTTTAATCAGTAATTTTTGAACGTATATTTGCTGAATTCAAGTTCTTAGATTCAATGCCATGTTATTCCCCAACCAAGCCTAAATTAAAACTTTTTTATAACGCTGAATTAAATAATTAGTTTCAGATTCATCATACCCAGATACCCTATGAGCAAGGTTTTTTTTTTATTACCTTCATTGGTGTTGGGCCCTTTCTTGGGTGTAGCATTTGTTTTGTTGGATTAAATTGTCTCCATTAGTTAGTGCTACCTCTTTGGTTTTGATATTTTGGGATGTCACGAAAGGACTGCTTGGATGTCTTGTACACGTAACAGTGATGGATGCTTATTTTTTTTCTACATCATCCTCTTTCTCAAATTGGAGAGAAAACTTCCACTTTTTTGTTTTCCTTTTGCCAAGAGACTCCTAAACTCTATGAATTGATAAGACCATATTTTGTATTTAATCTGGTCTAAGACTCGTCGATTGGCATGACTGTACTGACAAACTGGTTGAAGACTAAACTGTTATCTTTTCCGCATGGTTTACGACACTAGTTTCCACAGACGCTGTATTACTTGTTCTTGAGCAAGGGCCTCAACGTGGGACTTAGATGTACCTAAATTACTTGAACATGTACTTATCTGGTTATTGAAAGCGCCTTTAATTCCTTTTTAATTGAGGCTGTCACTCTCTCTGTGACCTGTTTCTATATCGGGAGATATGACTGCAACCGACTCTGAACTCGCAGTCGCTACTCTTTTTTCTTATGTTTAGACTGAACAGAAGGAACAACTCGAGATTCGCTCTTCCAGCTTTGGCATACTTGCAGTTGTTTAAAGTGGAAAATAAAATTATATAAATGAACTGTCTTTGGCTAGTAGAAATAGAACAGTCTGTCAATATCCGGTCAACTTAAAAAGAAAATACCAAACACAATCCAGGATAGAATTTCCGGAATAAAATAATACAATTATTATATTTATATCTGACAAACTTCCAAATAAGGAACTCCCAGGGAAACAAAAATAAATTATAAAGATTCCAAGTGCAATGAAAAAATCCTCAGGGAGGCAAAAGAGATATGAAAAATCTCAGGAAAACACAAGTAAAATGTGTAGATTCTAATTCCAATGAGACAAGTCTCAGGGAGGCACAGAAATATGTAAACAAATAAAAAAATAAAAATCTCAGGGTAACACAAGTAAATTGTGTAGATTCCCAGTGCAATGAAATAAGCCTCGAGGAGGCATAAAAATCTACGCAGCTAGGTTTAGGACGCCCATGGATTACCGTATGAAATAAATACACTAAAAACGGCCTTTATTTCAGACAAAGTATACAAACTCATCCAAATATGGCAATGATAAAGTTTATACATCATTATGTTACTACCGATCTCCCCTTCATTTTTCACCGGAACACTGTCACCGCATCAGCTGTTTATCACGTGATACGCTAAAAATAGAGCAGCTACATATGACTTCATTTATTGCAAAAGTTCAACGATATACGAATAAAATATTAAATTGTTGTTTATATCACTTAAAAGAAAATTAATTGCTTAATCTAAAAAGTGCTGGGAGCAACTATAGCAGTACCAGCAACATGCTTAACTTTAGCATTGATCGTTCAAGTTTAATAAATTTTTCGATAACCGAGTTAATTCACGTGTCAAAAAAATGTTTCCTTTCAAGCAACAACTTGCTCCCAGCACTTTTTACAATCACTGGTATTTGATGAAAATAAAAAAGTTAAACACAATCCTTAAAATTGACGGGATATCGTTGAACTTTTGCAATTTTAGACGGATGTATATGATTTTATGCAAATTAGCCGATTTTCAAACGCACTGATGATCAGGATCAAGGGCAGATAAGCTGGCGTTGTGAAGCGCGGAAAATTTAAAGATTTACATTGTTAATCGTTGGTTATTCCTTACCTGCACATTTCATTAACCTTTTAAACCTTTTAATTCGTAAAATACACAGGAATATTACCATTTTTTTTATTTTTTGTTCAGTTTAAACAGAATAGAGTGATAGATTCGTCAATGCACCAGAACAGAATCAGATAACCCCATGCGCGGATCTAAGGTCTGTGGTGGGTGCTGGTTTTCTATAAATGTCTTCCTTATAATTTTAGACTAATTAAAGTGTATATATAACAGGCTATAGAAAAGAAAATAAGAAGCCAGATCCACGCGTACGTAGGATCGTTTTTGAAGGGGGGGGCAGGCTCATCCAAAAAACCTTGACAAGCAAAGAAAAAAAATCAATATTTCTTTACATATTTCAAAACAGTTGGGGCCAACTCCATGCATATTAATTTCTTATATGTAAATCATTCCCAATCATTGGAATCATCCCCCCCTCCACCATCTTATGCTACGTGCCTGCTTCAATCTACCCCTGTTTATTAAATGCATGTAATTTGATATTGTTATCAAGTGTGTCCATGCGCAGATCTAGAGGAGGGGTGAGGGGTCCCAACCCCCCCCCCCTGGAAAATGAAAATTTATTAAATTTACATAGTAAAATCATCGCAAATATGCCTCGGACACGACCCCCCCCCTGGCGGCAATTACAATCATCCTTCAGACACCCCCCCCCCTCTGGAATTTTTTTGGATCCGCGCATGGTATCTGCCATGATATAAGTTAATCTTGCTTATAACTATAAGAGTATCTCTACCATAAAGTCAGAATATTTTTTTCACCATATTAAGATACAGAATTCTTTTAAAGACACACTGAACCTCATATTTGTCAAGATTTTCATAAATAATTGTATAAAATTGTCATAAAAAATAGTGCATATGATATCAAATGAATACAAAATAAAGGCATCAATATATACTTTAATTGAAAAGCAAAATTTCAAAACTCACAATTGTAATTTTTTTAAACAGCTTTAATTTTGTAATTAATAATGTCTTCACACATTCAAAATACACCAAAGCATGATGATGAGCACCTTTTTATCCAACATGTTTATGCATTTATCATGATTATTTTTTTTATTAAATAGTCTGTAGAACACAGGGAATATGTGGGTAGGGAAGACAGGGTAACCTCAAGAGTTAAAACCACAAGAATCGACCCGCAAAACCCATGTCGCCAGGTGGTAGCAGAAGTCCATGTTGGGCTATTTAAAAAATCAATTAGCTGGGGGAACATATGCATAGCAAATACATGAATATTTGTTACCAAAAAAATACACTGACCATGCAGTGTCATATGTATGAAAACATGCGCGGATCTAGAAGGGAGGAAGATCTACATTGTAAAATTATCGCAAATTAAGCCTCAGACCACATGAAAAAAACAATTACCCTTCGGACCCCCCCCCCCCTCCTGGAAAAAAATTTCTGGATCTGTGCATATGACAAGATGGCAGTACAAAAACCAAACCAAATAGCTTAGGTCTAAACTATTAACACATATCAAATTGAGAGAGAGTGAGAGAGAGTCTGCTTTACTCGAAGTGTGATACATGTAGTAAATATTCAATTTCTTTTGATATACTATATATCTCTTCTCGAAATAATCTTTGACATATTATAATTCCATTAGTTTCATTTTTTTTTCTATCAATGAATTGTCCATAATGTCACAATTAAGCTGATGTATCTGAGCACAGTAACAATTAATCCAACATACACATGTATTTGTTATCTCAAAATTGTTTGTATACAATGTAAATGTGCATGTGCTATGCATGAACACTTTACCGAGAAGTGAATCAATATGTATTTACATAAAGATAAACCATAACTCAAAACAAATAACAATGATTCTGAAAAAAAAATCCAGAAAAGACTGTATAATGAATATCAGGAAGTATAAATACCCTAAAATTCTGACCTTAGGGTAATATATATATTAAGTTCTTTTCAATTTTAAAATTAAAATCTTCTTTTAAGAAAATACATAAATGAATTGTAGAATAGCATAGAAGTTTAATTTACATTGGTTAATTTTTTAAAAAAATGCTGCTATTGAGGTAATGTATATGTTATTGTATGCATGTACATGTGGATAAGGTAGTGAATAATAATAACAAACCAGGTCAGTTTAAAGCTTGTGCCCCTCGAATATTATCTAGCCTCTATGCAATCTGGTCTCTGAAAGCGGCCAAGTCTGACCACCACATATGTTAGATTTTACTGGTTGGGGTTTATTATCAGATTATTATGAAGCATAACTGCACATATTTAACACATCAAATATATTAATCATATAATTTTAATGCAGCACATACAAATTGAATATGTAGTACAAATCTTTCTGAGTTTTTGAATTCATAAATGAGGCTGTGGATGGCAATATAATACAAAATTATTAAAATAAAGTAAAGAAATCATGATGCATACATGCACTTGGTGATTACATCATTCTACACTTGTGTACCATGGGACCCCACATGTTTATACAGTGTATGCTACATGTATTATGGTGTGTATATACAATAGTTCAATACAACCCGAACTAAGACACACATGTACATACAGTATGTATATATAGCATAATAACAAATAAGAATTCAAAACAGTGTTATAGATATCTACTGTAAACTATACCAGCAAAATGAATTATATCATCTAAGATCCAAAAATTTACTGAAGTGCAAAACATGTGTATAATCACCATGCAAACATGCATATGCACTTTGTAGGCCCTAATGAATTCTACAATTGTGTACCCTGGGAACCCCACCTATTTCAAGTGCAATGTTTACAGTGTCTGGTGTGTAGTTCAATACACAAAAGAATAGCCTAATAAGAAATAATAATTCAAAACAGCGATGATGTGCAAAACAACACGTGTGTAACGTACATGTAACGTTACACTGCATGGACTGAAAAGAGCATGTGATTTGAAAAGAAAAGGTCAACACTACATATCCTGTATTAAAACATACCTTTATTATCTCTCAAACGATGGTTGAGCTGCATTTTCCACTCTCGGCGTAGTGCAGGCCATGCATCAAGATGTTGACACACCGCTGTCAGCTGTTCGCAACCAAAACAAGGCGAGTGAAAGCGCTGTGTTGACGTGGATGGTTAGCAAACGACAATGTCATTTTAAGAAATAAACACCTTTAGTCACATATTTTCGATACAATATTCTTTAAAATAAAATTCAAAATGATTATTTAAAGCAGTCAATCGATAAATTTTAACAGCGATCGCTTTACTATATTGAAAGTAGGAAAAAAATGAAAACATGAATAATGGGCGGAGCTAACGTCATGAAATGTCACGTGATATTCATGAGGTGAAATCTATGGGAGGCCTTAAATTAGCTGCGTACAAATAATTAAAAAAAAAAAAAAATTAGGGAGTCGTAAGTAAATCGTTAAATTCCAAGTGCAACGAAATAAGCCTCAGGGAATCACCAAATAAAATGAAAATACAAAAACAAAAAAACCTGAGCTGAAAGCCCAAGTGAGCTTTTCTGATTACCCTTTGTCCGTCGTCCGTCTGTCCGTCCGTCTGTAAACTTTTTACATTTTGAACTTCTTCTCTAAAACCGCTTATCCAATTTCAACCAAATTTGGCACAAAGCATCCTTATGGGAGGGCAAATATAAATTGCAGAAATAAAAGTCCAATCTATATTCAAAGCGGAGAAAACCTTGAAACTGTAGAAAAAGGGGGGGGGGTGTGCATTTTTAAAAATCTTCTTCTCAAGAACTACTGATTCCAATTCAACGTGGTTTAGCATAAATTATCCTTATGGGAAGGAAAATATAAATTGCAAAAATTAAGGTCTAATTTTGTTTCAAATCTGAGTTATTACGAAAATAATCATAAAGGAAAGGCGTGTTCAATCGGGTTCGGCATCCGGTAAAATGGGTAGACAAGACTTGGCCTGAGCAAAACAAAAGATTGGCAGTTATTAATTAATAATTCAACATAATCAGGTGAGTTGCGTAAAAATTGGTTGGAGGCTACACAATTTGATATTGATTTTATTGCATAAAGCAGTCTAGCTTGATGATTTATCGCATTTTGTCTATCGAGACAGGTAAATAATATATAATGATGATTGCATCGTACATTCTTGATATTTGATATCTGTTTTTGAAGATATAATGTTGCTTTTTATTGATAATATTTGTAACAAGGAACACATGTTATCACATATCGATCCTTTTGTGAGCCTATGCCTCATACAAAGAATATTTTAGTGGATTCCATTTGCTTGAAAACTAGATTTTGAGGCACATATTTTAAGCATTTCACTTGCCAGAATATTTCTAATGTAAACATATCCATGCTATTGCATGGAACATTATCTTGTCGATTTATTGCAGCTTGTGTGTGGAGACAGGTAGATATTCATAGGTGTCAATGATTGCATCCTACACGCCCTGATACTTGATATCCGTTTTAAGGAAAATGCCATTTCTCTTTACTGTATCACTGAACATTTGCTGTCCTTGATTTCAGAATCTTGAAATTTAGTCAATAAGATTTTGACAAGAATAATTAAAATTTTCGTTACATATTACACGAGGACATTGTTTATTTACAAACTTGTTGAATCATTTTACAAAAATTAAGATGCTGTTTATCAGATCCAAATTACAGATTTTTTGCAAATCATAAAATTGTCTTAATCCAAACAGATTGAAATATCAAATTTTCCTTATGTTTATAACGATGTTAAGTCGAATCGTGGATCACTGAATTTGCTAACCCTTGTTATTTTGTTTATTCAGTTGTTTGTTACTGCAAATTTTCATGATAGGTTTTATTTATTAGGACCACTTCTTTTGTTGGGTCACATCGTCATTAAGAGAAAATCGCTAGTGCCATGCATTCCACTAGAGCAATACATTCGTATGATATCCCAGTCTTTGCATCGTGTAATTGTTAATCATTTCATGTATTATTCAAACATTTTTACTAGTTACCACGGATAAAAATATATGTAAACCATTTTTACACAGATCAAATACTTCTAATTAATTCATTCACCAGCCAGTTGACCACATTGTTTTACGTCTAGGCGATTGAATATTGATGTTACTGCATTTAATACATTAGTTAAGCCTGATGATTCGTCGTAGTTTCTCTGTGGAGACATTTAAATCAGGCTTCAATAATTGTTGCAATAATATGTCAATTAATACAGGCAACGATATTTAAAATCTGTTTATTGCGTGGACATTGAGGTCCACGCAGAAAATATATAAGCGAGGTAAAACCGGATGCTATGGGGAAAATTCAGCCTGCGCATGATCTAGCCTGGTTCCTGTGCGTAATGGGTAGCTCAGAGAACACAAGTTTATCTGAATCGGGATCGGGATTCCGTGCCATATGCACACATAAGTTCAAAGGCGCTGTAATTGTAAAGTTGTCGGTAAACAGTACAGAAACAAATTATTCCTTTTACAGAAATGATTGGCATGTGATATGAACAATCAGTATTATAAAATAAGTTAATGTTATGCCGAAACTACAACATGTATCAAATAGCATAATTTGCAATGTTTTGTTGTTTTCCGAATACACGTATGTAACTTTACTTTAGTTTTCTGGTAGGCGTGGCTAGAGAACTTCCCGATAATTTTTTTAAGCATTTAAGTATGATTGAATAATTATGTCACTTTATAAAATTTTGAATCTCAAGAAAAATGCATCAAGATATGAAATTTTGAATTTACACAGAGCTGTCACTGTATAGTTAACAAAGTAGTGCGAATCGTAATGTGTGCGCAAATAGTAGAATTCACCGAATGCCTGATACTATACATGCAAACTTCATTCATAGAAAGATCATAATCATTTTAGAAGCATGAACCCTTTAAATTATGAGATAAAAAGTCAGGGCTATACATATATGTATACGTAATACAACGTAAAATTTAGTAGTTAAAAGCAGAGGGCTCTGATAATCTTAAGACTTTCACGTTTTCGTTGGAAACACATGCAAATGGTCCACGTATTGTAGTCCTTTTTTAAAGGACAGCAACTTGTTTTAAATACCATTAATCTTGCTTAGCCGTTTTCATCATTGAACACCTTTATTTTTTTTTTTTTTTTTCTTGTTTTGTTAAATTTACCTAGGGTTGAGAGCAGCATATCTTTTGTTAGTCTCACGGGGTACAAAATAATGTCCGACGATTAAAGGTGTGGTTTTATAGCTTATGTAGGGCTACGGCAGATTTTAATTTTTATAAATCGTTCATTCTTTTATTTATTTATTTTAGGAATGACAATTTTTAACCGGTTACTCGGTCAGAACGATGGACCAGTGTAACCAGTTAAAAATTCAGTAATCGGTTAGTCGTATAAAATATATATTTGTATATTTTCACGTATGTTCATTACTTATACACCACTGCTTTTTTATTCAGCTTTTTCAACATTATTAATGAATAATATTTAAAATCATTATGAGTACTGTTACACTCATTATCTTGATCCTTTCAATGTGTTTATTTCCATTTTGTTTTCTTTTAACATGACAACATTTTATTGCCTAGCAAATTGTTTTGTCTTTAATAGATACACATATGTATAAGTAACTAAGACTATAATGGATGTTTATTTCAAACAGTTTATCTACAACTTTTTGAAAACTTTATTCGACCTTTGCTGATCCCCTTTAACTTGACAAATTGAACTGATTACCAAATTGAGGGCAGGGTAATTATTGCACAACTGTTTGCTCGTTGTTTTGAACTTTTTTTCTGAAAATAAAAAAAATAAAAATAATTAATAAATAAACAATTTTCATATATTTTAACATAATTACATACAGAAGACTCCTATTATTCTTTCTGTGGCATTAAAGACAGTCGCAGTAAATTTAGCAAACACAATAATATGCACATGCATTCTGATTTAAAAATTGGTAAATCCGTCGAAACGAATTGCGATTGACCGAGTAGCAACTTTGCAATCAGTTGCCTTGCAGACTTTATTTACCCCGGCTGCCTTGGTCCAGGAAACACATCACTGCACATGTTCATGTATGAAACTGCGAGGTTTATGTGCAGGTGCGGTATCTTTGAATTTAAATATTTAAGTTAATAACACAGCTTTTGTGGTGTACTTATAAACAGATATACATTGTATCTTCACAAATAAGATAGATGTGGATTTAATTGAAACAAATGAACAAGCAAATACAATTTATCAATTTTACAAATTTTATACAAAGAAATTAAAATTAAGTTCTAATGCATAGTTAAATTTATACTTTGACGCATTAGTAAATCGTGAAGCACTATTAAAACTTTACGAAAGGCAAGAAGGTGGTTGTCATTACAATATTATAATTTTTCTACTCAAAAATGAAACACGATAAGTTCATATATGGGACTCCTCGACAAATCTGTTTATGTGATATGGTACTCAGGCGACCGTTCAGGCCTCTTGTTTTATTTAATTAAAGTCCAAGTAGTATTCATCAAAATTGTTTTACAAATGATATAAGTGCATTTAACACCTTAATTTAGATTATTGATTGGTCGCCGTTTGTTGGTGGAGACATTTAAAACAATACAACATTTTTCAATAGTTACAGCGTAAACGCATCAATACCCGAGATCTGCTTTAAAAGAGTAATTACTATTGATTTTTATTGTTATTTTGCATCATTGAACACTCTTTCCAAAAGAATCCTTTCGTAAACACAATGCTCTATTTTCACGTCACTGTACATGTATAAACCTGCGAGCTTCATGTGTGGGTACGGCACATATTTGTAATTCAGTTAGTCATTGTCAGTAAGTGGAAAGCTGTATTTTTGGAACTGTAAGTAGCATGAATTGAATAATTATGTATCTTTTTTATAATTCGTTCATTCTTTTTGAACGCAATGCTTTATTTTAGGAATGGCAATTTTTAACCGGTGTAACAAAATAGCCCTTGTTACATGTAATTATATAATCGAACACTGGTGATTGGACTTTATATTTACCTATTATTATATAATCGAACACTGGTGATTGGACTTTATATTTTACGTATCCTATAACTTTGACTATACTGATTGGACGTTACATATTATTCTTTGAACTATTGTGAATTGACTTATCATTTTATATCAGAATCAGTATAGAATGCTTTCGTAAAGTAAATACCTTTATTTAATGTACATTCCATGTAAATTGAATCACGATAATTCTGTGTCCATCAAAGACTTAATTGCTTTAAAGGAAGGTCAGAGAGAGAGCCAATAGCTACCATGTTTACATATTTATGGGGTATATTGTTTTGAGGTGAGGATCCTTTAATGACCGTAATTAAATCCTTGCTGGTCAGTATGTCTCCAATTTGGACATTATGTTCCCGATGAGTACACAAATATCCTGAGGGGGTAAAGTTTGATGTAAACCAAACAATTACATACATCAATCTGCTAATTGAAGTCAATTAGTCGTTTGATCGGTTCATGTAGATGATAAATTTGGGGTTTTTTTTATTATAGATGGGACACAGCCACTATTTGAGATTTCTGGCTGTCCTGCTGCAGCAGGTACAGCCCCAACCGGAAGAGGAACCACTAGAACAACCAACGTGGGAAGAGCAAGTGGAGGCCTTTTTAAATAGGTGTTCACACTCAAGGGTCCGGAAATCACAAACGATGGCCGTCTTAAGCGAGACGAGAGGATGGCTCGAAGGACAGGGGATCGATATACCTTTGATCCCTGTAGCAGAACGGATCCGGGGGTACAATGCTGTCGCCTGGTTGGCAGCTAAACAAGGGCCCCGCCTTCAACTGAAGCCAGCTGTCGAACGGGCCCTTCTTTTCAGTGGTCACAAAATCTGGCAGGAAAAGGCCTACTACTTGTACCAGGACTTTTCGGACTCCGAAGAGGACCTAGATTTAACTACTAACAACAAAGAGGTACGTTGGGGTTTTTACCCAACTCCTCCTTCACCCACTTCGGGCGGCCCGGAGTTTGTGCCCCTACTCGAAGGAGGGGAGTGGGAAGACCTCGACCTCGACCTCGACCAAGTTGATTAAATTCCTTTTTCCTTTTTAATATTTGATAGTATGTAGTCAATAAAGGCTCTATAATCCTAAATTTTTCTTGTTTGTTCTTATTTGTACAGTATGATTTCGACTTCGACATATAAGGGTTACCTTTCGACAAATAAGGAATACAATAGGATTTCGACAAATAAGGAATTATTCTAAGTAAGGCCACATTGTCTTTTCAGGGAGAATATGTGGGTTCCTATTTGCCCCCTGGTTAGGATGTGCTTCCTGGTTGGTTCCGTGGACTACAACAGGAATTTTATTACGGGAAAATGTCGTATTTAGAAAGATAAATGAAATTTCACCTACTCGCAGTCAATGGTCGGTAGCGATGGTAGAGACCTTTGATAATTACGATGAAATTATCTCTCAGTTGTATGTCCAACTAAATCGGACTCGTCTCTTTGCTGCTGCCTTGAGTAAATATTATTTTCTTAAACGGAATAAGGAACATTTTAAAAAGATAACCGATTGCGCCCAACTTGAAATTGATAATGTGGAAGTTGTCTATCAAAGGATTCGGAACTTGTTGCATAATGTTATACTTTACTAGCAATGCTTCAATCATGCATATGTATCTAGCTATTCCCACGCATAAGTCAGTCATTATGACCTAAAGACGTAAATATCGTCCGGATTTTAAAATCCACGTGGTGAGGGTATATACGAGTTTACAAAAATTGATACAGTGCTTTCAAGAGTAACTAAGACTATAATGGATGTTTATTTCAAACAGTTTATCTACAACTTTTTGAAAACTTTATTCGACCTTTGCTGATCCCCTTTAACTTGACAAATTGAACTGATTACCAAATTGAGGGCAGGGTAATTATTGCACAACTGTTTGCTCGTTGTTTTGAACTTTTTTTCTGAAAATAAAAAAAATAAAAATAATTAATAAATAAACAATTTTCATATATTTTAACATAATTACATACAGAAGACTCCTATTATTCTTTCTGTGGCATTAAAGACAGTCGCAGTAAATTTAGCAAACACAATAATATGCACATGCATTCTGATTTAAAAATTGGTAAATCCGTCGAAACGAATTGCGATTGACCGAGTAGCAACTTTGCAATCAATTGCCTTGCAGACTTTATTTACCCCGGTTGCCTTGGTACAGGAAACACATCACTGCACATGTTCATGTATGAAACTGCGAGGTTTATGTGCAGGTGCGGTATCTTTGAATTTAAATATTTAAGTTAATAACACAGCTTTTGTGGTGTACTTATAAACAGATATACATTGTATCTTCACAAATAAGATAGATGTGGATTTAATTGAAACAAATGAACAAGCAAATACAATTTATCAATTTTACAAATTTAATACAAAGAAATTAAAATTAAGTTCTAATGCATAGTTAAATTTATACTTTGACGCATTAGTAAATCGTGAAGCACTATTAAAACTTTACGAAAGGCAAGAAGGTGGTTGTCATTACAATATTATAATTTTTCTACTCAAAAATGAAACACGATAAGTTCATATATGGGACTCCTCGACAAATCTGTTTATGTGATATGGTACTCAGGCGACCGTTCAGGCCTCTTGTTTTATTTAATTAAAGTCCAAGTAGTATTCATCAAAATTGTTTTACAAATGATATAAGTGCATTTAACACCTTAATTTAGATTATTGATTGGTCGCCGTTTGTTGGTGGAGACATTTAAAACAATACAACATTTTTCAATAGTTACAGCGTAAACGCATCAATACCCGAGATCTGCTTTAAAAGAGTAATTACTATTGATTTTTATTGTTATTTTGCATCATTGAACACTCTTTCCAAAAGAATCCTTTCGTAAACACAATGCTCTATTTTCACGTCACTGTACATGTATAAACCTGCGAGCTTCATGTGTGGGTACGGCACATATTTGTAATTCAGTTAGTCATTGTCAGTAAGTGGAAAGCTGTATTTTTGGAACTGTAAGTAGCATGAATTGAATAATTATGTATCTTTTTTATAATTCGTTCATTCTTTTTGAACGCAATGCTTTATTTTAGGAATGGCAATTTTTAACCGGTGTAACAAAATAGCCCTTGTTACATGTAATTATATAATCGAACACTGGTGATTGGACTTTATATTTACCTATTATTATATAATCGAACACTGGTGATTGGACTTTATATTTTACGTATCCTATAACTTTGACTATACTGATTGGACGTTACATATTATTCTTTGAACTATTGTGAATTGACTTATCATTTTATATCAGAATCAGTATAGAATGCTTTCGTAAAGTAAATACCTTTATTTAATGTACATTCCATGTAAATTGAATCACGATAATTCTGTGTCCATCAAAGACTTAATTGCTTTAAAGGAAGGTCAGAGAGAGAGCCAATAACTACCATGTTTACATATTTATGGGGTATATTGTTTTGAGGTGAGGATCCTTTAATGACCGTAATTAAATCCTTGCTGGTCAGTATGTCTCCAATTTGGACATTATGTTCCCGATTAGTACACAAATATCCTGAGGGGGTAAAGTTTGATGTAAACCAAACAATTACATACATCAATCTGCTAATTGAAGTCAATTAGTCGTTTGATCGGTTCATGTAGATGATAAATTTGGGGGTTTTTTTATTATAGATGGGACACAGCCACTATTTGAGATTTCTGGCTGTCCTGCTGCAGCAGGTACAGCCCTAACCGGAAGAGGAACCACTAGAACAACCAACGTGGGAAGAGCAAGTGGAGGCCTTTTTAAATAGGTGTTCACACTCTAGGGTCCGGAAATCACAAACGATGGCCGTCTTAAGCGAGACGAGAGGATGGCTCGAAGGACAGGGGATCGATATACCTTTGATCCCTGTAGCAGAACGGATCCGGGGGTACAATGCTGTCGCCTGGTTGGCAGCTAAACAAGGGCCCCGCCTTCAACTGAAGCCAGCTGTCGAACGGGCCCTTCTTTTCAGTGGTCACAAAATCTGGCAGGAAAAGGCCTACTACTTGTACCAGGACTTTTCGGACTCCGAAGAGGCGGACTCCGAAGAGGACCTAGATTTAACTACTAACAACAAAGAGGTACGTTGGGGTTTTTACCCAACTCCTCCTTCACCCACTTCGGGCGGCCCGGAGTTTGTGCCCCTACTCGAAGGAGGGGAGTGGGACGACCTCGACCTCGACCTCGACCAAGTTGATTAAATTCCTTTTTCCTTTTTAATATTTGATAGTATGTAGTCAATAAAGGCTCTATAATCCTAAATTTTTCTTGTTTGTTCTTATTTGTACAGTATGATTTCGACTTCGACATATAAGGGTTACCTTTCGACAAATAAGGAATACAATAGGATTTCGACAAATAAGGAATTATTCTAAGTAAGGCCACATTGTCTTTTCAGGGAGAATATGTGGGTTCCTATTTGCCCCCTGGTTAGGATGTGCTTCCTGGTTGGTTCCGTGGACTACAACAGGAATTTTATTACGGGAAAATGTCGTATTTAGAAAGATAAATGAAATTTCACCTACTCGCAGTCAATGGTCGGTAGCGATGGTAGAGACCTTTGATAATTACGATGAAATTATCTCTCAGTTGTATGTCCAACTAAATCGGACTCGTCTCTTTGCTGCTGCCTTGAGTAAATATTATTTTCTTAAACGGAATAAGGAACATTTTAAAAAGATAACCGATTGCGCCCAACTTGAAATTGATAATGTGGAAGTTGTCTATCAAAGGATTCGGAACTTGTTGCATAATGTTATACTTTACTAGCAATGCTTCAATCATGCATATGTATCTAGCTATTCCCACGCATAAGTCAGTCATTATGACCTAAAGACGTAAATATCGTCCGGATTTTAAAATCCACGTGGTGAGGGTATATACGAGTTTACAAAAATTGATACAGTGCTTTCAAGAGACCCTTAGCCTTACTGCTCCTTGATTTGAGCCTCTTGACCTTGACCTCCACAATTGACATGTCTTCGTCCGAATTTGACCTTATATCATCCCTCCTGAGTTGCTCGTCTGTCAGTGGTTCAATGTCATTATTCATAGGCTCATCGGTCTAAATGTCGTCGGGGTCGAGTGTCAACTGATCACTAAGTTCGTTTGGCCTATCAGCTAAACGTTCTTCCCTATGTCTTATTCGTCTCTGTAGTTCAGCCAGTGGTATGTCATCCTCATCAGAGGAGTCCGTCCTTTCGTCTCTGAACTTGTCATCGAGAGCTTCCGGCCCTTCGTCTTCGGAACAACCGCTTTCTCCTAACTCCAATGATAAGAATTTTGCTGCAAGATACGCGCTTGAAAATGAAATGCTAGCAATCAATTCAGACCGAACCCAGTATGTCCTATTAACTTCACACGAATTGGATAAGTGTACCAATGTTGTCAAAGATTTTTGTACTATTAAGAGTCCCCTTTATCCCGTGCATTTGAGTAAAACCTGCTTAGTGGCCCTCTTAATGGAAAAGGCGAATGCAATAAAAACGTTTTGTGAAAAAGTAGTTCATGTGAGTAATTTGCCGCTGGCGCAGTATATTAGCGATGGTCAGTGGGCTGTGTCGACAGTCCAAGAGTTGACATTTTCTCAAGTCTGTCCGACAAGTGAATGCGGTACAGAAACCACGATTCGTTCTGTAAAACATCCGGTTGGCGTGCTGCGTTTACCGAGGTCATGTCGAGCTGTGCACGGTCAAATAACCTTATCCCCATATTTTCGCCGAGAAACGACTGTCATATTCCCTTAAAACCACCTTAATATTACAATTGTACACACCCTCAACACCAAAACTATTTGGGAAAAATTACACCGAACCTTACCAAACTTTACCTATTCTACTTATCCTTTAAAATTAAACAAAATTAAACACATTGAAATGGATGATTTGTAAAAAAAGCTAAAGTACATGTATTTTCCACCTGAAGAAAAGTTTTACTTACCCCATTGGTCTTATCCTTTCATAGGGATTTTGGGTATCTTACTCATTGTCGTATGTTTAATTGGTATTAAATGTCGTAAAAGAATCAAGAGTAGAATAATTGGGCTCTGGAATGCAAAGGGGGATAGTGGGGAATATAAGATGTCTGTACTGCCGACGTATGCAGCGGTCAAGACCCAAGGTGGTGACATTCCTACAGTATCCACTGCACCGCCTGCAGAGACTGAACCTACTGCGACCTTGCTACCTCAACAATCTCCAGAGACGCTCAGGATGACTGCTGAACACGGGCCTATCTATCCAAACCTACCAAGATTTGAACTGATTACAAGCCGGGCCTCATCTTTAATTGGGTCAGCTCCGACATCTATTACTGACTAAGGCAAATTAGGACATCTCCGGTTTACCGGACATGGGATGTATTGGGCACGTCTCATGTAAATCAACGGCCTTATTTTTATTTGACCTGATCTGGACTTGTATCAACGACCTGGACTTTCCTAAAGAACTTTCCGTGGGTATGTGCTACCTAACCCATAGCTAATAACTTTTAAATACTTGTTATAGCAAACTACAATCATGTATAGTGAAGCAGATGAGGGAAATGGAATATGTTAAACATTCCGATGTTGACGGAAGGATGAATTACCTTCTACTTTTTGTGTATAGTGTGTATAATCACAACCAGAGCCGATGAAATACCGATGATTCTAGAAGTATCCACTTTCTAGTATCACTTCGACGATGTTACATGTACCGATGACACCGACTACGACGAACCTACACCAGACCTGTGTTTCGTTTCCGATGATTCCGGAAGTGTCATACGCTATTCGATGAATTCTCCGATAATACCGGACGCTGAACTCTATACAGACTTTTCTGTGTAAAGAGACTGTTTTGTGTAAAGAGACTCTTTTGTGTATAGTGACTTTTTTGTGTAAAGAGACTCTTTTGTGTATCGAGACTGTGCTTAAAAAGTTGCAGTGTATTGAGCAACTTTTTACGGATGTGGTGGAGGTGTGTAACAAAATAGCCCTTGTTACATGTAATTATATAATCGAACACTGGTGATTGGACTTTATATTTACCTATTATTATATAATCGAACACTGGTGATTGGACTTTATATTTTACGTATCCTATAACTTTGACTATACTGATTGGACGTTACATATTATTCTTTGAACTATTGTGAATTGACTTATCATTTTATTTCAGAATCAGTATAGAATGCTTTCGTAAAGTAAATACCTTTATTTGATGTATATTCCATGTAAATTGAATCACGATAATTCTGTGTCCATCAAAGACTTTATTGCTTTAAAGGAAGGTCAGAGAGAGAGCCTATAGCTACCATGTTTACATATTTATGGGGTATATTGTTTTGAGGTGAGGATCCTTTAATGACCGTAATTAAATCCTTGCTGGTCAGTATGTCTCCAATTTGGACATTATGTTCCCGATTAGTACACAAATATCCTGAGGGGGTAAAGTTTGATGTAAACCAAACAATTACATACATCAATCTGCTAATTGAAGTCAATTAGTCGTTTGATCGGTTCATGTAGATGACAGTAATTGGTCACGATACAGTGACCCACCCCCTAGTAAATATCTGTCGCGACCTTGGTTGACCCTAAGTACACTGATTAGGGGCGGGTTCTTGACTGATCAGCTTGACGCCATCTTGGAGCATCATAGTAACAAGGTGGTGGCGCCCTCTTAAGGGGCTTTTTAACACCCACTGAACACTTGTATTACTTTGATAGTTGCTTTCCCCAAATAGTATAAAACTACTAACTTCTCGCAAGTTAGGTTAATTCCGACGCTCTTTCGAACTCTCACCATCTCTCTATGACTTCCCCGAATTGGGACTGTGTATTTAGTTTGCTTTTTGCCGAATAAAACCACTATACGATCACTTAAGACTTTTACTTAACGTGTACACTACTTACGTAAGATACGCGTGGTAGTGTTATACGGGTTATTCGGTCGGAACGACGGTACATGTAACCGGTTAAAAAATCAGTAATCGGTCAGTCGTATAAAATATATGTGTTGTATATTTTCACGCATTTTCATTACTAATACACCATTGCTTTTTTTTCGTCAGCTATTAATGAATAATATTTAAAATCACTATGGGTACTGTTACACTCATTATCTTGATCCTTTCAATGTGTTTATTTCCCTTTTCTTTCTTTTAACTTTACAACATTTTATTGCGTAGCAAATTGTTTTGTCTATAATAGATACACATATGTATAAGTAACTAAGACCATAATGGGTGTTCATTTCAAACGGTATATCTACAACTTTTTGAAAACTTTATTCGACCTTTGCTGATCCCCTTTAACTTGACAAATTGAACTGCTTACCAAATTGAGGGCAGGGAAGTTATTTCACAACTGTTTGCTCGTTGTTTTGGACTTTTTCTGAAATTTTTTTTTTATTAATAAATAAACAATTTTCATATATTTTAACTTAATTACATACAGAAGATCCCTGTAATTCTATCTGTGGCATTAAAGACGGTTGCAGTAAATTTAGCAAACAGAATAATATGCACATGCATTATGCTTTAAAAATTGGTTAATCCGTCGAAACGAAATGCGATTGACCAAGTAGCAACTTTGCAATCGATTGCCTTGCAGACTTTATTTACCCAAGTTGCCTTGGTCCAGGAAACACATTACTGCACGTTCATGTTCATGTATGAAACTGCGAGGTGTATGTGCAGGTGTGGTATCTTTGAATTTAAATTCATTATAAGTGGTGAATTAGACACCAGGCTGCAAGTTGCATGAATTAAATATGCATATTTAAGTTAATAACACAGCTTTTGTGGTGTACTTATATACAGATATACATTGTATCTTCACAAATAAGATACTTGCAGATTAAATTAAAACAATAAATAAGCAAATACAATTTATCAATTTTAAACGATATATACAAAGAAATGAAAATTAAGTTCTAATGCACAGTTAAATTTATACTTTGACGCATTAGTAAATCGTGAAGCACTATTAAAACTTTACGAAAGGCAAGAAGGTAGTTGTCATTACAATGTTATAATTTTTCTACTTAAAAATGAAACACGATAAGTTCATATATGGGACTCCTCGACAAATCTGTTTATGTGATATGGTACTCAGGTGACCGTTAAGGCCTCTTGTTTTATTTCATTAAAGTCCAAGTATTATTCATCAAAATTGTTTTATTAATGATGTAAGTGCATTTAACACATTAATTTAGATTATTGATTGGTCGCCGTTTCTTGGTGGAGACATTCAAATCAATCCAACATTTTTTCAATAGTTACAGCGTAAACGCATTGGTACCCGAGATCTGCTTTAAAAAGTATTGATTGTTATTGTCATTTTGCATCACTGAACACCCTTTCCAGAAGAATCCTTTCGTAAACACAATCTTTTATTCACGTCACTGTACATGTATAAACCTGCGAGCTTCATGTGTTGGTGCGGCACATATTTGTAATTCAGTTATTCATTTTCAGTGATGAAGTGGACAGCTGTATTTTTGGAACTGTAAATAGCATGAATTGAATAATTATGTATCTTTGAGTTTAAAGCATAGCCTTTGAAGTGTACTCGCATAAAGTTGTATCTTATCAAATAAAATAAAGATTTATTTAAAACAAATGAACATTAAAACCCTAAATATAGATTTTCAACGGTTCATAAATAGATGTAAAGTAATATCGATTTTATAAAAAACCCAGCTTGAATCAGGTGATTATGCACAGTCATCGATTTATAGTTGATTAGACTGATAAATAATTTCGTTGAATTTCATTTGAAATTTGATTGCTGCCCCCATTTCCATAGCAAGATTGTGTTAAGGTTGGAAAATGACACTTCAATGCTTATTTCATGGTTTATTACTAGTAATGAAAACGATTTTAAAAATATTACCACGGTAACCAAACGGACAGTTAAGAAAGGATTTCTTCACTTTATTAAAAATCGAAATGTTTATCATAAAATCTGTTTTACTCGTTAATTTAGCTTTGCAATAACGAATGTATCTTATTCAAATTATTCAAACATAAAATTTGTTCATAGCTAAAAAGAAATGGCATAGAAACTGATTTTTTTGTTATGGTATATTCAATAAGTAAGAATTTATGCGTTAGTTTTATACTAAAAAGAATGCAATTGCAAGAACACCTTTGTTTTGTATACGTGGAAACATTGCATGCATTGGTCGTACGTCATTAGTTAACATATGCCTATTTAAAGTATTTTGTCCGAAGCTACCATGCATTATTCGTACTTTTTTTGGTGTGTACAATCTTAAAATGAACACACATTGTGAAATATATCACTAAGTGATATAAACAGTAATAAACATAATTAAAGTAGCATACAACTCATTCCAAAGAAATCTTAATATAAAATACAGGTAGATCGTAAACAATCTGCACAGAAAAAGTATATTAAACTGGGATGAGTTATTTTGTATTTATTTAGTTTATTGCATGTACTTTTAATATACAAAAACTTAAATAATCAGGAAATGCTTTTATTAAGAGCATTTAGAAATTGTGTTACTAATAAGAAGAATGAACTGTGTGAACTCATTGAATCATTTTTAAAAAATGCCTAGTCCTATACCCATTAAAAATACAAATGCATGCAGTTTTAATATTGTAAGTATTTACATATTATGCTCTACCTAAAGGACTAAGTCAAGAACCCTTTAATACATAGTGATTGGTAGTAGTAGTAGGAATAAAAATATATCCCACCTAATTGACTTTATGAAGTGATCAATAACCATGCTAAATTATAATCAAATCAGTATGACCTGGTAAATATTAGGTATACACACATTTTCAATCTTCCTGTAGACACACAGTTAAGCATCCGTCCCTCGAGGAATCTGACAGCAATTGTTCTACATGATTTTGTTTTTTTTTTGCATGAACCTCGTTTAACAGTGAATAAATCTTTGAGAATATTAACATTGTTTTGTAATTTTTGTTTGATAATGTATGTGATGATTTAAACTACAGAAATCTAAGCTAAAACACGTAAAAGTTACTATGGTCGCAGTGCCTTTTTATTTTGCTGCACTTTTAAAGGGGCATGGTCACGATTTTGGTCAAATGTAATTTTTCTGTTTTTATCATTTGCAATGCTTTAGGAATGCATTTCTAATGATCACATCAAATTTGGGTGTCAGTCGTTGAGTTTTAAGCAAGATACAGGACTCACAAATCTGTGTCTTGTAAACAAGGCTCGTGCCCTGTATTTGTTTACATAAGTTCTATATACCAGTAAAAATCTTTTTATAGCTGGTTTGTCTATCTTATTATTCATTTAAAGCATAAATACACAGTACCTAACGATTAACACATTTCTTTTAGGTCTAAAACTGGAATTTTCACTTCAACATTCGAAATGTAAACAAACGCTTTGTTTACATAGCAAAGAATTGTAAGCACTGTAACTCGCTTATAACTCATCAAATGACACTCAAATTTTGGTTCCCTATTAAAATTGCATTACTAAAGCATTGTAAACATTAAAATCGAAAAAATAATTTTTGACCAAAATCGTGACCATGCCCCTTTAAGACAACTCAAAGTTTTTACAGATTAAGAAAGAATGGATAAAAAGAGTACCGGTTTTAAGCTTAGCAATTGCCATGTTTTCAAATTCTTTCAAATGTTGTATGATTTTTAGTGAATGATAAAGACAAATTATCAAAAGACAAACGTAAGATGTTTAACATCATTTGTGATTTAAGTACGTTAGATGATCTATCAAGCGTCTCCAAATTTCAAAAGTATGTCTAAGATTCCTTTTGTGAAGCTAAGAGTAGGGTTTGCTGTGTCTTTCTATTGCTTTGTGGTTGTTATTTTAATATGGTAAACGTGTGTTAAAATATTTTTCAAGCAGTTCAAGAATAAAGGTGTTGTTTATAGAGTTAACAATTTTTACTTGTAGAGCCAAATAACAGAGAGTTAAGATAGCGATGGCAGCAGGTAGAAATACAAGTACGTATTGTTTTGCCTCGGACTAGAATGTCTCGACGTCATTGGATGAATCGCGTCACGTGGTTGCCTCATAAATTTCTTTACAGGGCAAGCGTCAAAATTTAAACGGCAACATGGCGGACGTAACGTTATTTGAGCTAATTTTTTACACAAACGTTCAACCATACCTTTAATTTTTAAGCCCCAAAATATTTAGAGTGCCCTTTGCCCGTGACGTAATATTATGATCCAACAATAGCACTCATATTTTTATATTTTCATAATGCACAAACAACTGACGAGGAAGGTAAAAAATTAGAGAATTAGGCCTATGAATTTAATCGTTATATATTATCTTTTGTTTGTTTACATATCAAACTGCAGGTCCTTGACAAAACAAAACACTTATTAGGTTCGTTACTGACTGTTTACAGAAATTTGTGGTGTCGGTAAAGTCCATAGAAGGCTCGGCTCCGCCTCGCCTTCTATGGACTTTACCGACCCCACAAATTTCTGTAAACAGTCAAAAACGAACCTAATAAGTAATATTATACATTGATCAACACTTTGACGATAGTTGGAAAGTAATCTACCAGCTATAACAATGATTGCAAAACATTGAATAGAGCAAATACACATTGCACTCGTTACATTCAGATTTTTAGCGCATCTAAGCTTAAAGATCAAGTGATTTTCTTCTGATCACTTATTGTTCGGCGTCAGTCTGACCATCTGTCTGTATTTCAATCCTTCGGTACTTTTTGGGGTACAGTTTCGACGTCTTCTTTTCATAACCATTGGGCGGATTTCAGCAAAACTTGGCACAAAGACGTATTGTATTGGCTTTAGGGGATTCAAGTTTATTAAAATGAAGCGTTGCGCCCTGTTTTAAAAATAATAAAATAAGAATGATTTAAAAGTCTGTATTTTTCAAACATCTTTTACTCAGAAACTTTTACACAAGAATGTATCGAGAAAAATCTTTTTTTCCTCTGCTAGTGTAGATTTAAGGTACCTCAGTACATCTAGACTTCTACTTTTAAAGACACTACGTCTCAAGATGGCGATTTAAACGTTTTGTCAAACTGTTTTTAAATTTATTGTTCGATTGGGTTGCTTAACATCGTAGCTCAGTGGTCAAAATATTGGGCTTCTAGGGCTCGTTTCATTAAGGGCCGTACGTTCAGACTTAGCGTTGTGCCTGTGTAAATACGGGATCCGTTCGAATATTTGCGTTTCATTAAAGAGTGCATCTTTACGTCCGACTAAAAGTTAAGCCAAATTTTTACGTCCACTCATAGGTAGGCGTAAGTTCGGACGTAAACATAAGTAAGACTATATATTATAAAACGAATATTGTATTTTATCACTAATTCGATTTAAGTTACATATTGTCACATTCAGATACTGAGAAAGAACGAGAGTGAGAGAGAGAGAGAGAGAGAGAGAGAGACAGAGAAAGAGAGAGATGTCTTTCTTAGTGTTAAATACTTGTACAAAAAAAATTAAAGGATGATATGCTGTATATAATTACTCTCTGGGGCCCTCTCTTTATACATTAAATAATGTGAAATCTACATCAATTTTGATAGTGTTTTCAAACACGAGTAAATAAAAACGAGACCGTTAAAACAGTTTCCATAGGTACCGCTTCGACAAAGCTTCCGGTTGCATATACATTTTGATTACATGACATAGCGATTAGCGTTAATGATAACCACTTTATAATAACTATTTAAAAAACGATGTAGCTTATTTTCAATTGTGTTATATTTGACACGTTGTCGCGAAGAATAATAAGATCGGCCAGTTGACGCATGCGCAATTTTGATCTTAGAATCTGCAATCCGAAAAAGGCTTCTTTTTATATAGTGTTTTTAAGCATTGTCAAATCTTGAAACATGATATTTTAGTAAGTTTCACAATATTTTAGACGAATTTAATATTTATCGGTTTTGAAAGATACACAAGAACTGTTCCTCAGGTGAGAGATGTCGTCCATGGGCAACTTGTATGAAGGTTGCCAGTATACACATTTTTATTGGAAGGAACGTATTTAAACGTACTTTAATGTGATTCCTTCTATAGAAATAATGAATTTTACACGGATTGATTTAATTTACCTCTTTTACAATCATGTCCTCATCTTCTTTTAACACAGACGATAGAGCATATGTATGAGACAGTTCTGAATCACACGGGAGATTGGGCTAGAGCGAGAACAACTCATTTAGTCTGCAAGATAGAAGGTGACAATGTCCCTATAGTAAAAACAAACGATCCATGGAGCGCCGGAAATGTACACGCTGAGAAGTTATTGATAGATGACTTGGAGAGGAACAACACAGTGAATGAAACCAACGGCTCCTCTGGTGCCGACCCTGATCTTTTAGAAGACCTTAAAAAAACGTCGTTAGATGAATCGAAAAAAAAATGCAACGATAAAGAAACCAACCGCCCATATCTGTTGAATATAACGGTATACATAAACAATTCCCCTTGCTCTGATGAATATCATAATTGTACGGATAAATTGATAAAATTTTTGGATAGATACTGAGGAGTTAAGTTGAATTTGTATGTCACCAGCTTGTACAACATTCGTCGCGAGACTTGCAGAAACGAAGGTCATTACAATAGAGTGGACGATAGGGTTTACAGGACAAACTATGTTGGGTTAAAAAATCTTATGCATCACGAACGCTGTGAGATCAGGGCATTCACTAAAAAAGACTGGGAAGACTTGTTTGGCATTGCAAATGTCTCACAGGCAGTCAGTGACCAGCTTCTTGGTAGATACGGCACCACCACAGCTGGCAATGATAGAAGTAGAGAAGAGGAGGATAAACGTATGCAGGGTGATCTGAACTATATCCATGCCAATTAATAACAAGGGCACCGCTAAGCGATGCATCCCCTCGCGACATGAATTATTGTGTGTAGGGATGCATTATTTAGCAATATATAGTTATGTTAATGATTAGACCACATTAAACTTACCCTCCATTACTGCAAAAACTACATTTTCTTTACCTGTACTAGATCTAAATCAAAAAAATATCAAGTTGTTGATTTGAACTGCTTACTTTCACTTTAGTTTCAAAGAAGTGAAGCAGAGGATAGATACCTCTTACTCAGAAATTTCGATTGATAACTCGTATACAAAATTAATGACATTGATTTAATTAAATAATAATTTGTAAAAGTATTCATGGTTTGGAAAGGCACATGCATTTTTTATTTGTTATTTCACAGAAGAGTGCAATCTATGATAATTTTTTTTAGTTTTGAACGAATTTTGTCATAATGTATGCCCCCCCCCGGCCGATGTAAATATATCCTAATTCGAATCCCTCTCGTCGTGGTCAGAGTAATGGTTAAGTATTGGGCTGAAATTGTTACCCCTTTCAACAAACAAGCTCAAATTATAATTAAACCATTCATTCATTACACCCTCTCCTATTCTTCCCAATACTCAAAACTAAACAAAACACAACATATTAACTTGTCATTATATTTAATTATCAACATAGCATTTGAAAAGCTGCATATACAAATTTATTACTACACAAAATTCATAAATTTGATGATTGATATCCACTCATAAAATACAAACATAGAATGAATATACTTTACTGCCCTTAATACATCATTATCATCATAAATCATCTTAACATATTAAATACTTGGAATACACAAAATTGCTCACAAAACCTATAAACAATCAACTCTCAATCATAAAGGTTTTAAGCTCATATTCTCCCCAAAACTAAAATATCTTATCCTGATCTCTACAAAAATGGTTTTAAATTTGAATCATCTCCAAATTTTAAGAATTTTCTCTCAGCGTCTCCTTCCCGAGATGCAACCCCTGCCAGTGCTGTCCCTATGACTCCCCTATCAGCAATCTTTGAAATTCTAGAGTATCTTTCGAAAGTGGATTTTGTAGCCCAACCGATATGGTTCATAATAACTCCAGAAGATTGATCCAACCCTGACAAAGCTAAGGATATTGTACAACCTGATCTTAAACTATGTGGAGTTTCCCCTTGATCCACACCTAACACTGCAAGGTAGTGTTTCAATCTAGTATAAACTACATACGAGGATAAAGGTGCATCCAAAATCTCCTTACCCGAACGGCTCAAAGGCCTGAACAAGTAACCCGAAGAAATGTCAATGCCTAATGACTTCACTCCTACAGCATATGTTTCTAAACCATGCACAGGACACACAGATTTATCATGAATTCTAAATATAGTAAACTGATTCACCTGACCGTTTGACAAAGTTTTTCCTACCATATGAGAAAAAAGCAAACCTTCATTATCTGGCAGACACTTCACCTCTTGAGCAATACATTGTCCTAAATCATTTGCTCGATCTCCTGCAAAAAACTGAATTTTGAAAAAAGCCTGATCCCTCAAGTAAATAAACCTCTTATCCGGCCCCAGACTTCCTGACTGCAGATTTTCATCAATATAACAACAAATAGCTTTTAATTTTGACAAAAATAAAGGTTTTGCCTGTTTTGGAACAATGTGTGCTATTGACTGCTCTTTTTTGATTGCCTTCAAATATTTCTTTACCATAGGGGCACATGCAGGATTACCCCCATTCAAATTCCTATCCCAATCTTTTCCCAACCCTAAATCCTCAAATACTGTTTTCAACTGACCGATTAAAGACTGAACTGTTCCAAAAGCTAATCTCTTTGGACATGAACATTCACTAACATCAGACATCTTCCCTAAATATCCACAATGAATATCATGAACCTTTGTTTTCCCTTTCTTATCTTTAAATATCAAAAACATTTGCACATGATACGGGGTAGTCTGCAAAATATCCACATAAAATTGTTCTCTGACGAACTTATTGAATTCTTTCCCTAAAGATGACAGTTTTTTAGCATAACTAGAATTATCTACCAAAGAATACAAATACTGGAGACGGTTTTCACTAAAATAATCAAAACTCTTCAAATTTCTTGTAAGTGAAGACCTTTCATCCTGTGTAACCTCCACCTACAACGAAAAAGATAACCTTCCTGCAATTAACTTCCACTTTAGACCTACCTTATCTAAAACAAAACCTTGTTTTGAAGGTAATTTTAGGACCCCTGTATCTCCCTTATTCCCAAGAACAATAAAAGACTCTACATATAACCAGAATAACGGCCACCATACTGGAGTGGGGACAATCTCAGGAACTACAACTGTGCACTTTCTAACCCTCTGACTCTCTAAGAATTTCAACAACACAGATATCAAACAAAATGGAGGAAAAACATATGGGTTGTCCTCTAAGGACACATCCTGTGAGAAGACATTAATCCCACTTGACAATGGAGATGGACCTTGTGTAAAATGCCTTAACTTCTCACCTCTCTCATTCAGCATCACATTTGAATCCAGAGCCATCAAATCTACCGAATGAGGGCCATATGCTAACTGAATCTCAGACCATGATTTTTCAGATAACTGACAATCCTGAAATGAAAGAGACCTAGAAGGCCCATCTGCCGCATTATCTCCTGATGGAATGAAATGCAACTTAAAATCTACATTATTTTTCTCTGTGAAAACAAAAATGCTCTTCATAATATTGTTAAACCTGACATCCTTACCTCCCTGATTTTCCCAAACATGAACCAGAGCCTTATTATCTACATATGCATCAACCCTGTGATTCTCTACCTGCTTACCCAAAGACAGCAAAGCATTCAAATAAGCATCTCCCTCTTTAAGATGGATAGGTCTTTTATCATCTATGCCCCAGAAATCTCCAAACGACTCTTTCTGACTAAAAACTAAAGCTCCCCACTTATAACCTGACGAATCTGTTGCTAAACTCATCTGTAAATGCCTTTCACTTCTCCAAGAAACAAAACCATTCCAGTTGTCTAAAAATTTCCAAAATTCAATCTCCTCTCTTAAAGCCCCTACCACCTCTACTCTCCTGGAATTTCTTTCCGCCATCCCAATAGCTCTATGAACCTCCCTAGAATAAAGCCTGGAAGCAGGAACGACTAAAACAAACGAAATACATTTCCCTGCAAACCGTTGAAGGGTTTTTATGTCTACACTATCCTCACTCAAAATGAAATCTCTCAACTCAGCAAACCTATTTCTCTTCTCCTCAGGGAGCAAAAATGCTAATTTCTGAGAGTCAATCAATAGACCTAAATACTTCAGAATTTTTGTCGGAATCAGAACACATTTTTCAAGAGCCAAAAAATACCCTAATCTTACTAACAACTGGCACACAATATAAATGCTTCTAAGTACTAGAAGTTTTTGATTCGTAAACAAAGACTTTCCATGCCACTCTGAAATCATACGGTCATCAATGTACTGAAGGCAAGGTACACCCAATCGCCTACAATAAGCTGTAGCAAAATAGCCTTATTTCTGATATATGTATGCACTCAACTTAAAACCAAATGGAACTGTATTATACACAAAAAACCAACCGCCAAATTGAAAACCAAAATAAGACTTTGACCTTTCACTAACCCTCACATGGTCATACCCAGACTTGTCATCTACAGATGCCATAAAATGATTCCTACCAACTAATCTTGGAACTTCCTTCAATGTATCAAGCTGAAAAGGCTTATCCATTACCCATTAATTCAAAAATCTTTCGTCGTGACAAAGTCTAGGTTTTGTATGTTCTACTGTAAGTGGAAGTATCAGATGAGGTGGAACACAATCCCCAACCTTACCCCAAACCAAAATTGTACCACTTTTAATCTTCTCAATAATAGTAGAAGAAATAAACCCCCCGAAATGTCTACAACTAGACGAGTTTGAAAAATATGCTTCAGGTGGGGTTGCATAATCATAATTTTTTCCCTTGAAATTTCCCTTAAATTTCCTAAAATAATGTTCTACATTAACCCCCTCTCTTAACCACTTTCTTGCTTCCTCATCCAAACCCATTCTCTCCCACTCATCCAAATGATTATGAATATTTCCTGCAACAAATTGTCTTGGATCTCTAAAATATATATCTTGTAAACCTACTTCTAAATCATTTTCAACAATACTCTCTGCTAACAAAACATTCTCTGGAGGCAGAACAAACTCTCCTCTGTAATTCACCCAACACTTAGAAATATCCAAATCTCTTCGAGGTATATCTAAAGGAGAAAATTCTAAAGCTTCTTTCTCCCACTCTGGAATATGAGGATGAAAATGAAACCTCTTACATCTCATGGACTCACTCTAAAACATAACAGAAATATTACAGAGAAGAGTTTATTCTACCCCCAGCCGCGTGAAATAATTCACTGAAAGGTTAGTACCTTTGGCAAGAGGTAAATAAACAACAAAATTTGGAAAACAAAGTCTTCTCATACAAATTTCCATAACTTTCCAACATTATTAAACATCTTATTCCTTTTTTATTTTTGGACATGCTGCAACAAAATGACCCTTTTCTTTACAAAAATAACATTTCCTTGGGTTAGAATTTTGACCATTTCGAGCTCTGTTACCCCCTCTCCCCTGCCCAAAACCTATGTAACCTGGCATTGGCATAGGAGGAACAAACCCCAAAGAGAAATTATTATACATTGGAGCTAGATAAGGAAAAGATGGAACATTACAAACATTGGTTTCCTTAACCTTCTCTTTCTCATTTTCTTTATCATATTTTTTTCCCTTAACCCATTCAGCAATGGCGGTAAAAATCTTTCTATCTTCACTAGACCCTATCAGTTTCAAACATAAGCCACACACATCCTCACTTTCTTCAAAACGCCTGCATGCCTGAAGAGCTTTATTAAAAAACTCTGCATCCTTATGCCCCTCACACTTTGCAACATCAACCAGCATCTCCAGTGATGCGATAAGAACATGTGACGGTGTCAACTTCGGTCGAGCTGCCAAAAGGCGTACCTGTCGGATTGCATCATCCACCTTCTGTTCTCCTGACTTAGACTTCAACACCGATACGTTCTGCTCCAATCCTTTCAGTCTATCTTCAAGATTGGCCGCACCATCCCCGTTACCAGTACAAGGACCTACATAAACCACAAACTCACTTCAATGCACTTTTATTCACAAAATCATCAGAATATAATTCAACATATAAACTTTACTTACCACTGCTACCAGCAGCAGATGGCGCTATCTCCGTCAAAACCTGACCCTTGGGTGCTCCCACATTATTTGCATGCAAAATTGAAAAATGCATAATCTTCCTAACCAAATCCACTGACTCCTCCTGACTCAGGATGATCAACAAAGACTGGATTGTCTCCCCTGTAAGTCTGTTGAATTCTACTTTCAACTCTTCCAACGAATATTTCTCTAATGGATGATCCTTCTTCAACCGTGCGAATGTATCTATCTGCATCCCAAGGTTGATTAGACTTCAATTCCATAATCACCGGCAACAAGCTCTTCCCCAATAATGAATGCTTTGGCTTCAACACCAAGGTCATCTACAACATAATTACACAAATTATTCCCACAATAAAAGTTTCAATATAAAATTATTTATAACAAAACCGCATACATAAACAGACATGTGCAGACCAAGTAAATGCGAACCCCATGCAGCCGGCTAAAACCGCGCATGAAAAACGTGCTACATAACACTGTACCTATAAGAATCGCTAGCCCCTTCTCAAACCTCTCTTAACACTATTAAACAAACACAAAGTTTGTAAAATTCACACACAAATAACAGAATAACACCCTGTATATCTACAAAAACTCTAATATGTATGTCCCAATATCAGTTAACAGAACTGACTACGTAAAATAGACACGTGCAC
This sequence comes from Magallana hongkongensis, assembly GCA_015776775.1. Classification (NCBI taxonomy): domain Eukaryota; kingdom Metazoa; phylum Mollusca; class Bivalvia; order Ostreida; family Ostreidae; genus Magallana; species Magallana hongkongensis. Next base: position 787,425 of record VIAA01000013.1, on the reverse strand, counting down.
GCCAAGTACATGCCAACACCCAGTTGGCTAAAACCGCGCATGAAAAACGTGCTACATAAAAATGTACCAATAAGATTCGATATCACGTTCTCAAACCTCTCATACTATTAAAAGCCAATATTAAACAAACACCAAGTTTGCAAAATGCTTACACACACAGAATAATAAACGCACACCCAGTACGTCTACAAAATTCTAATTACCAAATACGTAAAACAGACACGTTATGTACACCAAGTACATGCCAACACCCAGTTGGCTAAACCAAACGTGCTTCAGTAAAACTGTGACATAAAATCGCTAGCACGTTCTCAAATCTTTCATAAAAACTATTAAAAACAAACACTAAGTTTTTAAAATGCCTACATAAAACGCACCCCAAACACGTATGCAAAACTTAACTAAGTTATAAACAACCAATATATATATACTATATTTACAGTTTTACACACATAGAATGAAATTAACCAATAGCCAACGCATATAATAGGTTACAAATATAACATTACAGATAATTACCTCGAGAATTTAAAGGAAACTCCTGGCCAGCAAAAAGCAAGCAAAGCGTCCGCTCTGATCGATGCGTCTCACACGAATGATTATTCACTGACCACTTCTCGTGGGATTTGACTTACGATATATTTTTATCCAAGTTTTTGCATAAAAATTTGACCAATTAATATGACATTGCATTTGTTTTAATCTTTTACAATGAGGCATAATTGTGCAAAGGTTGAGGAAATTCTATTGGAAAGTTTTTTTTATAAATTTACTAGAAAATTGAAATGGAGTTCACACACACACGTACATACATACATATACACACACACATACGAACACACACACGCACGGTAGCGATGCTATATCCCATTGCGCGAGGGGATAAAAAAAACTAAATGGATTCTAAAAAATACGGAAAATTATGTATTCTAATAAGGGCCAGGGTTAGTATTCACTCGTTTCGAAATAAAATGGTGTAGAAAGAATACATGAAGAAAGTTTTCATGAAACTAACAATAGTAAGAAGTAATATTAGAATGGACAAGAAAAAATATCGACAACATGCGATATATTAACATCAGTGTAGCTATTCATAAAGTTTACAACTTAACATTTGTCCTTTCGCGTAAACAGTATCTTTTTCTTCAACCCTTTGTATGCTTATTGTTAGTAGGCGTAAAATTGTACATATGAATCTGCTTCTCACAACGCACACATTTATACTTTTACACAGTGGAAATAAAAATATTTATTCAATTATATGTTATATTATTCATTCTTAACGGTTTTATTTTCAATTTGTAATACAGGATGCTTTATTGGGGATAACATAATGATATGAGTGCCATTATGGTTTTTTTTAAAACAATAACTCGTGTTTCTCTTTTTCAGGTATTTTGATTTTTAAGTTTTTCATTATACAAAGCAACTCGAACTCTCACTAGTAGGCATATGGTTTTTTTCATATCTTATTTATAAAAAGAAAGGTATTTTTAAAAATCAAATCATACACAAGAAAATCTTTGTATTTACCTCATTAATCTAATATTACTACATAAAACAAAAAAGTCTAAATTATACCTAAAATAGAGAAATACATATAATTAAAAACCTAAAAAAAAAAAGATTTTTTTTTAAAATTTTGCTAAAATTGGAAAAAGCTGTTTGTACGATGAACAATTACCAATATAGAGTGTAAAGTAAAAAGGTTACCTAGTTTTCGAATTAAATATACGATCGGTTTGATGATGTCAACCAAGCCGGAACTATTGATAACTTATTAATTAGAAGGGACAAATTTTGCAGCGTGTTCTTTACACGTTTATTGTTAGCGAACACAACGAAATATACTAAACAATTTAAAATGAGTTTGAAATATAAACAATACACATTTATTGATTAACAAAACACTAAACTAAGTACTATATTCTTATGCTTTCGCATGGTTTGGGCCACGACAACATTTACATGTACGACAAAGCGATCTGTTCCAGGGACCATACAATAAACGTATACACTTTCTCGGTAACAGTGCCGTTCGAACTCTTAACATTGAGTTTCAGATTGACACACTGGTATCAAGTAGACCAATTTAAACTATCACTATAAAGGGTCGCCCAGTATCGGGTCGCCTCCGCATGTTTTAAGCGGCAGAAATACCATTAATAATGGTTATAAAAATACAAGTGCTATTAAGTTATCACATTTTATTTCATCAAAAGGACATCGAGATATTCGATGTCAATAAATTAAAAAATCTTAGTCAATGATCGTGTCCGTGTTCATGTGCATCACGTTAATGTTCAGTTGTAATTTCCAACGCCCAACTCACATTAATAAGCTTTCAACAAATCTTGCTACAGAGTAGAGAATATCATAAGCATTGCATGTTCTTTCTATTGTCGTTTCAGATTACAACTTTATTTCCAATATAAATATACAGCTTCGTAACTTATCATACGAGGGCGCATCAATTTTAAATGTTGCTGCTGCTTTTTTGGTGATTCCGACCCGCCGCTTTCATATAATATCTTATTTTGTTTTATAAATTAAACTTTGTTTTTTGATTTAAAAAGGCGTTAATAAATAAAAAGGAAAAATATCTTTTAAAGTTGTTTTTATTCGAATTATCAAAAAAAAGAATATGACCAGACTTTTTCATCAATAGTTGCAAGTATGTTTAAAATGTAAAATTAAGCTTTAAAAGTATTAAAAGCATGATTTAAGTACAATTGGATCGAAAAAAAATTATGATGCACACGTTAAGCTTGAAAATATAAGATTTTACAAAGTTCAATACAAGGGTCATGTTACCAAACATGTGGGGAAAAGGCAAACAATAGATTGAGCATTTTATTAATTTGGGTTATCTCTATTAGTCGATTTTAAGTCTGAATTATAACATTTGTATCCAAAGAATACAAGTAACAAGAATTTCTTTTCTTTTCAAAATTGCTACTTAATTACATTTAGTTAAGATTTGAACATTGTTTTTCCTGCGCATAGATTCCAGCTTCGTATAAAGTTTAAAGGTCTCACATAAGGAAATAATTTCACTATAATGTACTTTAGAACATAACCCACTCTTTGATCCAATCAGCAGTCGCTAAATATTCTATTAAGTGATAATTTTAATGGTTAAGAATTTCTGCAAGTTCACAGCAACGTCCCATTTCGATTGTCAGCTTAAAGAGCCGTAAAACAAAAGAGAGATAATATCTGACTGGCGCAGAACTTTTGATCAGCTGATGAAAAAGTAGGTTATGTTCTAAGTAAGTTACATCATATAAGGTACAATTTACACGATTAGGAAGGGGCGCAGTCGCTGTGCTCCCTCAACCCCTTCTTAATCGCGTAAATTTTACTTAATATGATCTAACTATTACATATAGCGTTAATTAAATTAATTGACTAGATATACTCTCAGCATTTTCATAATGAATGAAAAATTATAGTTAAATGCTTCAAGAAAAATTTAAGATCAGAAAAAAAAAACGCCTTATGGGGCCTCGAAGAGAGATATTTGATATCAAACATACCTACCCTCAAATACTCGTGGGTTTTACATGTTGACAAACAGACTCAACACTATCCAGGAAGTTGCATCATGGCGATGCGCATCTATAAATAGTTTTATTGAATCCAGTGTAACAATTCAACTTATTAAGTAATAATTTTCCTAGCCAATGAGTCCAAAATCAATACTGTAGGCCTAAAATAAGGCGCCAAAAAAGGAAGAAAGAAAAGAAATTGCCTCTATATATGAAACTACGACTGACTATTTCCTTACGTAAAACCTTAAAGTCAGTGAAAAGTTTACAGGGGTGTTTCACTAAGAAAGAGTGAACTGATTGCACATATTGCATACAGCACACTAGTACCGGAAGAGGATTTGTCTTTATTTTAATTCTTAATTCATAGTTTAATAATACTTACGCTAGTCAATAACGCAATTAGTATATCATACAAGATAAATAATCATGGTTATTCAATAATGATGTAAACAAATTAAAAACAAAACAAAAAAACTTGCAAATTATTAATATTTAACATTTTTAAAAATGTAGAAATAACAATGTAATAATATAATCAGGCATTGCTAAAGGGAGTTTGTTTTGGATCAGCCGATATGACCCCGCTCTCAGCTTTCCGATGCTCTTTATCTTGCAATTAAACAAGATAACTATCCAGACCTTGCTTACGAATAACTCGATTTGTTAATCTAGATGGAATTTTTAATCTGCGTATTCGTCTTTTAATTTTTAAAAAAAAACATTAGCCAATAAAATAAAAACTCATTGACGAACTATAAATTGATGTGTCCTTTTTTGCAACTTCGAAGCTACTTTACTAACCGATCGAATTTAATTTTTTTGGCTGCTCAGAATTTCTTCTGCACTCGGCCTATGATTGAAATGAACAGACCAAGAGCGCATGCTCAGGAATAGATAAAGTTTTAAGTCATGATGTGAAGATAAAAAAAATACCGAAATTTTGCCTTTTACTTGATTTCAGAGTTGCCATAATCTAGATATTTTGAGTATTCTCATGATGAATTCTTAATACGCATGTGTACATTGTTGACCAGGGCCGAGGACTACAGGCTGGGCTGCTCATGCGGACGCTTGGTCATAAATGGACCGCCGATGCTGGTCGGCTTCAAAGCTACTTCGTAATGAAGTCTTTGTGGATGTATGATTTAGCATAAATTCGTTTAAATCCACAAAAGCCAGCAGCGCAACTTTCATACTTATTTTTAATACGTTTTTATGTTACTACTTTGGATGGTTTGTCTTCTTTCTAGTAGATACTTATTTCGGTGTCTTTTTGATTAAAAAATAGTAAATTTTAAATTCTTAATGTAAATAAATATATAAATGTGAACAGTTATTTTTCACATTCACCATTTGTTTTGTGTATACTTTAAATTTATTTCTCGTTATTTTTTACAATTGATAATGTCATCTTCATAAAAAAAATTTGAACCTGTTTGATGTAATAATTCCTTGACAAATAATTTAGAACAGTATTTTTTTTTTAGCTCTGGGTCAATACCTACATGTATATTTGTTAAAAAAAGATAAACAAATTAAGGTAAAACCTAGGTATTTTTTTCAGATTGTGTGTTTAGGATCCGCATAGATTTTCATAAAATGATTGATAAAGAAAGTGAAAGTGATTGTTAAATAATGATAGCAAAGAGTTTCGATAACCAGTGAACATCGTACACGGCTCTATATAAGTACACATAAGAATGAATAATCGAATAATCAAATAATTGCGAGACTGTGCATATTTATTTGTACTGTAAAGAGATAACTATTCTACAAAAAAATGGACTTTAATTAAGTACACAGAAGAATGAATAATCAAATAATTGCGAGTCTGTGCATATTTATTTGTACTGTAAAGAGATAACTTATCTACAAAAAATGACTTTAATTAAGTACACAGAAGAATGAATAATCGAATAATCAAATAATTGCGAGACTGTGCATATTTATTCGTACTGTGAAGAGATAACTTATCTACATGGACTTTAATTGTAAACTTTAAGTTTTAAACCTTCATCTATAGCATATGACATACATGTATATAAACAATATAATCTTAATACGCTCACAAAAGTTGTCACAATCCATTGGCATTGTTAGAACAAACAAGGAGGTAAGCTGTTTTAATATCTTCTCTGTAATATTATTTCAAAGTCAATTTTTTGGACGAGAAAAGTTTGGTTTAAACAATGAATGACGTAATATGATTGGACAACACTGTGAAAAGGTTCGCTAACTCCAATGTGGGTCGCAATTACATGTATCAAATATCAGGTAGGCTTACACATCTGGTCGATCAAAAAAATTGTAAAAGATTGATAAAATATGGATTGCTGATATGATTGATATATATTTATGAATTGTACAATTGATTGTTGATGTGATGTTTGATTTTTTGTACAGTCTGCTCACCAATTTGGTGGCAGGTCGGTTGTTATAATGCATGTTTAATTTTAATAAAAAAAAAAGCCCTGACAAGAAAAAACCGCCAGTTGGTGTTCAGCTGTTGTCTTTAATAAACATTGTTTTTCTTAATAAAATAAATAAAATCAATTATTGAAATCAGGAAGATTACATCAACAAAGTATTTGATTGAAATAATTAATATTAAATATAACACACCTTTTGACAAGAGAACAGTTTTTTATTATAGTAATGAAGTGAAAAAAGGAGAAAGTTCACTCGCTTATTTTTTTAGAAAAAGTTTGAATCTCGGCGAAATATGACTACCTTCGTTACAGAGCGGTGAAAACAGATTTAGAGCACAGAGGAAATTTCAAAGGAAATCTCATCGCAGAATCAGACTCAAGAGCATAATATTTTTCTCGGACATTATAGAGTAGAATTACGGAAAAAAACAAAGAAACAGAAGGAGTTTAAATTTGACTATGTGAATGGACGACTAAACCTAAGTCCGAAAGGTCTATGATATTGCAACTGTGATTTAAATCGACATTTGTTAGAAAATTCAGACATGAACTATATTTGAGTTTTAAATACTTTGACAATTTGCGAATGTAATTTTCAGTGAGTAACGCTTTTTTACGATGTCGACCCATAAACATGGTCTTGCGTGATTTATTAGCAATAATCATCACAATTCATGTTATTATGTGGGGAAAATGAATTAATACAATTTCGTAGTACAAAATTAAGACAATTTTTTCTGCTCGAATTATATTTTTTCCATTATATACGATACTAGGTGTTTAAACGTAAATCGGTTAGTTTGAGTACACAAAAAAGTTACCCAGATTATTCATGCGCTTCTTTGACTATTGAATAAGTCAGTCTGATGGTATGCATGAATAACGGCGAATTGTTCAAATAGTGTTATATAAATGTAAAAGTTGCTGTATAGTGACTTATTCTCGCCCAATGTTTTTTTGTTTTGCCCTTCTACACTTTTTAATGATTTTGCCCCGTCGTCTTTGAAATCGCCCAAACAGAGTTGTGTTGTTTGAGAGATCATTTGAGATATTGGAAGTCACCCAGTGTCTTAGATGCAAGGGCAAAAGGGCCGAAAATAAAAAGGGTGCGAATATTTTTCTGTATATAGTATTTAAAATAAGTTTTTTGTTACTAATGTATTAAGGAAATACCTTGGTGTTTGTGATTTTTCTTCTGATCAGCATCAATCTATTAAATAGATAGAGGTTTGTTGTAGATCTTCATTAATTATAATGGCGGAATGTGGAGAAGGCGGAGGTATGTAATTTTTTTAATTACACAGTTTGATAATAATTGTAAAGTATTTATTGAGGTACATGTAACTGTCTCTGTAACGGAAAATTTCTTACCAGAAATACACATACTTTTCAAAAAAAAAGTGCAATTGCAATCAATATGAAGACAACTCAGAATTTAATTGATGATAGAAATATCTGATTTCCAACAATTGGTACAAGATTACTAACCAGTATACTAAAATCGATTAGAAAGTGCATTTGAAATATGGATGGGTTATTGCAAGTAAAACTTAAGATTGGTCGCTGCTCTTTTATGTGTGTAATTTAAGTAATTTCATCTTTTAAAGCTATATTTCCCGATTTTCAGGCCTTGTATACAAAATCAGCGTTCGTCAGCGTCAACTCATGATTAGGTGTATAAAAGAAAACATGGATTGTGACAAACGCACTGGGTTATTGATTAGGCACGCATTTTTTGAAAATAATATCTCCATTAGTTGTATTGATTTATATAATGAAATGCTTGTTAACTATCTCCAATCATTTGTATATTTTTTATTCTTCTTAAATAATCACTATCCACATATTATTACTTATTACGTTTGTTACTGACTGTTTACAGAGATTTGTGGGGTCGGTAAAGTCCATAGAAGGCGAGGCGGATACTGACTGTTTACAGAGATTTGTGGGGTCGGTAAAGTCCATAGAAGGCGAGGCGGAGCCGAGCCTTCTATGGACTTTACCGACGCCACAAATGTCTGTAAACAGTCAGTAACAAACCTAATAAGTGTTTTGTTTTGTCGAGGACCTACAGTTTGATATGTGAACAAACAAAAGATAATATATAACAATTAACTTCATAGCTTATTGATTTAATTCTCTAATTTTTTACCTTCCTCGTCAGTCGTTTGTGCAAACATGGATGCTATTGTAGGATCATAATATTACGTCACGGGCAAAGGGGGGTCACTCTAAATATTTTGGGGCTTAAAAATCAAAGGTATGGTTGAACGTTTGTGTAAAAAAAAAGCTCAAATAACGTTACGTTTGCCATGTTGCCGTATAAATTTTGAGGTTGCCGTGTAAAGAAATTTATAAGGCAATCACGTGACGTGATTCAACCAATGACGTTGAAACTTTCTAGTCCGAGGCATAACAAAGCTAGATTCAGAGATAAGAGAGGTCTCTGTTTAATACAGACCGTATTTTTTCTTTTAAACATAGCATAGATGAAACTAAACAGCCATTCAATGTATAGAGCGTTTTATTAGTCCCTTACCGGTTTCACTGGAGGGGACTATAGCTTTCCTCTGCGTCCGTCAGTCTGTCCGTCCGTCTGTCTGTCCCACTTCAGTTTTCCACACTTTTTTTCATTATGCGTTTGAGGAATAATATGAAATTTGCTGAACAGCTTCAATATGTTAAACTACAGATCAAATACACACTTTTGTAGCGTCTGGTTGACATATTTGCGAGAACACGAATTTTTTATGTTCCAATTTTTCAATGTTCGGGTACGTTATCCGGTTCGGTGTGTATCAAATACACGAGGAAAGTATGTTGTCAGTAATAATATCGTGCATTATTTGTACCGTTTCTTTTATTGTTTCTTACAAAAAAGTAAAATAGTGTCAAGCATTGTGTTGTACATTTAATCGACAGGGTGTTTTTTTTGTATTATTACAATCGGGTTCGTTATCGGGTTGGTCGGTTGATTCGGGGTATAGAAGACAGTAAGAAATCATATTCTGCATAACAGTGCATTGTTTTCACAGATTTCTACCAGCAAATACTAAATGGACTTAGCGAAATTACAGGAGATAAAATAAAGAGTATTATTCTACCCATTTTTATTTCATATCTATATATCAAGTATGTAGTTTGAATTTCCTCTGTTCTAAAGCATAACATCTCGTTTTTAATAGTTTTGAAATAGATGTATGCTTCGCAGCTTTCATAGAATAAAACGAACCGGTTGGGGACGTGTATTGCTTATGCAATACTCTCAGAATGCTTGACGCTTATATAAGGTTCTCCAAAATGTATGAGAAGGGAATGACCGCGTGGTATGTAGATATAAATGGTTCTGGACCCGGTTTAACGATATAATTATCCATATACTCGATTTGTAGCAAATAAAAAAGATATATCGAGCCGTTTCTCGCCTAAATTTTTATATGAATGTTCTCAATTACATACATTATTGCTCTTTTATAATCCAATTTTACCACATTAACTGGTTCAGCAGCGAAACCACTGCCACTTTTAACATCACGTTTAAACATTCGATATTTACAGTCACATGTAAATGATAAAATCCGAGACAATTAGAGTGCGATTTCATACAAAATGGCAGGCAAATCCATATAATAACAAAATGTCTTGGTACGAACCATTAAATGAATATCCTGTGGACTTAACTAAATATGCATGTTTAAAAAGGTTTTTAACGTATAAAAATATGCTTTCCCTGCAGATTGTTTATAACAGACTTAAAATCGATTCGAAGCAGATCCACTTCACGGCTCCTACATTCCATGTATATTGGACGAACTCTTACTGTGACCTGAGCGTAGCCTGGTCGCGATAAGAATATTCGTTCTTAAACCTCTCTGAAACTCATGTTTGTGAGTGCACCCTGCGGGTTAAAGGGGCATGGTCACGATTTTGGTCAAAAACTATTTATCTGATTTTAATGTTTACAATGCTTTATTAATACATTTTTGATAGGCAACCATAATTAAATAAGCGAGTTACAGAGCTTGAAATTCGTTGCTATGTAAACAGAGCGTGTGTTTACATTTTGAATGTTGAAGTAAAAATTCCAGTTTTAGACATAAAATGAATGTGTTAAACATTAGGAACTGTTTATTTAGGCTTTAAATGAATAAAAAGATAGACAAACCAGCTTGAAAAAGATTTTTAATGGTACATTGGACATATGTAATCAAAAACAGGGCACGAGCCTTGTTTACGCGACAAAGAATTGCAAGCCCTGTATCTTGCTAATAAATCTACGAGTGACTCTCAAATTTTATTTGATCATTAGATATGCACTCCTTAAGCACTGTAAATTCTAAAAACAGAAAAATAGAATTTGACAAAAATCGTGACCATGCCCCTTTAAGTGTTGAACACTTTAGTAGCAGTTACGTTCTCGACGGAGATAAAGGTGTTAGCATCCTCTCTCGCTAGATACAGCTTGACAGGTTGAACACATAGTGGGTTTCAGATAAGAGAAGTGTTTGCATCTTCTATAGGGTATCGGGCTCTTAGAGGTATTGGTATCCTCGGTTGAGCATTTGGTCTACAAGAAGTGTTGGTATCCTTTGTAGGGAACTGGGGTACACTAGGTGTTGAAACCTCTGTCAACTTGACAAGTTGTAAATTTTGAATTTACCGGGTGGCAGTAAGACATGCAGTAAATACAAAATTTACTGCAACTCGGTAAATTCAAAATTTACAACATGATACCTCTGCCGTTTAGACCCAGTAGTAGCGCAGATTACCTTGTTACTGTGAAGTTACCTTGTAAAGATTAACCACGTAGCATGGAGACCTTGTGCTGGGGCACTTGGTTTGGGTCACTTGGTTAGAGACATTGGTTTTGGCCACCGGTCTAATGCACCTAATTGACCAAGGTCTTGTACATACGTTGTATTTATCTTTGTTCTGTTTTCCGAGGTCTGGTTCTATGCAGGCCCTATCCCACAGTAACGTCTGACACGTTACGGTATTAATTGAATACTAAGATTCTTTTCATGAAGTTATTTTTTAAGCAAATTAAAACAAATCACGTATGTATATACTGATGTATCTGCGCATGTACACCAGAAAAGTAATCAAGAGAAACAGCATAGGGAAAATACATACTTTTGTTGACAAAATTAAATGGTGAAAATACTTGTTCGACGTTGAAATCCTTCCTATATGTTAACAATAATTACAAACAGATAACCATTTTCATACCTGAACAGACAGCCAATAAAATTTTATTATAAGCGTTTATAAAACCCTTTTCAAAAACCATTTGTTTAAAAGTATGCAGTGTCTCGATCCTCTATGTTATTGTGTTTTCGATTGGGTTAGCCTACTGCTAACCTGTCGACTACGTTATCGCGTCGACTTCTTGTTTACATACTGAGTAAGCTTGTGACATCACGTGATCATGTGATAGTGACTATTTCCAACTTGGGCATTTACAGTTCGTTCCGGTATTCAATACTTTACATGTATTTGAATAGAATGAAAACTTTATTGCTATGATTTAAGTAAAGATGCTTTTCAATTACGCGTACATGTATATAATCACTCATTCATGTAACATTTTGTATAACAAATAATATTTGACATATATGTATTATATTTTTATATTTCTAAATGTATGTCTTTATCATTCATTTAATCATTTATATTTCTAATTTTAATCTAGTTACAAACCGTGACAAGATAGATCATATGTATGAAACAGTTCTCAACCACACGTACAAAGGGTATTTGAAGAAAGACAAAGGTGATGCTACCGTAAACAATCCCAATCCCAATGATGCAGTAAAAAATCCCAAGGATTATGGGAAATGGAGAAAAGCCAAAACAACTCATTTGGTTTGCAAAATCGGTGCTGACGACCCCATATTAATTTCAAACACCTACGGGAGTGCAAAAGGTAATCACGCAGAGGAAAAAATGATACAGGAATTGATTAAAAAAAGCAAAGTGAAGGACTCCACCAAGTCCACCAACTCTTCTGGTCCTGAGTCCGACATCATCGACAAGCTAAATAAAATGGCAATCGAAGAACCGAAAAAAGAAAGCAAAACTGAGGAAACCAAGGCACTGACTATAACCATATTCATAAACAATTCCCCTTGCTCTCAATTTCCTCACAATTGCACCGGCGAATTGATCAAAATGTTGGACAACAACGATCAGGTTAACTTGATATTGTACGTCGCCAATTTGTACAATATTTGTCGGGAGTCTTGCAAAGTAGAATACCACAATGACTTTATAGGACAGAAAAATCACACAGATAACTACACAGGCTTGAGAAATCTTATGCTACACAAACGCTGCACTATCAAAGCGTTCAATAAGGATGTCTGGAAAAAGCTATTTGAAATGATGACTAAATTAGACGAACCTCTTGATGACTACGGCAATACAAAGGAGGGGGATGAAAGAAGTAGAAAGGATGAAGATGAACGTATTCAGACCGATTTGGATCATATCAGAAATAACCAATTATAAATATAACATTTTAATTTACGCACAATTGCGTATTCAGATATGATGTAAATTAACTGTAAGCAAATTTATTGACCAACTTTGTATACAATAAGCACAAGGAAATTTACTTTACTGTATTCGCCTTTTATCATAGATATTTACATTGAATTTCATTTTTTAAAATAATTTCAATAACTGATATTATACCGGTAAAATTAGTGCTTGTACATGCTTATTGTTTCCAATCCCTGCCTTTCTTTTCATTACATACATAATGCATATCTAGGCCTAAACAAACTTGTATATGTTTATCATAACGCACAAATTTACATGTATACGCTAATACAATAAAGTAAAACTATTTATGAGACTATTTGTAATAGCGTTCGTTTTTATTGGCTGGACGGTTTTTCTATTTTCCCTTTTAAAATATTTGTCATTTTCCACAATGACATAAAAGGGACATCTCTAAGGTTATAGTTTTTTGTCGGTTAACTTAAGGGTTTTGGTTTTCGAATTTTAAAATCTAGTTTTTAAATTTTGTATGCAATGGTCACTACCTAATAAGAACGACCCCTCCCCCCCCTTCCCCCCCCCCCCAACAAAAAATAAATAAATATTTTTTTTTTACAGCAATACAAATGTATAAGAATGTTTCCTCAATACTGTAGACTAAACAGCAAATCCTTTCTTAAATGTCGAGGGTATCAATTTTTAATATAACTGCTTTAAGGACCAAGATCTGTCCGTGCAAGTCCATGAAGTTTTTTTTCTACCTGTGAAGTTCAAATTAGATTGATTTAGACATGAAAGTCAACGTAATTGTATATAAAAATCAGTCTCGAGCTCATTTGAGTTATTTTTCTTTCATCTTTCAGTCGACTGAATGACAGTGCTTTACCCTGTGAAAAGTAAATATATTCATATTTTATCTGTTGGACATAATGAAGCTACATAGTTTAAATAGAATAATTGACAAACCGCGATTAAATTCAATGTAGCCCCCCCCCCCCCCCCCCGGGCCCCCCTTCATAGTTCACCGGCAGGGGACTTATTTAGTTAGCAATGCTTAGTGCCTCTGATGCTTCTTGATTGATTCAGCGCCTTCATTCAGTTATTGTTTTTCTTTCACATTCGACGCGTCTTACATCAATTCCTTCAATTGTCCCCGAATTTACGTTATAAATATTTTTTAAACAAAAAGAATCTATAGTGAATTCTAATGCTTCATCAATACTTCAGTGTTTTAATAGCGACTGGATCTCAATACAAACAATGCAATTAATATGCCTTATAAACGATTTAATAAGCTAAGGTTGAACGAAATCAAATAGTTCTTCCCTTGCACTTAAACTGTAATCGTGTTTAGCTAAATATTTAATTGTCGGGCGTAAAATCCTCTTTCAAGAGATTTGTGCAAACAGAAAAAAGAGTTGCACACTATTCTACATCATGTAACCATGTCAATAGAAAGTTCAAATAACACTACTACAAAGACTCTATTTATCAGGACACCATTGACATGAACTCTGATAAGAACCGCCACTATAACAAGGTATATTACGTGCTCATGCATGGAGACCGATAAAGACTACTAGTGGCAATGTGGTTTTTCATCTTTGATCAACATTTGAATTTTTGTGTAGTAGAAAAATACTGTTTGAATGTATCCGACAACTCGTCATGGATCTTAAGAAAACGAGCCAATGAAAAAGGTGAATAAGATGAATGTTGATCATTATTCAAGTTCCCATCTAATAATACAAATTAGTACTATACCAGAGATTTTACAAAAAATGTCTTTACCATTATAAAAAGTTTTCTCCTTTGTTATCTATTAAACACTTTGCATGCCTTTTGAAGGGGGGGGGGGGGGTGTTGTTATTGAAGACTCGATGCATCCAGGAAATCAAAAGATAGTGATTCTTAAGAAAGGTATTACCTTATTATTATTTCAAATCAAAAGTATTACAAACTATTTCCAATTATTTGTGGACATTGTTTCAATTTAATTACGAGGAAAATCTTTTCAGATCCCCAGTGACCTTGTCGTTGCAATAATGAATCGTTCTGCATCCGACCTTGCCGTCTTTTGTGATTGTTAAAGATGATACAAAAGGGCAAATGTGCTTTTGCGCAAAATAAGAAGTTTTCAACCAATTTTATAACTCATTGCGGCGTGAAAAGTTTGTTCACAGTTTGCCTCGATTGAAAAGTCAAATAATTTATTTTGAGTAAGAAGGTCAAAGGCAAACACTCGACCTGTGTAAAATACTTAGTAAAAATTGAAACACTTATAGTACAAACTATATCTCACAGGCATCATTTGTGACTAGAAGCAGAAAGAAAAGGAAAAGGGAAAGTGCAGAGACACCAAATAATATTAAGCCTATATGCAGTCTTCATTACGTATTGAACATGGATAATTTTTGTAAACTACAATATACAGTGTAAGAAAATGCGACAAAATGTTTGTTCCATAGCCGCCTCGGGCACGAAAAGAGCACCCAAAGCAGGCAAGTTACAACACTTACTTGTGTAATAACCCTACCTTGTTCCTTCGTTAGTATATCTTTTTTTTGGCCATTTGATATCATAGCAGGATAATATAAAGAAACAAAACCGTAGGAAAAGAAAATATTAATTGTCAACCTTTGATTGAACCTTCGGAAAATCGTGCAGGTAAATATAGTTTTAATAAATTTAGAATACTTATAAAAATAGTGAGTAATTGTGCATTTGCATATAAGTTAATTAATGATCGCAACTGTGTCACTAAGTAGCTCTACAGATAGTACAACCTTGTTCTTATGACAATTTCAGGCATTGCAACTAATCGAAAAAAAAAACAACTTATCGTAGGTGAACAGAATCTTTTTTGAATAAATAGATATATAAATATTTAAAATGCATTGACATCATTTAGTGCATGTTAATTAGCTAAAGACAGTTATATTTAAAAGATATATATATATATATATATATATATATATTTATATATATATATATATATATATATATATATATATATATATATATATAAATATATGTATATATATGACTTGTCTTTTACTAATGAAAATCTTGAGATCATATAGTTTTTGTAAACTAGAAATTATTTTAGGAACGGTAGGTACATCCATGTACATGTACATAACGTGAAAAAAACATGTATAGTTATAACCAGTGTAGGTACAACAAGGTATGTACTTACACCCTTATCAACATTAGTATGGACAATTAACGAAGAGTATGTTATTTACAATTTTAAACCGTGAAATATTAAGAAAATCGGCGAAGAAATTGATATTGAATAGAACTAAAGTATTCAGAATAATGTTTAAAATTGAAGCAGTTTTTAGAATATTATGCAATGTTTAAATAAAACAATTTGAAAGAAAATTATTAAAGTTTAAGCATTTTTAAAGACCTCAAATTTGTTTATTAAAAATGCATTTAATTTATTTACATTTAGGATGATGCCCGGCGAAATAGAAATAGGTAAGTTAATTTAAAAAAAAAATCACATCAATAAGAAATTATTTTAAATAATTGCAATATTCACTGCAAAGATGTTGTTTATATACATGCATCTTCAAGCTGGAAATAATTGAAAAATTATAACTAGTTAATGTACATGTCGATTTATGACAATCTCTTTTGAAATGTTATAATATCGACCAACTACATGAAATTACCGTCGCACTTATTGCAGCCTTCGTCAAGTCTTCATCAGTCCAACTTTCCACCGTAAATACATACACAACATAAGATATAGCTTTCAAGGTGTCAATATGTGTCGAAATAAGAAGTCTATCAAAAAAAGTAATTGCATGGTTCACCCAGCGACACAAATGGTAAATCATCATTTATATTAAAGGAGTAAAGATGAAGAAACTAAAATTAAATACATTTTAACTGTATGGTCATACTGTCCCTTCAGTAGGACCTGAACCCCTGTCTCATTAACCATAGTTTTTACAAATCTTATAGAGGACTTCGTGGATATCAGAATCATACATTTATTTTTTCTCAAATATACATAGGAATAGAGAAGAAGTATTTTAGAAGATTTAATACCTTTTCTCTCTATGGCAATATTGGCCGCATTCTAGGGCCATATATTTCACCAAAAATATGTAGGTAGGGAATTCGTGGAAATCAGAACTATGCAATTAATATTTTACAGAATGTTTGTGAAGAGAGAGCTATGAGTCAATACATTTTTGACTGTATGACCATATTGGCCCCTTCTCTGGGACATCAACCTTTGTTCCAGGGACCATGGCTTTTACAATTCTGGTAGAGGGGTGTATGGATTTAAATAGAATGCATTTTATTTTTGGCATCTCGGTGGTGACTACTCGTTTTTTTTGAATACTTTGACCCTCTGTGTTAGGGCGCATTATGTTTCGGTGTAATTGATAGTGTCTAGATGTGACTGTTTACTGATAGTGTAGTGGTGACTAAACATGTATCTGCTACATGTATACAGTGATTGCAACAATTTGCCAACAAACTTATTTATAAAACCGAGTCTGCAATATGTCAGAGGTTGATTATTTGTATTTCAAATCTTTGTTTTTTTTGCATTTTAATTAAAATAGTCGAAGGAGGCTTTAGCAAACTCTTTTAATACTTTAATTTTTTCCAAACTTTTCAAGATCAATTTTTACTTTGTCAGATGTCTTTTAACTTTCTTAAAATCTTTTTTTTATACAGATACACAACACCACGATTCCAAGATACGCCATATGTATGAGACAGTTCTGGATCACCGACATGGATGGAACAAGGCCATGACAACGTATCTAATCTGCAGGATCAATTCCGAAGACACCCCTTTGATAATACAAAACACACATGGCAACAAACATGCAGAGGAACTATTGCTAGATGAACTGAAACAAAGGGATAAATCGTTATTGACAACAATAACTATATATACAAATAATTCTCCTTGCTCAAACAAGGGTCACGACTGCGCCAGGAAGTTGATCAAGTTTCTCAATGAAAACACTCACGTTATTATGATATTTTATGTCACAAATTTGTACAAGATACGAAGGGTGTCTTGCAAAAGTGAAGAGCATTATTCTCTTGTTTCCCAATTCGACTTTAAAGCTAACTTTACTGGGCTAAAAGACATGATGACGCACGGCCGCTGCGTGGTCAGTGCATTCAGTTACGCTGTTTGGTTTGAGTTGTTAAACATTGCGCCTGTTTCAGAGGTATTCAAGTCGCAACTTCTAGCTAGATACAGAACTATATTGGACACGAATGACAGAAGTCGAGAAGAAGAGGATAATCGTATTAGATCAGATTTGGCGTATATTAGATAAATACCATTTGTCTTGCAATCGATTAATCTTTATGTTATACTTTATATTCATAACATATACTTTATATCATCCTTTGATTTCTTTGCAAGAGGACTTATTTGGAAATGTGGAGGACACAAGACTATTTTTATTTTGGATTATGTTGATTGTTAAGGCCTATATCTGATAAATGAAAGGAGTCTAAAGATTTCTGAAATTTTAATTGCAACAGCTTGGATATATATTAGGTGAAGTTGATTAAAAAAAATAACATAGTTACTACATGTCGTAATAGTCGTGTATAAATCCGTCATTTTCAATAAGCTATTGAAAGAAAGAGCTGCAAATCTCGGATTTTTTTTCTTTTTAAGTGCCCCATATAGCATTTAGATAAACCATTTTGTTTTGACCAAACACTTTCAGTACTGGAAGCAACAGACAATTATATATATCCATCTAGAGCCAGAATATTTTGATTAAAGTTTTGACATTACCAAAGCTCGAGGAAATAATCTTTGTTTTTGTTTTCTTGTGAAACATATGCAAACTGATCATTGTTAAAAATTAATTGTAATATAGACTAGATTTTATTTTCAAATTAGGGCAGCATGGAACGTGACATGTAACTATTATGATTATATTTCAACAGTATTAATACAAAATCAGTATAATGCAATGATAATATAAACAAATTAGAATTTTGCTCTATTCATTGCTCTAAAAAAAACTTAAACATGCATATCTGTATATTTTTTACAACGTAATGGTTATTAAAACAAGAAAAAACCCACATGTACAAAGTAAAAGTAGCTAGAGATAAAAAACGGTGATAACAAATAGTGTTACAAAATCAAAAGTCCAAAGGAAAAATACCAACTGAAGCAGAACAAACATGGACCTCTACAAAATTAAGGTAGGATCAGATGCCATGGAGGAGTGAGCTTCCTCTTCTGACCGGTCACACCCGCCGTAACAAGAGGCTGTGCTAAAAGACATTAATTGGTCTACCTAACTTAGAGCAACATTTTAATTATAGATGTATGAGTATTAAAATTGTTTATTTTAATAAATAAAGTTATTGTTATAAGATACATCTAACAATATACAATTAAAAGCTAGATCCACCTTTTTTTTACCCCTGTACATGTATCCTAAGGGCATTGCTTGATCATGAGTTGGTCAGTGGATATTTGTGATCTTGGTTTTTATTAGTTGTTTGTGTCAGGTTGAATTTGGTTGGTATATATATTTTGCTTTATGTGTTTTACCACAAGTTTGACAATCTTTTTCTGGACATTGACCAGAGGAGACATTATATTTATATTGACTCAAAATTGAATTCCGGACCAGAACTATTTTCTGGTAATTTAACTTAAATGTGCAATGGAATAGCGTTTTCTGTTTTTTAATGCAATTGGAAAAAAAGCCATGGGGATAATCAACCTTTATATTTTTCTATAATCTTTCTTAAGTATAAAACAGTGCGACATTTAAGTCCGGACATGACAAGGTCCGGGCTTTTCGCTACCATTTCCGTTGGACATAGCTTACTTTTGTTTATATATCTTGGTGGGACATTTTACTTTGATCCTATCATGTCAGCATGAATGTACATATTGCTGTAGTTTTCTTATAATTGTCTCTCAAATATCAAAATCCCATGGGATTTTGGTGGGATTTTTCATCCCATCTCAAACCCCACCAAAATCCCATGGGAGAAAAAAATCTTTGTGGGATATTAACTCCCGTGGGATTTTTTCTCCCATCTTTGGTGTTGATAGGATAATTAATCCTATAAAAGGCTTTTATAGGATTTAAAATCCTATGAATGACCATGTTGGGATATTTTATCCCAGAGGATAAAAAGTCCTCTATATACATCATCTTGATTGATTGTATGTTGGGGTTAACTAAACACTTATGATTCAATTGTCTGATCATATAGTCTAGTAAAACCAATATTCAAACAACCAATGTATTAATTTATTAGATAATGTCATTATATCCATCTAATGAATTACACATGCTAAATTATATGTACCATCAATAACATATTCTTTTTGAAATGACTTAATAGAGCTTATAACAATAAGATTTAACAAATTCTGAGAAAATAAATACCAAAAATTACCAATTCTATTGAATATTAATGAAAATATTTCTGTTTATGTAAACCTATAAACTCTTACTTTTCACTGCTGCAAGGAGACTCATTTTTGTTTTCAATTTTGATTTGATACTGTACATCAGGTGAACCGGCATGACCCAAGGAACAAGAATATATATGATTTATGGGCGGGGATCTCAACTGTTTTCAAGATATTTGGGCACTTCCTGTTCAAAGGGGGGGGGGGGGGGGTCATGACCGCCCTTGGGGCCCATGACCTATATACTATTTGATGCTCCTTGACACAAGGAACAAGAATTTATTTGGTTTAGGGGTGGGGATCTCAACCGTTTTCGAGATATTTGGACACTTCCTGTTCAATGGGGTACAGGACAACCCCAAGGGCCCATAACCTACATACGAACAAGAATATAAGTAGTTTGAGGTTGGGGATCTCATAGGAATTTAATGAGATATTTAAATTAGGGCACTTCCTGTTTCAGGGGTAGACGGAACCACCCCCATATGGCCATAACCTATATACCATATGATGCCCCATTGCACAAGGAACAAGAATTTATATGGTTTAGGGGTGAGGAGTCACGGTTTTTTAAATATTAAGTAATTTCCCAAACCTCGGGGTTGGGGAATATATATAGTCCCCAGAGATCATATCTATAATGTACCATGTATTGACCATAATTAACACTCAATATAGTTAGCATTTGAAAAATCCATGTCAATATCTTTAACGGTTTTCAAGTGATAACCATTTACAATATAGTGTATAATTTTCCCCTACGGATTCAGTGTTAGACCCCACCCCTATTTGACCCCCAAAACTATGGTTGCCCAACCCCAATTTAAAAACAAAAAATTTAAATTTTAAAACAGGGTATGCAGGCCTATCATATTCTAGATCTAGAGTTGTGTACAACTCTGTTCATGCAGCCATCTCTGAGAAAAGTGATGGACAAGTTCAGAGGCAAGAAAGAAGAAAAAGAAGAAACCGCTAGCTGTCAAAAACAATGTCTCCAAACTTCTTTTGGGAGACTTGATTACAAAAGGTACAATGTAAACAATTATTTTTATATACATACAGAAGGAGAGTTTATTAATACTCCCTCTTCGGTTACATGTGTAGAATGGCCACCACTTGAGTAAAATTTGGCCTACCCAGAAAGTTGGAATTTCCTATTCTGATGACAATTTATAGGCTTAAGTTAATTACTGAGATAAAAATAAATTAATACTTTTAAAACAGTTTTTATCAATTTAATCATTAAATTTATAGATCTGCAGTGAAGTTGCTCTCTGGTTTTATGAAATACCAATAAGAAACCTGACAAATTATAAACCCATTTTTTTTTTTAAAGAATATGTTTCTTTCAAATGTAATACAAATGTAATTACATGTAAACAAATGTAGTTATTATAGTATCAACCTTAAAAACCCAAGTGTATGTATCCTGTGCAAAAGTGATATTTAAGATGTTTTTACATTAGTTAAAAAATCATCTCCCTTCTTTCATTACGTATACATGTATGATATGTAAAGGTACACTTGACCTTCAAATAACATCTAGCTACTATAATTACGGTACTACTATTGAAACGAACAAGAATCAACATATCTTTGCCCTTTTATTGTATATATATATGCGTCAAAAATGTAGAAATACATGTAAAAATTGAACATTTTTCATGAAATTCTTATATATATATATCCATCTCCAGCGTAACCCTGGTGTGTTTTAATTTTATTTAAATTAAAGGTAGGTATATCATACTTGCAGGTCCTACTGTTTATCAAAAGGAGACTAGAAACCAGAATATATAAGATATTCACTAAATATGATTGTTAACTTCCATTTTCATGGAAACAAAAAAAAACACATGCAGGATGGCATGTCTAGTTGTGAATAAAAATGCTACAAATCATCCAATTTACCAAAAAAGAGCAATTTCTTAGCATTAGTGATGATTATTTCAAATATGTGTAAGAAATGACCCAAGAAAATTGCAACAAGTTTCATAATATTAGGTAAAATATTTCAAACTATAAATGCTTTTTCTGACAATCAAAATACGGGGAGTGTAATACATGTAAGAGTATTTCTAAGTGATTTGATGCTTTCATCATGGTAATATTATGTAGATGTATGTAGTACTGAATAAGGTTTCTTATTCAAGGAGGTTGAACAACAATTGATGTTTAAAAGATTAAGTTAATATGTTTTACTAAAGGAGAGCCCCATGAATCTGTGTTAAATAGAGGAGTGGGGAAATGGTAGGTTCACTTAAATGGCTATATTTTTCTTAAACCTCAATGGAATTGGCAATATGATGCATATTTTTTCTCAGAATTGCATAAGCTTTCTAATTTCATCTTTTCATAGAATTTTAGTGTAAATTAAAGAGAGCAAGTCAGACAGTTTTGAATAATAATGGGAGTAACTCCCTCCTAAATTATTATTTTTTTTTAAATAAAATATGTTTAAAGATATTAATTGTTCCTCTTGAGTTGGGAATTGTAACTTATTTTAAAAAAGTGTTCATCCCACAGGTACTTAATTAATACTAAGGAAGTTTTTGTCCCATGCTTTTCCTTTATGAAAAAAGTCATTGCCCCATGCCTGTTAAATGAACTGGGTCCCATCATTGTGATAAATTTAAGGTTCTCAAAAATTATAGCTAATACAGCCTCAAAATATTAGATTTGCTCATCTGACTTATATTGGAATCATTATTATATGATTGACATTTATTAGTCAAGATTGTTTTAAAATATTTACTGAATGGCGGATCAGAGGCTAGAACCCATTAATTTCTTAAATAACATTTATTTATCATGCAGTTGTATTATATTGGTCTCAGTGGTACTTTTATGGATATTGTGAGGTTATACTACAAACACTTAAATGTTTATTCAATAGTTATGTTACATATTAAATTTTTCCTAATACGCTACTCAACAATGCTCAATGAGCTTAAATAAAGCTCTGAATACATACCAGGTACATGTATTTTTAACCAGTGAACCCTAATGTTCAACAACTCTCTCTCTCTCTCTCTCTCTCTCTCTCTCTCTCTCTCTCTCTCTCTCTCTCTCTCTCCTAATGAATGATTTTGGTTTGTTTCAAAGTTAATTATGAACATAATTATATATACCGGGTATGTTCTAGCTCTTTCTCTCTCTCTGAAAGTTTTTGGCCATAGGTTTTAAAGGATTAATTCTGATTTTTAACTTGCAGTTACCTATATGTAGTACTTAATTATTTCTGATCGACTTCTTCTATTCATTGACAAGATGTTTTAGTAACTAAAAGCCTTGTATTTATGTTACTCATTATATTTACTGAAGTTGTTGTCTTTCTGGGCAGTCATATGGTATATCATGTACATAAATTGTTGTTTGACAATACACGTATTAAAATGTACATGTAGTAGTGTGACAAGGACTATTCATAAAAGCACAATGTCTATTCTAGATGATGTAGATATACTAGCTGGCAACCTATGAAAATATGCCCCCATGTACTTCATGTATATATTAACTCATTTTATTAGCAAACAGCCGTTAGAACATGAACTAAGATGGCAAATGGATATCTAGCACATTAAATACTCCTAAATTAAGAACATACAAACTATCAAAGGAAAATGTTTGCCTAGAAAATAACATCTCAATGAACATTCCTAAACATATTGTTAGCTAGATCAACAATGGCACAGTTTCGGTGTGGGGTATATAGTACTCCTAATACTACCCCTGAAAATAGAGACTGCACAATTTCAGGGTGAACTTGTCTAGACTCAGAGTGCACATGAAAACTCTGTAGACAAAATACATGTAGAGGACACATTCCAATTTCTTCTAAAATGAACTTAGATTACAATCTCAGAAAAAAAATATATCAAATTGTTATTTTTCCAAATAATCTCTCTAATTTCTCTAGTTTCTAAATTCAAACTCTCATTTGTAATTTTCCAAGACAAGCTGCAAATTTTATTCATTCTGCATTTTAATTAAGACGAATTAAGTTCTTGCCCATGCATAAAATCATAACTTAGTGTTAACAGTGACTTATCATAGGTCCAATGGGCAGGTGTTTGATTTATGTAATTGTATACTACTCAGTTGTAAAAGATACACATGTCACAATAATAAATGATTTACTTACTTACATATAACTTAATCATTCAACGGACTTATATAAAAATTGGTAAGACTATCTTAGATGACCAGCTCATTCAATTAAGTTATTCAAGTTTTTACAATCATCATATGGTATATGATATATATTACATCAAATTCATAATTTTTGGTAAAAATATGCTTTGCATAAAGACATTAATAATTGATAATTTTATACACATGTATAATATTTTTGGAAGAATATAACTTGACATATATTAGTTTACTTTGTAATAGGAGTAGTAAAATAATTTGACTATAACGACAGAAACGGGCCTTGAAAAAAGTCTCCCCCCTCCCCCCCCCCCCCCCCCCCCCAATGAGAGAATGCAACAGTGCACAGTCTATAATAGACATGATGCCAGACTATATAATGTTTTTTAAAATGTTGCCAATTGTACTAATGACAAAATTGAAATATGGATCTGTTCATATTACTTATAAATATTTCCTTAAAATGAAAACAATACAAGTGTAGTTACAAAACTGTATTTAAACTTTATCAATATAGATCAATGCATATATAGTTTTGTGAATGCAATGATTTGTATTACATTGACTATATATGATAATCTACTCTTTCAACATTTTATTACTTGCACATTCATTTTATTTATAATATCATTTTAATAACTTTTAAATATTGTGTTGAAGTCAATTACAAATAAGCTTTACATGTGCCAGCTGTGTACATGTAGCATTAAAAGTCTTTGTTGTGTTCATTATGAATTTCTCATAGATAAGTCAACTGACCAAGGAGACACATTCTGTGTATACCTAATTACTATCCTATTGTCCTAAAGCATCTACTAATTCACATGGCAGTATCTACAGGTGTCAGTCTGTGTATATTAATTAGCACCCTATTGTTCTACAAAGAATGGAGATATACACGTGTAAGACACGTGCGAGCAGATACCAGATTGAACAGAAACACGTGACACAGGTGAACTCGCTGTAGGCTAAAATTTGATGAAGAAAATAATTAAGAACATACATGTACTTACTGCTCATGATAGCAAAATTATTCCCCTCGTTTGTCTTCACTCCACTTCCGAGTTTTGGAAACTGGCTGTGAACCAGTTTATCAAGTTGCATGATAAAATGGAAATTTGGCACATACAAGGAGTGAATTGTGAATTGTGAATCTTTATATTAATTTTGGATTGTTTTTCATCCATTTTTAAGGTTCTGCGTTCTTATTTTTTTTTTTTTACTGGAAGTTCAGAAGCGAGAAATTTTTACCGAACACTTATCATTAAGGTCTTCCGTCTCTACGAAATCAAACACGGTTTTTATTACGTGAATGTAAACATTATTAACCAATTTTTATTCGTTACTATCAATAATAATGAATTTTTGAATTAATTAATCAGATAGCTTTTGGCATAAGATATTCATGTGGATCAATGCGACATATATCATTTTAAGTAAATTGGTACTTTTCTTGCCAGTGAGACACCAGCGTCCCTGGTTTTGCTAAGCCCGTTACAATGCCATCCCGAAACGAAGATTATTATATTCACATTTTGCCAATCAATACAAATGTGCGTAAGTTTTAAAACACTGTTAATTATCGGGCTTCTTAACATGTATTAAACGGGATGCCACAAATTTGGGCTGATCATTCAATTAAATTATTTCGTGTAAAACCAAATTAAATGCAATACATGCATGATTTTGAGAATCATTTTCAAGAATGAACAAGTGCTTCGGCTATAATAAAAAAAATATAATTGGTTTCTAATTAGAACATATAAATGATAACGAATTTCAAAGCTAATGCTAAGCTGAGTATCAAACCGGCAGTGACAAAACGCGTATCATTGACCGGACGGACCCCCTTGAAAATTTAAATTTACATAAAAAAATATCGAAAATATGCCTCTGACCTCCTGGCAAACTAAAATGTCACTCCGAACCCCCCCCCCCCCCCCCCACCTCCCCAAGGAAAAAAAAGCTGGATCGGTGCATTCCATGTCAGGCGGTGATATACATAAATGTCGCTGGTAGTACTATAAAACATCAAAAAGTAATTATTCAAATTTTGAATAAAGAACCATAACAAGGGGTGAAATACTCTATATTTTTAAGAATATATTATTCCGAAGAAAAAATTAGCTTTACTTTTATTGATTTTCAGTTTTTTTCCTTTTTTAAAAGATAGCCTTACCTTATATTTAAAAAAAAATGCTCGTACATTCAAAGCGCGAGTGGCGCAGTGGCTTCGCGGAGGGCGATGTAAGTAGCACTATTGTACTAACGTGGGATCAAATCACGCTCGCGGCACTGATTTTTCTCCAAAATTTCTTCATGACTAATACAAGTTTATAATTGAGAACACAATTAATCACAACTTGAGAGAAAACAAAAATCTAGACAGAAACACTGACTTGTGTGCTGTGTACACAATGACCTTCTCGATATACATGTACATGCATAACGACATGAATATTAAATATACACAGATAAACAAAGCAAATATATAGGAATTGGTGAATAATATATTTACTTATTCAGCATCACAAATAAAGCTCTATGAAATGGAGTATAAATTTTATGGAATGAATGCTAGCAGTTTTATATTATAGAAAATTATTTGTTGTACTTACATAATATAACTATAATTAAGGCGACATATTTAACATTATTTTATTAATTTGCTTATTCAACATGCGGAAGAGAGGTTATGAGATCAACAGGAAGTAATTACCTTAAAAAGCATTACAAAATAAATTCGATTTTGCAGTCAAAAATTTAAAAAAATTGATATAGCTCTGATGTTTTGACGTATCTAGTTATTTAAAGTATTGTAGCTTTAGAAATTTGTATCCGTAATTATTTTGTTACAATCAAGTTTCTTTTTAAAGGATTTTGGCTATTCTCGTCGGCTTTTTTACCGATGATTACGATATCTTAAATGCTTGCATGGACAGGTTGATGTTCATTATTCAGTTGTTGATTACATAATCTCCCTTCACACACGATTGACCTGAGACGATGGCACAGGTAAACTAACGAAGCTACTGCTCCAGACACGTGTGTGTCTGGGGTATGTATACACATGGTACACGAGTCTGGTGAACAAAGAGGAGGTTTCACACCTCTAGACTAGTAAATTGATTTGTGTATAATTAGCTACTCGATTATTGACAGCTAAAACAGAAATCAAATTAGACTGTGTAAAATAAGCATTCATTAGCTAATACACGGGTATAGTCCGTCAAACAGTGGTCAAAGAATCATGCATGAGACTATCAAAAAGAAACTAATGTTCAAAATATGCCTTAATTGTTACTTATCTTTTAAAAAATGACAAAACTCACAATTCAGCAATTTAAACCTTGTTTAAAAAATGCAATCAAGTAATAATGAAGTAATAATTTCGGAAGTAATTACGTCCCTGGTCTTAATTTCTTGTCCAATAAAGAACACCTTTCTTTCGAGCGCTATAGTCAGCAATTTAACTCCAAATAGCTTAATTAAATTGTTATACTGACACTGAATCATTATTAAAACTGAAAGAAACTTTAACATATCTTGACAAAGGATGCAAATAAGTGTAAAATAAAATTCCATTATCGTATTTTCAAAGAAGTTACGAGACACACTTCATCATGCGGCCATCTTGGACTTTCTCCTTGATCCGTTAATAATCCCTCGATTGTTTGTTAAAATGTGCATGCTATTTTGATTGTTATAAGTCCGAAATCAATATTAAAATGAATAATCGGGCAATATTGATGTAATTTCGGGCAGGTAGCATCGTTTTTGACCCCCCCCCCCCCAAAAAAAAAAAAAATTAAAAAACGATGCTACCTGCCTGAAATTACATCTCAGACTCATCCAAAAAATCTTGACAAGCAAACAAAAACAAGAGGCCCATGGGCCACATCGCTCACCTGAGGAACAATAGGTATGATAAAATCAGCTTAATGGAGTCATAATACAAACTATCTGGACAATGTACAATAATACATGTAGATCCTGTATAAATAAAATCCATTTTCCCCTGGATATTCTTATGTTTATAATCATTAGTCCCTTTTCTAACAAGATGATTTTATAGTCATATCATATGTTGAGTATTGCAGTTCTCAAAATGATCCTTAACAATAGTTTATATATTAGATATAAACGTACATCAAACTCTGAACCTTCTCGGGAGGCCAAAGAATTGTCCTGGGGCCAAAGTCTTAACAATTATAAAGAAACATCTGGCTGATTAGTTTCTGAGAAGATTTTTAAAGATTTACCCTATATATTCCTTTGTTAAATTTTGACCCCCCATTGTGGCCTCACCCTACCCCTGGGGATCATGATTCTCACAACTATGAATCTACACTACCTGAGGATGCTTTCACACAAGTTTCAGCTTTCCTGGCTGATTAGTTTCTGAGAAGAAGATTTTTAAAGATTTACTCTGTTTATTCCTATGTAAAACATCGACCTTCCATTTGGCCCAAACCTACCCCGAGGGTTATGATTTTCACAAAATTGAATCTACACTACCTGAGGATGCTTCCACACAAGTTTCAGCTTTCCTGGCTAATTAGTTTCTGAGAAGAAGATTTTTAAAGATTTACTCTATATATTCCTATTTTAAACTTCGATCCCCCATTGTAGCCCCACCCTACCCCCGGGGGTCATGATTTTCACAACTATGAATCTACACTACCTGAGGATGCTTTCACACAAGTTTCAGCTTTCCTGGCTGATTAGTTTCTGAGAAGAAGATTTTTTAAAGATTTACTCTATATATGCCTATGTTAAACTTCGATCCCCCATTGTGGCCTCACCGTACCCCGGGGGTCATGATTTTCACAACTTTGAATCTACACTACCTGAGGATGCTTCCACACAAGTTTCAGCTTTCCTGGCTAATTAGTTCCTGAGAAGAAGATTTTTAAAGATTTATTCTATATATTCCTATGTAAAACTTCGATCCTTCATTGTGGCCCCACCCTTACCTTCGGGGATCATGATTTTCACAAATTTGTATCTACATTACCTGATGATGCTTTCACACAAGTTTCAGCTTTCCTGGCTGATTAGTTTCTGAGGAGAAGATTTTTAAAGATTTACTCTATATATTCCTTTGTTAAACTTCGACCCCCCCCCCATTGTGGCCCCACCCTCAGGTGAGCTAAAAAGGTTAAGTTTACAATACAATAAGTTGTTAAAGTTGGTTTCTGGAAGAACAGACTTTGACAATTTTCTTAATAAATATTGACAATTTTTTTACTTTTTTAAGCTTTAGTTTTTAAGATCTGTGTACAAACATAGAATTGTGAGCAAATCTCTGTTTCTTGCTTATAATTCGAAGCTTAACACTCAAATATGGTTAGTAAATAGAAATTGTAAACAATTAAACACAAGAAACATGCACTACATGTATAACAAATAAAGAACACAATTTATTTTTTCGAAATGAATCATATATATACATGTATACTATATACCTACATATTTCCGTCAGCGATATCAAACTCTATTTAAACTGAATAAACTCGAAAAAATGCCGAGCATCTCAACAAAACCTATTGCATTAATCAACATGTACCATTACGCAAAAGATAATGCCGAATTACCGATAGAATGAATTGTATTTCAGTACCCCTACATCCGATTTTGCTTAATTTGCGCAGGTAAACAGTTAACTGTTTGATTTACCGAAGTCTCTGTTTGATTTGATACGTAAAAATCACGAAATACAGACGATAGTTTCCAGGTTACAAAGCATAATGAGAACAAAACGAAAATCAGAACAAGCTAACACCAACGTCATGTGTGAAAACTGTCAACGCATTGAAATATTTAGCCTCAATTTACTTCACAAAATCGGCACCAATATATTTTGTATGTTTCAAAATTTCCCTTCATACGCGAACTGTTGCACAACATGCAAATTCATCATAGTCAGATCGACCCTTTTTCGTATAATGTCATGGCTGCTTTAAACAAAGAACCTGGTTTTAGAAGTATGGAATCATTTTACCGGATGCCGAACCCGAAGCTATTAAGCTGATTGAAACACGCATTTCCTTTATTATTATTTTCGTAATAACTCAGATTTGAAACAGAATTACCACATAATTTTTGCAATTTATATTTTCCTTCCCATAAGGATAATTTATGCTAAACTAGGTTGAATTTGCCTCGGTAGTTCTTGAGAAGAAGATTTTTAAAAATGCACCCCCCTTTTTCTACAGTTTCAAGGTTTTCTCCGCTTTGAATACAGATCAAACTTTTATTTCTGCAATTTATATTCGCCCTCCTATAAGGATGCTTTGTGCCAAATTTGGCTGAAATTGGATAAGCGGTTTTAGAGAAGAAGTTCAAAATGTAAAAAGTTTACAGACGGACAGACGGACAGACGGACGGACAGACGGACGACGGACAAAATGTGATCAGAATAGCTCACTTGAGCTTTCAGCTCAGGTGAGCTAAAAAATAAAAAAAATAAAGGGGACATTGAAAATCTTCTATATCTTTATCCGTGGGGGAGGGCGGGAGCTGGCGTGGTATATATCTGTTACTTCAATTTCACTCTTAATTTCCTTAATTAATACTTACACACTCCCCCAAAAATGAGAGGGGGGGGGAGGCTCCATGATAATTAAATTTTTTATATGTGAACATGGTAAATGCAAGCCCCCCCCCCCCCCCGACTGATGCTTCGTGCCTGAATTTTATGTCTCATACGAGGAATAGACCCCCACGTCACCTTTTACAAAACATATAAATTTATCAATATCATTATTAATGTCATGAAAAAACATCCGAAAAATGTTTAAAAAATAGGTTTCTTATAACAATAGTGCCTTGATTGATTGTCAATTTGCTACATAGAATACACATGTGATGCAAAATGTGTCACAATTATTTGACTAAATTCATGAAGCAAACGTTAACAAGTTTCCGAATTCGGCATTTTTGTTCGATAAAATATGGGTTTAAACTCAAACAACAGTATATTTAGTCATTCAGTGTTGATAAGGAAATTAAAAAAA
Organism: Magallana hongkongensis; assembly: GCA_015776775.1. Lineage (NCBI taxonomy): Eukaryota > Metazoa > Mollusca > Bivalvia > Ostreida > Ostreidae > Magallana > Magallana hongkongensis. Next base: position 756,314 of record VIAA01000013.1, on the reverse strand, counting down.
AAATGTTCAGATATCGAAAAAGCAACGCAAGAAAACAAACAGTTATCATACGATATTCTTGTTTCTCATAATTATTATAGTAGTTGACCCCGTGACGCCACAGTTCAGCCGCGCCAAATCGGCTTGATTAAAAATCGTTCTGAAGGTGTGAAATCGTGTTTCCACCAAATATCTCGAAAAGTACTTATGCGACCGCAGTAAAATTTTCAGGATGTTTTTACACATAGATCTCCATTATATCAAAAATTGACCGCACTATACATGTAGGTAGTCTAGATACCGTTTGTCCCTGGTATACTTTAAAGCAGTACTTAAGCAAGCAAATAATGAGAGAGAGAGAGAGAGAGAGAGAGAGAGAGAGAGAGAGAGAGAGAGAGATTTCAAAAAATGAAACATTTGGAAAATGATTAATTCATTTATAATTTAATTTATAGGGAAATAATATTGTAACCAGTTAATTGAATTTTAAACAAAAATTTCACTTTTGTGTTATCTTAGAACCGTACATCGCGGATTTAATTACAGGTAACAAGTCTTAAACATCCGGGGATATAATTACATGTATATACAATACGAACCACCGAGGGGTAAGAATATTAATCAAGGTGACAGTCTGGCAATTTATAATTACGGGTTGATGTTTGCAACATTGCCACCTTTGGTCTTCTGTACTATGTATGTGCATGTATTTTTAAAATACACTTATTTGATCTACTGTTTGCAGGTAATATACACAAGTACAGAAACTCGCTCAAGCTGAGCTCGGTGCAACCAACCTATAGAAATAGCGTTTGTTAAATTTATTAAACTTAGCGACAATTTGAAGTCTTGTTACCTTCTTACATGTATCAAAACAACAACAATCACATTGGAAAAAAAAAACCAAACAGTCTCACTTTAATGACTTAATTAAACTACAAAACTTGATACAGTTATTTTAGCATGATTTTGAAGTCAATATAAAACATTTTTTTCCCAAATGTTATATTTTACTCTCTTTTATTTAAAAAAAATCCGTTCAATGGGTAACAATGCGGCGTAGACAATCGCCGTTATTGACGATGTGGTGATGTGGTTCTTGTTCTGTGCACCTGACTCCATGAAACATGATATGAGATTGTCTTAGTATTCCGAATTCTTTTAAAGGGGGGGGGGGGGGGGGGTATTTAACAATCGGGTTCGTAATTCAACATAATTATTACACTCCAAGATGGAAACTAGGAACATCATTGGGAACATTAGTCTGATCATCAGAGTTGAAAAATGACTACATGAAGTTTATGAGCATTAGATATGAAAAAACGTCATCATTGGGTAAACATTTGGTTGCTTACAATCTGCATAAGGTATTTTTTAAGCGTTGCATTAGTAATGCACAGCAACAAAGGTCATTCTTATCTGCTGAGGTAAAGAACCGCACCTGTTAAACGCTCACCATCTATACATCATTGTGCCAAATATTCATCTCTTTTCGGGATAGATTTTTTATACACTGATTTTAGGTGGGAAGTGCCTATGGTAATTACAAGAAAGAGCTATATAATATGTAATGAAATTATAAGTTCTTAAGAGATAGATAACAAGAAAGTCTAATTAGATGGATTAAAAATGAAGAACCAAATAATAACTATTAATTGAGGATTAGAATCTGCATTTTATAGCAAACATGCACCTACAGTATTTTGGAAAATCAACACAATACATTCTCACATGCCTTTAAAAGATTAATATCAGATGAAAACATGAAATGTTTGTACAGTTCTTGATCCAATCAATTACTATGAGACAGAGTTTAATGTTATGTGCAAATTAAGGTGAAATAACAAAAGAAAATAATTTATTATGAGAAATCATGAGAAAAATATCTGTGATATATGGGAACATTTATCCTATGTGAAAAATCATGGGATATATCCCATTTTCTTTATTTTGTGGGATTTTTTGTCCTATATGGGAGAATTAATCCCACCTTTTAACAATTATGGGATTTTTTCTCCCACATGGGACGATTTATCCCACAGTACTTTTTCTCCCATGGGATTTTGGTGGGGTTTGAGATGGGATGAAAAATCCCACCAAAATCCCATGGGATTTTGATATTTGAGAGACAATTATAAGAAAACTACAGCAATGTGTACATTCATGCTGACATGATAGGATCAAAGTAAAATGTCCCACTAAGATATATAAACAAAAGTAAGCTATGTCCAACGGAAATGGTAGCGAAAAGCCCGGACCTTGTCATGTCCGGACTTAAATGTCGCACTGTTATAATCTCGTACATTAGTTTTTATTTGGATTTTGTGCAGACGTCTTGGCCATGGGCTATTATGTTTCTTAAATATATTTAAAATCCACGATTTTGGTAATGGAATTTTGTGCTTCATATCTTACGCATGCATTTCTAAGGATACATACATTTCCTACGCGATACAACAATGTTTACACTTTGATCATTCACAAAATCGAACTGCACAATATGTGAATTAGATGAAAATCATATCTCTGATAATATGCATTACTTATTTCAAGAACTTAAAATTGTCAAAAATTGTTTCTTGAGTTCACACAATGACAAATGGCATTATGGAAGCGTCAGTGCATGTTGCAGATTAAATGAGAGAGGTGTTGAGATTTTGGGTATCCTTTTGCCACGAGTCGCACTGTAACTCAGATTCATGAAGTAGGGAGAAGAGGAAAACTTTTTTGAAAAGTTTAGACATATTTTTTGGATTTAGATGCTCGGATATCATCAGTGCAAAATAAGCTCCTCTTCCTTTTTTTACATGCGTTTGGTGTTCGTTCATTTGGGTCTAGTTTTCAATGTACTTGAAAACCTAGAACCACCTAGAATTCCTAGGTGGTTGTAGGTTTTTGCAAGGTGAGGGGGGTTACCACCAAGTTGCCATATAAAGGAATAGTCGATAGGGGTCTCTGATGGGCGAAATCTTGGAATACTGGATTAGTTTGCGTTGAAATTGAATCTCCATCGTTTAGAGTAGTCGTATGCTATTTCTAGCGTTCTTTGAAGACCGCTGGGCGAAAGTGCTATTAGAGAAATATCATCAGCCAAAGTTGGACTTGAGCTAGTTATGTCATTTTTGTCAACTCTTCACTCTGAATGTTTCTGCTTTGTTTGATTTTTTAAAATGATGGACTAAAACACGTAGCTAAATCGAAATTGGTAATTTAATAACAAAAATGACGATAAGCTTTATCATATATACAAATTATATACATGTAAAATATAAAAAAAACAACCAATGCTTAATACTTGAACATAGTTCAAATTTTCTCCTTTAAACTCTGTAATTATATACCAATGTGAATGGACTGATCTTGAAGCTCTAGTAGCAGATGGTTGATAAACACAAGGTATAAGAATGTAGAAAGAACTCCACCTTGCCCGACTCCTTGAGCTACAGGGAACCAGTCAGAGTACTACTGATTAGACACAACTGAACAGGATGTATTTACGTGGCAGCCGTCTATTAGAGTCCAAAGACGTCCCTTCAAGTCGAGTGTATGCAGTTTGGACGTGAGGCCGTGTCCCCAGACTGTATCGAGCGCTTTTTTGGGTGTCCAGGGAGGCGACGTAGGCAGGACTTCTATGTTCAATACAATGGTAAAGAGTCTTTTGTAGATTAAAGGAGGCAGATGTACACCCAAGTCTCTGCTGAAAACCTTGTTGTTGAAGATAAGGAAAGGTAGCAGATTTAGTTCTGTTTTGCAGCAGTTTTTCCAAGATTTTTAGGGAACACGGAAGTAAGGCAATGGGTCTGTAGCTGTCCGATGAGTTAAATGAACAGTGGTCAAGTGTCTTTAATTCGATTTTTATTTTCATGTATCAGAATATGTATCCACTCCGACCACTGTTCCTTGCATATTGCAAGTTTAAGCCAGTGTATTCGCCATTACGTAACCAGCCACCTGTTGACTTGCCAATGTTTGTTTAACAATTTTCGGTGCCAAAAGCATGCACTTTCTTGTCGGACTTTACAGTTAATTTGTGTATAGAAAGATATGCAATAATTATAAATTGATTAAAAACATTACTTGTCTACTATAGGCGCCGTTCCGCGGTAATCGGTTTGTATACTGATGGACACTGTTAAAAATAGACCGATCATTTAAACGACTTGATGAGGAAGATATACGACATACAGCCGTTTCTTCACAATGTTTATGTTACAATAATCAAAAAGTTGAATCAATATCAATTAAATATTTAACTTTGATTGCTGTTTTAGTTTAAATCCACAGACATACGTTAATACTTTTAAACGATTTGAATACATTCTCAACGCTTGCATATCGATGACTTTAAAATATCTTAATAATATATAATTCCTTTTTTTAGAGGATGCGTATAATGCACAGCAACAGTGACTTACACGCAACCTTTTGAGTGCATAAAGTACACAGATGTGTCTTAATTGTAGATATGTTTTATAATCATGTTTTAAAGCTTTATAGACAAAGACTGACTTACATCTAACTTATAAATATATCAAATTTATCATGAAACATTCTTATACAAGTTTCAGTCAAAATTTAAATTTGAAGGTGTTTAATTAAAATTAATAATTGTTAATTTCCTAATTTCTTAAATCCCGAGGTTTTATGGGATATAATTAGACTCTAATCTTGGACTTTTTTCCTATTCTTAATAATCTTACTTAACTAAGAAATATTTGATTCAGCTCATGCGTGGATCAAGAGGGCAGGGTCCCGGAACCCCCTGGAAATTTTAAATTTATAAATTTACATAGTAAATTATCAACTATAAGCCTCGGACCTTCCTGGCAAACATAAACCTTTATAACCCCGAAAAGTATGGATCCACGGATGTGGCTTAATGAGTTTAGCGATTGTGGGTCCAGACAGTTTGATTTATTAGAAGAAAAGAACGGTATACTGTGGTTTCATCAATATTCCTTGAATACTAATTTCGTGGATTTCGTTGTTGAGTTGATCCACGAAATTAAATGTTCACTGAAGTGCAATTTCTTTTAACAATTTGTATTGATAGGGTCGACCCATTGGCCACGAATTTACGTACCCTTGAAACTATATCAACGAAAACTGATACCCTTGAATATTAATGAAACCACAGCAGTGAAAAATACCAACTTGTTTTAGATAAACTAATTCTAGCACAATTTGAGATTTTTAAAGAATGAAATAAAACACATCTCTGACAATGCTGTCAAATCAGTAATTATATGGCTAGAATTTAGTTCTAAAGTCTCCGCTTTCAGTGAAACTATTCTACAAAGATGATGTTGACTGAAGCGATCGATATAGACTGGGCTCACGAGGTCGAATTCACTTTTACGTGTCTTCGGTCGATATCACTTGACATGGGTCCTTATAGTGACATAAATTTATGGTACAATGATGTCCATAATAGTTATATCATATAATCATCCGATTTGACAGTCATATTCTTAAAATAACTAGCAAAATTAGAGCATAAGCTAAACTCAGACAACCAGATTTGCTGAATTCTTTGTGTAATCATCCAAAACAGATCAAGGTCAGTTGACGGTAAAAACTCATTGTCCAGGAACATGATATGTCACGTGATTTTCTTACAACCAATGAAAATTACTAAAATAATTGTTCTATATTCCCGTTGTCTCAATAGAATGTTAAGTACAGGTGCCCTAGTAACTTGATCAAGACTGTAACAATAGCTCTCTCATACAGTACCGTATAGAATACGTTTATTCGTTGTAATCACAGCACATTTTGGCAGGTTTTGAGTGATCACAAGTAAACATTACATTATGTGTTATACTATTTTCGTTGAGAACAACGCAAAATATATTATTGCAAAATATTTCAAGAAATAGAGAGCAATTTAAAAGTTTACTGGGATATGAACTTGGTTGGTCACTTGAGCAAAAATATTTGATCACTTAATTAACATTGCTGTTATTACATATATTTACGTTTGAAAAAGGCATAATGTTCAGAATTACAATAAATCACAATAATTAAAAAAAATTGTTAGACCTATGATTGTCGTATCTCTTTTCTGGTTTGTCTTGGTTGATGTAATTATGTTATACTATTAAATTCAAGTCATGATGACAGGATGAGCCTGTGTTACACGTCCAACTGAATGATAGCTGAAATGCCGAATAATGTTAGGGATGAGTAAATATCACAGCTACGTTTCATTGCACATACAAATTATCTGTTAAAAGGACTTGGACACGATTTGAGATCAAAAATTGTATTTTCTTTTTTTTATGTATAAAATGGTTAACTGGGGTATTTTAAATGATTGACCAAAATTTTAAATGTCAAAGTTACAAGTGAGATACTAGGGTGAGAATTGGATGTTTTGTAAACAGAGCTCGTGTCTTGTAGTTGTGTATAAAAAAAATGTAATGTAGAGAATTACTATTTCTTAGACAAAATGACTTGTAAAAACAATTTCAACTAATTCAGTATCTTCCTAAATACTATATTTTCAACAAAAGAAAGATTTATTTGATTGAAACTTGCACCAATACAACACATATTTAAACAAGAGGCCCATGGGCCACATCGCTCACCTGAGGAACAATAGGTATGATAAAATCAGCTCAATGGAGTCATAATACAAACTATCTGGACAATATACAATAATTCATGTAAATCCTGTATAAATAAAATCTATTTTCCCCTGGATATTCTTATGTTTATAATCATTAGTCCCTTTTCTAACAGGATGATTTTATAGTCATATCATGTGTTGAGTATTGCAGTTCTCAAAAAGATCCCTAACAATAGTTTATATATGGGATATAAACGTACAGTAAACTCTCAACCTTCTCGTGAGGCCAAAGAATTGTCCTGGGGCCAAAGTCTTAACAATTATAAAGAATCATCTGGCTGAGAAGATTTTTAAAGATTTACCCTATAAATTCCTTTGTTAAACTTTGACCCCCCCATTGTGGCCCCACCCTACCCCTGGGGATCATTATTTTCACAACTTTGAATCTACACTACGTGAGGATGCTTTCACACAAGTTCCAGCTTTCCTGGCTGATTAGTTTCTGAGAAGAAGATTTTTAAAGATGACTCTGTTTATTCCTATGTAAACCATCGACCTCCCATTGTGGCCCAAACCTACCCCCAGGGGTCATGCTTTTCACAAATTTGAATCTACACTAACTGAGGATGCTTCCACACAAGTTTTAGCTTTTCTGGCTAATTAGTTTCTGAGAAGAAGATTTTTAAAGATTTACTGTATATAATCATATGTTTAACTTCAATCCCCCATTGTGGCCCCAACCTACCCCCAGGGGTCATGATTTTCACAACTTTGAATCTTCACTCCCTGAGGATGCTGCCACACAAGTTCCAGCTTTGCCTTCGAATTAGTTACTGAGAAGAAGATTTTTAAAGATTTACTGTATATATTCCTATGTTAAACTTCGATCCCCCATTGTGGCCCAACCCTACCCCCGGGGGTCATGATTTTTACAACTTTGAATTTACACTACCTGAGGATGCATCCACACAAGTGTCAGCTTTCCTGGCTGATTAGTTTCTGAGAAGAAGATTTTTAAAGATTAACTGTGTATATTCCTATGTAAAACGTCGATCTCCCATTGTGGCCCAAACCTACCCCCGGGGGTCATGATTTTCATAAATTTGAATTTTCACTACATAAGGATGCATCCACACAAGTGTCAGCTTTCCTGGCCAATTAGTTTCTGAGAAGAAGATTTTTAAAGATTTACTTTTTATATTCATATGTTAAACTTCGACCCTCCATTGTGGCCCCACCCTATCCCCAGGGGTCATGATTTTCACATCTTTGAATCTACACTACCTGAGGATGCTTCCACACAAGTTTCAGCTTTCCTGGCCGATTAGTTTCTGAGAAGAGGATTTCTAAAGATTTACTCTATATATTCATTTGTTAAACTTCGACCCCCCCATTGTGGCCCCATTCTCAGGTGAGCTAAAAAGGTTAAGTTTACAATTCAATAAGTTGGTTTCTGGAAGAACAGATTTTGAAAATTTTCGTAATAAATATTGACAATTTTTTTACTTTTTAAAGCGCTAAGCATAGCTCAGCCCTTTATTGTCGTTAGACTTCAACTTCCGGTGCATCGAATAACCGCCCCCTCTAAGCAAAAGTATACATCATTTAAACTGGTTAGGGAACCAGTTTCAGGGGTTTATGCACATAACTGCACGGGCTATTGTGAATCTAATTTACGGGTTATTGTGAAATTAATGTACGGGGCTTACATACATCATTGCAGGGACTGTCATGCAGTGATGAGGAAATTTAGTGCTTATACAGAAGCTGAAATGCTATATACATATATCTGTTATGTACATACAGAAGCTGGGTTAGCGCTTTTCAGTACTATCAGTACTTTGATTTAATATTTAGTTTTTAAGATCTGTGTACAAACATAGAATTGTTAGCAAATCTCTGTATCTTGCTTATAATTCGAAGCAAACACTCAAAAATGGTTAGTAAATAGAAACATGCACTACATGTATAACAAATAAAGAACACAATTTATTTTTTCGAAATGAATCATATATATACATGTATATACCTACATATTTCCGTAAGCGATATCAAACTCTATTTAAACTGAATCAACTAGAGAAAATGCCGAGCATCTCAACAAAAACCTATTGCATTAATCTACCATTACGCAAAAAATAATGCCGAATTACCGATAGAATGAATTGTATTTCAGTACTCCTACATCAGATTTTGCTTAATTTGCGCAGGTAAACAGTTAACGTAACTGTTTGATTTACCGAAGTCTCTGTTTGATTTGATACGTAAAAATCACGAAATACAGACGACAGTTTCCAGGTTACAAAGCATAAATAATGAAAACGAAACGAAAATCAGAACAAGCTAACATCAACGTCATGTGTGAAAACTGTCAACGCATTGAAATATTTAGCCTCAATTTTCTTCACAAAATCGGCACCAATATATTTTTCATGTTTCAAAAATTTCCCTTCAGACGCGAACTGTTGCACAACAAGCAAATTCATCATAGTCAGATCGACCCTTTTTCGTATAATGTCATGGCTGCTTTAAACAAAGAACCTCGTTTTAGAAGTATGGAATACGAGTCTTGGTAAAATGGGTAAGCAAAACCGGGCCGTGGCAAAATAAAAGCCGGGGCAGATCGGCAATCGTCAATTCCAAATACGCATTATTTTGCAGCAATATTTACAGCAAATACAAATATACTGGTCCATCAAATATCCTGAAATTTTAATGAGATTGGCAGATTAATAACTGCTTATCTTTTGTTTTGCCCAGGCCAAGTCTTGTCTACCAATTTTACCGGATGCCGAATCCGAGGCTATTAAACTGATTGAAACACGCCTTTCCTTTATTATTATTTTCGTAATAACTCAGATTTGAAACAGAATTAGACCTTAATTTTTGCAATTTATATTTTCCTTCCCATAAGGATAATTTATGCTAAACTACGTTGAATTGGAATCAGTAGTTCTTGAGAAGAAGATTTTTAAAAATGCACCCCCCTTTTTCTACAGTTTCAAGGTTTTCTCCGCTTTGAATACAGATCGGACTTTTATTTCTGCAATTTATATTCGCCCTCCCATAAGGATGCTTTGTGCCAAATTTGGTTGAAATTGGATAAGCGGTTTTAGAGAAGAAGTTCAAAATGTAAAAAGTTTACAGACGGACAGACAGACGGACAGACGGACGGACAGACGGACGACGGACAAAAAGTGATCAGAATAGCTCACTTGAGCTTTCAGCTCAGGTGAGCTAAAATTGACAATATTCAAGCTTTGTTTACAAAACAAAAAAGTATGAACTCTGTATCTTGCTTATAACTTGATATTTGACTTTCAAATTTTGACATAACATTATAAACATCTATGTTTATCAGTTTAAACATCGCAAATGGAAAAATAAAATTTGAAAATCTAAAGTCAAATCGTGTCCAAATCCCTTTAACATCTACATGAAATATCAATTTAAAAATGTACCAGTCCGTGAAAATTATCCAAAAAACCCCCACAAATGATGAAGGATGGGGATTTCAACGATAAAAATCGTTTAAAATATTCATTTCATAATGTACCATTCCGTGTTCATCAACCAAAACCAATTACAAATTATGTTTTCTTTATAAAATATTTATTTCATAATGCACCGGCAGACCATTCCATGTAAATAAAACAGGTGCAGAGAATTACAATGATTTTTTTCCTGATTTTTTACCTTTCCTTGAAAATCATCAAGATGGGTCAGGAGGTTGCAACAACATATCTTTGAATTTTAAGTAGAACACAATATATTCTGTATAAAATATTTATTACTGTGCAATCTGTGAAAATCAATCCAAATTGGTGCAGGAAATTTCAATCAAAGAATTCTGATTGAACTTTAAATAAAACACAAGAGGGTTTTCTGTATAAAATATTCATTTCATAATGTACCATTACTTGTAACTCAATCGTAATTGGTGCAAGATTGCATAAAATGGGTTCTCAGAATTGTAAGTTCACCACTATATGGTTTTCTGTGTAAAATATTCATGCATAAGGCACAATCAATGTTAATCAATCAAAATTGATGCAAGAAATTGCCACGATATAATTTTCCTAACCTAAAGTAAAACAACAATGTGTTTTCGTTATGAAATATTTATTTTAAATTTGCCAGTCCGTGCAGATCAATCAAAATAAATCCCAAATGATGCATATGACTGTAATGAAAAAATTCTCGGAATTGTAAATAAAAAGCAATTGCTCTGTGTATTTGAAAACAGCATGCGATTACGATTTAAAAGATCTCCAAAAGTTAACGTGTCTTCTATAGATTTTACGATTCCTTGCAATAATGAAAGCTTAACAGGAGCAATTTAAAAGCAATGTTGACTGTTGCATTTTAATACAGCATTACAGTTTGAAAAAAGTTAAATTCAATAAATCAAGTTCGTACGTGCATGTACAGGATACTAATGGCAACTAATGAATACGTATAAGGAAAGCAAATATATGATTTAATTTAATCTTGGAATTGTACCAATAATGTTACATTTTCATATCATTGAAATATTTTAATAACATACATTTTTATATCTAAGAATTCTAAAACCTCTTCCCTTTATAATCAAAGTACTGAAGTACTGACGGGAGTTGATTTTATCGATTATCATTTATTCAAAATCAACGATATGTGATTTTGCATGACAAGAAGTATCAGTAATCGAAATATTTCTGAGAAATTGTATGGATCCATGCAAGATTGAACTCTTGTTTTGTTCAACCAAACGCTCGACTGTCTCCGTTTTTCTCCGACAAGCAAGAGCGACTCTGTTTTGTCGGATATTAACGGAGACAGCCAAGCATCTGGTTGAACAAGACTACATTGAACTCTAGCGTAGGAATACATACGACTTTAAAAAATATCTAAACTGTTTGTACAATTTAAAATCTTACTATTTCCATGGTATTAATAAATAAGTTTTCTTGAAAAACAATGCTTCAGAATACATAGCGTCGAATTTATCGATTATTTTCAAGAACTAAGTGTTGTCAGCGGTATTGATTTGTGCTTAGGTCCAAACACTGTTTCACTTTCGCTTTGCCCGAGTAAGTGCATAGGAGAGTTGATTAAAATCAACTCCCAAAAATGAATTTGTACATGACATAATGAAACATTACATAATCAAATAAGATCTTTCAACTCCAAGCTCAATTCTAGTCCTAGAAGTTAATATGTTCGCTCTAAATATGGACAAAATGATCAATGTTCCACAGCAGGGGGTTACATGTACTTAGCTAGAAAAAAATAACAATCCATAAAATTTGCCAACATCTAAATAACTAAATGTATAACACTGTGTACTTACGTATTATGATACTTTCTGGTAATAATAATAATAATAACTAGAGCAAAGCTCGTCGCAAAGCAACGAGTGGGTCTTCCGATAATGTCGAAGGTAAAGCTAAAACTTGCTCTAAGAAGCAGAGTTCTTAAACCAATAAACATAAGTAAATAAAACAAAAAGAAAAAAATCGAATTATTTTTGGTACAAGTTCACAAAATGATTCTAGGTACGAATTAGCAATAACATTATCAATTTCAAGAACGACTTAGCAAATACAAATCCGAATGTGTTTAAGTACGATTTAACAATTATCGAAATAGTTTAGGTACGAGTTAATTAAACTATGAACATAACACTATTTTCTTTACCAAGAATGTGAAATCAAAATTTCCAGAAAAGTCAATTTTCAAACACCTATATCTTTGTTATGCATCGGCCGATTTTAAAACGGATTTCAGTTTTACATTAAACTTAATAAGCTTTTATTTTTGCTTTTATGATTAATAACAAATTATCGCTCTAAAAAAGGTTACTATAAAAAGACTTTGTAGCCCTCCTGGCCCCTAATTTGAGGGGTCAGTCCTTTCTCTTGATAACAAATTAAAGATCTCGCAAAAATAAACATATTTTGTTCAACAAGTGTTCACAAATTGTTAACCGTTATAGAGATATCGGAACAACTGTGTTTTAGGGGCCGACCCTTCAACTCCTTACTGGGGCCACCAATGAAAATTTTTTAAGTATCACATTGTTAACAACATTATTTTCAGCAACTTTTGTGATACAATGTTTTTCAAAATATTTCTCCTTTTCAAGATAATATTGATCAAAGTTTTGGACTTCTGGCCCCTTGAAACCCCTAATTATGTAACATATGACTTGAGTATGGTCCAGTATAGATGAACAGCTGTAAAATGAACATTTTTGCTTCTATAATTAATAACAAATTATTTTTCAGTATAGAGTTATTATATAGAGACTTTAGAGCGCTCTTGGCCCCTAATTTGAGGGGCCAGTCCCTTTTTCTTAATATTAAATAAAAGATCTTATAAATATAAACATATTTTGTTTAAAGTGTTCAGAAATTGTTGACCGATTTGAAGATATCTGAACAGCAGTGTTTTAGGGGCCGACCCTTAAACTCCTTACTGGGGCTACAAACCATAAATTTTAAGGTACCATGTTCTAAAGAACATTATTTTAAGGAACTTTTGTTCAACATTGCCTTTCAAAATATTTCTCCTTTTCAAAATATTAATGATCAAAGTTTTGGTCTTCTGGCCCCTTGAAACCCCTAATTACGTAACAAATGTTTAAAATAAGGTACTGTGTAGATAAACAGCTGTTCAATGAACATTTTTGCTTCTATAATTAATAACAAAGTATTGCTCAGTAAAGAGTTAAAATTAAAAGACTTTAGAGCCCTTCTTGCCCCTAATTAAAGGGGCCAGCCCCTTTTTATTAAAACAAAACAAAAGCTCGTGTAAATCTTAACAACTTTTGCTTTACATGTTTTAACAAATTATCTACAGGTTAAAAGATATTTTGCAAAACGTGTTAAAATTTTGCCAAAAATTTTGTTGCCAATTTTTGACCTCGGGCGAGCTTCAGCGCCGTGCGCATTTTCCACAATGTCAAATACAGAAGATCATCTACAGACATTCATCTACATATTCCTGAAAGTTTCACTTTTCTATACCCTTTAGTTTCGGAGGAGTTACGTGGACAAAATGGTCCTTAAAAATTCACAAAATCTTCAAAATCTCAAACCGGAAGTGACGTCATCAGCCCAAAATTTTATATTCGCAAGCACGTTGTATGTTCTATCAGTCCTGTAAATTTGGTGAAAATCGACCAAATAGTTTTAGAGTTATAGCTCTCGAAAAATGTCAGAGGAAAAATATAGAATAACTAGAGCAAAGCTCGTTGCAAAGCAACGAGTGGGTCTTCCTGTAATGTCGAAAGTAAAGCTAGAAGTTCCTGTAAAAAGCAGGGTTCTTAAACCAACATAAGAAACTAAGACGAAAAAAATCGAATTATTCTTGGTACGAATTAACAAAATCCGAATGATTCCAAGTACGAATTAACAAAGCTAATCGATTTCAAGAACGACTTAGCAAATACAAATCCGAATGTGTAAAAGTACGATTCAACAATTATCGAATAATTTTAGGTACGAGTTAATTTAAGTCTGAACATAAAACTATTTTCTTAACCAAGAATGTAGAATCAAAATGTCCGGAAAAATCAATTTTTAAACCCCTATTTAGAACGGATTTCAGTTTTGAATTATGAATAATAAGCTCTTATTTTCTGTTATTATGATTAATAACAAATTATCGCAAAAAATAAGTTATTATGAAAAGTCTTCGTAGCCCCTTTGGTCCCTTATTTGAGGGGTCACTCCTTTTTTCTTGATTTCAAATGAAAGGTCTTGTAAATATAAACATATTTTGTTCTACATGTATTCACGAATTGTTGACCGTTCTAGAGATATCCGAACAATTGTGTTTTAGGGGCCGACCCTTAAACTCCTTACCAGGGCCACCAACATAAATGTTTTAGATACCATATCGTTAAAAACACTATTTTAAGCATTTTTGTTCTATAATGCTTATCAAAGTATTTCTCCGTTTCTAGGTATTATTGATCAAAGTTTTGGACATATGGCCCCTTGAAACCCCTAATTACGTATCATATGACATATGTATGGTACCGCATAGATAAACAGATGTACAATGAACATTTTTGGTTCTATAATTGATAACAAATTATTTTTCATTTAAGAGTTATTATAAAAAGAATTTACAGCCCTCTTGGCCCCTTATTTGAAGGGCCAGCCCCTTTTTCTTGATATCAAATAAAAGGTCTTGTAAATATAAACGCTTTTTGTTCAACAAGTGTTCAGAAATTGTTGACCGTTCTAAAGATATCTGAACAAATGTGTTTTAGGGGCCGACCCTTAAAATCCTTACTGGGACCACCAACAAATTTTTTTTAGAAAGCATATTGTTAATAACATTATTTTAAGCATTTTTTGTTCTATAATGCTTATCAAAATATTTCTCCTTTTCTAGATATTTAAGATCAAATTTTCGGACTTTTGGCCCCTTGAAGCCCCTAATGACGTAACATATGACTTAGACATGGTACTGTTTAGATAAACAGATGTACAATGAACATTTTTTATTCTATAATTGATAACAAATTATTTTTCAGTAAAGAGTTATTGCAAAAATACTCTAGAGCCCTTTTGGCCCCTAATTTGAGGGGCCAGCCCCTTTTTTCTAAAATCAAACGAAAGATCTAGTTAATCTAAACAACTTTTGCATTACATGTCTTAACAAAATATTTACACATTAAAAGCTAGGGCCGAAAATGTGCGAAAATTTCGTGAAAAAAATTGGTGCCAATTTTCGAGCTCGGGCAAGCTTCGCCGCCTTGCGCATTTTTCAAAATATAAAATAAATAGGTTCATCTACAAACATTCATCTACTATCCCTGAAAGTTTCATATTTCTATCGCAATTAGTTTTTGAGAAGTTACGTGGACAAAATGGTCCTTAAAAATTTACTAAATCCTCAAAATCTCAAACCGGAAGTGACGTCATCAGCCAGAAATTTTATGATATTAAGTACGTTTGATGCTCAATACGTCCTGTAAATTTCATGCAAATCGGTCGAGTAGTTCACGAAAAATAGCGTTCGAAAAAAGTCAGAAAAAAAATAAAAAATAAAATAATAATAAGGAAAAGAAACAATAGAATAACAAGAGGGTCTTCCGTCGGAAACGGAAGACCCTAATAATAAAAAGAAACCGTAGAATAACAAGAGGGTCTTCCGTTGGAAACGGAAGACCCTAATAACCTTTATTTATCCAGGATTACACGATTAGCTGTAGCTAGTTTCCATCGTGGTCCTGCATTAAAACATATTTACAATCATACATATTATAACGATACAATTAGCATCTAAATATGAACAGACACATATATAAGAAATACAAGCGCATTACTGTTCCACTGGTCAGTATATTTTAGTGTGGTTTAAAACTTCAGGAATGTACACCATTTGGATTTTTCACATCAGACATAGATAGACAGATGTAACGTGTTTACCTTAACACCGAGTTTTACGGGATCCCTCAGTTACTAAACTGAGTTTGAGATATAACAAAAGAACTTAATTACAAACTACTAAGAAAAATTTAACTACGCAAAAAAAAATAATAACTCAGCCTGAATATGTACAAGATCGGCGTATTTGATTAAATTATTTCCTGATTCGTTTGAGTAACAAAAATCACCTTTAAAAAAATAATCACTTGCAATTCTAAAACTATAAAAACTACAAAACTAAAACTCTAACTCTACTTATAAACAATTAAGATAACTAAAACAAACTATACTCAACTAATGAGTTTCAATCTGTATTCAACAAATGAATATCAACAAACACCAAGGAATGCGTACTCAACTAATGAGTAAACCCAATTCCATGAGTACTCAACAAATGAGTACTCAGTTACTCAATCTCTGTGTAGCTAAGAAAGTGTAGTATGCTCGGCACACCCCGCGAGAGTAAGGAAACTTCCACGTTCTCTTATGGGCAAAATCACCAGGATACTAACCTTTTGCGACACGTCTATATTCTTCTGAAGTCAGAACTACTCTGATCTTGTGTTGGTGATGCGACGCTTATATACCCTTTTAACGCGGACGTCTGAGAAAACATCCCTTTATCAGAAGCGGGAAATTAAAAAAAATGAAATCTATTTACATTACATTACCCCCTTCCACGAGAAATGCGTCCCGCATTTCACATGGCTTATTCAAAAATATTCAAATCAACTCAAGAAAAAAAAAATTTAAAAAAATGTAAAAATTCTAGTTTAATAACAAATAACATCAAATACTACAATATTTCACCTAAATATTGAGAAATAAAAAATGTTCGCCAATAACAATATTGCGTACCGTCTGCACAACAAAAATATCTCTATCAGTCTAAATTTTGATAATTGTCTCTTCTTCAACAACATGACTTATTCTCACGATACCATCATCTGACTTGGTCGTGATGGTTTTCTCTACTTTGCTAAACTGGGTTGGCTCAGTTTGTACAGCAACACTTTTCTTGAGGGGTTGTTGTTTTCTACCGCCTGTAGTTAAATCTAACGAAGCACTGCTTCCGACTTGACAATGAGTCTTTGTTTCTGCAGGAGACAACTTTGCCTTATTCGCTGGGATAAATATCTCAGGCGCTGTGGGCTTTCTTACTACTCGTCCAATCATAAGTGCATTCTCGTCAGCAACTTCTTTAATAGAGACCGTAGATTCTCTGCTGATTGGCTGGCTCGGCTTTTCGGCTTCACTTGGATCCTGTTTTCCACTGTCACTTTCATCAGAACTTGATGAACTAGAAAGTTCTAGCTCATCTAAGACGCTGGATGAGGAAGGCTGAGAAACTGCCTCTCTAATCTCTGATTTCTCAGTGGAGTGCTTCGATTTCTTATGACGAATCAAGTTAGCCTTTCTCGCAGTCAGGTACGTGCACTCGTTGCATTTGAATTGTTTCCCTTGCTGCTTTTTGCAGCACAACAAAACATGCTCAAGAAGTCCTTCTCGGCTAGAGGAGGAGAAGGTACACGTAGGACACTTTTCATGCGGCTTTACTGGTGTCAACTTGGTATTCACCATGATGGTTTTCTAAAAATAGAAATAAAAACCATCAAACCAAATTGATAATACTACCATCTACTTCACTAAATACTAAATAACCTAACCTAAACTATCTATTTAACTCACTCATCCTTGATGAGAACTAATACCACTTTGTATCGTAATCGGTTAACAAGGAAGGTAACTGCTTCGTACGTTTAGGTCTGATATTTTGAGTATCGTGATCCAAGCTATTTGTTTCGGCTTGATCACTGTTTTCTGAGTTTGTTTCAGGTACTCTTTTATTCTCATTTTCACCTGTGAGTACTTGAGGTCGGACACGCCTCATTCGGTCTACGTGAATTACTTGAGGAGTATCCCTTGGTCCACAGTTTACTTTGTAATTCACATCAGACAGCTGAGCGAGAACTTTGAATGGACCATGCCAATAACTGGTTAGTTTTGGAGAGAGCCCACTCTTGTGTCTGGGAAAATAAACAAAAACTAAATCTCCAATTTTGAAGTTTTCCCAATTCAGCTTTTTATCATGATATTTCTTCTGTCTGAGCATTTCTGTACCTGTCTGTTCTCGAACATACTTATGAGCGCCTTCCAATCGTTCTTAGAGTTCCCAAGCCCATCTGGATTGAGGTATTGCATCAATACTAGATGGCTTCTGGTACATGATGTCCAGAGGAGTTGCTGTTTCTCGTCCTAACATTAGGAAATTCGGTGTGCATCCTGTTGTTTCGTGTTCTGATGAGCGGTACGCCATCATTACATAAGGTAACTGTTCATCCCAGTCCGTATGGTATTCGTTGATATAGGCACTCAACATGCTCAATAAGGTGCGATTAAATCGCTCAACCATACCATCAGACTGGGGATGGTACGGAGTTGTATGGGTTTTGTGTATGTGTAATAGTGTGCACATTTCATTAAAAAGTAAACTCTCAAATTGACGACCCTGATATGAATGAATGGCATATGGAACACCGTATCTTACAATAAATTCTTCTACGACGATCTTTGCAACTGTTCGCGCTTCCATATTTGGCATGGGATAGCTCTCTGTCCATTTTGAGTAATAGTCGGATACAACCAATATGTATCTGTTTCTTCTCATCGTTTCTGGCAGTTCATCTAATATGTCTATAGCTATTCTTTCCATGGTACGACCTGTTTCAACAATCTGCATTGGAGCACACTTCTTTCTGTTTGGACCTTTTCGTTTCGAGCACTGTTCACATCCCGCAATATATAACCTGGTGTCTCTCAGTAAACCAGGCCAGTAATATGATTGTCGTATCTTTGAGAGTGTTTTCCTCACTCCGAGATGTCCCGAGGTTCGATTGTCATGGCAGTATTCGAGTACTGTTCGTCTTGAGCTTCTTGGAATGATTGCCTGAAGTTTGGTTGTTTTCAGTTCAAAATCATCCCATTTTCTATATAAAATGTCATCCTTGCAAACTAATCTTTCATACTGGGCGAGAAAAGACTTCACTACTAAACTTTCACCACCAATATCCTTTTGCTTTGGTTTCACACCTTTGAGCAACCATTGTTTCACCGTGACAATATCGGAATCTTCTTCCTGAAGCAATTTCAGCTCAGGGCTTGACAAATGCAAGTCTTTTTCTTCTGCTTTCTGTGCTGACATAATAACTTCTTTTTCTTCAATTTCTCGGTATCCACATTGATGACAAGGTATGCGACTCATAGCATCCGCATTCTGGTGTAACTTTCCGGGTCTATGCTCAATGTCCATATCATAAGCCGACAATATATCAACCCATCTAGCTAATTGACCTTCGGGATTTTTTAATCTCATCAGCCATTTTAATGAGCTGTGGTCTGTTCTTATTGTAAACTTTCTTCCGAGCAGATAGTGTCGGAAGTAGCGTACAAAGTAAACGACAGCAAGTAATTCCTTTCGAGTTACGCAATATTTTCTCTCTGGTTTGGAAAGGGTTCTGCTCGCATAGGCTATGACGTGCTCACCGTCATTGCTCCTTTGCGATAAAACAGCTCCAATTGCATCAGAACTAGCATCTGTATCCAGGATAAAGGGTTTTGAAAAATCTGGATAAACCAATATGGGAGCTTTTGTTAGACAATTCTTTAGATTTTCAAAGGCGTTCTAACAGTCACTGGTCCAGACAAAATCTTGTTGCTTCTCAGTTAGGTGAGTCAAAGGTTTCGCCTTCTCAGCATATTTCTCAATAAATCTTCTATAATATCCACACAACCCGAGGAATGATCTCACTTCTTTTGCTGTTGTGGGAACGGGCCAATCTCGTACAGATTTGACTTTCTTTGGATCTGTTGATACACCCTTGCTTGAGATTACATGACCAAGATATTCAACTTCTTTAGCAAATAGTGTACATTTCTTTGCTTTGAGTTTTAGACCAGCTGCTTCTAACTTTTCAAAGACCTTACTCAAGTTCTCCAACATATGCTCAAACGACTTACCGATAACGATAATATCGTCAAGATAAATGAGACATATTTGCCACTGTAATCCTGCAAGTACAGACTCCATTAACCTCTCAAATGTGGCTGGAGCATTGCTGAAACCGAAAGGCATAACCTGGAACTCGTAAAGACCCCGCTTTGTTGAGAAAGCCGTCTTTGGTTTGTCTTGCGAGTCCA
The DNA here is from genome assembly GCA_015776775.1 of Magallana hongkongensis. NCBI lineage: Eukaryota > Metazoa > Mollusca > Bivalvia > Ostreida > Ostreidae > Magallana > Magallana hongkongensis. Next base: position 736,139 of record VIAA01000013.1, on the reverse strand, counting down.
TCTCAACTTGCCAGTATCCAGAACACACGCGGCTATGTTAAGGCTGTCCGAAGCTAAATATATATCGAAAAATGATACTATTTTAATTATCGGAAAATGCTTTAACCGAGTGAGTTTCTTTAAACTTTTATTACATAAGTTAACAGTGGCATCCAACACTATATTTGATGTATTTTAGTGACGTCATATATTTTTCTTAAGCACGTGACGGGTGTATTCTAACACGGTAAATAATCTATAAAAATCGCATCGGTACAAGTGAATAATGACATTAAATCAAAAATATTTTTATGAAAAATCCTTCGATAAGTAATGTATTTTGCAGTTCTTGCTGGGGGTTCATATAAATATTTCGTTTATTTGAAATATTGTCAAAACATTTCGCACCGCCATCGAAATTAGGCACATTTTTACCTTTTAGGCTCGATTTACACAAAATCGGGTCAATCGGTAGGTTTCCCCCAGCAAGATTCACAGTGGTAATCATTTTCTCTCCCGATTTCACGTAAAATATACTAAGATTGTTTTCATCTTTCACTTGTGCCAAGCCGTTTTTTATATGCACATACATATCACCATTCATTAGATTACACGTAGCAGGGGGAGTCTCAAAACCATTAGTTTATGAATAGTTATTTACCTATTACGAAGCTTTAAAACTGTTGATTTTTTTATACTCCATATCAGTGATATTGAATTTAGTATCACTAGTATTTACAACAGTGTCTATGTAAAGGAATGAAGCGGTTTTATTATGCACAATGAATATCACTTATTACGTTACGATACATTCCCTAAGAACGATCGAAAGGAATGCAGATCGTGACGTCAAAGTTAACTATGACGTCATATCTTATGAAGTACAGACAAGTGACTTTTACATATCGCTGTGAAATTAATCGGGCAGCCTTAACATAGCCGCGCAAGTCTAAAGTACTGAACCACAAGGAGCCGGAAAGGTAGTCTAGTGCTTCATCAATACGTGGCAGGGGATATGCATCTTTTACTGTCACAGCATTGAGTCGCCGATAATCGACGCAAAACCTCATAGTGCCATCTTTCTTCTTTGCTAGCACTATTCCTGATGACCATGGGCTTGTACTTTCTTGTATTATATTTCTCTCTAGCATGTCATCAATGTGTTTGTCCACTTCGTCTTGCCAGTGTACAGGTACTCTTCTCATAGGTTGCTTGATTGGAGCAGCAGCTCCCATATTAATCTGATGTTTAATTTTATCGGTTCTACCAAGATCTTTGTCAGAGGATGCAAAGACATTTGCATGGTTCAGCAAAAACTTCTCAACTAAATTTACTTGTTCATAATTAAGGTTTTTGACTGTCTTCTCAAATAGTTCTTTCAGGAACGGGGGTAGATTTTCATATGGATTCTGATTTTCAGTGGTACTCATTATGCTGTCTATTGGATTCATATGTCCAACAATGGTACCAGGGTATACATGCTTTATATCATTCGATAAATTCAGTAATCGAATGGTTACCAACTTGTCTGCATTGACCAAAGTTCTTCCAAGCAATAATTGATCTTCTCCTTTGAACTTCTCAACTGGCTCAATGAGATGAGTCAGCTCTAGAAAAGGATTGCAACTGTTGTAATCAGGGATGTCAACATGGCCTATTGTAACTGGTTCTGTTCTTGGGGGCAAATTCAGATGCTCATTGACTGTAACGCGATAACAGCCAATTTTTCCGACATAAGATAGGGAAAAAAATTTCTCACCGACTTTAATCTGACTGTTGCATACATCGATGACGCAGGAGTGATTCTTCATGAAGTCTAACCCTAAAACTCCATCAACTTGTAAATCAGCAACAGTCATCTTCTGGTGCAATGTAAAGTCATTCTCCAATGTTAACGCGACTGTAGTCTTTCCCTTAACTTGAAGTTTGGTTCCACTCGCGCAAAGTACATCATGTGCATGTACATCTAACTCAAGGGAAAGATTTATTTTCTCGTAAACATGGGAGGCAAGAATACTGATGGTAGCTCCTGTATCTATCAACAATTTCACATGTTGGTCATTCACAACAGCATTTATGAACATTCCAGCTTCATTCTTCTGATGACTGATACCCAGTTTGTTAGAAACTGAGGTTTCCTGGTCAGTGCTTAATGAGGAAAGTTTGCTTCTGTGAGAGTCTGGTTTCTTGCTCTCAGATTCTGTGTTCTTTGGTTTCTGGTGTTGCGTTTGACTCGATTTCGATAGTTCACAATATCGACTAATGTGTCCGCGTCTTCCACATTTGTAACAAGTTTGTTGAGACATTGGACGTGGCGTTTTCCTGCCATTTGTTTCAAATGAGTAACTCTTGTTCTTTGGTTCTCCATTCTTCTTCAGCTCAGTGAGCTCATGAAGCATCGTCTTCAGAGTCTTTTCCATATTGCTCATTCTCGATTCAATATCTGACTCTCGAGAGTCTTCAGTAGGCACTGAATTGGTTAAAGGACGAGCGAATTCCTTAGTTTCTTGGCTCCTTCGGTCTGATTTTACATAAGCTTCTAACTCAACAGCTAGACTTACTGCTTCATTAAGTGTTTTTGGACGACTTTGTTTGATACGTATTCTCATATCTGAGTCAAACAAAGCGTCTATAAACTGTTCTTTAGCTAGAGTTTCACGAACGTCAAAGGGAGCAGAAGGATAAGCTAAATTTGTAAGGCGTCGAATGGACTGACCCAACTCTGGCAAAGTTTCTGTAGCTTTCTGTCTCTTTTCTCTCAACTGAACGCGATACAGCTCCATTTGATTTGCAGGGAGAAATCTTTCTTCGAGGGCGTTTACTAAGATAGAGTTATCGTGACTCACACCACCTCCTAAATTACCCAACACTCCCTGTGCTTGACCGCGTAGCGAAACTGCTAGGTAAAGACCTTTTTGTCTTTCTAACCATCTATTTAATTCCGCACAAGCCTCAAAATGAGACCTGTAATCTAACCAGGATCCGTTTCCATCGAAAGTTGCAGGTTTAATGGATGCACCCGTATGTGTATGTTCAGTTGTGGGAATTCTTCCATCGTCGTCCTCTGACTGTTTGTTTCTATCGCGTAAGCGATGATGCCTAACCGTAATACCGTCCATATTTTCTCTCAACGGATAGGAATGCTCTCTTTCTTCGCTAAGGAGCTCATGCTGAAAATTTCGTTTCTGATGTTGCATCTCAGGTTCTCTGACGACTATATATGGCGTTGAAATCTTTACTTTAGGTCTTGCGCCATTGTAAGAATCTTTCACGCGAGTATCCTCTCTATATGACATAGGAAAATCAGATGGACGCTGTGAAATAACCCCTGAATCTGTTTCTCGCTCAGTTCCCGAAACAGCTGTATGTGCATAAGGCTTTGGCGTCGAATGACTCATCATTCTCGAATTTCCAAGGAAGGTATTTGCAACTCTTATTTGCTCAATTTCTTCTTCAAGGGCAGATATCTCATCCTCGATTTCCTCAACGGTCTTTTCTGTCCTATCACCCATTTCAATCTTATACTAAAATTGCTCTTAAAAATTCTTAACTAAAAAAAATACTCAAAAATGATTCAAACAAATCTCAATTATCCCACCGCTGCCACCAAAAAGTATGTAACGTGTTTACCTTAACACCGAGTTTTACGGGATCCCTCAGTTACTAAACTGAGTTTGAAATATAATAAAAGAACTAAATTACAAACTACTAAGAAAAATTTAACTACGCAAAAAAAAAATAATAACTCCGCCTGAATATGTACAAGATCGGCGTATTTGATCAAATTATTTCCTGATTCGTTTGAGTAACAAAAATCACCTTTAAAAAATAATCACTTGCAATTCTAAAACTATAAAAACTACAAAACTAAAACTCTAACTCTACTTATAAACAATTAAGATAACTAAAACAAACTATACTCAACTAATGAGTTTCAATCTGTATTCAACAAATGAATATCAACCAACACCAAGGAATGCGTACTCAACTTATGAGTAAACCAAGTTCCATGAGTACTCAACAAATGAGTACTCAGTTACTCAATCTCTGTGTAGCTAAGAAAGTGTAGTATGCTCGGCACACCCCGCGAGAGTAAGGAAACTTCCACGTTCTCTTATGGGCAAAATCACCAGGATACTAACCTTTTGCGACACGTCTATATTCTTCTGAAGTCAGAACTACTCTGATCTTGTGTTGGTGATGCGACGCTTATATACCCTTTTAACGCGGACGTCTGAGAAAACATCCCTTTATCAGAAGCGGGAAATTAAAAAAAAATGAAATCTATTTACATTACACAGACAAAACAAATCAGATGCATGTATTATACAGGTAGGTTATTATACCCCCCGCAAACAAGTTTGGGGGGGGGGGTGTATATAGGAATCACCTTGTCCGTCCGTCCGTCTGTCTGTCTGTCTGTCCGTCTGTCTGTCTGTCTGTGCAATCGTGTCCGGCCCATATATTTCTTATGGAGAAACATTGGAAGTTTTTACTTCACACAAAGATTGCTTATGACCAAAGGGTGTGTCATGACCTTGACCAAATGTCATTCGGGCAAGGTCAAGGTCACTGGCAGAAAAAATTACAAAATTCGTGTTCGGTCCATATCTTTTTGATGGAGAACATTGGAAGTTCTTACTTCACACAAAGATTGCTTATGACCTGAGGGTGTGTCATGACCTTGACATAAGGTCATTCGGGCAAGGTCAAGGTCACTAGCAGAAAAAATGCAAAATTCGGGTCTGGTCCATATCTTTCTTATGGAGAAACATTGAAAGTTCTTACTTCACATAATGATTGCTTATGACCTAAGGGTGTGTCATGACCTTGACATAAGGTCATTAGGTCAAGGTCACAGGCAGAAAAAGTGCAAAATTCGTGTCCAGTCCATATCTTTCTTATTGAGAAGCATTGAATGTTCTAACTTCACACAAAGATTGCTTATTACCAAAGGTTGGGTCATGACCTTAACCAAAGGTCAATTGAGGAAGTTCAAGGTCTTGTTTCAAAAATGCTAAATTTTGTCTGTGTCATGTCTTGTATTAATGGAAATGTTAGAAGCCTAAATTTGACACAAATCTTGCTCTTCTCAGGCCACATAAAATTATTTTTAGATTTTCATTCTCGTCTCTCTGAAAATGGCCTGCCCCGATGAAATTTTTTGGGGGAAAAAATATGTGGGGAAAAAAATTGGAAAAACATCGGGCTCAGTATACCAATAATTCAAAATGTTTAAATATTAAATTGCTGCTTGACATGTGGATTTCGAGTCATGGTTGTTAACGGAAGGATGCAAATGTCCTCATGCATTAACAGTTAACTTAAAATGAAATGGAATGAAAGGATAGAAGTTGGTTTGTTTACTCCTATTCGCATTAACAGTTTTAAAAAATAGAGCAGTTGTTATTTATAGAAAATGGACAGTAAAATAGATTCATCCAATATTTTCTATAATAGCAAAAATATGTGCATAATGATTTTTTTCTTAGCGGGGGGTATCAATTGTGAGCTTGCTCACAGTACCTCTAGTTTTATTTCATTCGGTGTTACTTACAAGCTAGAGATTTACATTTAAATTTATTTCCCTTTACAACAGTCAACTCGCATTCAATGAAGCGCTTTATAGATTCAGATTAGTCATAGACACGCTTACTTCTTCCTCTATTTAGTTTTATCTGCGACAAACAAAATTGTCACTATAAAAAAACAGCGGGGAGGAATGATGGGTAGTAGTAGGTGCCACTAGGTGGTACGTAAAAAATTATTTCATAAAATTACAACTTGTAACCAAATTTGTAATTTTGGAACCATCATTTTTCTGTTTATTAATTGTTAATGCTCTAAATGCTTGAAATTTCTTATTTATTTTAGAAACAACTAGTCTTTGTCCCGTGCGTGCACGGGTTGTCATTGCATATAATATCGGACCTTTACGAAAAAGATACATCGACACATCGTATTGTTGACATTTTCATAACAAAGCTAGCAGCCTGCAATAATTCTATTAATTTCACTACACTCTGCAAAGTTATAATAATCAAACTGTCTCGGGACAGGCCTTCACCACATTTAATATTCCTCCAAACACCAGTTATATAGCAGGAAATTGCAGAATCGCTCCGAAACGATTTAGAAGAATTTAACAATTTTTCACCGACGTATTTTTACTCGCTTCAAATTTACACACCATGTTGACATTCGGAACTCTCGGGATTTTTCATAGTAAATACACTGTGTTAGAGTTATTTCTTTGATGAACAGAATATATAGCAAACGACTATATATAGTTTGAGCCTAAAATGAAAATTTACACGTTTTTTGTATTATTGTTTCTAAGTTTATCCATGCAAATGTGATATTAGGGAAACATAAACTAAAGATCCTCCCCTGATTTACATTGAATGTAATGCGCATGCACAGGATTGTAAAATCCAAAAAATCCAGATTATTTCCGGAATCTAAGCGAAGCTTGACTGAGAAAAAATAAAAACAAATTTGTAATCTTCAAGTACCAATGATGTTTGAAATACATAAAACAAAATACAGTATTCTTCCGATTTATTGGTATCAATGCCCAAAAATTCGAGACTATTATTTTAATATAGTAGTATAGATAAACGTCGTTTATTGAAGACAAATACTAGTATGTACAATATTTAGGTTTACTGAATAGATATCGTTTGTATAAAATGACGAGCCGCTGGGTAATTCTTATTAAAAAGATTGCAAAAATCATTTACTGACTTTTTTTTCTATTGATCTTTAATTTAGTTTGTGAATTGATAAAATGCTTTTAATTCTTGCCATGATTATCCAAAGCTTTCTTACTATATACATTTTTGCAATAAGCAAGAATACAGGTGTATCAAAACTCTGCTTTGATAATAGACGGAAAACGTTCCACGGTTTCATATAATGATTCTTATTGGTTTAAAAATTTGCTATTGATCTCTTTACCGTTTGCATCTTTAAATACAGGAACTCAAAACACACGATGCGATAGTCATCTAAAATTTCCACAAGTTGATGGATTTGGTGATATAGGAAAAAGGTATGTCATTTAAAAATATTTGTTAATTTATCTCACAAAAAACCCCCCAAAAAACCCCCCAAAAAAAACCGAGAAGACTAAAGAAGATTCTTCACAAGTATGGAAAGGAAATTATTATTTTTTTTTTTAATTTGTTCATTTTATAGTTTAAGGTAGTTATGAATTATCTTTTAATTTTCATATATTTTACATTGAATGTCTTGCGAAAATTACATTCTGATAGAATTAAGTTCAATATGTAAAGGTCACGACAAAAATTAGTGACATATTTTTTATACTAACTGCAAAACTCTTAATCGTTGATGTTGAATGTTAATATGTAGACCCATCGTCATGGAAACCAAGGTTCAAGATATAACATTTCTCTTAGTAGTTTATCCTGTTTTCACAATACGCATCTACATAATCAGTAATTTTTAATTTAGACTAACGACCGAACAAAAAAGAATACGATTTTTCAGTTTTGTATTTTACTTTCATAAAATGATTTTATGTTTTAAAGATTTAAAACGAAGTAATACTAATGAAAATTGGAAATAATGGCACATTTGGGATTATAAAGACTTAACATATTTTTCTTACTCTAAGCGGTTTTCTTGTTAACATTGTTTTGTTAATAGTTTGTTAATAGTTTTGTTACACATCATATCACTATAAAAATGACAGTGAATCAAAGGTTGGATGTCAATTTTCTTTGCTTCTATTTTATTAGAGGAACGATTCTCTTTCAATTATTTCTAAAATATTTGTAAAGGTAAACAAATTAGTAAGCCCAGTTTTACAAGTTTGAGTTACACGTACGTTTACCTAGTATGAGTTGTATGGAAAATATTTTTTTTTTTACTATTGAAACATTAAAGTGACAGGGGATATCTCAATCTGTAATTATCAGAATATAAGATGAGTTAATTTTAGAAAACTATCACTTTCAGCTCCATTTTTAAGTTTCAAAAGCGAAAATATCAATCAAGAAATGTGTTAATCTGTACAAAAATTATACCGGAAGTGTAGATGTCAGAAAGTATCGGTGTTAAAAATATCATTGCATGGCCAGGAAAGTTCTCTAGGCCTCGTTGACTTGTTATGTATCATACAATTTATAAAGACCATTCCACAACCATTAACAACAATACATGTACGTAGATTTAAATCATTTATTTTTATTTCAGACGCATCGAAAGTAAAATGAAGTATTCTACAATTGTGATTTTCATCTATTTTTCTATCAATACACGATATTTAAATTCATCGCCAATCAATTTTACAAACCTACTGATGCATCAGTTAACCATGTGTGGACCGGCGGGCTTTTGCAATATCAATCAAATCAACTTAAAAACTCTAGATTTTAGTATGTCAATGAGTCACAAATTGTGTACAGATTGCTTTTGTGACAGTTTATGTTTTGGTAGAGGAGATTGCTGTCCTGACAAATATTTTGGTCTCAGTGGCTTGTCCTGTAACAATGTGACCTTTGTTAATGCCACGCGAGATGAAAGTCGAGATCAGAGATCATCCTTTCTCATGATTAAAGAATGCCCTCAGGAAACTGAACGAGTAATAGCACAAGAATGTGAAAAGAAATATGACAGTCTTAACAAACTAAAGTATCCACCAGTGACAAGCAGTATAACTAATTTAACATACGCTAATAGATTTTGTGCACAGTGCAATAATGAAACATCCCATCAGTACTGGAGTTTCGATATTCATTGTCAAGAATTTCTAGATATTAACTTTTTGTCGTCATTCAAAGAAATTGTTGACAATGGAATCAAAAATAGATGTGTCATGCAGTCTGTACCACTTGAAAATAAAACTGCATTCAACTGCTACCACCTGCGAGGACATCATTTTAATGTGTGTAACAAGACCGGATTCTGGAAAACAATGGATGCTGATGTTTTACATGCATGTGAATCACTTTACGTTAATAATGATACCTTATTCAAAAACTCATTCTGTAGAATGTGCAATCCCACTTTCTACAAAGGAAACGTAATATCACAATGTAATGTTACAGGACAGTGGGATTTATTTGATAAAAATATCAAAGAGGCCTGCTCCCGTCTTGGATCGAATGAGGGCACCTTACCATTTAAAAACATATTTTGCAGAATTTGCAATACCAATAAGTACTTTGAAAATACCTTTATGGATGCATATGCAGAAATTAGCACAAAAGTTCTTTATGATTCATATAAAACCAACGTTTACTATTTATATATAAAAATGAACGAATTTCTCGAAGATTACTTCGATTTTGTAAAAAAAACTATTCCTAAGTTTGAGCACAAGATAAAAAGAAAATCGTTTACTTATTTAAATCTGAATATGACAGACTTAATATATAAATCGTTTTCTCTGAAAAAGCATGTGGGAGTATGCAAAAATTATGGGATTCCAGAAAGTTTTTCAAGTCTTTTCCTCCCCTGTTCCTGTGAACCTTCGTGTTTTCAGCATGGAGATTGTTGTGAAGATTTCGCATTAAAATACCCAACAAAATGCATACATTCGAAACAACTGGCGGGCGATAAATTTAAGAAAACTATCCCTGATGTAGAATACCTTGTAACTAATGGATGTTACATGCAATTCCAATACCCAATGTATATGGAGAAATTTTGTCAACAGGGAGGAAATAACATACTTTCGTCTCATCCCGTATATGATGTTAATACAGGTATATCGTACCTCAACATGTTTTGCTATCTGTGTAATATACCACCGGAACGACGTAGCTTTGAATCAGGCAAACCATGGGACATTGAAGTATATTGTAAAAAATTCATTGACTATAGAAACTTTCTAACGGTAAAGCAGCTACTTAAAACGATCAGTGAAACCCACTGCAATGTGACATATTTACCACATTCATTTATGGCTGACACTAATAAGAATCGTGCAGCCTTGTGTTATACCATATCCGCTATATACAAGAAAACATGTAATTCTACCAGGGAATGGCTTGTGAAAGATCCTGGAGTTCAATATGCTTGTGAAAACGTTTCGGCAGGGGTATCAATGGGATTCTATACAGAGTCCAGTTGTTTTAAAAACCATTTTTGTGCATTATGCAATCCAGGAATTACCAATAAGAGTGTCACTATTTCTACGTGTATGGACGCTGGAAATTTGTCTTTGCTCGAAAAACGTGACGTGAGTGGTTGTCACTTTTTCCCTCAAATCAACTTTTATTCGCCATACAAAAATTTATTTTGTAAACATTGCAATCATCAATTTGACCAGCAACGGCGAAGTCCATTTTGTGGTTTTATCACCTTTAAACGCCCGGAAAAGTTTCTTTCAAAGAGTCAGGAATTTTATCCGATCTACAGAAATTTTTTTACGTATTCTGAATATGAAGATAAATTACCCCAAAACGAATCACCAAAATGTAAATCAACACAAGCATACATCACAGAAGTGGTAAGTTTGATATAATTTGTTTTTTTTACATTAAATTAATTTTACTGAATATGCACGCCTAAAGTTTTTCTTGTTCTCATTTAGAATCAGTGCAGAAATTTGACCTGTTATCCGGGAAAGTATCTCCGTAATGGAACATGTCAAGCACTCCTCACAGTAACAGAAAACTTGGGATATTTTCTGACAACAGACTTCCAAGGAAATGTTTCTTATCTGTTACCTGTACACGATCTGTTAGTCATTATATCAGAGGAAATCAAACAAGCAATACTGTCTATGCTTCAGATAGATTCAGATTCGATAGAATATTTGTTTGTTCAAATAGACCAACCTTGCTTTAAGAGGAATCAAATCTTATCTTCCCCCCAGTTTTCAGGGAGCATTGCAATAGGCATTTTTATCAAACACGCTGTAAAGAGAGTTGATATTGAAATGCTATTAATCGCTATTACAAACAAGATGGCGATATCGAGAAATGAAACTTTTAATCTTCACTTTTCGTTCAATATGAATAAAAATCGATTACCTTATAACCCATTTAAGATATACTTCACTGAATATTTTTCTCGATGTACTTTACCAGAATTTGTGAAATATCAGGTAGTACAAAAAAGGCAGAAATATAAAACTGTTCGAATATCCAAACTGTTAACTTGCGTTCAAGTTGCACTTGAATTTGGCGAATATCGTGTAGATAAACAATCGAGAACATTATTGGTAATTGGGGAAAATAAACTCTACAATTATGAGTTGTTTGAAATTTTATCCGATGGATCAGCAAGGATTTGCACTGAAGACTACAATGTTGGATCTTACATAGGCGCATTTTCTTCAGATAAACAAAACCAAAATGCCCTTCTTTCAAAAATTACGCTTATCTTAAACGTTACTTCCATTCTGTGTTTATTGATTTCATTTCTGATTTATGTTTTTAAAAAAGATTTGAGAACAATACCCGGAAAAATAAATATGATACTGATAGTCTCGCTGATTCTAACTCTTATAATTTTTCAGTTAAGTAAATTTGGTTCATCATCTAATGTGGTATGTGTTGGAATTGGTATAGCTCTACATTATTTTTGGTTGGTATCATTTTTAACCATGACGGTGAGTTCGTTTCATATGTACAGAATTTTTAAATTTTCAAACATAAATACAAGCGTTGGTTTAAATGATATTCTTAGAGTATATATAGCTTTTATCACTTTTTTTCCATGCGTGGTAGTAGTTTTAAACATTATAATATCATGGCAGGTTTCTGGCAATGGTATTATTGGGTATGGAAATAGGGTGTGCTTTATCGACAATCCTTATTCACGATTAGCCTCATTCATTATACCTGTTGGTATTATGTGTCTATCTAGTCTATTTTTCTTTGTTAGAACCATTATTTCAATAAAACGTGTCCCCAAAGTTCCAGGATACCAATCTGTTAGGAATGAATTCGGAATATTTTGTCGTTTATTCACAATAACCGGGATAACCTGGTCTCTTCAGATTATCGACGGTTTCCTCCCTTTTACAACGTTCTCCTATATCTCATCAATAATCAACAGTTTGCAGGGAACAACGATATTTATAGCGTTTTTCTTAAACAAACGAATCATGAATTGTAAATGCGCAGTCCAAAAAGATTCGTACAACACTAAGCAAGAAGCTAAAAGAGAGTCAACAGAGGAATCTAATACAATTGATACAAAATTATGATATATTAATTTTTTTGCTTTCTTTGTGTAAGCTTATAAATGGTTCTCAGTGTATACAAGATCGTCATTCCTGTGCAGGCGTTTCAAAATGATATAACAACACGCCGAATAACTTTTCGAAATAATTTTCTATATGATCTCTTGATAAAAGCTAGCAATCAATAAACACATAAAATGCTAATCGCTTGCTACATATAATTCTCGCCTTTTAATTATGCCTTTCCCTCTCAGAAGGGAGGGTATATTGCTCTCCTGCTGTCCGTCTGTCTGTTACTAAGTTTCTGTTCATTTTCCTCACAGAAGTTGCACAAACTGAAATTCCATTTATTTGCAGTTTTCGTTCATTTTCTTTGCAGAGTTTGCACTTATTCAAATGAAATTTGTTATACAGATACATTTATATCATGATAATGTCTAGGTCAAATTCGATTTTGGGTACGATCGAGAAATTTTTGAGTTATGCCCCTTAAGCATGGACGTAGAAACATTCTTTTTATTTACACTTTCAATATATTTTCTTCGCAGAGTTGTCAAATGGACGGGGGTATAAGTATTTTACAAACATCTGTTTGTTGGGTTTTTTTTATTTTTATTTTTTTTTGCTTTAATTGCCTCAAATAGCATAGAACTAAAATTAGCTGTATGCTACAAAGAAAAATGTAATGTAGTGTTAGTATTGATTGATATGCATAAAGCTTTGGTGTGAACTAAAAAATCTGGTACTCACGAGTGTATCGTAAAACAGTTATCCACCGATAGTTAATTTATATATGCCTAATAAAAGAATGTAAAAATATATTTTAATGTAAATATTATGTTTTTCTCTTGTATTACTTAAGAAAATCTATTGTGATTCATACATTTATAACTGGACAGAAATTTACGTGATCTAGTTACCTAGCTGTAGCGTAAGAATATGCACATTATAAACTCCTATTAGATTCATTGTTCTTAAGAAAAATCGATTGTAGTTCATACATTACATGTATGACAGGACAGAAATCTACATGATCCAGTGACCTAGCTATGGCACTTAGCATCAGGGGGTCCTGCACACACCCCCCCCCCACTTTTTTACGCAGCAAAGATTTTTTTAAATTAGCATACAAAAAATTGAAATAAAAGAGAAAATAAAATTACGAAAAAGTTACAAAAAAAATTTCTGTATAAATCAATTCTTATGAACATCGCAAAATCTTTGTCCTCAAATTCTATGATCGGGATTCTAAATTCTGGTGCAAAACTATGGTAAAAGATAATTTCGAAAATTAATCATGTTTTAGCAAGGATTAAGGTTCTTTAAAAACTTGATTCAGGCTTGATAAAAATTAATGTATTTATCGTATTTTGTACAATGTTTTCAACTATCATATCTGTAACTATGTCTGTATAGACTGTATCTGTGATTGGCTAATAAAAAGGATAAAATCAAAGACTGATTATTTCATCGTTGTTAATTATTTACATAGTTCACCCATAAGTTATATCATTAAAAAAATTTTGATTTTCTTGCTTAAATGTGAAGGAAATGAGATTAAATAAAAGTTTCTTATTAATATAAACTACTTACAAAATAGATTCGGAAAACGCATATATATATTATTTTACCATCAAAGGAGAATTAAGTTATTATTCATACTTATTTAATAGCCATGAATGTTTCTTTCTTGGTTATATCTATACTACAACATTAAAATAATAGACTCGAATTTATGCGCTTTAATACCGAGAAATCGGAAGAGTGGTGTCTTTTGTTTTATATATTTTAAAGATTTACTTGAAGATTACCAATTTCTTTTTATTTTTCTCAATCGAGGTTCGCCATTTAATAATCAACGAAAACTCCTATAAGAAATCCGGAAATCATCTGGATTATTTGCATTTTACAATCTTGCACATGCGCATTACACTCACGCTAAATCACGGGAGGCTCTTTAGTTTGTGTTTCCACAATATCACATTTGCATGGATAAACTCAGACACGATATTACAAATAAATGTAAATTTTCATTGAAAATTTCTTATATTCTGTACATCATAGGAATACGGGAGATAACTCCAACTCAGTGCATTTAATATGAAATATTACGAGAGTTCCGAATGTCAACAGGGTGTGTAAATTCGAAGCGAGTAAAAAACGTTCAACTTGGTGAAAAAGTTAATATGATTTTTAGATGAAAATTTGACTGTTTTTTTCAATGCAGCCTCATTAATTTCCTCCAAAATCGTTTCGGTGTGATTCTGCATTTATTTTTTTGCTACATTACGGGTATATGGGAGGCATTTTAAATGCGGCGAAGGCCGGTCCCGAAACACAGTTAGATTATTCTTATTAAGCAGAATGTAGTGAAACTAATAGCATTATTGTATTCTTAAAGCTTGATTATGTAAATGTCAACAATACGGTGTGTCGATGTATCTATTTCGTATATAATATGCAATGTCAACCCGTGCACGCACGGGTCAAAGTCTAGTTTATTGTAAAAAAAAAATTCCGGCTTTCCACATTCTACAATTTACATTTTTGATACAACCGATTCTCATTAACACTCGGTATAGGTTGGTTGAAATAATTGTCATAGTCATAAGAAGATATTCCCTTTTTTCGTACAAAGATAAAACATATAACATTTTGGACTATATGAGATGCTTATTTCACGCTTGTACTTCTGTATCAATATGTTTCATATATGTGGCATTTTAATTAAGGTTGAATCTGTGTATATCATCATTCCTGTATTTGATTAAATTTTATTGGATTACTTTTATTGTTTGTTTAAATGAACTAACTAAAACTTCAACAGTTTTGATTTGATGTTTAAAAAGTGTGCAAAGCCAGGTAGTGAAATTCGATCGAAGAAACATAATCACCTGAGTTGCATAAAAATTGGCGTCTACACAATTTAATATTGATTTTATTGCATAAAGCAGTAGTCTAGCTTGATGATTTATCGCATTTTGTCTATCGAGACAGGTAAATCAATTATAATAATGATTGCATCGTACTAGTTTTTAGCTCACCTGAGCTGAAAGCTCAAGTGAGCTTTTCTGATCACCTTTTGTCCGTCGTCCGTCTGTCCGTCCGTCTGTAAACTTTTTATCTTCTCTAAAACCGCTTATCCAATTTCAACCAAATTTGGCACAAAGCTTCCTTATGGGAGGGCAAATATAAATTGCAGAAATAAAAGTCCAATCTATATTCAAAGCGGAGAAACCCTTGAAACTGTAGAAAAAGGGGGGTGCATTTTTAAAAATCTTCTTCTCAAGAACTACTGATTCCAATTCAACGTAGTTTAGCATAAATTATCCTTATGGGAAGGAAAATATCAATTGCACAAAATAAGGTCTAATTCTGTTTCAAATCTGAGTTATTACGAAAATAATAATAAGGAAAGGCGTGTTTCAATCGGGTTCTGCATCCGCTAAAATGTGTAGACAAGACTTGTCCTGAACAAAACAATTGAGCTAACAAAAGATTGGCAGTTATTAATTAATAATTCAACATAATCAGGTGACTTGCGTAAAAATTGGTTGGAGGCTACACAATTTGATATTGATTTTATTGCATAAAGCAGTAGTCTAGCTTGATGATTTATCGCATTTTGTCTATCGAGACAGGTAAATCAAATATAAAGATGATTGCATCGTACAAGTCTTGATATTTGATATCTGTTTTTGAAGATATAATGTTGTTTTTTATTGATGATATTTGTAACAAGGAACACATGTTATTACATATCGATCCTTTTGTGAGCCTATGCCTCATACAAAGAATCTTTTTATGGATTCCCTTTGCTTGAAAACTAGATTTTGAGGCACATATTTTAAGCATTTCACCTGCCAGAATATTTCTAATGTAAACATATCCATGCTTTTGCATGGAACATTATCTTGTCGATTTATTGCAGCTTGTGTGTGGAGACAGGTAGATATTCATAGGTGTCAATGATTGCATCCTACACGCCCTAATACTTGATATCTGTTTTAAGGAAAATGCCATTTCTCTTTACTGTATCACTGAATATGTGCTGTCGTTGATTTCAGAATCTTGAAATTTAGTCAATAAGATTTTGACAAGAATAATTAAAATGTTCGTTACATATTACACGAGGACATTGTTTATTTACAAACTTGTTGAATAATTTTACAAAAATTAAAATGCTGTTTATCAGATCCAAATTAGAAATTTTTTGCAAATCATAAAATTGTCTTTATCCAAACAGATTGAAATATCAAAATAGTTGCTTATGTTTATAACGATGTTAAGTCGAATCGTGGATCTGTGAATTTGCTAACCCTTGTTATTTTGTTTATTCAGTTGTTTGTTATCGCAATTTTCATAATAGGTTTTATTTATTAGGACCACTTCTTTTGTTGGGTCACATCGTCATTAAGAGAAAATCGGTAATGCCATGCATTCCACTAAAGCAATACATTCTTATGATATCCCAGTCTTTGCATCGTGTAATTGTTAATCATTTCATGTATTATTCGAACATTTTTACTAGTTACCACGGATAAAAATATGTGTAAACCATTTTTACACAGATCAAATACTTCTAATTAATTAATTAATTCATCAGCCAGTTGACCACACTGTTTTACGTCTAGGCGATTGAATATTTATGTTACTGCAATTAACACATTAGTTAAGCTTGACGATTCGTCGTAGTTTCTCTGTGGAGACATTTAAACCAGGTTTCAATTACTGTGGCAATAATTATGTCAATTAATACAGGCAACGATATTTGAAATCTGTTAATTTGAAATACCATTGATCTTGATTAACAGTTTTCATCATTGAACACCTTTTGTTTTGGTTTTTTGTTTGTTTGTTTGATTTTTTTTTTTACATCTTTTGCCTTAATAAAGGAAATACGTCACTGTTCACGTACATGTATAAACCTGCAGGATTAATGTGCGGGTACGGCATTTATATTTGTAATTTAGTAATTCATAACCAATGGTAAAGTGGACAGCTGTATGTTCGATCTGTAAACAGCATGAATTAGATATGTATCCTTGAGTTAAAACAGAGGTTTTAGTGTACTCATATTGAGATATATCTTTACAAATAAGATATGTTTTATTGAAACAAACAGATATCAAACGCTCATTATCAATTAAATTCTTGATGCCAACGTAAAATTGAAGTCGTTAACTCTATGTTGAGCTGAGAAAATCAGGGCGGTTTGTGTACAAATCCTTCCTTGATTTATTGTTAGTGTCTTAATCCAACAAAGCAATGGGTTTTCGACAACATTTATATCATATATGTATCTTATATTTAATTGATTCGGTTTTGCCAAATTTAAACATCTTTATGTAAACATTAAATTTACCTGGGGTTGAGAGCAATTATCTTTTGTTAGTCTTACAGGGGACGAAATAATGTCTGATGATTAAAGGTGTGGTTTTAAAGCTTATGTAAGGCTACGACAGATTTGAATTTTTATAATTCGTTCATTCTATTTGAACGCAATGCTTTATTTTAGGAATGGCAATTTTTAACCGGTTACTCGGTCGGAACGACGGTACATGTAACCGGTTAAAAAATCAGTAATCGGTCAGTCGTCCAAAAAATATAAGTTGTATGTTTTCACGCATTTTCATTACTAAAGCGCCGTTGCTTTTTTTCTTCAGCTATTAATGAATAATATTTAAAATCATTATGGGTACTGTTACACTCATTATTTTGATCCTTTCAAAGTGTTTATTTCCCTTTTGTTTTCTTTTAACATGACAGCATTTTATTGCGTAGCAAATTGTTTTGTCTATAATAGATGCAAATATGTATAAGTAACTAAGACCATAATGGGTGTTTATTTCAAACGGTATATCTACAACTTTTTGAAAACTTTATTCGAGCTTTGCTGATACCCTTTAACTTGACAAATTGATCTGATTACCAAATTGAGGGCAGGGACATAATTTCACAACTGTTTACTCGTTGTTTTGAACTTTTTTCTGAAAAAAAAAATAATAATTAATAAATAAATACTTTTCATATATTTAAAGTTAATTATATACAGAAGATCCCTATTAGTCTTTCTGTGGCATTAAAGACGGTCGCAGTAAATTTAGTAAACAGAATAATATGCACATGCATTCTGATTTAAAACTTGGAATATCCGCCGAAACCGAGTAGCAACTTTGCAATCAATTGCCTTGCAGACTTTATATACCCCGGTTGCCTTGGTCCAGGAAAGACATCACTGCACATGTTCATGTATGAAACTGCGAGGTTCATGTGCAGATGCGGTATCTTTGAATTTAAATTCATTATAAGTGGTTAATTAGACATTAGGCTACAAGTTGCATGAATTAAATATTAAATTTAATAACACAGCTTTTGTTGTGTACTTATATAAAGATATATATTGTATCGTCACAAATAAGATACATGTAGATTTAATTGAAACTAATAAATAAGCAAATACAATTTGTCAATTTTAAACGATATATACAAAGAAGTGAAAATTAAGTTCTAATGCACAGTTAAATTTATATTCTGACGCATTAGTAAATCGTAAAGCACTATTAAAACTTTACGAAAGGCAAGAAGGTGGTTGTCATTACAATATTATAATTTTTCTACTCAAAAATGAAACACAGTAAGTTCATATATGGGACTCCTCGACAAATCTCTTTATGTGATATGGTACTCAGGTGACCGTTAAGGCCTCTTGTTTTATTTAATTAAAGTCCAAGTATTATTAACAAAATTGTTTTACCAATGATGTAAGTGCATTTAACATATTAATTTAGATTGTTGATTTTTCGCCGTTTGTTGGTGGAGACATTTAAATCAATCCATCATTTTTCAATAGTTACAGAGTAAATGCATCAATTCCTGAGATCTGCTTAAAAAAGGTATTGATTTTTATTGTCATTTTGCATCACAACACCCTTTCCAAAAGAATCCTTTCGTAAACACAATGCTTTATTTTCACGTCACTGTACATGTATAAACCTGCGAGCTTCGTGTGTGGGTACGGCACATATTTGTAATTCAGTTATTAATTTTCAGTGGTGAAGTGGACAGCTGTATTTTTGGAACTGTAAGTACGAGGGTCAATCAAAAAATACGAAGACTTTTGTCATACTTATGTTACTTAACGTCGTATCATTACTAAATTTGGTAGACATAATTAAGCAATAGTTTCAAAGAATTTGCAAGGAAAAAAGTTAATTAATTTCTTTATTTCTAAGAATTATTTAGAATTTAATCCTGCAAAAATGAGGTCACGGCACACGGTCTAAATTTGTGCTATGTCAACAATAAACCATATAATGTTGAAAGTAATATCTCTATTAATTGGGCATAAAACCAAATAATATTGAAACTTCAAATTTAGTATAGTTATGGTATTCTATGTACCAAATAATGACGGGATATATTGTTTTGTCGAACAAATATTAGTAACTAAAGACAGATAGTCCTCTTTAGAGTTGACTAAAAACATCGACGTCGCCGGACGTCACGGCGCAACGAGAAGTACAAATAAAATGGATCTAACTCAGGAAAAAGCCGATAGAAGCTGTGAAAATGCTCAATGGTGCAAAAAATAAGTCAACAATTATTTGCAAGTTTGTGTTTAACTGTAATAAATTTTGTGAGGGTGGCGGTCATTGTATTTTGAATATAAAACAGTCCGAAAGAGAGTAGAATATCTGTAAATATTTGGTCAAAAAATAAGTAACGTAAATCGACGTTCAGGGTTATCCTTACTGTAAACTAAGAAATACACGGTAAGAAAATGAAAACTTTAATGAACTAACTTATGATTCTCGAACAAATGTGTGCAAATAAGATGTTAAGTGGTTCAGTGCCATTTTAAATTGGATGGAGAAAGGCACAAGAGACTAAGCATGATATAAAGATGGGGTATATCTATAAACTGTGCATGTTTAATCTTGACGTCATGTTTTGAACGTTACCGTGCGCCGTGGTGACAAAACATAATGTTTTTAAAAAGGGGTAACAAAAATACCGTTTCATCAAATGGATTAAAACTTCGCATATCAATAACATAAGTGTCGGTGCAAAGATTAATCTGTTAAGTATGACTTTCATGAAAAACATATGATAGACAGCCTTCGTATTTTTTGATTGACCCTTTGAATTATTATGTATCTTTGAGTTAAAAGCATAGCCTTTGAAGTGTACTCGCATAAAGTTGTATCTTATCAAATAAAATAAAGATTTATTTAAAACAAATGAATATTAAAACCCTAAATATAGATTTTCAACAGTTCATAAATAAATGTAAAGTAATATCGATTTTATTAGAAAACAGTTTGAATCAGGTCATTATACACATTCATCGATTTATAGTTGATAAGACTGATAAATAAAAACGTTGAATTTCATTTAAAATGTGATTGCTGCTTCCACTTCCATAGTAAGATTGTGTTAAATGACACTTTAATGCTTAATTCATGTTTAATTACTAGTAATGAAAACGATTTTAAAAATATTACCACGGTAACCAAACAGAAAGTTAAGAAATGATTTCTTCACTTGATTAAAAATCGAAATGTTTATCATTAAATCTGTTTTACACGGTAATTGCAATAACGAATGTATCTTATTCAAAGATAAAATTGACAAAAGTATGTTCATAACAAACAAAAAAAAGACCTAGAAACTGATTTTTGTGTTATGGTATATTCAATAAGTAAGATTTTATAGATTTTTTAGTAAGAATTAATGCGTTATTTCTGTATTAAAAAGAATGCAATTGCAAGAACACCTTTGTTTTGTATACGTGAAACATTGCATGCATTGGTCGTACGTCATTAGTTAACATATGCCTATTTAAAGTATTTTGTCCGAAGCTACCGTGCATCATTGGTACTTTTATTTGGTGTGTACAATCTTAAAATGAACACACATTGTGAAATATATCACTATATCACCAAGTGATATCAGTAATATAGTGATATTACTAATAGAAAAATGTTCCAAGGCAATTTATAAAACTTTGAACTATACTACTGGTCCCAACTGCAATATCATGATGGAATAATAAATCACCAGATGGACAAAAGTTGTGCATACAAGACTGTTTCAAAATATGCTTTATGACGACAAATGATACATCGGTTCAATGGCTATAGTACAGAGTTCTACACAGAATTCTTCCTGTGAACTATTGTTTGAAACTAGAACTGTCCTAATGGGACTAATACCCCCGCAAGGCTAATTTCAAATGATTGATAATTGAATTGAATAATAAAGGTTTGAAACACATAAAAAAAAATATAAAAAAAAGTTCGTTAACAAAGAAAAATTAAAATCAAAATTGTCAGAATTTCACTGTAAATACATATCTATCACAGTAATCGTTTACAAATGTATGTTTCTGATGATATATATTTTTTTTAAATTTAATTGATTTAAAGAAAAACCAACAAAATGACTATAACCCCTCCCTTTGCAATAAATGGAAATACTGGTAGCCAAGCAATGCTCTTCTGTTGATAAAACTTTCAATATCTTTCTAAGAAGAGTCTTGACACATGCAATTAGTTGTTTCAAATTTTCCTCACTTTCTCCTATGGCACAATGAAACTCCATATCAGAAAATTGATCCCATACTAGGATTATAATTTTCTTTGATGAGCTTGTTAAATTTAATAAACTCCCAAAACATTACCACAATAACCATACTATGTAAAAATATGTAAAAAAAGAAAATTTAATATTACAAACAATTTTAAAATTGCCAAAACACTACAATCATATCAGTAATTTTGAATTTCATTTAAATTAATGCCCAATAGGGTCACTTCATCAATTTACTTGACTAATAAATTTAAACAACTTCTAAATATAGTTTAACTTCTTTATTAATAATGATATCATATATTTCCTTATAATGATAGAACCTTTTGGTTTACATGAAACAGTTTTAAAATAGCCCCAAAACCATCACCTATTTTTTAGATTATCAATTTCCCCTAAACACATGCTCCATCTGAACCATGGCTCAGATAATTGCTCTCTTTGGACAAATGAATTCAGCCACACTTGTCTTTGATGTTCTTATTAGCTCCTAAGAATTTATCATTGACAAACAAAAACTTTGCATTGTCAGTTGATAGAATACTTATAAAAAATAATTTTTTTTTATTAATTAAGACATAAAGACAAAAAACCTCTATCTGGATGCATTTATATAAATATATTTAAGAGTGTTTTAATACTATTAATTAATCAATAAAATCTGTAAGGATTATCTCCCTTACTTTTCAACATTAATGTACAATATATAGAATAAGGAAAAATGAAAACAGTCATAAAACTAGATTTTGAGGCACATATTTTAAGCATTTCACCTGCCAGAATATTTCTAATGTAAACATATCCATGCTTTTGCATGGAACATTATCTTGTCGATTTATTGCAGCTTGTGTGTGGAGACAGGTAGATATTCATAGGTGTCAATGATTGCATCCTACACGCCCTAATACTTGATATCTGTTTTAAGGAAAATGCCATTTCTCTTTACTGTATCACTGAATATGTGCTGTCGTTGATTTCAGAATCTTGAAATTTAGTCAATAAGATTTTGACAAGAATAATTAAAATGTTCGTTACATATTACACGAGGACATTGTTTATTTACAAACTTGTTGAATAATTTTACAAAAATTAAAATGCTGTTTATCAGATCCAAATTAGAAATTTTTTGCAAATCATAAAATTGTCTTTATCCAAACAGATTGAAATATCAAAATAGTTGCTTATGTTTATAACGATGTTAAGTCGAATCGTGGATCTGTGAATTTGCTAACCCTTGTTATTTTGTTTATTCAGTTGTTTGTTATCGCAATTTTCATAATAGGTTTTATTTATTAGGACCACTTCTTTTGTTGGGTCACATCGTCATTAAGAGAAAATCGGTAATGCCATGCATTCCACTAAAGCAATACATTCTTATGATATCCCAGTCTTTGCATCGTGTAATTGTTAATCATTTCATGTATTATTCGAACATTTTTACTAGTTACCACGGATAAAAATATGTGTAAACCATTTTTACACAGATCAAATACTTCTAATTAATTAATTAATTCATCAGCCAGTTGACCACACTGTTTTACGTCTAGGCGATTGAATATTTATGTTACTGCAATTAACACATTAGTTAAGCTTGACGATTCGTCGTAGTTTCTCTGTGGAGACATTTAAACCAGGTTTCAATTACTGTGGCAATAATTATGTCAATTAATACAGGCAACGATATTTGAAATCTGTTAATTTGAAATACCATTGATCTTGATTAACAGTTTTCATCATTGAACACCTTTTGTTTTGGTTTTTTGTTTGTTTGTTTGATTTTTTTTTTTACATCTTTTGCCTTAATAAAGGAAATACGTCACTGTTCACGTACATGTATAAACCTGCAGGATTAATGTGCGGGTACGGCATTTATATTTGTAATTTAGTAATTCATAACCAATGGTAAAGTGGACAGCTGTATGTTCGATCTGTAAACAGCATGAATTAGATATGTATCCTTGAGTTAAAACAGAGGTTTTAGTGTACTCATATTGAGATATATCTTTACAAATAAGATATGTTTTATTGAAACAAACAGATATCAAACGCTCATTATCAATTAAATTCTTGATGCCAACGTAAAATTGAAGTCGTTAACTCTATGTTGAGCTGAGAAAATCAGGGCGGTTTGTGTACAAATCCTTCCTTGATTTATTGTTAGTGTCTTAATCCAACAAAGCAATGGGTTTTCGACAACATTTATATCATATATGTATCTTATATTTAATTGATTCGGTTTTGCCAAATTTAAACATCTTTATGTAAACATTAAATTTACCTGGGGTTGAGAGCAATTATCTTTTGTTAGTCTTACAGGGGACGAAATAATGTCTGATGATTAAAGGTGTGGTTTTAAAGCTTATGTAAGGCTACGACAGATTTGAATTTTTATAATTCGTTCATTCTATTTGAACGCAATGCTTTATTTTAGGAATGGCAATTTTTAACCGGTTACTCGGTCGGAACGACGGTACATGTAACCGGTTAAAAAATCAGTAATCGGTCAGTCGTCCAAAAAATATAAGTTGTATGTTTTCACGCATTTTCATTACTAAAGCGCCGTTGCTTTTTTTCTTCAGCTATTAATGAATAATATTTAAAATCATTATGGGTACTGTTACACTCATTATTTTGATCCTTTCAAAGTGTTTATTTCCCTTTTGTTTTCTTTTAACATGACAGCATTTTATTGCGTAGCAAATTGTTTTGTCTATAATAGATGCAAATATGTATAAGTAACTAAGACCATAATGGGTGTTTATTTCAAACGGTATATCTACAACTTTTTGAAAACTTTATTCGAGCTTTGCTGATCCCCTTTAACTTGACAAATTGATCTGATTACCAAATTGAGGGCAGGGACATAATTTCACAACTGTTTACTCGTTGTTTTGAACTTTTTTCTGAAAAAAAAAATAATAATTAATAAATAAATACTTTTCATATATTTAAAGTTAATTATATACAGAAGATCCCTATTAGTCTTTCTGTGGCATTAAAGACGGTCGCAGTAAATTTAGTAAACAGAATAATATGCACATGCATTCTGATTTAAAACTTGGAATATCCGCCGAAACCGAGTAGCAACTTTGCAATCAATTGCCTTGCAGACTTTATATACCCCGGTTGCCTTGGTCCAGGAAAGACATCACTGCACATGTTCATGTATGAAACTGCGAGGTTCATGTGCAGATGCGGTATCTTTGAATTTAAATTCATTATAAGTGGTTAATTAGACATTAGGCTACAAGTTGCATGAATTAAATATTAAATTTAATAACACAGCTTTTGTTGTGTACTTATATAAAGATATATATTGTATCGTCACAAATAAGATACATGTAGATTTAATTGAAACTAATAAATAAGCAAATACAATTTGTCAATTTTAAACGATATATACAAAGAAGTGAAAATTAAGTTCTAATGCACAGTTAAATTTATATTCTGACGCATTAGTAAATCGTAAAGCACTATTAAAACTTTACGAAAGGCAAGAAGGTGGTTGTCATTACAATATTATAATTTTTCTACTCAAAAATGAAACACAGTTAGTTCATATATGGGACTCCTCGACAAATCTCTTTATGTGATATGGTACTCAGGTGACCGTTAAGGCCTCTTGTTTTATTTAATTAAAGTCCAAGTATTATTAACAAAATTGTTTTACCAATGATGTAAGTGCATTTAACATATTAATTTAGATTGTTGATTTTTCGCCGTTTGTTGGTGGAGACATTTAAATCAATCCATCATTTTTCAATAGTTACAGAGTAAATGCATCAATTCCTGAGATCTGCTTAAAAAAGGTATTGATTTTTATTGTCATTTTGCATCACAACACCCTTTCCAAAAGAATCCTTTCGTAAACACAATGCTTTATTTTCACGTCACTGTACATGTATAAACCTGCGAGCTTCGTGTGTGGGTACGGCACATATTTGTAATTCAGTTATTAATTTTCAGTGGTGAAGTGGACAGCTGTATTTTTGGAACTGTAAGTACGAGGGTCAATCAAAAAATACGAAGACTTTTGTCATACTTATGTTACTTAACGTCGTATCATTACTAAATTTGGTAGACATAATTAAGCAATAGTTTCAAAGAATTTGCAAGGAAAAAAGTTAATTAATTTCTTTATTTCTAAGAATTATTTAGAATTTAATCCTGCAAAAATGAGGTCACGGCACACGGTCTAAATTTGTGCTATGTCAACAATAAACCATATAATGTTGAAAGTAATATCTCTATTAATTGGGCATAAAACCAAATAATATTGAAACTTCAAATTTAGTATAGTTATGGTATTCTATGTACCAAATAATGACGGGATATATTGTTTTGTCGAACAGATATTAGTAACTAAAGACAGATAGTCCTCTTTAGAGTTGACTAAAAACATCGACGTCGCCGGACGTCACGGCGCAACGAGAAGTACAAATAAAATGGATCTAACTCAGGAAAAAGCCGATAGAAGCTGTGAAAATGCTCAATGGTGCAAAAAATAAGTCAACAATTATTTGCAAGTTTGTGTTTAACTGTAATAAATTTTGTGAGGGTGGCGGTCATTGTATTTTGAATATAAAACAGTCCGAAAGAGAGTAGAATATCTGTAAATATTTGGTCAAAAAATAAGTAACGTAAATCGACGTTCAGGGTTATCCTTACTGTAAACTAAGAAATACACGGTAAGAAAATGAAAACTTTAATGAACTAACTTATGATTCTCGAACAAATGTGTGCAAATAAGATGTTAAGTGGTTCAGTGCCATTTTAAATTGGATGGAGAAAGGCACAAGAGACTAAGCATGATATAAAGATGGGGTATATCTATAAACTGTGCATGTTTAATCTTGACGTCATGTTTTGAACGTTACCGTGCGCCGTGGTGACAAAACATAATGTTTTTAAAAAGGGGTAACAAAAATACCGTTTCATCAAATGGATTAAAACTTCGCATATCAATAACATAAGTGTTGGTGCAAAGATTAATCTGTTAAGTATGACTTTCATGAAAAACATATGATAGACAGCCACATTGTCTTCGTATTTTTTGATTGACCCTTTGAATTATTATGTATCTTTGAGTTAAAAGCATAGCCTTTGAAGTGTACTCGCATAAAGTTGTATCTTATCAAATAAAATAAAGATTTATTTAAAACAAATGAATATTAAAACCCTAAATATAGATTTTCAACAGTTCATAAATAAATGTAAAGTAATATCGATTTTATTAGAAAACAGTTTGAATCAGGTCATTATGCACATTCATCGATTTATAGTTGATAAGACTGATAAATAAAAACGTTGAATTTCATTTAAAATGTGATTGCTGCTTCCATTTCCATAGTAAGATTGTGTTAAATGACACTTTAATGCTTCATTCATGTTTAATTACTAGTAATGAAAACGATTTTAAAAATATTACCACGGTAACCAAACAGAAAGTTAAGAATTGATTTCTTCACTTGATTAAAAATCGAAATGTTTATCATTAAATCTGTTTTACACGGTAATTGCAATAACGACTGTATCTTATTCAAAGATAAAATTTACAAAAGTATGTTCATAACAAACAAAAAAAAGACCTAGAAACTGATTTTTGTGTTATGGTATATTCAATAAGTAAGATTTTATAGATTTTTTAGTAAGAATTAATGCGTTATTTCTGTATTAAAAAGAATGCAATTGCAAGAACACCTTTGTTTTGTATACGTGAAACATTGCATGCATTGGTCGTACGTCATTAGTTAACATATGCCTATTTAAAGTATTTTGTCCGAAGCTACCGTGCATCATTGGTACTTTTATTTGGTGTGTACAATCTTAAAATGAACACACATTGTGAAATATATCACTATATCACCAAGTGATATCAGTAATATAGTGATATTACTAATAGAAAAATGTTCCAAGGCAATTTATAAAACTTTGAACTATACTACTGGTCCCAACTGCAATATCATGATGGAATAATAAATCACCAGATGGACAAAAGTTGTGCATACAAGACTGTTTCAAAATATGCTTTATGACGACAAATGATACATCGGTTCAATGGCTATAGTACAGAGTTCTACACAGAATTCTTCCTGTAAACTATTGTTTGAAACTAGAACTGTCCTAATGGGACTAATACCCCCGCAAGGCTAATTTCAAATGATTGATAATTGAATTGAATAATAAAGGTTTGAAACACATAAAAAAAATATAAAAAAAAGTTCGTTAACAAAGAAAAATTAAAATCAAAATTGTCAGAATTTCACTGTAAATACATATCTATCACAGTAATCGTTTACAAATGTATGTTTCTGATGATATATATTTTTTTTTTAATTTAATTGATTTAAAGAAAAACCAACAAAATGACTATAACCCCTCCCTTTGCAATAAATGGAAATACTGGTAGCCAAGCAATGCTCTTCTGTTGATAAAACTTTCAATATCTTTCTAAGAAGAGTCTTGACACATGCAATTAGTTGTTTCAAATTTTCCTCACTTTCTCCTATGGCACAATGAAACTCCATATCAGAAAATTGATCCCATACTAGGATTATAATTTTCTTTGATGAGCTTGTTAAATTTAATAAACTCCCAAAACATTACCACAATAACCATACTATGTAAAAATATGTAAAAAAAGAAAATTTAATATTACAAACAATTTTAAAATTGCCAAAACACTACAATCATATCAGTAATTTTGAATTTCATTTAAATTAATGCCCAATAGGGTCACTTCATCAATTTACTTGACTAATAAATTTAAACAACTTCTAAATATAGTTTAACTTCTTTATTAATAATGATATCATATATTTCCTTATAATGATAGAACCTTTTGGTTTACATGAAACAGTTTTAAAATAGCCCCAAAACCATCACCTATTTTTTAGATTATCAATTTCCCCTAAACACATGCTCCATCTGAACCATGGCTCAGATAATTGCTCTCTTTGGACAAATGAATTCAGCCACACTTGTCTTTGATGTTCTTATTAGCTCCTAAGAATTTATCATTGACAAACAAAAACTTTGCATTGTCAGTTGATAGAATACTTATAAAAAATAATTTTTTTTTATTAATTAAGACATAAAGACAAAAAACCTCTATCTGGATGCATTTATATAAATATATTTAAGAGTGTTTTAATACTATTAATTAATCAATAAAATCTGTAAGGATTATCTCCCTTACTTTTCAACATTAATGTACAATATATAGAATAAGGAAAAATGAAAACAGTCATAAAACTAGATTTTGAGGCACATATTTTAAGCATTTCACCTGCCAGAATATTTCTAATGTAAACATATCCATGCTTTTGCATGGAACATTATCTTGTCGATTTATTGCAGCTTGTGTGTGGAGACAGGTAGATATTCATAGGTGTCAATGATTGCATCCTACACGCCCTAATACTTGATATCTGTTTTAAGGAAAATGCCATTTCTCTTTACTGTATCACTGAATATGTGCTGTCGTTGATTTCAGAATCTTGAAATTTAGTCAATAAGATTTTGACAAGAATAATTAAAATGTTCGTTACATATTACACGAGGACATTGTTTATTTACAAACTTGTTGAATAATTTTACAAAAATTAAAATGCTGTTTATCAGATCCAAATTAGAAATTTTTTGCAAATCATAAAATTGTCTTTATCCAAACAGATTGAAATATCAAAATATTTGCTTATGTTTATAACGATGTTAAGTCGAATCGTGGATCTGTGAATTTGCTAACCCTTGTTATTTTGTTTATTCAGTTGTTTGTTATCGCAATTTTCATAATAGGTTTTATTTATTAGGACCACTTCTTTTGTTGGGTCACATCGTCATTAAGAGAAAATCGGTAATGCCATGCATTCCACTAAAGCAATACATTCTTATGATATCCCAGTCTTTGCATCGTGTAATTGTTAATCATTTCATGTATTATTCGAACATTTTTACTAGTTACCACGGATAAAAATATGTGTAAACCATTTTTACACAGATCAAATACTTCTAATTAATTAATTAATTCATCAGCCAGTTGACCACACTGTTTTACGTCTAGGCGATTGAATATTTATGTTACTGCAATTAACACATTAGTTAAGCTTGACGATTCGTCGTAGTTTCTCTGTGGAGACATTTAAACCAGGTTTCAATTACTGTGGCAATAATTATGTCAATTAATACAGGCAACGATATTTGAAATCTGTTAATTTGAAATACCATTGATCTTGATTAACAGTTTTCATCATTGAACACCTTTTGTTTTGGTTTTTTGTTTGTTTGTTTGATTTTTTTTTTTACATCTTTTGCCTTAATAAAGGAAATACGTCACTGTTCACGTACATGTATAAACCTGCAGGATTAATGTGCGGGTACGGCATTTATATTTGTAATTTAGTAATTCATAACCAATGGTAAAGTGGACAGCTGTATGTTCGATCTGTAAACAGCATGAATTAGATAATTATGTATCCTTGAGTTAAAACAGAGGTTTTAGTGTACTCATATTGAGATATATCTTTACAAATAAGATATGTTTTATTGAAACAAACAGATATCAAACGCTCATTATCAATTAAATTCTTGATGCCAACGTAAAATTGAAGTCGTTAACTCTATGTTGAGCTGAGAAAATCAGGGCGGTTTGTGTACAAATCCTTCCTTGATTTATTGTTAGTGTCTTAATCCAACAAAGCAATGGGTTTTCGACAACATTTATATCATATATGTATCTTATATTTAATTGATTCGGTTTTGCCAAATTTAAACATCTTTATGTAAACATTAAATTTACCTGGGGTTGAGAGCAATTATCTTTTGTAAGTCTTACAGGGGACGAAATAATGTCTAATGATTAAAGGTGTGGTTTTAAAGCTTATGTAAGGCTACGACAGATTTGAATTTTTATAATTCGTTCA
The DNA here is from genome assembly GCA_015776775.1 of Magallana hongkongensis. NCBI lineage: Eukaryota > Metazoa > Mollusca > Bivalvia > Ostreida > Ostreidae > Magallana > Magallana hongkongensis. The sequence continues at coordinate 705,479 of VIAA01000013.1, read as the reverse complement.
TTCTATTCGAACGCAATGCTTTATTTTAGGAATGGCAATTTTTAACCGGTTACTCGGTCGGAACGACGGTACATGTAACCGGTTAAAAAATCAGTAATCGGTCAGTCGTCCAAAAAATATAAGTTGTATGTTTTCACGCATTTTCATTACTAAAGCGCCGTTGCTTTTTTTCTTCAGCTATTAATGAATAATATTTAAAATCATTATGGGTACTGTTACACTCATTATTTTGATCCTTTCAATGTGTTTATTTCCCTTTTGTTTTCTTTTAACATGACAGCATTTTATTGCGTAGCAAACTGTTTTGTCTATAATAGATGCAAATATGTATAAGTAACTAAGACCATAATGGGTGTTTATTTCAAACGGTATATCTACAACTTTTTGAAAACTTTATTCGACCTTTGCTGATCCCCTTTAACTTGACAAATTGATCTGATTACCAAATTGAGGGCAGGGAAATAATTTCACAACTGTTTACTCGTTGTTTTGAACTTTTTTCTGAAAAAAATAATAATAATTAATAAATAAATACTTTTCATATATTTAAAGTTAATTATATACAGAAGATCCCTATTAGTCTTTCTGTGGCATTAAAGACGGTCGCAGTAAATTTAGTAAACAGAATAATATGCACATGCATTCTGATTTAAAACTTGGAATATCCGCCGAAACCGAGTAGCAACTTTGCAATCAATTGCCTTGCAGACTTTATATACCCCGGTTGCCTTGGTCCAGGAAAGACATCACTGCACATGTTCATGTATGAAACTGCGAGGTTCATGTGCAGATGCGGTATCTTTGAATTTAAATTCATTATAAGTGGTTAATTAGACATTAGGCTACAAGTTGCATGAATTAAATATTAAATTTAATAACACAGCTTTTGTTGTGTACTTATATAAAGATATATATTGTATCGTCACAAATAAGATACATGTAGATTTAATTGAAACTAATAAATAAGCAAATACAATTTGTCAATTTTAAACGATATATACAAAGAAGTGAAAATTAAGTTCTAATGCACAGTTAAATTTATATTCTGACGCATTAGTAAATCGTAAAGCACTATTAAAACTTTACGAAAGGCAAGAAGGTGGTTGTCATTACAATATTAAAATTTTTCTACTCAAAAATGAAACACAGTAAGTTCATATATGGGACTCCTCGACAAATCTCTTTATGTGATATGGTACTCAGGTGACCGTTAAGGCCTCTTGTTTTATTTAATTAAAGTCCAAGTATTATTAACAAAATTGTTTTACCAATGATGTAAGTGCATTTAACATATTAATTTAGATTGTTGATTTTTCGCCGTTTGTTGGTGGAGACATTTAAATCAATCCATCATTTTTCAATAGTTACAGAGTAAATGCATCAATTCCTGAGATCTGCTTAAAAAAGGTATTGATTTTTATTGTCATTTTGCATCACAACACCCTTTCCAAAAGAATCCTTTCGTAAACACAATGCTTTATTTTCACGTCACTGTACATGTATAAACCTGCGAGCTTCGTGTGTGGGTACGGCACATATTTGTAATTCAGTTATTAATTTTCAGTGGTGAAGTGGACAGCTGTATTTTTGGAACTGTAAGTACGAGGGTCAATCAAAAAATACGAAGACTTTTGTCATACTTATGTTACTTAACGTCGTATCATTACTAAATTTGGTAGACATAATTAAGCAATAGTTTCAAAGAATTTGCAAGGAAAAAAGTTAATTAATTTCTTTATTTCTAAGAATTATTTAGAATTTAATCCTGCAAAAATGAGGTCACGGCACACGGTCTAAATTTGTGCTATGTCAACAATAAACCATATAATGTTGAAAGTAATATCTCTATTAATTGGGCATAAAACCAAATAATATTGAAACTTCAAATTTAGTATAGTTATGGTATTCTATGTACCAAATAATGACGGGATATATTGTTTTGTCGAACAGATATTAGTAACTAAAGACAGATAGTCCTCTTTAGAGTTGACTAAAAACATCGACGTCGCCGGACGTCACGGCGCAACGAGAAGTACAAATAAAATGGATCTAACTCAGGAAAAAGCCGATAGAAGCTGTGAAAATGCTCAATGGTGCAAAAAATAAGTCAACAATTATTTGCAAGTTTGTGTTTAACTGTAATAAATTTTGTGAGGGTGGCGGTCATTGTATTTTGAATATAAAACAGTCCGAAAGAGAGTAGAATATCTGTAAATATTTGGTCAAAAAATAAGTAACGTAAATCGACGTTCAGGGTTATCCTTACTGTAAACTAAGAAATACACGGTAAGAAAATGAAAACTTTAATGAACTAACTTATGATTCTCGAACAAATGTGTGCAAATAAGATGTTAAGTGGTTCAGTGCCATTTTAAATTGGATGGAGAAAGGCACAAGAGACTAAGCATGATATAAAGATGGGGTATATCTATAAACTGTGCATGTTTAATCTTGACGTCATGTTTTGAACGTTACCGTGCGCCGTGGTGACAAAACATAATGTTTTTAAAAAGGGGTAACAAAAATACCGTTTCATCAAATGGATTAAAACTTCGCATATCAATAACATAAGTGTTGGTGCAAAGATTAATCTGTTAAGTATGACTTTCATGAAAAACATATGATAGACAGCCACATTGTCTTCGTATTTTTTGATTGACCCTTTGAATTATTATGTATCTTTGAGTTAAAAGCATAGCCTTTGAAGTGTACTCGCATAAAGTTGTATCTTATCAAATAAAATAAAGATTTATTTAAAACAAATGAATATTAAAACCCTAAATATAGATTTTCAACAGTTCATAAATAAATGTAAAGTAATATCGATTTTATTAGAAAACAGTTTGAATCAGGTCATTATGCACATTCATCGATTTATAGTTGATAAGACTGATAAATAAAAACGTTGAATTTCATTTAAAATGTGATTGCTGCTTCCATTTCCATAGTAAGATTGTGTTAAATGACACTTTAATGCTTCATTCATGTTTAATTACTAGTAATGAAAACGATTTTAAAAATATTACCACGGTAACCAAACAGAAAGTTAAGAATTGATTTCTTCACTTGATTAAAAATCGAAATGTTTATCATTAAATCTGTTTTACACGGTAATTGCAATAACGACTGTATCTTATTCAAAGATAAAATTTACAAAAGTATGTTCATAACAAACAAAAAAAAGACCTAGAAACTGATTTTTGTGTTATGGTATATTCAATAAGTAAGATTTTATAGATTTTTTAGTAAGAATTAATGCGTTATTTCTGTATTAAAAAGAATGCAATTGCAAGAACACCTTTGTTTTGTATACGTGAAACATTGCATGCATTGGTCGTACGTCATTAGTTAACATATGCCTATTTAAAGTATTTTGTCCGAAGCTACCGTGCATCATTGGTACTTTTATTTGGTGTGTACAATCTTAAAATGAACACACATTGTGAAATATATCACTATATCACCAAGTGATATCAGTAATATAGTGATATTACTAATAGAAAAATGTACCAAGGCAATTTATAAAACTTTGAACTATACTACTGGTCCCAACTGCAATATCATGATGGAATAATAAATCACCAGATGGACAAAAGTTGTGCATACAAGACTGTTTCAAAATATGTTTTATGAAGACAAATGATACATCGGTTCAATGGCTATAATACAAAGTTCTACACAGAATTCTTCCTGTGAACTATTGTTTGAAACTAGAACTGTCCTAATGGGACTAATACCCCCGCAAGGCTAATTTCAAATGATTGATGATTGAATTGAAAAATAAAGGTTTGAAACACATAAAAAAAAATATAAAAAAAAGTTCGTTAACAAAGAAAAATTAAAATCAAAATTGTCAGAATTTCACTGTAAATACATATCTATCACAGTAATCGTTTACAAATGTATGTTTCTGATGATATATTTTTTTTTAAATTTAATTGATTTAAAGAAAAACCAACAAAATGACTATAACCCGTCCCTTTGCAATAAATGGAAATACTGGTAGCCAAGCAATGCTCTTCTGTTGATAAAACTTTCAATATCTTTCTAAGAAGAGTCTTGACACATGCAATTAGTTGTTTCAAATTTTCCTCACTTTCTCCTATGGCACAATGAAACTCCATATCAGAAAATTGATCCCATACTAGGATTATAATTTTCTTTGATGAGCTTGTTAAATTTAATAAACTCCCAAAACATTACCACAAATAACCATACTATGTAAAAATATGTAAAAAAAGAAAATTTAATATTACAAACAATTTTAAAATTGCCAAAACAGTACAATCATATCCGTAATTTTGAATTTCATTTAAATTAATGCCCAATAGGGTCACTTCATCAATTTACTTGACTTATAAATTTAAACAACTTCTAAATATAGTTTAACTTCTTTATTAATAATGATATCATATATTTCCTTATAATGATAGAACCTTTTGGTTTACATGAAACAGTTTTAAAATAGCCCCAAAACCATCACCTATTTTTTAGATTATCAATTTCCCCTAAACACATGCTCCATCTGAACCATGGCTCAGATAATTGCTCTCTTTGGACAAATGAATTCAGCCACACTTGTCTTTGATGTTCTTATTAGCTCCTAAGAATTTATCATTGACAAACAAAAACTTTGCATCAGTTGATAGAATACTTATAAAAAATAATTTTTTTTTATTAATTAAGACATAAAGACAAAAAACCTCTATCTGGATGCATTTATATAAATATATTTAAGAGTGTTTTAATACTATTAATTAATCAATAAAATCTGTAAGGATTATCTCCCTTACTTTTCAACATTAATGTACAATATATAGAATAAGGAAAAATGAAAACAGTCATTAAATCATTAAATCTTGTCTGATCTTAAAACAAAATGCAGGTGCACATCTTCCGATGGTGTTCAACATATGTACAAATTTTCAAACTGTTCCATGCAGTAATAAAAAATTTTATAGGGGACAAAGTTGCGTCTACAGACGGACAGACAGACAGACGGACAGGGTGAAACCATTATACCCCCCTAAACTTCGTTTGCGGGGGTATAAAAAAATATATCATTGCAAATGATTGCTGCACTTTTTGTAAAGAAGAAATAGAAACAATACAACATGGTTTTTTTTTAGGTGTACTAATGTTTTACCTTGTGGAATATTCTTAGTATGTTATATATAGAAAAAAAAAAAAAAAGGTTGATTTCAATGTAATCAATATACTACTTGGGGAAAATTCTCTAAATGTAGACAATAGACCTGTGACCTACATAATATTATCTACAAAACAATTCATATTTATATGTCTAAAGCAGAAGTAGATTCCAAACTATGTAGATTTAGTACATAATTTGAGCTTTAAATACAAGATAGAGAAATATGCTTCGGTTGAAAAATTTCAACATAGGAAATTTGAAAAATGTTGGTCACAGTGGGAAAATTTCTTCTTCTTTTTTTAATAATTGTATAACTAAATTATACAGAAGTGGAATTTGCTATGAATATTATTAATGCATAATTTTAACTTATATCCATTTCAATATACAAACTTAGGTCCATTTACTTTTGGTTTTTGAATGAGTGCATTAATGAAAGTGGTATGGAAAGAGAGTGATCTATATCACCAAGTGACTTAAACAGTAATAACTAAGATTAAATGGCGTACAGCTCATTCCAAAGAAATTCTCCTGATTCGTTTTTTAAACAAACCCAAGGTTTAAAACTGTAAATTGTTTACTATTGAAAGGTCCTTGAACTTTTCCGGCCAAAATTTGTTTTTGTACTTTTTTAATCATTATCTTTTCGGCATTGTTTACAACACTAGTTTCCACAGACTTTTGTATTACTTATTCTTGAGCAAGAGCCTCAACGTGGGGCTGAGATGTCAAAAATTACTTGAACATGTACTTATCTGGTTATTGAAAGCGCCTTCAATTCCTCTTTAATTGAGGCTGTCACTTTCTCTGTGACCTGTTTCTTTATCGGGATATATGACTGCAACCGACTCTGAACTCGCAGTCACTACTCTTTTTTCTTCTGTTTAGACTGAACAGAAGGAACAACTCGAGATTCGCTCTACCAGACTTTGGCATATTTGCAGTTGTTTAAAGTGGAAAATAAAATTATATAAATGAACCGTCTTTGCCTAGTAGAAATAGAACAGTCTGTCAGTATCCGGTCAACTTAAAAAGAAAATACCAAACACAATCCAGGATAGAATTTCCGGAATAAAACAATACAATTATTATATTTATATCTGACAAACTTCCAAATGAAGGGAACTCCCAGGGAAACAAAAATAAATTATTAAGATTCCAAGTGCAATGAAAAAATCCTCAGGTAGGCAAAAGAGATATGAAAAATCTCAGGAAAACACAAGTAAAATGTGTAGATTCTAATTGCAATGAGACAAGTCTCAGAGAGGCACAGAAATATGAAAACAAATAAAAAAAATAAAAATCTCTGGATAACACAGGTAAATTGTGTAGATTCCCAGTGCAATGAAATAAGCCTCGAGGAGGCATAGAAATCTACAAAAAATTAAAAAAAAAAAATTTTTTTTAGGGAGTCAAAAGTAAATCGTTAAATTCCAAGTGCAACGAAATAAGCCTCAGGGAATCACAAAAAAAAAAATGAAAATAAAAAACAAAATAATATATCAGGAAAACTCAAGTAAATTGTGTAGATTCTCAGTGCTTTGAGATAAGCCTCAGGGAGGTAAAAGAAATATGAAAAATCTCAAAAAACATGATCTAATTAGCCGAAGTGACTTCTAAGTAACATTTCTACGCATGTTATGAACTTAAGATTAATATTTTTGTGTATGTACCGAAAGACGTGAATTGAATCATTTCTATATAATCATTCCTGTATTTTTTTAAATTTTATTGGATTACTTTTATTGTTTGTTTAAATGAACTAACTAAAACTTCAACAGTTTTGATTTGATATGACTAAGAGTAAGTCAAACCCGTTCCTCTGTCACTGTCATCTATTGATTGATGTTTGAAAAGTTTGCAAAGCCAGGTAGTGAAATTCGATCGAAGAAACATAATCACCTGAGTTGCGTAAAAATTGGCGTCTACACAATTTAATATTAATTTTATTGCATAAAGCAGTAGTCTAGCTTGATGATTTATCGCATTTTGTCTATCGAGACAGGTAAATCAATTATAATAATGATTGCATCGTACAAGATTTTAGCTCACCTGAGCTGAAAGCTCAAGTGAGCTTTTCTGATCACCTTTTGTCCGTCGTCCGTCTGTAAACTTTTTATATTTTGAACTTCTTTTCTAAAACCGCTTATCCAATTTCAACCAAATTTGGCACAAAGCATCCTTATGGGAGGGCGAATATAAATTGCAGAAATAAAAGTCCAATCTATATTCAAAGCGGAGAAAACCTTGAAACTGTAGAAAAAGTAGGGTGCATTTTTAAAAATCTTCTTCTCAAGAACTACTGTTTCCAATTCAACGTAGTTTAGCATAAATTATCCTTATGGGAAGGAAAATATAAATTGCAAAAATTAAGGTCTAATTCTGTTTCAAATCTGAGTTATTACGAAAATAATAATAAAGGAAAGGCGTGTTTCAATCGGGTTCGGCATCCAGTAAAATGGGTAGACAAGACTTGGCCTGAGCAAAACAATTGAGCTAACAAAAGATTGGCAGTTATTAATTAATAATTCAACATAATCAGGTGAGTTGCGTAAAAATTGGTTGGAGGCTACACAATTTGATATTGATTTTATTGCACAAAGCAGTAGTCTAGCTTGAAGATTAATCGCATTTTGTGTATCGAGACAGGTAAATCAAATATAATGATGATTGCATCGTACAAGTCTTGATATTTGATACTTGTTTTTGAAGATATAATGTTGCTTTTTATTGATAATATTTGTAACAAGGAACACATGTTATTACATATCGATCCTTTTGTGAGCCTATGCCTCATACAAAGAATCTTTTAATGGATTCCCTTTGCTTGAAAAATAGATTTTGAGGCACATATTTTAAGCATTTCACCTGCCAGAATATTTCTAATGTAAACATATCCATGCTTTTGCATGGAACATTATCTTGTCGATTTATTGCAGCTTGTGTGTGGAGACAGGTAGATATTCATAGGTGTCAATGATTGCATCTTACACGCCCTAATACTTGATATCTGTTTTAAGGAAAATGCCATTTCTCTTTACTGTATCACTGAACATGTGCTGTCGTTGATTTCAGAACCTTGAAATTAAATCAATAAGATTTTGACAAGAATAATTAAAATTTGTTTGTTTGATTTTTTTTTTACATCTGTTGCCTTAATAAAGGAAATACGTCACTGTTCACGTACATGTATAAACCTGCAGGATTAATGTGCGGGTACGGCATTTATATTTGTAATTTAGTAATTCATAACCAATGGTAAAGTGGACAGCTGTATGTTCGATCTGTAAACAGCATGAATTAGATATGTATCCTTGAGTTAAAACAGAGGTTTTAGTGTACTCATATTGAGATATATCTTTACAAATAAGATATGTTTTATTGAAACAAACAGATATCAAACGCTCATTATCAATTAAATTCTTGATGCCAACGTAAAATTGAAGTCGTTAACTCTATGTTGAGCTGAGAAAATCAGGGCGGTTTGTGTACAAATCCTTCCTTGATTTATTGTTAGTGTCTTAATCGAACAAAGCAATGGGTTTTCGACAACATTTATATCATATATGTATCTTATATTTAATTGATTCGGTTTTGCCAAATTTAAACATCTTTATGTAAACATTAAATTTACCTGGGGTTGAGAGCAATTATCTTTTGTTAGTCTTACAGGGGACGAAATAATGTCTGATGATTAAAGGTGTGGTTTTAAAGCTTATGTAAGGCTACGACAGATTTGAATTTTTATAATTCGTTCATTCTATTTGAACGCAATGCTTTATTTTAGGAATGGCAATTTTTAACCGGTTACTCGGTCGGAACGACGGCACATGTAACCGGTTAAAAAATCAGTAATCGGTCAGTCGTCCAAAAAATATAAGTTGTATGTTTTCACGCATTTTCATTACTAAAGCGCCGTTGCTTTTTTTCTTCAGCTATTAATGAATAATATTTAAAATCATAATGGGTACTGTTACACTCATTATTTTGATCCTTTCAATGTGTTTATTTCCCTTTTGTTTTCTTTTAACATGACAGCATTTTATTGCGTAGCAAATTGTTTTGTCTATAATAGATGCAAATATGTATAAGTAACTAAGACCATAATGGGTGTTTATTTCAAACGGTATATCTACAACTTTTTGAAAACTTTATTCGACCTTTGCTGATCCCCTTTAACTTGACAAATTGATCTGATTACCAAATTGAGGGCAGGGAAATAATTTCACAACTGTTTACTCGTTGTTTTGAACTTTTTTCTGAAAAAAAAAATAATAATTAATAAATAAATACTTTTCATATATTTAAAGTTAATTATATACAGAAGATCCCTATTAGTCTTTCTGTGGCATTAAAGACGGTCGCAGTAAATTTAGTAAACAGAATAATATGCACATGCATTCTGATTTAAAACTTGGAATATCCGCCGAAACCGAGTAGCAACTTTGCAATCAATTGCCTTGCAGACTTTATATACCCCGGTTGCCTTGGTCCAGGAAAGACATCACTGCACATGTTCATGTATGAAACTGCGAGGTTTATGTGCAGATGCGGTATCTTTGAATTTAAATTCATTATAAGTGGTTAATTAGACATTAGGCTACAGATACATGTAGATTTAATTGAAACTAATGAATAAGCAAATACAATTTGTCAATTTTAAACGATATATACAAAGAAGTGAAAATTAAGTTCTAATGCACAGTTAAATTTATATTCTGACGCATTAGTAAATCGTAAAGCACTATTAAAACTTTACGAAAGGCAAGAAGGTGGTTGTCATTACAATATTATAATTTTTCTACTCAAAAATGAAACACAGTAAGTTCATATATGGGACTCCTCGACAAATCTCTTTATGTGATATGGTACTCAGGTGACCGTTAAGGCCTCTTGTTTTATTTAATTAAAGTCCAAGTATTATTAACAAAATTGTTTTACCAATGATGTAAGTGCATTTAACATATTAATTTAGATTGTTGATTTGTCGCCGTTTGTTGGTGGAGACATTTAAATCAATCCAACATTTTCCAATAGTTACAGCGTAAATGCATCAATTCCTGAGATCTGCTTAAAAAAGGTATTGATTTTTATTGTCATTTTGCATCACAACACCCTTTCCAAAAGAATCCTTTCGTAAACACAATGCTTTATTTTCACGTCACTGTACGTGTATAAACCTGCGAGCTTCGTCTTTGGGTACGGCACATATTTGTAATTCAGTTATTCATTTTCAGTGGTGAAGTGGACAGCTGTATTTTTGGAACTGTAAGTACGAGGGTCAATCAAAAAATACGAAGGCTTTTGTCATACTTATGTTACTTAACGTCGTATCATTACTAAATTTGGTAGACATAATTAAGCAATAGTTTCAAAGAATTTGCAAGGAAAAAAGTTAATTAATTTCTTTATTTCTAAGAATTATTTAGAATTTAATCCTGCAAAAATGAGGTCACGGCGCACGGTCTAAATTTGTGTTATGTCAACAATAAACCATATAATGTTGAAAGTAATATCTCTATTAATTGGGCATAAAACCAAATAATATTGAAACTTCAAATTTAGTATAGTTATGGTATTCTATGTACCAAATAATGACGGGATATATTGTTTTGTCGAACAGATATTAGTAACTAAAGACAGATAGTCCTCTTTAGAGTTGACTAAAAACATCGACGTCGCCGGACGTCACGGCGCAACGAGAAGTACAAATAAAATGGATCTAACTCAGGAAAAAGCCGATAGAAGCTGTGAAAATGCTCAATGGTGCAAAAAAGAAGTCAACAATTATTTGCAAGTTTGTGTTTAACTGTAATAAATTTTGTGAGGGTGGCGGTCATTGTATTTTGAATATAAAACAGTCCGAAAGAGAGTAGAATATATGTAAATATTTGGTCAAAAAATAAGTAACGTAAATCGACGTTCAGGGTTATCCTTACTGTAAACTAAGAAATACACGGTAAGAAAATGAAAACTTTAATGAACTAACTTATGATTCTCGAACAAATGTGTGCAAATAAGATGTTAAGTGGTTCAGTGCCATTTTAAATTGGATGGAGAAAGGCACAAGAGACTAAGCATGATATAAAGATGGGGTATATCTATAAACTGTGCATGTTTAATCTTGACGTCATGTTTTGAACGTTACCGTGCGCCGTGGTGACAAAACATAATGTTTTTAAAAAGGGGTAACAAAAATACCGTTTCATCAAATGGATTAAAACTTCGCATATCAATAACATAAGTGTCGGTGCAAAGATTAATCTGTTAAGTATGACTTTCATGAAAAACATATGATAGACAGCCACATTGTCTTCGTATTTTTTGATTGACCCTTTGAATTATTATGTATCTTTGAGTTAAAAGCATAGCCTTTGAAGTGTACTCGCATAAAGTTGTATCTTATCAAATAAAATAAAGATTTATTTAAAACAAATGAATATTAAAACCCTAAATATAGATTTTCAACAGTTCATAAATAAATGTAAAGTAATATCGATTTTATTAGAAAACAGTTTGAATCAGGTCATTATGCACATTCATCGATTTATAGTTGATAAGACTGATAAATAAAAACGTTGAATTTCATTTAAAATGTGATTGCTGCTTCCACTTCCATAGTAAGATTGTGTTAAATGACACTTTAATGCTTAATTCATGTTTAATTACTAGTAATGAAAACGATTTTAAAAATATTACCACGGTAACCAAAAAGAAAGTTAAGAAATGATTTCTTCACTTGATTAAAAATCGAAATGTTTAACATTAAATCTGTTTTACACGGTAATTGCAATAACGAATGTATCTTATTCAAAGATAAAATTTACAAAAGTATGTTCATAACAAACAAAAAAAAAAGACCTAGAAACTGATTTTTGTGTTATGGTATATTCAATAAGTAAGATTTTATAGATTTTTTAGTAAGAATTAATGCGTTATTTCTGTATTAAAAAGAATGCAATTGCAAGAACACCTTTGTTTTGTATACGTGAAACATTGCATGCATTGGTCGTACGTCATTAGTTAACATATGCCTATTTAAAGTATTTTGTCCGAAGCTACCGTGCATCATTGGTACTTTTATTTGGTGTGTACAATCTTAAAATGAACACACATTGTGAAATATATCACAATATCACCAAGTGATATCAGTAATATAGTGATATTACTAAAAGAAAAATGTACCAAGGCAATTTATAAAACTTTGAACTATACTACTGGTCCCAACTGCAATATCATGATGGAATAATAAATCACCAGATGGACAAAAGTTGTGCATACAAGACTGTTTCAAAATATGTTTTATGACGACAAATGATACATCGGTTCGATGGCTATAGTACAGAGTTCTACACAGAATTCTTCCTGTGAACTATTGTTTGAAACTAGAACTGTCCTAATGGGACTAATACCCCCGCAAGGCTAATTTCAAATGATTGATAATTGAATTGAATAATTAAGGTTTGAAACATATAAAAAAAAAATTAAAAAAAAAGTTCGTTAACAAAGAAAAATTAAAATCAAAATTGTCAGAATTTCACTGTAAATACATATCTATCACAGTAATCGTTTACAAATGTATGTTTCTGATGATATATTTTTTTTTAAATTTAATTGATTTAAAGAAAAACCAACAAAATGACTATACCCCCCCCCCTTTGCAATAAATGGAAATACTGGTAGCCAAGCAATGCTCTTCTGTTGATAAAACTTTCAATATCTTTCTAAAAAGAGTCTTGACACATGCAATTAGTTGTTTCAAATTTTCCTCACTTTCTCCTATGGCACAATGAAACTCCATATCAGAAAATTGATCCCATACTAGGATTATAATTTTCTTTGATGAGCTTGTTAAATTTAATAAACTCCCAAAACATTACCACAATAACCATACTATGTAAAAATATGTAAAAAAAAAGAAAATTTAATATTACAAACAATTTTAAAATTGCCAAAACACTACAATCATATCAGTAATTTTGAATTTCATTTAAATTAATGCCCAATAGGGTCACTTCATCAATTTACTTGACTTATAAATTTAAACAACTTCTAAATATAGTTTAACTTCTTTATTAATAATGATATCATATATTTCCTTATAATGATAGAACCTTTTGGTTTACATGAAACAGTTTTAAAATAGCCCCAAAACCATCACCTATTTTTTAGATTATCAATTTCCCCTAAACACATGCTCCATCTGAACCATGGCTCAGATAATTGCTCTCTTTGGACAAATGAATTCAGCGACACTTGTCTTTGATGTTCTTATTAGCTCCTAAGAATTTATCATTGACAAACAAAAACTTTGCATTTTCAGTTGATAGAATACTTATAAAAAATAATTTTTTTTTATTAAGACATAAAGACAAAAAACCTCTATCTGGATGCATTTATATAAATATATTTAAGAGTGTTTTGATACTATTAATTAATCAATAAAATCTGTAAGGATTATCTCCCTTACTTTTCAACATTAATGTACAATATATAGAATAAGGAAAAATGAAAACAGTCATAAAATCATTAAATCTTGTCTGATCTTAAAACAAAATGCAGGTGCACATTTTCAGATGGTGTTCAACATATGTACAAATTTTCAAACTGTTCCATGCAGTAATAGAAAATTCTATAGGGGGACAAAGTTGCGTCTACAGACGGACAGACAGACAGACGGACAGGGTGAAACCATTATAGCCCCCTAAACTTCGTTTGCGGGGGTATAAAAAAATATATCATTGCAAATGATTGCTGCACTTTTTGTAAAGAAGAAATAGAAACAATACAACAAGTTTTTTTTTAGGTGTACTAATGTTTAACCTTGTGGAATATTCTTAGTATGTTATATATAGAAAAACAAAAAAAAAAGATTGATTTCAATGTAATCAATATACTACTTGGGGAAAATTCTCTAAATGTAGACAATAGACCTGTGACCTACATAATATTATCTACAAAACAATTCATATTTATATGTCTAAAGCAGAAGTAGATTCCAAACTATGTAGATTTATTACATAATTTGAGCTTTAAATACAAGATAGAGAAATATGCTTCGGTTGAAAAATTTCAACATAGGAAATTTGAAAAATGTTGGTCACAGTGGGAAAATTTCTTCTTCTTTTTTTAATAATTGTATAACTAAATTATACAGAAGTGGAATTTGCTATGAATATTATTAATGCATAATTTTAACTTATATCCATTCCAATATACAAACTTAGGTCCATTTACTTTTGGTTTTTGAATGAGTGCATTAATGAAAGTGGTATGGAAAGAGAATGATCTATATCACCAAGTGACTTAAACAGTAATAACTAAGATTAAATGGCGTACAGCTCATTCCAAAGAAATTCTCCTGATTCGTTTTTTAAACAAACCCAAGGTTTAAAACTGTAAATTGTTTACTATTGAAAGGTCCTTGAACTTTTCCGGCCAAAATTTGTTTTTGTACTTTTTTAATCATTAATTTTTGAACGTATATTTGCTGAATTCAAGTTCTTAGATTCAATGCCATTTTTTCCCCAACAAAGCCTAAATAAAAACTATTTTTATAACCCTGATTTAAATAATGAGTTTCAAATTCATCATACCCATATACCCTATGAGCAAGGTTTTGTTTTTACCTTCACTGGTGTTGGGCCCTTTCTTGGGTGTAGCATTTGTTTTGTTGGATTAAATTGTCTCCATTAGTTAGTACTACCTTTTTGGTTTTGACATTTTTGGATGTCACGAAAGGACTGCTTGACACGTAACAGTGATGGATGCTTATTATTATTTTTTTTTTTTTTACATCATCCTTTTTCTCAAATTGCAGAGAAAACTTCCACTTTTTGTTTTCCTTTTGCCAAGAAACTCCTAAACTCTATGAATTGATTTGTCTATATTTTTTATTTAATCTGGTCTGAGACTTGTCGATTGGCACGACTGTGCTGACAAACTGGTTAAACACTAAACCGTTATCTTTTCGGCATTGTTTACAACACTAGTTTCCACAGACTTTTGTATTACTTATTCTTGAGCAAGAGCCTCAACGTGGGGCTGAGATGTCAAAAATTACTTGAACATGTACTTATCTGGTTATTGAAAGCGCCTTCAATTCCTCTTTAATTGAGGCTGTCACTTTCTCTGTGACCTGTTTCTTTATCGGGATATATGACTGCAACCGACTCTGAAC
This sequence comes from Magallana hongkongensis, assembly GCA_015776775.1. Lineage (NCBI taxonomy): Eukaryota > Metazoa > Mollusca > Bivalvia > Ostreida > Ostreidae > Magallana > Magallana hongkongensis. The sequence goes on along the minus strand of VIAA01000013.1, from coordinate 690,147 downwards.
TCGCAGTCACTTCTCTTTTTTCTTCTGTTTAGACTGAACAGAAGGAACAACTCGAGATTCGCTCTACCAGACTTTGGCATACTTGCAGTTGTTTAAAGTGGAAAATAAAATTATATAAATGAACCGTCTTTGCCTAGTAGAAATAGAACAGTCTGTCAGTATCCGGTCAACTTAAAAAGAAAATACCAAACACAATCCAGGATAGAATTTCCGGAATAAAACAATACAATTATTATATTTATATCTGACAAACTTCCAAATGAAGGGAACTCCCAGGGAAACAAAAATAAATTATTAAGATTCCAAGTGCAATGAAAAAATCCTCAGGGAGGCAAAAGAGATATGAAAAATCTCAGGAAAACACAAGTAAAATGTGTAGATTCTAATCGCAATGAGACAAGTCTCAGAGAGGCACAGAAATATGAAAACAAATAAAAAAAATAAAAATCTCAGGATAACACAGGTAAATTGTGTAGATTCCAATTGCAATGAAATAAGCCTCGAGGAGGCATAGAAATCTACAAAAAATTTAAAAAAAAAATTTTTTTTAAGGAGCCATAAGTAAATCGTTAAATTCCAAGTGCAACGAAATAAGCCTCAGGGAATCACAAAAAAAAAATGAAAATAAAAAACAAAATAATATATCAGGAAAACTCAAGTAAATTGTGTAGATTCTCAGTGCTTTGAGATAAGCCTCAGGGAGGTAAAAGAAATATGAAAAATCTCAAAAAACATGATCTAATTAGCCGAAGTGACTTCTAAGTAACATTTCTACGCATGTTATGAACTTAAGATTAATATTTTTGTGTATGTACCGAAAGACGTGAATTGAATCATTTCTATATAATCATTCCTGTATTTTTTTTTAAATTTTATTGGATTACTTTTATTGTTTGTTTAAATGAACTAACTAAAACTTCAACAGTTTTGATTTGATATGACTAAGAGTAAGTCAAACCCGTTCCTCTGTCACTGTCATCTATTGATTGATGTTTGAAAAGTTTGCAAAGCCAGGTAGTGAAATTCGATCGAAGAAACAAAATCACCTGAGTTACGTAAAAATTGGCGTCTACACAATTTAATATTAATTTTATTGCATACAGCAGTAGTCTAGCTTGATGATTTATCGCATTTTGTCTATCGAGATAGGTAAATCAATTATAATAATGATTGCATCGTACAAGATTTTAGCTCACCTGAGCTGAAAGCTCAAGTGAGCTTTTCTGATCACCTTTTGTCCGTCGTCCGTCTGTAAACTTTTTATATTTTGAACTTCTTCTCTAAAACCGCTTATCCAATTTCAACCAAATTTGGCACAAAGCATCCTTATGGGAGGGCGAATATAAATTGCAGAAATAAAAGTCCAATCTATATTCAAAGCGGAGAAAACCTTGAAATTGTAGAAAAAGGGGGGTGCATTTTTAAAAATCTTCTTCTCAAGAACTACTGATTCCAATTCAACGTAGTTTAGCATAAATTATCCTTATGGGAAGGAAAATATAAATTGCAAAAATTAAGGTCTAATTCTGTTTAAATCTGAGTTATTACGAAAATAATAATAAAGGAAAGGCGTGTTTCAATCGGGTTCGGCATCCAGTAAAATGGATAGACAAGACTTGGCCTGAGCAAAACAATTGAGCTAACAAAAGATTGGCAGTTATTAATTAATAATTCAACATAATCAGGTGAGTTGCGTAAAAATTGGTTGGAGGCTACACAATTTGATATTGATTTTATTGCATAAAGCAGTAGTCTAGCTTGAAGATTAATCGCATTTTGTGTATCGAGACAGGTAAATCAAATATAATGATGATTGCATCGTACAAGTCTTGATATTTGATACTTGTTTTTGAAGATATAATGTTGCTTTTTATTGATAATATTTGTAACAAGGAACACATGTTATTACATATCGATCCTTTTGTGAGCCTATGCCTCATACAAAGAATCTTTTAATGGATTCCCTTTGCTTGAAAACTAGATTTTGAGGCACATATTTTAAGCATTTCACCTGCCAGAATATTTCTAATGTAAACATATCCATGCTTTTGCATGGAACATTATCTTGTCGATTTATTGCAGCTTGTGTGTGGAGACAGGTAGATATTCATAGGTGTCAATGATTGCATCTTACACGCCCTAATACTTGATATCTGTTTTAAGGAAAATGCCATTTCTCTTTACTGTATCACTGAACATGTGCTGTCGTTGATTTCAGAACCTTGAAATTAAATCAATAAGATTTTGACAAGAATAATTAAAATTTTCGTTACATATTACACGAGGACATTGTTTATTTACAAACTTGTTGAATCATTTACAAAAATTAAAATGCTGTTTATCAGATCCAAATTAGAAATTTGTTGCAAATCATAAAATTGTCTAAATCCAAACAGATTGAAATATGAAATATTTGCTTATGTTTATAACGATGTTAAGTCGAATCGTGGATCTGTGAATTTGCTAACCCTTGTTATTTTGTTTATTCAGTTGTTTGTTATGGCAATTTTCATAATAGGTTTTATTTATTAGGACCACTTTTTTGTTGGGTCACATCGTCATTAAGAGAAAATCGCTAATGCCATGCATTCCACTAAAGCAATACATTCTTATGATATCCCAGTCTTTGCATCGTGTAATTGTTAATCATTTCATGTATTATTCGAACATTTTTACTAGTTACCACGGATAAAAATATGTGTAAACCATTTTTACACAGATCAAATACTTCTAATTAATTAATTAATTCATCAGCCAGTTGACCACACTGTTTTACGTCTAGGCGATTGAATATTTATGTTACTGCAATTAACACATTAGTTAAGCTTGACGATTCGTCGTAGTTTCTCTGTGGAGACATTTAAACCAGGTTTCAATTACTGTGGCAATAATTATGTCAATTAATACAGGCAACGATATTTGAAATCTGTTAATTTGAAATACCATTGATCTTGATGAACAGTTTTCATCATTGAACACCTTTTGTTTTGGTTTTTTGTTTGTTTGTTTGATTTTTTTTTTTACATCTGTTGCCTTAATAAAGGAAATACGTCACTGTTCACGTACATGTATAAACCTGCAGGATTAATGTGCGGGTACGGCATTTATATTTGTAATTTAGTAATTAATAACCAATGGTAAAGTGGACAGCTGTATGTTCGATCTGTAAACAGCATGAATTAGATATGTATCCTTGAGTTAAAACAGAGGTTTTAGTGTACTCATATTGAGATATATCTTTACAAATAAGATATGTTTTATTGAAACAAACAGATATCAAACGCTCATTATCAATTAAATTCTTGATGCCAACGTAAAATTGAAGTCGTTAACTCTATGTTGAGCTGAGAAAATCAGGGCGGTTTGTGTACAAATCCTTCCTTGATTTATTGTTAGTTTCTTAATCCAACAATACAATGGGTTTTCGACAACATTTATATCATATATGTATCTTATATTTAATTGATTCGGTTTTGCCAAATTTAAACATCTTTATGTAAACATTAAATTTACCTGGGGTTGAGAGCAATTATCTTTTGTTAGTCTTACAGGGGACGAAATAATGTCTGATGAATAAAGGTGTGGTTTTAAAGCTTATGTAAGGCTACGAAAGATTTGAATTTTTATAATTCGTTCATTCTATTTGAACGCAATGCTTTATTTTAGGAATGGCAATTTTTAACCGGTTAAAAAATCAGTAATCGGTCAGTCGTCCAAAAAATATAAGTTGTATGTTTTCACGCATTTTCATTACTAAAGCGCCGTTGCTTTTTTTCTTCAGCTATTGATGAATAATATTTAAAATCATTATGGGTACTGTTACACTCATTATTTTGATCCTTTCAATGTGTTTATTTTCCTTTTGTTTTCTTTTAACATGACAGCATTTTATTGCGTAGCAAATTGTTTTGTCTATAATAGATGCAAATATGTATAAGTAACTAAGACCATAATGGGTGTTTATTTCAAACGGTATATCTACAACTTTTTGAAAACTTTATTCGACCTTTGCTGATCCCCTTTAACTTGACAAATTGATCTGATTACCAAATTGAGGGCAGGGAAATAATTTCACAACTGTTTACTCGTTGTTTTGAACTTTTTTCTGAAAAAAATAATAATTAATAAATAAATACTTTTCATATATTTAAAGTTAATTATATACAGAAGATCCCTATTAGTCTTTCTGTGGCATTAAAGACGGTCGCAGTAAATTTAGTAAACAGAATATTATGCACATGCATTCTGATTTAAAACTTGGAATATCCGCCGAAACCGAGTAGCAACTTTGCAATCAATTGCCTTGCAGACTTTATATACCCCGGTTGCCTTGGTCCAGGAAAGACATCACTGCACATGTTCATGTATGAAACTGCGAGGTTTATGTGCAGATGCGGTATCTTTGAATTTAAATTCATTATAAGTGGTTAATTAGACATTAGGCTGCAAGTTGCATGAATTAAATATTAAATTTAATAACACAGCTTTTGTTGTGTACTTATATAAAGATATATATTGTATCGTCACAAATAAGATACATGTAGATTTAATGGAAACTAATGAATAAGCAAATACAATTTGTCAATTTTAAACGATATATACAAAGAAGTGAAAATTAAGTTCTAATGCACAGTTAAATTTATATTCTGACGCATTAGTAAATCGTAAAGCACTATTAAAACTTTACGAAAGGCAAGAAGGTGGTTGTCATTACAATACATGTATTATAATTTTTCTACTCAAAAATGAAACACAGTAAGTTCATATATGGGACTCCTCGACAAATCTCTTTATGTGATATGGTACTCAGGTGACCGTTAAGGCCTCTTGTTTTATTTAATTAAAGTCCAAGTATTATTAACAAAATTGTTTTACCAATGATGTAAGTGCATTTAACATATTAATTTAGATTGTTGATTTTTCGCCGTTTGTTGGTGGAGACATTTAAATCAATCCATCATTTTTCAATAGTTACAGCGTAAATGCATCAATTCCTGAGATCTGCTTAAAAAAGGTATTGATTTTTATTGTCATTTTGCATCACAACACCCTTTCCAAAAGAATCCTTTCGTAAACACAATGCTTTATTTTCACGTCACTGTACATGTATAAACCTGCGAGCTTCGTGTTTGGGTACAGCACATATTTGCTGTGAAGTGGACAGCTGTATTTTTGGAACTGTAAGTACGAGGGTCAATCAAAAAATACGAAGACTTTTGTCATACTTATGTTACTTAACGTCGTATCATTACTAAATTTGGTAGACATAATTAAGCAATAGTTTCAAAGAATTTGCAAGGAAAAAAGTTAATTAATTTCTTTATTTCTAAGAATTATTTAGAATTTAATCCTGCAAAAATGAGATCACGGCGCACGGTCTAAATAATAAACCATATAATGTTGAAAGTAATATCTCTATTAATTGGGCATAAAACCAAATAATATTGAAACTTCAAATTTAGTATAGTTATGGTATTCTATGTACCAAATAATGACGGGATATATTGTTTTGTCGAACAGATATTAGTAACTAAAGACAGATAGTCCTCTTTAGAGTTGACTAAAAACATCGACGTCACAAGTACAAATAAAATGGATCTAACTCAGGAAAAAGCCGATAGAAGCTGTGAAAATGCTCAATGGTGCAAAAAATAAGTCAACAATTATTTGCAAGTTTGTGTTTAACTGTAATAAATTTTGTGAGGGTGGCGGTCATTGTATTTTGAATATAAAACAGTCGGAAAGAGAGTAGAATATCTGTAAATATTTGGTCAAAAAATAAGTAACGTAAATCGACGTTCAGGGTTATCCTTACTGTAAACTAAGAAATACACGGTAAGAAAATGAAAACTTTAATGAACTAACTTATGATTCTCGAACAAATGTGTGCAAATAAGATGTTAAGTGGTTCAGTGCCATTTTAAATTGGATGGAGAAAGGCACAAGAGACTAAGCATGATATAAAGATGGGGTATATCTATAAACTGTGCATGTTTAATCTTGACGTCATGTTTTGAACGTTACCGTGCGCCGTGGTGACAAAACATAATGTTTTTAAAAAGGGGTAACAAAAATACCGTTTCATCAAATGGATTAAAACTTCGCATATCAATAACATAAGTGTCGGTGCAAAGATTAATCTGTTAAGTATGACTTTCATGAAAAACATATGATAGACAGCCACATTGTCTTCGTATTTTTTGATTGACCCTTTGAATTATTATGTATCTTTGAGTTAAAAGCATAGCCTTTGAAGTGTACTCGCATAAAGTTGTATCTTATCAAATAAAATAAAGATTTATTTAAAACAAATGAATATTAAAACCCTAAATATAGATTTTCAACAGTTCATAAATAAATGTAAAGTAATATCGATTTTATTAGAAAACAGTTTGAATCAGGTCATTATGCACATTCATCGATTTATAGTTGATAAGACTGATAAATAAAAACGTTGAATTTCATTTAAAATGTGATTGCTGCTTCCACTTCCATAGTAAGATTGTGTTAAATGACACTTTAATGCTTAATTCATGTTTAATTACTAGTAATGAAAACGATTTTAAAAATATTACCACGGTAACCAAAAAGAAAGTTAAGAAATGATTTCTTCACTTGATTAAAAATCGAAATGTTTAACATTAAATCTGTTTTACACGGTAATTGCAATAACGAATGTATCTTATTCAAAGATAAAATTTACAAAAGTATGTTCATAACAAACAAAAAAAAAAAGACCTAGAAACTGATTTTTGTGTTATGGTATATTCAATAAGTAAGATTTTATAGATTTTTTAGTAAGAATTAATGCGTTATTTCTGTATTAAAAAGAATGCAATTGCAAGAACACCTTTGTTTTGTATACGTGAAACATTGCATGCATTGGTCGTACGTCATTAGTTAACATATGCCTATTTAAAGTATTTTGTCCGAAGCTACCGTGCATCATTGGTACTTTTATTTGGTGTGTACAATCTTAAAATGAACACACATTGTGAAATATATCACAATATCACCAAGTGATATCAGTAATATAGTGATATTACTAAAAGAAAAATGTACCAAGGCAATTTATAAAACTTTGAACTATACTACTGGTCCCAACTGCAATATCATGATGGAATAATAAATCACCAGATGGACAAAAGTTGTGCATACAAGACTGTTTCAAAATATGTTTTATGACGACAAATGATACATCGGTTCGATGGCTATAGTACAGAGTTCTACACAGAATTCTTCCTGTGAACTAGAACTGTCCTATTGTCAGAATTTCACTGTAAATACATATCTATCACAGTAATCGTTTACAAATGTATGTTTCTGATGATATATTTTTTTTTAAATTTAATTGATTTAAAGAAAAAACAACAAAATGACTATAACCCCTCCCTTTGCAATAAATGGAAATACTGGTAGCCAAGCAATGCTCTTCTGTTGATAAAACTTTCAATATCTTTCTAAGAAGAGTCTTGACACATGCAATTAGTTGTTTCAAATTTTCCTCACTTTCTCCTATGGCACAATGAAACTCCATATCAGAAAATTGATCCCATACTAGGATTATAATTTTCTTTGATGAGCTTGTTAAATTTAATAAACTCCCAAAACATTACCACAATAACCATACTATGTAAAAATATGTAAAAAAAAAAAGAAAATTTAATATTACAAACAATTTTAAAATTGCCAAAACACTACAATCATATCAGTAATTTTGAATTTCATTTAAATTAATGCCCAATAGGGTCACTTCATCAATTTACTTGACTAATAAATTTAAACAACTTCTAAATATAGTTTAACTTCTTTATTAATAATGATATCATATATTTCCTTATAATGATAGAACCTTTTGGTTTACATGAAACAGTTTTAAAATAGCCCCAAAACCATCACCTATTTTTTAGATTATCAATTTCCCCTAAACACATGCTCCATCTGAACCATGGCTCAGATAATTGCTCTCTTTGGACAAATGAATTCAGCCACACTTGTCTTTGATGTTCTTATTAGCTCCTAAGAATTTATCATTGACAAACAAAAACTTTGCATTGTCAGTTGATAGAATACTTATAAAAAATAATTTTTTTTTATTAATTAAGACATAAAGACAAAAAACCTCTATCTGGATGCATTTATATAAATATATTTAAGAGTGTTTTAATACTATTAATTAATCAATAAAATCTGTAAGGATTATCTCCCTTACTTTTCAACATTAATGTACAATATATAGAATAAGGAAAAATGAAAACAGTCATAAAATCATTAAATCTTGTCTGATCTTAAAACAAAATGCAGGTGCACATTTTCAAATGGTGTTCAACATATGTACAAATTTTCAAACTGTTCCATGCAGTAATAAAAAATTCTATAGGGGGACAATGTTGCGTCTACAGACGGACAGACAGACAGACGGACAGGGTGAAACCATTATAGCCCCCTAAACTTCGTTTGCGGGGGTATAAAAAAATATATCATTGCAAATGATTGCTGCACTTTTTGTAAAGAAGAAATAGAAACAATACAACATTTTTTTTTTAGGTGTACTAATGTTTTACCTTGTGGAATATTCTTAGTATGTTATATATAGAAAAACAAAAAAAAGGTTGATTTCAATGTAATCAATATACTACTTGGGGAAAATTCTCTAAATGTAGACAATAGACCTGTGACCTACATAATATTATCTACAAAACAATTCATATGTATATGTCTAAAGCAGAAGTAGATTCCAAACTATGTAGATTTATTACATAATTTGAGCTTTAAATACAAGATAGAGAAATATGCTTCGGTTGAAAAATTTCAACATAGGAAATTTGAAAAATGTTGGTCACAGTGGGAAAATTTTTTCTTCTTTTTTTAATAATTGTATAACTAAGTTATACAGAAGTGGAATTTGCTATGATTATTATTAATGCATAATTTTAACTTATATCCATTTCAATATACAAACTTAGGTCCGTTTACTTTTGGTTTTTGAATGAGTGCATTAATCAAAGTGGTATGGAAAGAGAGTGATCTATATCACCAAGTGACTTAAACAGTAATAACTAAGATTAAATGGCGTACAGCTCATTCCAAAGAAATTCTCCTGATTCGTTTTTTAAACAAACCCAAGGTTTAAAACTGTAAATTGTTTACTATTGAAAGGTCCTTGAACTTTTTCGGCCAAAATTTGTTTTTGTACTTTTTTAATCATTAATTTTTGAACGTATATTTGCTGAATTCAAGTTCTTAGATTCAATGCCATTTTTTCCCCAACAAAGCCTAAATAAAAACTATTTTTATAACCCTGATTTAAATAATGAGTTTCAAATTCATCATACCCATATATCCTATGAGCAAGATTTTGTTTTTACCTTCACTGGTGTTGGGCCCTTTCTTGGGTGTAGCATTTGTTTTGTTGGATTAAATTGTCTCCATTAGTTAGTACTACCTTTTTGGTTTTGACATTTTTGGATGTCACGAAAGGACTGCTTGACACGTAACAGTGATGGATGCTTATTATTATTATTATTATTTTTTTTTACATCATCCTTTTTCTCAAATTGCAGAGAAAACTTCCACTTTTTGTTTTCCTTTTGCCAAGAAACTCCTAAACTCTATGAATTGATTTGTCTATATTTTTTATTTAATCTGGTCTGAGACTTGTCGATTGGCACGACTGTGCTGACAAACTGGTTAAACACTAAACCGTTATCTTTTCGGCATTGTTTACAACACTAGTTTCCACAGACTTTTGTATTACTTATTCTTGAGCAAGAGCCTCAACGTGGGGCTGAGATGTCAAAAATTACTTGAACATGTACTTATCTGGTTATTGAAAGCGCCTTCAATTCCTCTTTAATTGAGGCTGTCACTTTCTCTGTGACCTGTTTCTTTATCGGGATATATGACTGCAACCGACTCTGAACTCGCAGTCACTACTCTTTTTTCTTCTGTTTAGACTGAACAGAAGGAACAACTCGAGATTCGCTCTACCAGACTTTGGCATACTTGCAGTTGTTTAAAGTGGAAAATAAAATTATATAAATGAACCGTCTTTGCCTAGTAGAAATAGAACAGTCTGTCAGTATCCGGTCAACTTAAAAAGAAAATACCAAACACAATCCAGGATAGAATTTCCGGAATAAAACAATACAATTATTATATTTATATCTGACAAACTTCCAAATGAAGGGAACTCCCAGGGAAACAAAAATAAATTATTAAGATTCCAAGTGCAATGAAAAAATCCTCAGGGAGGCAAAAGAGATATGAAAAATCTCAGGAAAACACAAGTAAAATGTGTAGATTCTAATTGCAATGAGACAAGTCTCAGAGAGGCACAGAAATATGAAAACAAATAAAAAAAAATAAAAATCTCAGGATAACACAGGTAAATTGTGTAGATTCCCAGTGCAATGAAATAAGCCTCGAGGAGGCATAGAAATCTACAAAAAATTAAAAAAAAAAAATTTTTTTAGGAAGTCATAAGTAAATCGTTAAATTCCAAGTGCAACGAAATAAGCCTCAGGGAATCACAAAAAAAAAATGAAAATAAAAAACAAAATAATATATCAGGAAAACTCAAGTAAATTGTGTAGATTCTCAGTGCTTTGAGATAAGCCTCAGGGAGGTAAAAGAAATATGAAAAATCTCAAAAAACATGATCTAATTAGCCGAAGTGACTTCTAAGTAACATTTCTACGCATGTTATGAACTTAAGATTAATATTTTTGTGTATGTACCGAAAGACGTGAATTGAATCATTTCTATATAATCATTCCTGTATTTTTTTTAAATTTTATTGGATTACTTTTATTGTTTGTTTAAATGAACTAACTAAAACTTCAACAGTTTTGATTTGATATGACTAAGAGTAAGTCAAACCCGTTCCTCTGTCACTGTCATCTATTGATTGATGTTTGAAAAGTTTGCAAAGCCAGGTAGTGAAATTCGATCGAAGAAACATAATCACCTGAGTTGCGTAAAAATTGGCGTCTACACAATTTAATATTAATTTTATTGCATAAAGCAGTAGTCTAGCTTGATGATTTATCGCATTTTGTGTATCGAGACAGGTAAATCAATTATAATAATGATTGCATCGTACAAGATTTTAGCTCACCTGAGCTGAAAGCTCAAGTGAGCTTTTCTGATCACCTTTTGTCCGTCGTCCGTCTGTAAACTTTTTATATTTTGAACTTCTTCCTCTAAAACCGCTTATCCAATTTCAACCAAATTTGGCACAAAGCATCCTTATGGGATGGCGAATATAAATTGCAGAAATAAAAGTCCAATCTATATTCAAAGCGGAGAAAACCTTGAAACTGTAGAAAAAGGGGGGTGCATTTTTAAAAATCTTCTTCTCAAGAACTACTGATTCCAATTCAACGTAGTTTAGCATAAATTATCCTTATGGGAAGGAAAATATAAATTGCAAAAATTAAGGTCTAATTCTGTTTCAAATCTGAGTTATTACGAAAATAATAATAAAGGAAAGGCGTGTTTCAATCGGGTTCGGCATCCAGTAAAATGGGTAGACAAGACTTGGCCTGAGCAAAACAATTGAGCTAACAAAAGATTGGCAGTTATTAATTAATAATTCAACATAATCAGGTGAGTTGCGTAAAAATTGGTTGGAGGCTACACAATTTGATATTGATTTTATTGCACAAAGCAGTAGTCTAGCTTGAAGATTAATCGCATTTTGTGTATCGAGACAGGTAAATCAAATATAATGATGATTGCATCGTACAAGTCTTGATATTTGATACTTGTTTTTGAAGATATAATGTTGCTTTTTATTGATAATATTTGTAACAAGGAACACATGTTATTACATATCGATCCTTTTGTGAGCCTATGCCTCATACAAAGAATCTTTTAATGGATTCCCTTTGCTTGAAAACTAGATTTTGAGGCACATATTTTGAGCATTTCACCTGCCAGAATATTTCTAATGTAAACATATCCATGCTTTTGCATGGAACATTATCTTGTCGATTTATTGCAGCTTGTGTGTGGAGACAGGTAGATATTCATAGGTGTCAATGATTGCATCTTACACGCCCTAATACTTGATATCTGTTTTAAGGAAAATGCCATTTCTCTTTACTGTATCACTGAACATGTGCTGTCGTTGATTTCAGAACCTTGAAATTAAATCAATAAGATTTGACAAGAATAAATAAAATTTTCGTTACATATTACACGAGGACATTGTTTATTTACAAACTTGTTGAATCATTTACAAAAATTAAAATGCTGTTTATCAGATCCAAATTAGAAATTTGTTGCAAATCATAAAATTGTCTAAATCCAAACAGATTGAAATATGAAATATTTGCTTATGTTTATAACGATGTTAAGTCGAATCGTGGATCTGTGAATTTGCTAACCCTTGTTATTTTGTTTATTCAGTTGTTTGTTATGGCAATTTTCATAATAGGTTTTATTTATTAGGACCACTTTTTTTGTTGGGTCACATCGTCATTAAGAGAAAATCGCTAGTGCCATGCATTCCACTAAAGCAATACATTCTTATGATATCCCAGTCTTTGCATCGTGTAATTGTTAATCATTTCATGTATTATTTAAACATTTTTACTAGTTACCACGGATAAAAATATGTGTAAACCATTTTTACACAGATCAAATACTTCTAATTGATTAATTCGTCAGCCAGTTGATCACACTGTTTTACGTCTAGGCGATTGAATATTGATGTTACTGCATTTAACACATTAGTTAAGCTTGATGATTCGTCGCAGTTTCTCTGTGGAGACATTTAAATCAGGCTTCAATAATTGTGGCAATAATATGTCAATTAAAGGGGCATGGTCACGATTTTGGTCAAAAATTATTTTTTCAATATAAATGTTTATAATGTTTCAGTAAGGCATTTTTAGTAATCAACCAAAATTTGAGTGTCATTTTGTTGAATTAGAAGCGAGTTACAGAGCTTACAATCCCTCACTATGTAAACAAAGTTTTTGTTTACATTTTGAATGTTGAAGTGAAAATTCCAGTTTTGGACCTGAAATGAATATGTTAATTGTTAGGAACTGTTTATTTATGCTTAGAATGAATAAGAGTACAGACAAATCATCTTGAAAAAGATTTTTACTGGTATATTGAACCTATGTAAACAAAACAGGGCACGAGCCTTGTTTACATGACGAAGAATTGTGAGCCCTGTATCTTGCTTAAAACTCATCGACGGGTACCCAATTTTTTTTTTGATCATTAGAAATGCATACATAAAGCATTGTAAAAAATAAAAACAGAAAAATAAAATTTGACCAAAATCGTGACCATGCCCCTTTAAAACAGGCATCGATATTTAAAATCTGTTTATTTTAAATCCCTTTGATCTTGCTTAGCCGTTTTCATCATTGAACACCTTTTTGTTTTTTTGTTGTTTTTTTTTTGTTTGTTAATTTTACCTAGGGTTGAGAGCAGCATTATATCTTTTGATAGTCTCACGGGGGACAAAATTATGTCCGACGATTAACGGTGTGGTTTTATAGCTTATGTAAGGCTACATCAGATTTGAATTTTTATAAATCGTTCATCCTTTTATTAATTTATTTTAGGATTGACAATTGTTAACCGGTTACTCGGTTGGAACGATGGACCAGTGTAACCGGTTAAAAATTCAGCACACTCACTATATCACCAAGTGCCTTAAACAGTAATAAACATTATTAAAATAGCATACAGCTCATCCCAAAGAAATCCAAAGATAAAATATAGATAAATCGTAAACAATCCGTGCATAAAAAGTATATTAAAATGGGATAAGTTATTTAGTATTCATTTGGTTTATTACATATATTTTCAATATACATAAAACTAAACAATCAGGAAATGATTTTATTTAGAGAATTAAGAAATTGTTTTAGAAATAAGAAGAATGAACTGTGTGTTTAAAACTCATTGAATCATTATAAAAAACAAAATATGCTGTTAATCAAAAACATATTTAATACGTGTTGCAATCTAACAGAAACAAAATGTTTATTCAAAACGCATTAACATTTTAATTAAAAACCTGATAATAATTTTGTTTTATTTGATTTTAATCAAATTGTAAATCTTCAAATCTGTTTTACTTATGATGTTACTACATTAAACACATCATTTTAGCTTGATGATTTGTCGTAGTTTGTCTGCAGACAAATTTAAATCAATCCATATGTTCAATAATTACTGCGTACACGCTTCGTTACAGGGGATCTGGGGGTTTTTAAATAATATATATCCTTATTGACATCTTGCATCACTGAACACCTTTTTTTTTATAGATAATTCTTTCGTAAACACAATTTATTTATTTACAAAGCAAACACGTCAATGTTCAGATACATTTATAAACCTGCGCGGATTGTCGAGTTCCTGTGAAATTTCGAGCGGAAGATTAAATGTTAGAATATTATTCTCAAAATACGTAAGTACTGGTCGTTTTTCATATCATATCCTACTTTTGTTTATGTTAAAACATGAAAATATATCAAGATGTCTTAATTTATCATCTAGCGGTTATTTAAACTAAATGATGATATTCAGAACAGAGTTATTGTTCGTGTTTAACCACTCTACACGTGGTTGAAATTATAAATATTGGGATGCTTAATTAAATCATTACCATGTTTGATGCTTTTGGTGTGCATTACCTTTTACATGCTTTTTATAAAAATGAATTGGTGTCTATTTTGAATTAAAACTTAGTATATCGAGCCAATTTCAAGGAACATTCTGCATAGAATTGTATAGGCTGTTTCACTATTGATACTATTATTTGGTCAAGCGCGGATAAAAAATTACGCATGTTAATTGTTGCAAGACCAGAAAAAAACTTATATTTTCTATTGTCACATTTATTTTTAGAAACATTATCCAACAGTTAATGGAGATAAAGTTTAAAATCAATAAACGTCTAGATTTTATATTTGACTACAAGTACCTAGTTTCTAGGAAATAGACTATTAACTCGAGGCACGATTTTTACTGCGAAACTGGAAGGTTTAAAGAAAACCACGTGATGTAGCATGAAAATGAATATGTAGTTTATTTTCTGTTGGTGTAAACGGTCTGCAAACAAAGACGACACGACTTATCGGAGGCTGGTTGATCGAAGACACGCCTTTCATTTTAAATATGATTTATGCTATAAAATATGACAGCAAATTTACTTATTTTAGCACAAAAATTGAGTATTTTCCAAACTTCTGTTTAATAGTACCTGCATAGTCTAATGCAGACAAAAACCATCCATTCCTTGAAGTTCTATTGATGGCTTTTTATTCGCTTCCAAAGTTATTATCATATACCTATCATAAAAACACCAAAATTTGGTTGCTGGACAACTCCGTTACCATGGATACCCATCAATCTTAGCACAAAATGGTCTTGACTTTTGCTTAAGATTACACTTTTTCTGCTTAAATATTTATTTCAATTAGATTTTTTGTGATAAATCTTTATCAAACTCTCAAAGTATTACATCTCAACTATAGAACATTACATTTAGCAAATCAAAGTATTTATCTTTCTTTATTGTACCAAGGGCTTAAAAAACCTAGAAATGAGGCATATTTGGTGATGCCCTGTAAATACTTGCGGCAAGGTTGATGCAAACCAACACTAATCCTAGAATAACTGGGTCTTCTGTTATCAGAAATAATCAAAAAATGGGGAAATTTCCTCAAAATTGTTGTTTCCATGGAAATAAAAGTGTATATTTTACAACTTTCAAACTTTATAAAACCCTTACTATGGTTCATAAATATGTGTAAATTATTTTCTTTTGAGAAAAAAATTTGTGAAGTTTTACATATGAAAAAAAAATGAGAGTGTTTGTAATATTGGTTTACAAATTATCGAATCTAGGTAAGATATATAAACAATCGTCACATGGAAACATGATAGACAATGTCATTCAATTCTGTCTATGTATGATAAATAATTCATATCATTCCATTATGTAATAATAACCAAATTTTGATGAAAAAAAGGAGAGCATATTTTATCAGACTTACGATATTAGCTCATCTGAGCTGAAAGCTTTTTGTAGGGCGCCCGTCTCTGTCCGTCCGTCCACCTGTTAACTTTCCACGTTTTAGCTTTTTCTCCAGAACCACTAATTCTAACCAAACTAAGCAGAAATCATCCAGAAGTTTAGGGGGCTCAAACAAACAGATCACTATCGGTCACATACGGAGAACGACCCTTATTAATAATAAAAATTTGTTGGCATTCTCTAAAAATCTTCTCAAAAATCATTTGGCCAAAAATGCTGAAACTTGTGTTGAAGCATTTTTAGGAAGCGTAGACTCAATTTTGTTTAAATAATGATTCTTAGAGTAGTGTGAGCCCACAATCAGATGGGGATGAATTTTTACATAGAGTAAAAAGAAAAAATTCAAAATGTTCCTCTCGAAGAAAAAAAAGTTGGACGTTTAACACGAGAATATGTGCAGAAATTTTTTAATATTTCTTTTAAACAAGAATTACTCTACTAACTTGTTAAGATACATTGTTCTGTTTTCATCAGAGTAATGCTACAGGTGATCAGGTGAGCCATGAGGCCCTTAGGCCTCTTGTTTGCCTAACTGATTGCTATGGTATATAGTAAGAAAGATCATAATGCTACATGTACATGTATTCATTCAGTGCGTAAAAAACAAAACATTTGACTTCTTCCTTGATGTTAAATTTTCATTCAAAGAATTTAATGATTTAGGTATCAAAATATAATATGGTAATGATTACTCATACCAGTTATAAATAGTATCTTAATATAGATTATCATGGAATCCTTTGCCAGTTTCTATGTCAATCCCTCAAGTTATTGTTGCAGCATTAATATAATCATACATCTGTATTTTATTTAATTATAACTTTAATTAACTCAAAAAATTGTATAAAGATGAGAATGCTGAAATTAATTAATGTTTAAAATCAAGTGTGTATATATATGTAAAAATAAAATCATGCAAATGTACTTGTAAGTAATGATCCATGTGTTGATTAACCAAGAATGTGGAATCAAAATTTTCGGAAAAATCTATTTTTTGTAATGCATCGTCAGATATTTTAAAACGTTTTTCAATTTTAAATATAGTTCAAAAAGCTCTCATTTTTGTTTTTAAGATTAATCGCAAATTATTGCTTTAAAAGAAGTTATTATCAAAAGACTTTGTAGCCCTCCCGGCCACAAATTTGAGGGGTCAGCCCCTTTTTCTTGATATCAAATGAAAGGTCTTGGAAATGTATAAACAAATTTTGTTCAGCACGTGTTTATGAATTGTTAACCGTTCTAGAGATATCCGAACATCTGTGCTTTAGGGGCCGACCCTTCAACTCCTAACCGGGTCCAGAAAATATTCTCTTTTTCAAATTTTGTTCAACAAGTGTTCAAAAATTGTTGACCGTTCTAAAAATATCTGAACAAATGCGTTTTAGGGGCAGACCCTTTACCTTCTTACTGGGGCCACCAAAATAATTATTTTAAGTACCATATTGTTAAGAACATTATTCTAAGCCTTTTTCGTTCTATAATGCTTATCAAAATATTTCTCCTTTTCTAGATATCAAAGGTCAAAGTTTGGGATTTCTGGCCCATTGAAACCCCTAATTATGTAACATATGACTTAGGAATGGTACTGTATAGATCAACAGATATACACTGAACTTTTTTGCTTCTATAATTGATAACAAATAATTGCTCAGTAAAGAATTATTGCAAAAAGACTTTAGAGTCAGTTTGGGCCCTAATTTGAGGGGTCAGTCCCTTTTAGAAATCAAACTTGAAATTGAAAGTCCTAGTCAATCTAAACAACTTTTGCGTAACAAGTCTTAACAGAAAGCAAGGGTAAAAAATGTGCGAAAATTTCGTGAAAAACAAATTGGTGCCAATTTTTGAGCTCGAAAGAGCGTCGACGCCTTGAGCATTTTTCACAATATCAAATAAATAGGATCTTCTACAGATATTCATCTGCTATCCCTGAAAGTTTCATGTTTCTATCACAGTTAGTTTTTTAAAAAGTTACGTGGACAAAATGTTCCTTAAAAATTCACTAAATCCTCAAAATCTCAAACTGAAAGTGACGTAATCAACCAAAACTTGTTTTAGTATCAAGAACGTTTGATGCTTTATACGTCCTGTAATTTTTATGCAAACCGGTAGAGAATTTATGAGAAAGAGCGTTCGAAAAAAGTCAGAAAAAATAATAATAAAAAAAAACCAATATAATAACAAAAGGGTCTTCCGTCAGAAATGGAAGACCCTAAATACCGTATATTCATTTTTTTTTTCGCGTGTCACAATATTTGCGAGAATGGGGAAAATCTGAAAAAAAAATTAATTTGCGTCTGTTATTTTTGCGAATTAAAAAGTTCCTTATTGAAAAAAATACAAAATAGAATTTCTTTGTATTTAAAAATTTGCGATCTAAAAGAGGTCGCGAAGGAACCGAAAACTAGATCACCGCGAAAATTTCCTGATATACGGTATAATGAAGAAGTATGATGATTTTATACACAAAAATCATATTCGTTTCTAAATAATTAAGAAAATGATTTTAAAAATTGAAATTGGCAACCTTATACACAGACCACGCGAGTAAATGACCTTATCCATAAATAATAAAAACTGAACATTGGTACTAATGTGTGGTTTTTTTTTCAGTTCAAAATAGTTATCCGAGACGAACATTTCTTAATTGATTGCATATAATTTAGGTATTATTTTTCAGTTAAAGAATTTAATGATATCTATCATATTAAAATGTTATCTTTAAAGCCACAGCATGGACGGGTTTTTGAATATACAAATATAAACTAATTATGTTATTTTTATTTGGTGATGATGGTGGCAGTGATAGTGTCTTAAGACAAGGATATTAAACCATTTAAACATTGTTATATCTGAAGAACACTGACTACTTACATACAGTGTTACCTTATTTTATATTATTTAATATAAGAAAAACCAAACATATAATCAAGTGCGTGGTCCAAATTCACAAGACAACAACTAAGAATAACATCATTTGTTTATCTTTAAGTAAACTGGTTCTTATGAATCGACCAAATTACCTTAGGACGAAACTTCAAATGCGTTTGATGATTTTGATTATTTTGACAAATATAAAATAGACAAATTCGAACAAGAAACAAATTTGTCTATGGGCCACACTAGAATCGATAGTCTCATTTAATAGATTAGCAATAGACGTCGTCAGCCACAGTTTTTAGTCCATATTGATGAATTTATGAAATCTGAATTCAAATATGATTTTTTTTACCGATTCATATTTTACCAAAATAATTCAATATTCAACTGGCTTACTTGCTTTAGTTAGTTTTTTCAAAAAGCTAGCCTTTTATACAATTGTTCTGAAAATTCATGAAAAAGAATTCTCTCATTATGAATAAAGAGGATTGTCATTTAATATGAAAAGTGCAGACTCGTTACATTTACACAACGTATTTTGAATTGATTAAACACATTGAAACATTTGCACATGCATGCAATGTATCATTCTCTATTAATTATTAAATAAAAAAATGGTGTGCTTTTAAATGACAATAGGAAAAGTGATGATTACATAATGAAACGTGCACTTGTATGCATTGTGTTTTTTTTCTCTATTAGTTAAGAGATTTATAACATCGTTTGCTTAAAAATTACAATAGAAAAAGTGATGATTAGTTGCCAAGGTAATATTCACATTCATTTTACTACCTACACATAAAACACATGAAATATTCGGATGCAAGACGTTTCGGGACCTGGACGTTTCGAATCCCGGATGTTTCGGGACTTACATAACGACATAAGGTTTTAATTCATGACTGCGTATTATTTCCATAATATAAAAAATATAACTATAATTATTACAATTGATCCATAATCTCCCTAATTTGATACATTAAATGATTTATAAGAAACATCCAAAGGGGGCGCTATTGATACTTCTTATACGTACAGTTAAATCACATATAATCTTGTAACCTTGGCTGTTCAGTGTGTTAATTATGGGGAGATCTTTCTTTCAAAATACATTTGCGTTGGCACCTACCATGTTTTTCTATGCGTACAAACTGTCAAGAGAAGACAGAACACCGACAAAATTGATAATAAATAAATAACATGAACATGCATAATGAAAAAAGGAGTTGAAATTACTGATACATACTATGGTACATATTCATAAACATATTAATTCGGGTCAAAACACCTGTGAATGAGTACATCTGCAGACTACTGAATTTTAATATACATAATTTCATTTTATATTTTAACTTAAATACTGCAGTATTCTTATTTTAATTTATCAAAATAATAAAAAAAAAAACATATAAAATATTCAAATTAACATAAGATAATCTTTTATCAGATTACGAGAGGCGTTCAATATATAATGTCCTCGTTGTTACAAAAAAAAACTCAAGAAGATATTTATTTGTTATTTCTTTTATGATTACCTTCAAAATATTCTCCTTTAGCAGACCCACACAGTAGTTTCAACCTATTTATCCAAGCTTTGAATGCATCCATATAATGTTTTTTTAGGTCACCTGAGTAAACCTAGGTGACCTATTGCTATCCGTTTTCGTTCGTCGTTGTGCGTTGACAATTTACATTTTTAACTTCTTCTTTAAAAGTACAAGGCTTGTTACCATTTTGGTGTGAGGCATTTCTATGGAAAGAAGAATTGTGAAATTCATGGCTCTACCACCCCTGTGGTTCCACATGTGGGGTCAAATATGCAAAAAAAGCCCAATTTTCAAAAATCTTCTTCTCTACTCCCACATATGTGAGGAAAGAAATGGTTGCATAGTTATGCTGCCCATGAAAACCTCTCCCAAAATTGTGAAATTCATGACCCTTGGGTCTAGGATTGGGCCAATATGGCCATATAGTAAAATGTATTAAATCTTAAGAAAACCTTCTTCTCTTCTCTTCTCCAATATATATTTGTTAAAAACTGAATGCATGATGATGATGTCCATGAGGCCCTCTACTAAAATTGTGGAATTCATGACCCCTGGGCTAGGGGTTCAGGCTCTAGGGTGGGGCCAATATGGCCATATAGTAAAAATGTATTAAATCTTAGAAAAACTTCTTCTCTACTCCCACACATGTGGGCAAAAAACTGCATACATGGTTATGATGTCCACTAACACTTCTACCTAAATTGTGAAATTCATGGCCCCTTGGTCAGGGGTTTAGGCTCTAGGAGCCAATATGGCCATATTGTAAAAATGTATTTAAAGCTGAAGACCGCTCGTAAATAGGCACTGTCCGCCATATTTCTCTTTTATCACTGCTGTCCCTCCAACCCTTATATAAGGGACAGACCTCTAAACAGTTCAAAGTACTTCGCTGTAGAGGTCTCACCTGTGTGGACGTTCATTTTGTCTCGCCGTGTTACTCGGTCGCGATGAAATTATCAAATTTTACGCACCTTTTTGAAGCCAGGAAAATACTAACGTCAAATAAATTGGTCAATGCATTATTTTCGAACAGAAAATGAACATAGATAAGAAAAAAATGCATAAAATCTAAAGACCACGAAAGAAATACTACTTGTCGGCCACGAGGTTCAAGTGTGCAATCGGGTGTAACGAAATCGAAGGGTTTATATACCAGGTATCTGTGTGACGGTGCCTATTTACGAGCGGTGTTCAGAAATTGACTAGAAATTAACCAATATAAGGGGAGATTATTTTACATCAACTTGCATAAAATTTACGACAAAAATCTTTACACTTCAGCTAATAATCCCCCTGTTAATACTGAGTATGATATAACAGTTTAATACAATAATACAAATAAAAAGTTGGCGTCATATAATAATTCTGACGATAAATTCTGTTCGTCTACACTGAACTTTAAAGTCCGCCAAAATGCCGCTGAAACTTGTCACGCGTACTGACCCACAAATTTGATTGGTCAACAAGCATTGCGGGTAACCCCTGAAGGCACTATACATACATGTACTAATAAATCACATTAAAAGAAATCTCATAAAGTGTACATAAATGTTATTATTTAACAATAATATTGTAATACTACCAGATTAATACGTGATGCAGAATTTTCAGACTAGATGTGACCCAAAATTATTAAATTATTGCCTATAATTTGCTTTAAACAAACTTAGTATGGTATCCACGGATACAAGATCGAGACGTGATTGTTTAATGTTTCTCAATAAAGCATGTAGGTTAAGCTATATGTACAATCATTAATTTTCAATTAGGTAATTTATTAGAATATATATGACAATGTGTGAAATTATCATCAATAAATGATCATGAACCTTATGTATTTTTGTAGATTCTTTAACTCGTCACACAAAAATGGCGAAAGGTGGTACGTACACTTTTATGTCAAATTGTAATATCCTATTATAAGAAAGCATGTTGGTTTTAAAATAAGCATCACAATGCAAGGCATTTAAATATATATATATATATATATATATATATATATATATATATATATATATATATATATATATATATATATATATATAAATTCCCAGTTTTAGTAGATTTTATCAATATACTACAGGTGTCGAAAGTGGCGAGGAATTGTTTGAGAATTTGGATAAATCAGGAAATAAAGGTAGGGTTTTGATTAATTTCACAATAATAACTCATTAGTTAAAAATTCAGATATATTTTACGGACATCACACATGTGTTGAAATACTAAAATAAGTCTAAGCAAGTACTATGGTGCAGGCATTATGTAGTTTATTTGCGAAATGCCTTAATTTATAAGCATAGATATATTAAAGGAGAAAGAATAGATTACAACATACATGAACATCGTACATGTACCATTTCCTGCATAGTGTATAAAATAATTATACTGGTACATGTACTTCAAGATAGTGAAATACTGTTGTTTATTTCGTTGATTTTATATCCGATCTCTATAGATGATTATAAATGTAAGAGTGTACATCAGTTACTTACATCAGTATATAACTTTTGCGAATACCGGGTAAGCGGTTTAAGAATTTAATACGGCTTTCTTAAACGTAGTCATCATATTGATTTGTAGTTATGTTTGGTTTTGTTTAATTCTGTTTCGTTGGTTTCATTTTGTATCGACTAATAGTTTTGTTTCGTTTGGATTAGTTTCGTTCGGATTCATTTGTTTTGTTCCGATTTAGCACTTTACATGTACATGTACCCTTAATTATAATACTATTTTACTATTTTGTAACAATATTGCGGCATGAGAAAGGGAATAGTAGTTTGATATTTTTATTGTTCGTGTCGTTGACCATTTCTGAACTTGACCATTTTTTCATGCACTGTGATTTGTTAGAGAATGCTATCCACAGGTTTAGACAACTTGTGTATACTTGTGATTATATGATAGAAAAATTCAACTTCGCATCGGTTAGAATTTAAAATTTAAGGTGTATGTACCAATTATTACCGTGGATTATTAATGCCATTTGAATTTAGATCACGCAATAATTCATTTGTCTATTTCATGTTCACGGTAAATAAAAATCAAGGGGTTACTTGTCGAATATTAAATTTAGACACAACTGATTTAATATTTTCCTTTAAAATATTTGACATTTAAGTTTAAATTAAAGAGGTTCGTTCCTCTGTTTTTGGGTGGCCATTTGTGTCCCCTCTATTCTAGAAATTTTGCATCATATATTGATTCTACCCATAAATTCAAAATTTGTAATGCCAATTCAACTATTTTAAATGAAATAGTAATGGAAAAATTACATATTTACAGAGTTAATATGGGACTATACTTTGTGGCGGAAGGTTTTTAAGAAGAAAATGAACATTTTTCATTCCTCAGTTTTTAGAGTATCGTCACTTTAGCTTCCATATTTTCACTTCCAACAAAATCTTCAGATAGTTTGTGCATTAGGATGTCTTCATTTTGTTACGAAAAAAAATATTTTACAATTTTTCATCGACAGATATTGGCAAATTTAACCTATATTTCATAAAAGTCAAGCAAAAATGAATCCCAAATTTTTCCTAAAATACAGGTAAAATTTTTCCTAAAATCAGTTATTTCATGCCATATCTCCAATTTTACATAATAGACCCATACTTTTTGTTTTATTTTCGACCAATATCAGCCCTTGGGCCTTTTGCCCTCTGGCTGATATTGGTGTCTATCGCTGATACAGAGTGTAATACAGGTATGTATTATTAGTCCCCTACCGGTTTCACCGGAGGGGACTATAGCTTTCCTCTGCGTCCGTCAGTCCGTCCGTCTGTCTGTCCGTCCGTCCGTCTGTCTGTCCCACTTCAGTTTTCCACACTTTTTTTCTTTATGCATTTGAGGAATAATATGAAACTTGCTGAGCAGCTTCAAAATGTCAAACTACAGATTAAGTTTACACTTTTGTAGCGTCTGATTAACATATTTTCGAGAAAAATTATTTTTTATATTCCAATTTTTTAATGTTCGGGTTCGTTATCGGATTCGGTGTGTACTGAATAAACGAGGCCAGTATGTAGTCAGTTATAATATCGTGCGTTACTTGTACCATTCCTTTTATCATTTCTAACAAACAAATAAATTCTGTAAAATAGTGTCAAACATTGTGTTGTAAATTTAATCGGCAGGGTTTTTTTTGTATTATTACAATCGGGTTCGTTGTCGGGTTGGGCTGTTTAACTGTTTGGTTTGATTCGGGGTACAGAAGACGGTAAGAAATGATATTGTGCATAACAGTGCATTGTTTTCACAAATTTTTACCAGCGAATACAGAATAGACTTGGCGAAATTACAGGAGATGAAATAAAGAGTATTATTTTACCTATTTTGTATATAATTTCTGTATCAGCTATATAGTTTAAATTTCCTCTGTTCTTTTATCTCTGATTAAAGCATGACATCTCGTTTACAATAGCTCTGAAATAGTTGTGTGCTTGGAAGCTTTCATAGAATAATACAAACCGGTAGGGAACGTGTATTGCTTATGCAATACTCACAGAATGCTTGTTTTTTTATATATTCACCTGCACGTGACGTAGGAGGTCAGTATAACATTTGATATTCTCTACATTGGACAAAAATAGATTGTCTGATAAAATATCGTGTTTCTCATTTTGTTCGGCTCTGGCTTCAAAGTTAAATCTTTGCTTGATAGTATTCAGTTTCATATATCTTTTCGCTATTAGTTGCTGAATCAAATATAACAATTATTGTTGTTTCTTCGATTAATACGATGATTTAGCTACCTTAAATCCTTCGGCTCGGTGAATATTGTATTTCTATAATTAAATCATCTTATTGACCTCAAAAACATCATTGTACTTTGTACAGGGTAGACGCGATAAATATGTGAATCATAAATTCCTAACATTAATTAATATTAAAGTAATGAAATATTTTAAACTAAATTAAATAAACAAGTATATAATATCATTTGAGTGTAAATACATTAATATTTCAGTATTTTATACTTGGACGGAACAGCCAAATAAGAAACGTTACTCTTCAACTTCACTGTCCTTATTGGTGTCAATGACCTCGGATAGATGTGGTATCGTCAATGGATTTGAACCAGTTCGTTACGCCTTTAGCTGTTTTTATGTTGTGTCTGGCATAAGGCGTGAACCAAATCACAATAGTATTGTGGCTACACATTTTGGTCGAAATAATACCTAGGTTATCATCACTCAGATATCACAAACTTGCAATCAGCAGCGATGTGTTCCTGGGTTTATGATCCTGCCATTCGTATCTGATATTGTGAGTTCCGGTGTTATATAGTGCCTTTTCCCCCTAGCCATCTCCCCCCCCCCCCCACCCCCGGAAAAATGGCTATATAGCAGTTCTTCCCCCCGGAAAAATGGCTATATAGCAGTTTTTTTCCCACGGAAAGCTGACTATATAGTGGGCTTTCCCCTTTTTATAGCCAGATTACCCCCACGGAAAACCTACTATATAGTGGATTTTTCCCCCATTTTTACTTTCTGGCCATGTTTATTGCGGACCATTCGTGACAATAATTTGCAATAACCGATATGATAGTAATTTCTCACAAAAAGGATAATTATGGCATTTATTAATACTTAAAATAAAATACATGATTTTTCAACCCCAAATATGAACTAAGGCATGCGCCTTCATAACATGCATGTGTCATCATCGTTTATTTCACCTGTTCTCACCCCTTTTTGCTACACCTTTTACACGGATTTCGGAATACCTTGAATCTTTTTCATCCAATCGATGCTTATCTACAGTTTTGACTTCGACGTTATGAACATGTAAGAACACATTTGAGTGAAAATACGCCGGTTTGGAAATGTATTACCATTAATGTATAAGCTTCTCCCAGGGAACTAACTGACCAATCTGGACTAAATTTTGTAGAGGAAGGGAATAAAAAATGGAAATGTATCACTCCCTTCGTCCAAAAGGCGATCAATTTTAAATTAATACCGCTAGAATTGACGATCTTAAAAACAATTACTAGTATATATTTCTTCTTCTAAATATCAAACGGGAGACAAGATGCAATGATATGATGAGAAACTGAAATGTTTTAGTTTTACTTTGATTGATGGGGTTCTAAATCATGGTTAAGGGGTATTTTAATTATGCATTAAAATCATGTGTAAAGTTAGTGTTCACCATTCGTTTTAAAGTTACGCATATTCATATTTTAAGCACATTTCTACATGTACGAAACGCGAGATATTATGATGTAAACATTTTAAAAAACAATGAAATGTCTTCACAACCAGAACAATGTCGGTATCTTTGCTGCTTACTTTGTAAAATGTGAAATGGAGCCTGAACTAACTTTATGTTTATATTGTCACTCACTATTTGTTAATTTTTCCCTTTTTAAGTTTGCAACGTGATTTATAAATATACAATTTTGAAAACGATGCTATATAAATCAAGATATATACGATTCCATTACCTAAAAAAATTATACTATTTGTTTCATATTTTTGCAATAAAGATTTACTTGTGTACCATATTATTTCTTCGAACAATGAAACAAGGGTAATTAAAAAAAAAAAAAAAAAAAAACCCAAAAAAAACAACCAACACATATATTGTGATGAGCTGACTTTTTTTTTTTTAATATAAGCTTGTTCTTCTAATCAACTAACAAGTAAAAAAGTCGTATATGCGCTTAGGTTGGTTATTTATTTTTGATTTTCGGTTTCTCCTTTTATGAATTTGATTTTCATTGATTTATTTATCTAATTATTTATTATATTATTAGTCATCTTATGAATTGATCAAATGTTTTGAAAAATAACGAATCTTACGCCCGTACCTTTTAAAAAAAATTTGTTCGTAAATTAAAAAAAAAAGCAGCAGAATTTAAACGTAATTTTCAATCATTTTGATAAAGATATATATGAGTGATTATGTATTTTTTAATGATGTTTTTACTTTTAAATGACCGTAAAAATATGATGTTCATGTGGTCATCTATAGTTTTTGAGATATGGGGCCCTAAAAAATACATATTCTTTATAATTGGATTTCAAACATCGGGTTAAAAAACAACAAAGGATCCTACCCTGCATTGGGGCTTAAATTTTCGGTGTCATCTACTAGTGGTATACCACTATCACTGTGAAAATATGGTTAATTGGTCATCTCTAGAATTTGAGATTCGGGTCCCCACTTATAGAACACTATTCAATCATTATAATGGGGTTTTAAACATCGGGCCCTGAAACATCAAGGGCCCCTACCCTGAGGGCTGAAATTTTCAGAATCATCTTCAAGTGGTAAACCACTGCCACTATAAAAATTTGGTGATATGGTCATCTCTAGTTTATGTTACATTTGACACTAAACAATATGCACTATAATTATTATAATAGGATTTAAAAAATCGGGCTCTGAAACATCAGGAACAAAATTTCTCTAAAACAGAGGTTTACCCTGGATGAAATTTTCACAAACAGACAAACAGTCTATTAAATTTATCAAGAAATTCTAAAAACATTCTCGTTTATTACAATTTCAGAACACAGAATTATGCATATAAGTGTATAACTTGTAAAACTTTTTTCACTAAATTACCTAAATTAAGTTTTAAGTGTAGTTCCATTACACACATGTTAAACTTCCAGCATTGTCTATGAAAATAATAAATCGGCAAAACGAAACTTAACCTGTACAGATGAATGCAGATATATATGTACTAGTATGCAACCTGGGAGTGTAGATACATTGATTTTAATCCTTACTGGA
This sequence comes from Magallana hongkongensis, assembly GCA_015776775.1. Classification (NCBI taxonomy): domain Eukaryota; kingdom Metazoa; phylum Mollusca; class Bivalvia; order Ostreida; family Ostreidae; genus Magallana; species Magallana hongkongensis. The sequence goes on along the minus strand of VIAA01000013.1, from coordinate 661,902 downwards.
TTTCCATATAAAATCTGAACCAAAAACGTGAGGGAGAAACCCTACTATGGGGGAAAAGCTACTATATAGTAGATCTCCCCCCGGGGGGGGGGGGGAGGCTACTATATAGTAGGTTTTCCGGGGAGAAAAGTTACTATGGGGGAAAACTGCTATACAACACCGGCAGCTCAGTCTTGTCATATCCAGAAAACTCTGCCGCCAGGTCATTTGCGTCAATCTTCGTCCAGTGCACCGATTTTGCATCCATACCTTCCTCCTCTAAGCGTGTCTCTATCGAGTTGGCATTTCGAGAGAGGTTGAGTGTTTTGGCAGCTATTGCCTTGTCATTTGCAGATCCTTTGCACATTTGTGGTCGGTACTTTTGTTACAAAGGACATCACTTATTCTAACATAATCTTTAATAAAACGGCATTTGTCAATTAATTAAGTTCTTTTCTAGATACCATGTTAGTCCGCTTAAATGATCCATCTAATTGGAAATAAAGAGGGAAAACTTAGCTTATCGTCAAAACTATTTTAATCAAACAGCTATTACATGTACCCCAAATTCTCAATATGTACATGTATCTTAGATTTGATTGTCATCGACTAATTTAAAGCAAATTTTGAAAGTGCAACAGATATTTGGACACACTATTTTTCGTGTGTCCAAACGTTTTCACAGAATTACCTTAAACACTTTCCCATCAAGGTTACAACGAATATTCCACTTCTATGTAGGAACCTTTTACACTTCAGTTTAAACGGACAACACATGTAACTGTTTTGGACAGGAACCGTTTAAGTCTCACACTTTACACACTTTGTCAAAAACGTATCCAAATAATAATCCATTTGATCTAAAGAATTACAATGTTTTAGTCATCATTATATAGTCATTAGATATGGAATCTTTAAAACTGTGATTTTTTATTCAATCACAGATTTTAATCCATGCAAACCTGATGATTTTTTTTACTTAACTCATAAGAATACAACATATGCGGTGTTTTTTAAATACCTTTGTAACTACTTTAATAGAAATGTTAGAATTGTGCATTATCGGTTGCTTTGTCCCTTTCTGCATGCATTGTGGGATCTCTGGGCATTCTTGCAAAAGATTTTTAGGACTTATAAAAGCGCAATTTATAAAATCGGCATATTTTTAAAGGTCAGCGAATTGCATTTGATATTTTTATATTTCAGATGAAAGCAAAAGTTGCTCAGGGGAATTGACAGAAGCGTCTCAATCAAGTATGATTTTCAAAGAAATAATTTCATAACATATACAAGGAAAATAATAATAATAATTTAAAGACATCTTGGATATGTTTCTTAGAAAGGTAGAGTAAGCAAACTGATGAAACGGTTTTTTTTCTTTCTAAAATATAGGTCTTTTGAAATAATCTTATCTCAATGTTCATATAGTGACTGACAATACTAAAGTTTTCAAAAAATTTCAGTAAACCTAAAATAAAGTACCTCCTTGTTTAAGAAAAAAAGAATATTTTGTGAAAAATAATTGTGATTCAAGCACGGTGTCGCTGATAAAATCATACAACGCCATTTCAATGAAATATAAAGTAAAATGCATATCTTAATCGAAAACCGCATTTCAAAACTATGCTCCAAACTTTTAAACGCTCTAGACGAACTTAATTTTACTCAACACAATAACAGAACAAATTATTTTGAATTGATTCATAAAAATAATCAATTTATGTTCTCGGCCAATTTTTCGCAAAGAACTTCAAAGATTAAAAAAATTCACATAAACCTATATTTTCATCACAACGTTAGCCCGACGTCATCAATTTCTTACGTCCGGGAATCAAAAATGAAAATGCGCTGGTTGACGAGACTAGCTGATTAACACATATTAGAACATGCAAATCAAATTAACATTATTATGAATGTTTTCGAATGTATTAATGCAATTAATGTAAGGTTGTGAAGAGAAGACACATAGCTACTTTTCTTTGCATGAAACTCAATGAGTCAACCATTTAATGCAAAAAAATACCATACATGTACAACTAATGACATATTTTTATCTTGTTTTTAGTCGTATACGAAAACTAGCTAAAGCCAAAATAATTTTAACAATAGATCGGTATTTAAAAATAAGGAATTTAAATAATTAAAAAACGAGCGAAGTTAATGCATACAGTTCAATTTATTTACAATGTACATGTCTAAGTATGATTTTGTATGAGAGTTTCAACGCACACTCATACCTTATAGAACTAAATGCGACAATGTCTGTCGCGAATTAAAATTTTTAGCACTTGATAATTATAAATGTTTGTACAAACTGCAATAAAGCTTTTTGAAATATTTCATTTTTATGTTTTTAAAGATAATTTGTTTTTTTTAACGAAATGTGTGAGTTTGCTATGAAGGTCAACTCTTTACGTCGAATCCTATTGTAACGTCAGCAAACCCGCGAGGTACGTTAAAAACAAGTGATTTAAGAAATGAAGATAATAATTTTTCTATTGATCGACGTATCAAAGAAAAAATTGACCGGAAAACTTTTTCATCAATGCGCTACGCGCATTGATGAAGTTTTCCGGTCAATTTTTTCTTTGATACGTCGATCAATAGAAAAATTATTATCTTCATTTCTTATCATTTAATAAAACATTTTCTAATCAAAAAATAATAAGTGTCATAGATCAAAATTGTAAATAATGTAAATGAAGCGGCGCGTATGAATACAAAATAACAACAGCAACAATATTCGAAATGGATGCGCCTTCAGCTGATGCAGAGCCATGAACTGAATTTAATGGATTAAACACAAATAGTGAGTTAAAATCTGAACCGGCTGAATTGAAAACGAAAGGAAAATACATGCGATAGCTTGTGATAGTATTCACTGTGCAGAAAATTTCGTAATAAAACTAGTTTTCATGTGAGATCGGTGGAAAATGCAACTGGACGTAACCATCCAAGGAGAGGCGATGGACGAAAATAGTTGATATGTCGACAAAGAATAGGATGTATAAGCGACTTTTGTAAACATTGTGGTAACTATATAGCCAGTGATGTACTTAAATGGTATACTATAGTATCTGCCGCTTGGAATGCGCCGAAGGACTCAAAACGATGCTTATTCTGAATTTCTGATGACCGATCATGTAGGGTACTGTGTAAATTTAAAAATCATCGTTACCAAATTTGAACTGCACTGTTACCGTGAAAGTGTATGGGTCTATATGTTCGTTATGATTATTCTGGAAAAGGAACAGCCAGCCTCGCAGTAAAGTTGATTGATCTGAAGCAGACGAAATCGCGAGAAGACGCTTAATTTTCTATTTCGTGAATAAGATATTGTGTTTTGTTTATTTTTTAAGGTTAGACTTTCAAGTTTTTATGTTTATAAAGTTGAATTTTGTTTGCTGACAATAAAACAAACACAACTTTACACTTTGTTGACAGTGTTTATTTTGGAAATTCCCGTTCTATAAATAGTGTTAGATCAGAACAGTTGAGAAAAGTAGATCCGGCATAAAATTTTATTGATGCAGGTATCAAAGAAATTTTTCGACCAATCAGAAGCGCCGATATCTCATCAAACGAATAAATATTAAATGATGTTAAAATCAATCACGTTATACAAACAATACTATGACGTCACAATACAGTATAAGGAACCATTTGATAACGTTCATGTTATTGCATAGTAAATAAAAAAAAAATACAGATACATTTTTAAATATGCTATGCTATGGTGTATGCTCAAACTGACTGTAGTTGGGATTTTAAGTTCCTGTTGAGGGAAAAACAAGAGCGAGGTTTATAATAGTGACCAAGAATATTATTAATGATGACTTTTAGATAAGTCGGCCAGGTTAAGGAGACAGACTGAAGATGAATAATGTCAGCATTGCTTGTGTCGATCGTTCGTGCATCATAGACAAAACTATAGTGGCTAAATTGGACATTATGGATCTGTTTTGCACACTCAGTGGGATTTTTTAAGTGGAACCAATAGTAATATGGTTTTGTTTTAGGTAATACATAAACTTCTATAATTGTTACACCAACGTTGTAAATCATGTAAATGATTATTCAATTTTGTGACCAATGCTAAGGTAAAAAGATTTCCTCCGATATATATCTCATGCGGTAATGAGCACATGGCTACAAACACTACCTGTGTTAAAAAAACATGATAATCCCCACCTCCAATGTCAATCAGTAGTTTAGAACTAAAAAAATCTGAGCTTTGTCAGGACTTTATATAAGATAAATATTGTTTACTTGATTTGTTGTTGTTAACAGTTTTATTTTAAATTGGTGCCTGCCTTGGTAGCTTCTTCCACACCAAAAATTATCATCTTGCATTAATAAATAATGCAATGGATCTGAAAATATTCTCTCTTAACAATAAGCTGCAGGAAAAATTAATTCCCCATTCATTTTTTTTTGATTGGCTGCTATTTATACCCTGGCCCGGGCCTTAAACTTTGCTTACGAAACAAAATATTCTAATCTATGTATAGGGAATGAAACGCGTCTTATAACTTTCAAATTTTGGTGATTTTACACGTTTTAATTGTTACACTGATTTTAATGTTTTTCCCGAAATATTTTGAAAACGTGTTTTGAAAAAAAATGGGACATTTGAGTTTAAATTAGGCATTCTGATAACAATCAAGTAGTGAAATTTTGTGTGTTTTATTTATCTACTTTCTTCACTTACAACTGTTATTATTGTAGTAATATTGCTATAGTTTGGGTTATAATGAATCAATTTGGTATAAATAATATGGCACAAAAATGTATCTGCTGAAAGTTATGCTCGGATTTTTTTTAAAGAAAAATGAGTTCTTTTGATCATATGATCATATTTGTGTAAGTTTGGTTCTTTTTTCAGATAAACGACTAATACTAGATACGATGTGGAACACCGTTTTATATCATGGATACGGATACAGTCCTTTTGGAGGATCTCTTGCAAAAAAAACATACTTGGTGTGTAAAATTGACGGTGTGCCTAGGCCTATAATAAAAGAAAATGACGATGATACACATGTACACGCAGAACATATTTTGATCGATTATCTGGAAAAGGGGAACGTTGTTACACAAAATGACGAAGGGATACATGCAGATAAAAATCTTCAGGATAATCTGGAAGAAAAGCCATTTATACAAAAAAAGATTACTGTTTATATAAACAACTCCCCTTGTGCTGCTTGTGCCGAAAAATTGAAAAATTACTTAGAAAAAAACCAGGATATTCATTTGACTTTATATGTCACTCACTTGTACATGATAAAACGGAAATCTTGTCAAGACAGAGCTGACAAGAAAAACGAAAGTCATATGGATTATATACCTCCTCCCGAGCACGTAGCTAATTACCAAGGACTGAGGAATTTGATGAGTCTGGGAGATAACCGCTGCAAAATAGAAGCTTTTACTGAGGATGTCTGGAGAGAAGTACACGAAGTCATGGGCTTGAATGAAGATTTTCAGCAAAGAATAACAACGTACGACACCGAGGACACGACGAAAAGCCATGATAGAAGCCGAAAAAGCGAAGACGTTAACGTTAAACTTGATCTTATTCACTTACAAGCAGATTTTGATCCATGGCACGGAATTCTTAGAAAATAATTTTTTGAAAAGTTTAATATAACTCTAGTAGCTTTTGTGTCCGTGTTAAATCAAAGATCGTTGAAGATGAAATGTATTTGATTAAAAGTACTTGACAAGTATGGTTCGGTGACTTCAGTACACATATATCGGTTCATATTTTTCAAAAAGTGAGGGGAACAATTTTCTGTCAAAAACCTTTTAGAAAATTACTTTGCAGAAAAAAACAACAATGCCTGAATTAAAACATTGATCAGCAGTGTCTTCGATATCGTGCCAGCACCTACCTGACACTAATGTGCTTTTGGGAACAAAGTTATATTTCTGAACCATTTTATAACTGTTAGATTCCGATTTAAAGAGTTTGTTCACAGTTTGTCTTAATTAAAAACAAAGTCAAAAGTTATCTTTGGAGTAAAATTAAGTACGGAAAACACTAAGTCACCGTTAAATAAGTAATAAAATTCGAAACAGTTATTAAACAAACTTATTTTTAATAAGCATCATTAAAGATCAGGGGCGAGAAAAGTAAAAAAAAAATCTTTGAAGTATATAGACATCCTAAAAAATTAAATTTATATACCTGTTTGTTTCATTAAAAATTGCACATAGGTGAGTTTCATAAACTTAAACATAAAGCGTAAGAACATGCGACAAAATGGTTGTTTCATGGCTGCCTTGGGCCACACAGAACGCCACAATAACCACGTTACAACCCTTAATACTTGACGAGGTTGACGTGTAATAGCCCTTACATGTACTTGTTTCATGAGACCTTAACACAATCTAGAAGGATCAAATAATAACATTAATTGTCATTTTTTGATCAGACCTTTGGAAAACCAAGCACGTAAACGTAGTAATGATAATTTTAGAAAAATTGATAACATGTTAATTTTCATGCTTTATATGTAGGTAAATATCAAGAAACTAATTCGCTGCAACCCGTTGTTTATAAAGGCAGTTGTACAATTAATTATTGCAACTGTGTCAGTTACTACTGTAGTATATTTATATGATCTAAGGGAAGTAACTGTATGTGTATGAATGTATGAGTATGATTTGAGTAAGAGTTATGGTTCTTTGTGTGTATTGTTTGAGAGTATCATCCGGGGATTGAGCACGGGAAAATAGCGATGCTGATGATGTGTGCGTGCGTGAGAGCATGATGTGGACTTGTATACATGTGTCATGAATAAACCTATTCGTGAATTGATTTAATTCGTTATATTCTTCACTGGCGACGAGGAGAATTTATACAATGGCTTCGCTTATTGAACTGAATGGCGTTCAGAAGTTCGACCCAAACGCAGAACCGTCACAGTTAAATCAGTCTTGGAAATGGTGGCATAGAAGTTTCGAACTTTTTGCGGTTGGAAAGGGGGTGAGTAACCCTGAACAAAGAAAAGCTTTACTGTTACATTGTGCAGGACCAGAAGTTCAGGATATTTATTATACGCTGAATGAAGTCCGTGCAGAGCAAGAAGATAGTGTGTATACCGTGGCTGTCAAAACGTTAAATAAACATTTTGAAAACAAAGTGAATGTTCCATATGAACGGTACGTATTTCGTAAGATAACACAAAGTGATAAAGAAACTGTAGAACAGTTTATAACTAAACTTAGACAGCAAGCAGTATATTGTGATTTTGCAAATCAGGATGGGCAAATTCGGGATCAGGTGATTGAAAAGTGCAGGTCTCATAAAATCAGAGCTAAGTTGTTAGAGAAAGGAAAAGACTTAACACTGGAACAGTTGAGGACAATAGCTGCGACATTTGAAATGACAGAGGCACAGGCAAGACATATGGATACCGAGTTAGTGGCATCAATAAATAAAATTCATGGACGTGGGCCTAAAACAGATAAACCAAAACGTACTGGTAGATTCGAGAACAGAAAGTATGGAAATAAGTGTTTTCGTTGTAGACGAGAAGGACACTTAGCCAGAGATCCATTATGTCCGGCAAAAGATAAGGAATGCAGGAAATGTGGAAATATGGGACACTTCATGAGCTGCTGCTTAACGAAGCCAAAACAAGGAAAACATATGGCACAGAAATCTCAGAGAGGAGGACAGATTCATACAGTAGAGTCGGAATCGGATTCAGATGTGTTTGCATTTATTCTGAAGACATCGGACAAGTCGTCAGACAAAGTTACGGTCAGTCTTGGAGGACATCCAGTGGAATTCGTTATTGATAGTGGTGCATCAGCCAATATTATAGACAAAGAACTGTGGGAAGTTCTCAAGAAGAAACGCCTAAAATGTTATTCTGAAAAGTGTGAGAAGAAACTCTATGCATATAGTTCTACAGAACCACTGAAATTGTTAGGAAAATTTCGAACACATACCTTGATCGAGGAAACAGGCAATGGTAGTGAAGAAGAATTCTATGTGTTGAATGGAAAAGGACCAGCACTGCTAGGCAAAGATACCGCTACGAATCTAGGAGTTCTTAAACTTGGTGTCAACAGTGTACAATCATTTGACATTGTTCGTGAATACCCAGAGTGTTTCCAAGGAATAGGAAAGCTGAAAAACTTTAAGTTAAAGCTGCATATTGATCAGGACGTAAAACCTGTTGCCCAAGCTATGTACAGGATTCCATACAGTTTGAGAGAGAAAGTTGGAGAGCAACTTGATGACCTTGAATCTCAGGATATCATTGAGAAAGTGAATTCTCCTACACCTTGGGTCAGTCCAGTCATTATTGTACCGAAATCCAATGGTGACATCAGATTGTGTGTCGACATGAGACAAGCCAATGCTGCGATTATTCGTGAAAGACACCCTATTCCGACTGTGGACGAAATACTCTACAACGTGAATGGTAGTGAAGTGTTTAGCAAGTTGGACCTTAGAAGTGGATACCATCAGATTGAGTTGGAGGAATCTTCAAAGGAGATCACTACATTTGTAACATACAAAGGCCTGTATAGATATAAAAGACTGATGTTTGGTATTTCATCAGCACCAGAAAAATATCAGCAAGTGATTTCACAAGTATTTCATGATTGTGAGGGAGTACAAAACATTTCAGATGATATTGTGATCCATGGGCGTGACAAAGCAGAACATGATAAAAGACTTCGTAAAGCATTGCAGAGAATTAAAGAAAAAGGACTTACGCTGAACCAAGCAAAGTGTGAATTTAGCATGAACAAAATAACATTCATGGGTCATGTTATGTCTAAGAATGGTATTGGGCCAACAAGTGACAGGATCAAGTCATTACTGGATGCAAAAGAGCCAACAAGTGGATCTGAAGTGAAAAGTTTCCTTGGACTTGTAAACTTTAGTGCACGATATATACCAAACCTAGCATTGTGATTCTATCTAGGATTGTGATTCCGAGAAGTCTGAGAAAACAGTGTGTTCAGTTAGCACACCAGGGGCACTTGGGCATTGTTGGGACAAAACAACAACTTAGGACGAAAGTTTGGTGGCCTGGTATGGACAAAGAAGTGGAAAAGTACGTGAAATCATGTCATGGATGTCAGATTACTAGTGCATATCCAAAACCGGAGCCAATCAGTCCAACACCTTTACCGACGGGACCGTGGCAAGAGTTGGCAATTGACTTACTGGGACCATTAACATCAGGACAATATGTGTTAGTTGTAGTGGACTACTTCAGCCGTTATTATGAAATTGAAATTACCAAAGACATTACAAGTGAGAAAATCATTGATGCTCTAGAGGGAATGTTTTGTAGACACGGAATTCCATATCAAATTACATCTGATAATGGACCACAATTCAAGTCTAAGTTATTTGAGGATTATTTGACAGATAACTGCATCAAACACAGAGCAGTTACACCATTACATCCGGCTGCAAACGGGGAAGTTGAACGTCAAAACCGGTCATTGATGAAAAGGATTAGAATTGCACAAGCAGAATCTAAGGATTGGAAGAAAGAAATCCGGAAATACTTGTTTGCATATCGAACAACTCCACACAGTACAACTCTCTTTTCTTTGGTACAGAAAACTGGAAACAGCTGTGTTGTTGAATCACCAGAAGGAGTCACATTGAAGAGGAATAGCGAGTTTGTGAAAAAGTATCATTGTAATCAAGAACTGGGAACTTCCGAAAGTGATGTGTCCGATATTCCAGAGACTTACAGTGAACCGATCATTGTATCCACTGATACATGTGATGAAGGACAGCCTTCTGTGAGGGAACCTATCGCAAGAAAACCAACAGAGCCAGTCTTGAGAAGGTCAACCCGTGTAAAGACAGTTCCGCAACGTTTTAAGGACTTTAAAATGTGAGCCGTGTCCGTGTGTTTCCGTGTGAAATTATTTGTATCATGGACTGTGAACTGTGACTGTCTTTGTAAATTTTGTAAAATGTTTATAATGGACTGTGACTCATTACTTAATGTAAAAAAAAAAAATTGTGAATGTTTTTCAGAAATATTGGACAGTATTAACATTAATGTGTTTTTCAGTATAATAGTTAAATCTTGCAAAGGGGGGTATTGTAGTATATTTATATGATCTAAGGGAAGTAACTGTATGTGTATGAATGTATGAGTATGATTTGAGTAAGAGTTATGGTTCTTTGTGTGTATTGTTTGAGAGTATCATCCGGGGATTGAGCATGGGAAAATAGCGATGCTGATGATGTGTGCGTGCGTGAGAGCATGATGTGGACTTGTATACATGTGTCATGAATAAACCTATTAGTGAATTGATTTAATTCGTTATATTCTTCAACTACTATACTTCAAATCTGTGTAGGTTTTTGTCATCACAATCAGTGATCCACACTTCAAATTGATTTTGATTGCCTCCCTAAAATTAAAGCTGCTTGGTCCAATTTGTTTGTAATAAGGGTATATTCGAACTAAGAACAACAACAGTGCATTGGAGGATGGGGGGGGGGGGGGGCATTACCTCATAAAATTTGATCAATATGATTAGTTTGAATTTATTGTACTCTTTGGTAAACACTTTTATGCGCAACCCCCCCCCCCCCAAAAAAAAAAAAAAAAATGGGGTTTCAGTTCGCTCCGAAATATATATAATATCATTCGTTGTTTTACAATTCATTTCCCAATAAATAATGCAACAATTATTCTTTCATGATTGTTGTTTGTTAATTATCACACAATTTATTTCCTCAATGTACGTATAAAAATTGTTTTTTAATATTCTAAAATTATGGAATGACTTTGCGACAGTAGCACCACCTGCACAGATTTCTAAACACACACCTGCAGACCTGGCAATTTGTTGCCGATGCAATTGTAAAATCGCGATGTAACAAGTTCAGCAAGCTGTGCATACATTTTGTTAATGAAATATCCTCTGGGTATTTTTTCTTCAGAAAAATCCAATTATTCTACAGCAAGGGGGGGGGGGGGGCAATATTCTACGTCGAAAAATGACCCCCGGTCATTATTCTACGATGGTCATTATTCTTCATTACACCGGAAAAGCCCGAAAAGTTGCAATAATTGCTCTAAACACACAGAGTACTGATCATACTCATAATTGACTTGCGCATAAAATGATTTGTATAAAACAAGTTATGATACATGTTATATTAGGTTATGCATCATAAATTTTATAATACCATACTTATTCAATCAATTTAAAGGAAAATGTGTTGGTACTATATATAATTTGATCTGAAAACTCTTTTGATATCTGACCATGGTCTAATCAAGTATCCTTAAACATGTGTGCACAACCATGCGCTGTTAACCCAAAAATAATATATGTCTGGGTTTTTTATTTCTTGAAAACGTATTATGCGAGAAAGAATTTGTTTTATCTTTAAAAAACCACACACACACACACACAAAAAAAAAACAATTTAGTGATTATAAATATTCTTAGCATAAGTTTTTCTCTCTCATAAATCCCTTTATTAATATCTGACATGAATAAAGCGAAGTTTATTGCGTGGATGGACCCTGATGTCCACGCAGAAAATGTATAGGCAAGGTTACACCTGATGCTGTTGGGAGAATTCAGCTTGCGCACGAGCAATCCTTGGTTCCTGTGCGGGATTATGCATATGGGTAGGCTGGCTCATGTTTTTTCTGAATCAGGATCAGAATTCCATGCCTCATTCATGATGTGCACCATGTTCAAAGGCGCTGTATTTGTAATGTGTTCGGCACACAATCAGAGACTAAGTATTCCTTATAAAACATGATATGAACTCTCAGCGTCAGGGAAGTAGTTAATGTGTACTCCCGATTAATTTCTTATGCATTTAAGAATTATTGAATAATTATGGCGCTGTATAAAAGTTTTAATCTGAAGAAAAATGCATCAAAATATTAAATCAATTTAGACGAAGCTGTCACTGCAAAGTTCACAATGAAGTGCGAGGTGTACTTTTAGCACAAATAGTAAAATTCGCCGTAGGTCAAGTAATATACATATAGTTTTCATTACTATAATTAATAATTATGTTATAATAATAAGCATTGATAAATCATGAGGTTAAAGGTCAGGGCTATGCGTGATATATACAACGTACAAATTTAGTAGGGATGTTAATTTTACTCTAAATTTAATTTAGTGATTAAACGTACTGTGTCCAGGCTTGCTACTGTAATATTTATCATAACACTTTTGCAATTAGAAGTCTCCCCTGTAGGTAAAATATAAAAGCAGGGGACTATAGAAGGTGGACTCTCTTATAATCTTAAGTCTTTCACGTTTCCTTAGACACACATGCATATGGTCCACGTATTGCAGTCTTTTTTTTGGGTCTTTTTTGTTTTGTTTTGTTTGTACATGTAAAGGTCAACAACTTGTAATAACTATTAAGTAAATTAAGTTATTCATTGTATCATTTGGATTACGGGACAATCGTTTCTAGATTTGAAATGTTGCATTGAGTCTCTGCTGTAATTTATTAGAAAAAAATGAATATTCATTTGTTTTTATACATAAAAAACATACAAATATCTAATTTGACGTATGTACACGCGTTTTGATGTAATATATTGTATAAATAGTTTTATCAAAAATGCCTAATGCAAAGGGGTAATAAAAATAACAGTACAAACATTACCTCATAATGATTTTATTGGCGATTTAGGCCACGGCTGCTTACAATAAGGGAGCCAGGCATCAATTATTGCCTTGTTGCCCCTGCGAGATGATCATGAATAATTCATGATTTTCCCATGAACAATTCATGAATTATATTCATGAAATGTTCAGGAATTATTCATGAAGATCCCATGAACTTATTATTGGACATTTTAGAATCATGAATATTTGTTCATTTAAAAAAGTTGATGAATATTCATGAACATATCTATTCATGCATAATTCATGAACAGTGATGTTCATGAATATTCATCATTTAAAGAATGTCCAATAATAAGTTCATCGGATCTTCATGAACTATTCATGAAGATTATTCTTGAAGTATTAATGAACATTCATGATTGAATGACCTTCATGAACCATTTATGAATATTCATGATTAAATACACCTTTATGAATATTAAAAAAAACCTCATGAACCATTCATGAACATTCTTACCCATACACAAATAAATGCACTAAATTGGTATCCACTTTTATTCCTTTCTTTTCAATTTAACGACATAGTTAACGCTCTCTCTCAACTTTTTGCAAGTTCTGAACATTTTCACGTATGTCATACCTTGTGAAATCTGGAAATTTTCAAAAATAATTCTCTCCAGAACCCTGAATCTAGCCTGGTGAAGAGGAGGGCGGGGTCCCTCCTGCCTGCATTTAATAGTTCTTTTGCCAGAAATGGAAGAATTTTTGATCTCATTTTTAAAAAAAATGGAAATAAGTAAGAATGCGACAGCATCTGGCGCTTTTGTGAATTTTTTGCAGGAGCTGGTCAACTCTGATAAATTAATTGGCCCTGCGTGTGGAATGTCCAAGACTTCATCATCAGTGGAATTCTTTGATGGATCACCGGTTTCCTTTTTCTTTTCAAGTGAACGGACTTTCCTCCTCAATTTCTTCACCTCCGATTTTAATTCGTCAACTTCTTTTGATAACCGGACAAATTTTTCCCTATCCCTACAACAAAATAGATTTAAGAACATGTCAATTAAAATTTCTTTAATAACATTTTGATCACAAAAAATCCTTATCACCATTTTAAAAATGCAATCTCATGTATGATAAGGTTGCCTAAAACATTCACATTATAAAATAAAAAATATAAAGTATACTCTTTATTTAGCAGTTGAAAAGTGTTAAAATACAAGGACTTTTGGTGTAAATATGCTACAGAATGCAGATTGATGTCAAGTACCAAACTAAAACTGAACAAGAGGCATAATGATGAAAAACTCAACCAGGTTATTTAAGTTAATACAAGGATTCTTGAGAATTTATCAGGGCTTTAATACTAATATAGGTAAATATGAACCATACTAACCTTGATTTGCTTGAAGACTTTCTGGACAGAAATTCATTACCAGTACTTTCAATGTCACTCTCTGAAGAAATTGTGTCTGTTAAAACAGAGGGAAAAAACTTTAAAGCAAATTTAACATAAATGAGATTTTTTCCCTCAAAGAAATCATGAAAGGAAGTTGGTGCAGAGAGCCAATGCAAACAGTTCCAAAACCTGCTTGATTTACCTGTGGAATCCAATGGTGAAGCTAGCTGTAACTGTCCCGTCACTGAATCTGAATCTGAAGAAAATGTTTTCTTTTTTGGAGTTTGTCGTGTATTCATGTGCCTGGGAACAATAGGTCCGTGCGAACAGGATGCTGTTTAAGAAAATTTTTATATCTACATGAAGTTTTGGGTCAAAGCACATAAGCTTGTGTGTATCATTATAAAGTATGCGTCGTTCAACTCTGATCTCCAAGTATGACGTCAAATAGTATGTCATCGCAACTTGGTATACAAACAGCTGGCGCAAAAGTTCCAGGGAAGTTTATCAGAGATGAAATATATAGATACAGAGCGATATCATCCCAGTAAACAATAATCATTCATCACATTATGTTATTTATTGTTTCTTTGATATTTTCTATAAGTATAATAATGTGATAAAAAATCATTTAACATGCCAATTTTTAATAATTCACATCCTGTATTAGCCCTCGGTCGCTGATGTACAGCTACCCTGGCTAATATAGGATGCGATATAAAAATTGCCATGTAATAATCTATATATAAACAACAGTAAATCACTATGTTACATGTGCTATATTCAAAGGGTCATAACCCCACCCACAGCAAAGAAATGATGCATCAAATTATCCGAAATTTACAACATTGCTAATCAATATGCCATTTATCATAATCATAAAATTACATACACCCCAGGTAATAGCGAGCGCAACTCGCCGGCGCGAAGCGAGCTCTACCGGCAAGGCGTGTGTGAATAGAAAATTCGGACTAGTTGCACATTCATTCAACGGATTTTTTTGGCGTCAGTAAATCGGACCAGTAATGCATCGTTTTAATCGTCCCAGTAGTTCCCTGTAATCATGGCAATTTTTATCACTTCACACTCTCACGAGAATCAGCAAGACAAATTTAGACAGTAAAAACAATAACGATGTAAGCGACATACAGTCAATGTTACCTCTAAAGTTCACATCAGTACACTTTCAATCAAAAATAATCGTGTGACGTCACAAACGTTTACACATTGATCCGATATATTTTTTCGGAGTCAGTAAATTTTGACCCACTATTCATAGTACCAATGGTTTCCAACCTCACGTTCCAACATCACGTTCTCCCGAGAATCAAAGTAAAACCTTTGAAAAGCTTATAAGATGTGTAATTTTAAGAACATCATGCTTTTTAAGTAAATAAAACAGTATACTTCGCATACTTTTATTTCTCAGGGGATTTTTAAAGAGTAAGTCGACACTTAACCAACGTCAGCTTTGACGTCACAATAAGCACTGATAAGGGGAAATTACTCTAATTGAAGTTATTGTAAATCTGCTGAAATGACCAATAAAATCTTGCAAAGGCTAAGATAAAGAACAGCTGACGAATAAGGACATTTCTTCAGATACAGGAAACAGTTGTAAATTGCACTAATTTGGATGAATGCTCACAAATTTTTTATTCACTATAATTATGGTAATTTCCTGAAACGTAACGTTATACGTAGCAGCGCCCTTTTTTAAAGGGGGTGGGTGGGTGGATGGCAGCCTCATCCAAAAAATCTTTGCAAGCAAAAAGAAAAATAAATCATGAAAATTCTAATCCTTCAGCTCTTTAGCAGTTCAATGGTTTCTTTATTTTCACTTCCATTTATTACATGCGGGGGGGGGGGGACAACACCATGTTCTTTTAACATGATAAGCAAATATTTTTAAGCGTAAATAAAAAATAAATTAAACATTAATTATTTTTTTTTAAGGTAGCTCGCGGGTTTACCTACTTGTGAGAAAACCTACCTTGAAAATTTGTCCACGCAATCCATAGGTTATATTGTTTTATTTCTAAAATTTATTTAAGATTCGTCTGCGTGGTAATAATTTTATCGTGTTTCAAATACAGTGTCATTAATAAAATCAAGCAACGCCATTTCAATGAAATATATAGTAAAATGCACATTTTAACCGAGAAATGCATTACAAAACTATGCTCCAAACTTTTTAACGATTCAGACGAAATTAATCATACTCAACACAAAAACAGAGGAGATAATTATGAATCGATTCATAAAAAAATATCAGTATGTGTTCTCGGCCAATTTTTGTCAAAAAAAATTTAAAGATTTAAAAGATTTCTCAAAACCTTATATTTTCATTACGACGTTAGCCTGACGTCATCATTTCCTCACTTCTTAAAACACCAAAATTGAAATGCATTTATTGACAAGACTATCTGTTTAACACATTTTAGAACATGTAAATGCTTATTAGACATTATTGTGAATGTTATCAAATGCAATTAATGTAAGGCTGTAAGATACAGAAAATTGCTAATTTTGTTTTTATGAAACTCTGAGTCAATCAATGCAAAAATAAAATGCCAGGCAACTACTGACATTATAAGTAAGTAATCGAATAAAACAGTTATCTCAAGCCAAAAGAAATTTAAGAATTTAATCGGTAGCACAAATTACGGAAGTTATAATTGTAAACAAAAAAAAGCGAAGTTAATGCATACATTCTATTTTAAAAAATGACTTTAAATGGAAGATTTCTAATGCACACTCATTCTTTATCTTTATAAAACAAAATGTGACAATGTAATTGACATCTTTAAATTTTCAGCACTTGATATTATAAATCTTTGTATAAACAGTCATAAACCGCATATAAGCTTTTTAAAATATTTTCTTTTATACTTCTAAATATCTGTCATTTTAAAATAAAATTATGAGTTTACTATGACGGTCAACTCTTTACGTCGATTCCTATTGTGACGTCAGCAAACCCGCGAGCTACGTTAAGTGGAGGGGCAAATCCATGGTAAGTCGATTTTCTATGTATAAATTGACAAAAATGACAAAAATTTTAGCATGGGGGGAGCTCTATGATGAGTCAAGTTTTATATGTAAGTTTAAGAAAAAAATGTCTACTGCAAAAAAAGGGGGGGGGGAATCAATCAATCAATCATAATCACAATCACTTTAAAAGAGGAGATGCAGTGCAATGAATATTTATATATTAAAATCTTTATTATTTAACAACATTGTATCCGAGATTAAACTATTGTTCTACATATAAATAAATAAATTATAACAAATCTTATAAACTATGAATAATGAAAATTTACTGAAAAATAGGTATGTTTTATTTTTTGGCATTCAAATTTTACGTTGTTAATTTTATTTTATTAATTTATTATAATTCATTGTTTGATCACATGCTGTGCTCGCCCCAACGGTCGCACCGTAAAACATATTATTAATGATTTTATATCAAACCCTGTTTTCCCTTTGTATATATATAGTATAAACAATAAAATATGTTTCTACGAATTAAACTTAGAAAAAGTTCAAAGAGTGGGCTCCAAGATTACGATACATGAATCTGCTTGATTTACCTGTAGAATTAAGTGGTATGGTTGGTGGCAACTGTGTCGACGAGTCCGAATCTGATGAAACTGTTTTCTTCTTTGGAGTTTGTCGTACATTTGAGGGTCTGGCAAGGGGTCTGCTTGGACATGATGCTTCTTAGAAATAAATGTGTATAATTTATATCTACATGCAGTCTTGGGTCAAAACACTTAAGGACTACAGACTCAATTCACTTTTACAATAGTGATTTTCACGAAAATTTTATACGAGTTAAAGTTACTAAAGATACATAAAAATCAATCCAAAAATACGTAAAAATCAAATTATATATCAAGTTAGGACCATTTCAAAAAATGTTTGTGTTACATCTCTTTTTCAACTGAACATAAAAAGGTAAAAAGCATTTTTAAGAATGAAAAAATAATTCTAAAAATTCCTGCAATAGATTTTTTATCCAAATTAAAATGTGACTCTAGAATATATGATGATGCAGTTTGTCGTTATTTTTCTCTAATTTTTCATGAGAATTAGGAACTGTGCAAACTATGAAACAAAACAACTATCAGAGAATGCTTAACATTTGTCTATGATAAAATACTTTTTCAAAATTCAGGGAGGATTTACTCTATTTTATATATGAGTATTGAAGCAGATAAAAATGTAAATGATTTGTTCACTGGCTCAAATTCTTTAAACTAACCTATGTAGATGGTTATAATTAACTTTAACTAATATAAAACTCACCGCAGCACTTGACATCCCTTAAAGATATCTGTGCATGTTGAATAATATTAAAAGCATGATTTTAGCATGGTAAATTATAGCAAGGTCAGCCACTACTTGCACACCATTAAATGTGTATTAATGACGTTGAACAGCTATATATTGCGTCATAAGCGATTTTTCATTGACTATCAGTGATTGTGACGTAGTGTTGAGATTTCAAATGTTCGTAACAATCACTCCTTTTGCTGAGCGATATATCTGCTCAAATGGAATTGGGTCTGTCGTCCTTAAGTACATGTTTCGTTATAAATTACCATAAAGCATTACATTACAAGTGCTTAAGTATTCATAATGCCCCCCTTACTTTCCACAATTTATTCAATTTATGAGTTTAAATCCACAGCAAAGAAATGATGCAACATATCTGAAATTTACACCATTGCTAAACAATATGCCTTTTTATCATAATCATAAAATAATAATAAAACTATCAATGTTTTAATATCAACTTCAACCCGTTTTCTTATTTTGTGCATTGTTGTGTGTGCATGTACACATACACATATATGAAGGTTACTAGATATATGAACCTGCTTGAATTACCTGTAGAATTCACTGGTGTGGCTGGGGACAACTGTAAAACTGAATCCAAATCTGATGAAACAGTTGTCTTTTTGGAAGTTGACTGCGAAGTCGGTCTTGGAAGATCTGATTTGCTCGAACAGGACGCTATTATATGATATATTTTCATTATCGTGTTTGGAATCATGAAAGAAAGTCAGTGCAGAGAGATGATGCAGATGGTTACTAGATATATGAACCTGTTTGAATTACCTGTAGAATTCACTGGTGTGGCTGAGGACAACTGTCTCGCAGACTTTGAATCTGATAAAACAGTCCTCTGCGGAGTGAATTGCAAAGATTGCCGAGAAAGGGATTTGCTCGAACAGGGTGCTACTAAGACATAAATATTATTTATGTTTTTATGCAATTATTCAGAGACAAAGTACATCTATTCAATAGTTTAACTTAATAAGAGACTTGTCTTTAAAAGAAATTAATATTCAATATTCATACCAACTGATGCATCCTTAAATGTAAAATTAAGCTCCCCAGCTTTCTTTTTGTCCTCAAGATGTTTTTTATCATCTGAAAATTTACAATGAATCAATAAGACAAACAAAGTTTCCCTTTGCTTTTTCAGTTAATATTAAATTATATAACCTTAATTGTTTGACCTGTCCCTTGATCATAAACAAAAAAAATACATGCAAGAAAAAATAGGGACGAGAGGCAAATAAATATGATATGTAGAGGATCTGTTCAATTCACAAGATAATGCAGAAAACAGATTTATGACAATTTTATGATTTATTGCAGAATGACTAACTTAGAATAGGTTATTAACTCACTGTTATATTAGGATTTAATAAAATTATAAACATCGTTTTGGGAATTTCCAATGAACAGTAGGCTGTTGCATCACCCGTATTAGTTTACCTCTAAAGATAAGATAGTGTAAGTTATTTACCTCATTACAGGGTCAATTTAATTGATGTAGCTTTGTTTACTATCCAGGGATGGGGTAATGGTAATTTGTAATGGTAATTGAGTGTAATTAATTACAAATTTTGATGTAATTGGAAGTAATGTGTAATTGGCCACATTTTCAATTACATGTAATGGTAATTTAATTAATTACTTTCAAAAAAGGCATGTAATTCCAATTACTTTTCAATTACTTTCAATTACACACTGATGGACATATAAATATTAAGCTGTCCACTTCCCATTTTTCCCCCACAATGGTACTTTAGGTCAAGTTCGAAACGTAGTTAAAAGCATTAAACTATTATTATATATATCATAATAATACTAAATATTTTTCAAAATGGATTTTTTCAGTGATTCAATATTTAATGATAAGTTTCCCAAATTTAATTAAGTACATGTATTTGATGATTTGTTTGATCTCTTTTTTCTTAAAAAATACTTATTTCCCTTCTTATTAGAATAATTAGTGTGTCAATTATCATTTAATTAGTTTAAAACATCACTTTTTAATTTACAAACAAAATCAGTGTTATCGAAATTATGTAAACTATCAAGTCATGCTTTGTAATTGATAGCCTAAAATACACAGAGCTAAAATGCATGGCTTCAAATGGGTTAAAGTTTTGATGCCTAACATGTCCACAGGGTGTGTTCCCTTATTGCTAACATTTTGATAATTAGGTAAAGAACAACAGGTGTGAATTGTGTTTTGATAACAATTAAAGTCTGCCCTCTACCCGAGATTTACCTGTACTTTGGCATTGTATTTGCAAAGAAAAAATTTTTTGTATAAAAATGCAAAGGAGAAAGTTTTCATATAATAGTTTTGCATGCAAGAAATACTTTAGGTGTAGGTTAAGGGATATGACTTTTAAATGTTTATTGAATATCAGGGTGTATGCAGTACCTGCATTTTAAAATAAACAATAAAAACCAAATTTATATTTTTTCTTTCCAAAAATTGTAACTAATTATCAGAATAGTTAGCAAATTCTCAAACAGTGAAATTATTTTGATTATGAGGAAATTTTATTCATATTATAGATATACTGCCTTAAATGTTTATGTGTTGTATATAAAACATGGTTTTAGTAAATTTTGATGAAAATGTAATTTGTAATTTAATTAATTACATCTGCAAAGTAATTGTAATTTAATTAATTACATTTGAAAACTCTTGTAATGGTAATGGTAATTTAATTGAAGAATTTAAGCAAGTAATTGTAATTTAATTAATTACTTTCCATTGTAATTGACCCCATCCCTGTTACTATCATTCTTATCTTAACAAGAATAGAATTCCAGGGTCCCCCGCCGGTCAAGCAGTATACTAGTATCGAGTCTATCGACCAAGGCTGATTTAGGAACTTGACCAAGGTATTAGTGGTATAAACATTTGGTATAAATTTAATGAAAATCCGTCAAAATTTGTAGGCATAAGAGCGCTTACAAGGTCAATTTTTGGATAAAACGGAGTCATTATTGTGGTCAAAGTCCCATAACGCCAACAAATAGAATCGACTAACGCTGATTTTCGAACTTGACCAAGGTAATAGTGGTATAAACATTTGGTATAAATTTAATGAAAATCCGTGAAAATTTGTAGGCATGAGAGCGCTTACAAGGTCAATTTTTGGATATAACGGAGTCATGATTGTGGTCAAAGTCCCATAACGCCGACAAAAAGTATCGACTAATGCTGATTTTCGAACTTGACCAAGGTAATAGTGGTATAAACATTTGGTATAAATTGAATGAAAATCCGTCAAAATTTGTAGGCATGAGAGCGCTTACAAGGTCAATTTTTGGATAAAACGGAGTCATTACTGCGGTCAAAGTCGCATAACTCCAACAAAAAGGATCGACCAATGCTGATTTTCGAACTTGACCAAGGTTATAGTAGTATAAACATAATGAAAATCCGTCAAAATTTGTAGGCATGAGAGCGCTTACAAAAAAGTGTGACGGACGGACGCACAGACACACAGACCCACAGACACACGGACGGACGGACGCCCGGCATTTCTATGTCCCCGCTCCGCGTTGCGGCGGGGGACAATAAACCTATCATTGCGAATAAGGTTAATTTACACGATTGTGAACTCCAAAGACTTAAAAACTTAACATCTCTGTTTGAGGAAATTCTGGCAAAGTTACCGATCGCCATCATGATCACAAAAAAACTTTTAAGGGTCGGAGGGTAAAAAATAGTGTATGTCGGCTGATAGGAAACAGGTATATATATATACATATATTATTATTATTTGGAAAGGGGGGCTAATAGAAAATAACGATGTTGCCGGCGGCCATTTTGGACAGACTGTATATTATTATTTGGAAAGGGGGGCTAATAGAAAATAACGATGTTGCCGGCGGCCATTTTGGACAGACTGTACTTACGACTTATCTCAGCGATGATTGCCCTGTATATGGAGCCTTTAAATTTGGCCTTTATGTACTTCCCCGCTTTGTATTCCGTAATCTCCTTTCTGGGCTGGCATATAGTGTCCACACAGATGATGCTTAGGTATTGATCCTCCCACTCAATCAATGCATAAATCTTGCTCGACATCTTCAAGGACTCGCGCGGTTCAAGTTCGCGCCTTGTTTGTCTTGTCCATAGAAAATGTACGTCCGCGTTAAAAAATAGTTCCGAATTTTCAAGAACTTTATATAGAAAAGGAGTAACGAAGAAAAATCTAAACCCCTTTTTTACAGATAAAAGTATCCTTTTATTTTACTGATATGAAAGTTAAAAAATAACTTTTTATCTTCACGATTTTTTAACATCATGAATCAATGCGCGTCCCCGAGCGTCAGAGCCTGGTTTTGTATGTTTGAATGGCAATATGGCGGCCGCGAAAAACGGACCGTCAAGTTCAACAGAGGAGCAAGAAGCCAACTTTGACTACCAAGAAGTATGGGAAAATGGACGAAAACAATACGAATGTGGATCATGTCACAGATACTTCACAACCATGCGATCCACGTTGTATCATTTACATACGATGCATGGAAAAAGTACGACTTTTTATGGATGTTGTTTACTTGGGTTTGAGCTTTTAAAAAGTTCAATCATGAGTAAAATTTATAGAATCAACGAAATGAATTATCATTGACGTAACATTTGATATTTCTGCTATAGATTACATTTATGGAATTATGCTGCAATTAAATTGGACTTCTGAGTGAAGTGATTCTAGATTTTGTTCTTTTCCCAAGACTATAGCTAATTAAATGTGGCACAAATTCCTTTTCTTTTTAGATAACTTGGCTTAATGTGAAAGCACAGTAGCCCCCTGTGTAAAATTGATGTATGTGCTATATATAATAAATATTCAACATTCAATTTTTTATTATTTTACAGGTCCATTGAAAAAAAGAAGAAAACAGTATCTTTACGACCCTGAAATTGAAGTACCCCGGAGTACACTGCATTACAAAAAGAAAAATGTTAAACTGACTGATGAAAATATCTACGAATTTACTAAAGAAGAGACTCAAGATGATGATAATGAGGTCAAAGAAGAATTCGAAGGTAATTTCATTATTAGAACAGAATTAGCTCTTTTAAATGTTTTGATATAAATGTCCTGAAACAAGTCCAAAATAAAATTATTGTTTGTTTGGAATTGCCCCCCCCCCCCCCCCACTACATTGTAATAATAATTAAAAACTGCAATTTACGGCGCAAAAAAATGCGCTAGTTAAATTAGACTGATAATTCTGATATTCTGTGCAAATATTTGATTCGAAAAAATTCCTTGGACATTTTACTACTATTACTTATTAGGTTTGTTACTGATTGTTTACAGAAATTTGGGGGGTTGGTAAAGTCCATATAGAAGGCGAGGCGGAGCCTAATAAGTGTTTTGTTTTCTCGAGGACTCACAGTTTGATATGTAAACAAACAAAAGATAATATATAAGAATCAAATTCATAGCTTAATTTTATAATTATTTACCTTCCTCGTCAGTGGTTTGTGCAAACATGGATGCTGTTGTAGGATCATAATATTACTTCACGGGCAAAGGGCGGTCACTCTAAATATTTTGGAGCTTAAAAATTAAAAGTATGGTTGAACGTTTGTGTAAAAATCAGGTCAGATAATGTTACGTTCGCCATGTTGCCGTATAAACTTTGATGCTTGCCGTGTAAAGAAATTTATAAGGCAACCATGTGACGCGATTCATCCTTAGGTTGTTACTATTATAATTAAACTTTTGAACTGATGTTACATTTCAGACATACAGACAAGAGAACTGTTACATTGTGATAATTCAAAATTACCACACCAAAATCTCCAGGGTGCAAATACATCTTGTGATCAGAGTGACGCAGACATATCAACAGAAACGCCCAACAGCTCTGAGTTAGATAGTGATTTCTCCGACAGTGATTTCTCCAACAGTGATTTCTCCGACATTGATATCTCCAATTCACTATCTTCTAGCAGCGAAGAGGACAATGATCAGCTCAGCGATAATGAGGACCTGAATGTTGAAATGTGTTTATTGTCATGTTTTTTGAGAAATAATTTCTCTGCTTCTTCTTCAAAGGATGTTCTTTGTACAATGCAAAAGGCGTTCCCGGAGTGCAAGTCTTTAGGAAACTTAATTATGAAAAACTTTGGGGATTTCTCGATGCAGACTTTGCATCAGAAGTACATTACTGCGAAAAGTGCTATCGAGTTTTCCCTAACAATCCAGATGTTGACACATGCAGGGAATGTGGGGGTCCACGATACAAGGCAGGCAATACAATTAACAGAGCAAAACAAGCATGTGCGAGCTTTGTCTATGCAAATGTTGAAAGACAGTTGAAGAACTTGTTGCAATCTCCAGGTAAATATAATTTTGATTAATTGGTTTGTTTGAGGAGAGAGAGTAAGAGTATAGGATCCCTTTTTATCCCTTTTCATACCCCAACTATGAAATGGCTGGGGCATATAGTGAATTACCCTGTTCCATCACTCCTTCCTTTTGTCATTCCATCATCATTCACTTTACCATCATTATCACAACCATTGCACATATTCAACTCAAATTTAATATTATTAAGGATGTATCGTATGAATACACAGGTTGAATGCGAATTTAGTTCCAGTCCGATGATTTTTGACAGAGTTGTGCGGCACAACTCTTGAACTTTGAAAAAAATAGAAAATCCTTAGTTTTTGCTTCCTGAAGGGATGCATATATAAAGCTGATAGTTCTGATGTAGGTTATTTACAAGAAAATACAGATCAGGTTCAAATTCAGTTCCTTTTGGATGATATATGACAAAGTTATACCTCTTGAACTTAGGAAAAAATAGGACATTCGTAGTTTCCGCTCTCTAACTTTTGAAGTGATGTATATGTAAAGTTTATATTTCTAATAATGCTAATTTATAGAAAACACAGGTCAAGTTTGAACTTGGTTCCAGTCCAAAGAGTTATATCTGGTGAACTTAAAAGAGAATGAGTATTTTTCTTATTTTTAGGGATTTTTAACTTATTCTGAATTCAAACATTTGGCATTTAAAATTTTGGTCACCTGTTGGGGCATTTGCGGTGTTGACACATCTAGTTGATCTAAGCATGTTGAACAAGTGGATAACCCTCTATGTGATGCTTTTTATGAGCATTAAAATTTAATTCTGGTTGTAACGCGCTTTCTGATTGGCTAAAAAAATATTTTATATCGTATAAAGAATGTTGCCTACGTCATAATAAGACTAACGTCAGAAACGTATCAATACGCCTGACGTTACGTTTGAATTTTGTATAATTTCACGTCATTTTAAAGGTCAAATGACGGTTTTTATCGACAATGAAGAGTAAACAAATAAAATGATAAGCAATGAATTCAATATTTATTAGTTTTATACGATATAAAATGGTTTGAAACAGTTTACGCTTTTTTATAAACCGCTTCGCGGTTTATAATGCGTAAACTGCCCAAAACCATTTTATATCGTATAAAACAAATAAATATTGAATTCATTCCTTAATTATCCAATAAAATGAAGATGTTAAAACTAGCTTATTTTGAATTTATGTCAAAGTATATTTTTAAACACTTAACCATGTAAATGGTAAAATCAAAGTTACTGAATTTATAAAGCATGTTTTTACCAAATTCAAAGAGATAAGATGTGGTATAACTTGCAGGTATTTATTAAGCTTTCATAATGTTTTATTTGCAGGAATATGGGATGATATTAAACGAAACAAAAGCCATATATTGGAAAGACATGTAGACACCTCTCACCTTATCACTGATATAACAGATGGAAGGATATACAGAGAGTTATTATCTGAAGGAGGATTCCTCTATCACAACTGCAATATTACTGTTTTAATGAATACTGATGGATTGAGTCTTTATTCGTCTTCTAAAGTACAACTTTGGCCCGTTTTCTTTGCTATAAATGAACTATCACCTTCTTTGCGTTTTGCAAGGGAAAATATTATACTTGCAAGCATATGGCAAGGAAAAGGGAAACCACCAATGCAACAATATTTGGGATCGCTGTGCTCTGTTTTTAACAATTTGTATGATGCAGGGATTGTTGTAGAATTAGATAATAAAGAAACCAGTGTCAAAGTGAAAGTTATTTGTGGTACCTACGATTTACCTGCTAAAGCTGCTGTCCTAAATATGACCCAATATAATGGAAGTGAATCCTGCATAGCCTGTGAAGATCCAGGTAAAGTTGTAAAACAAGGAAAGGGACACTGCAGAAATTTCCCATTCCGAGAAAATAATGACAAATACCCAGAACAAAATCAAGACAATGTATCTCTTTGCATGTTGAACAGCACACCAAACAGTCGAATAAAAGGTTTCAGAGGAGAGTCTGCTCTACTGAAGCTGAAGGATTTCACAATTGTTAGTGGAAGCCCCCCTGACTACATGCATGGAACATTACTTGGTGTTGTTAAATGCCTCATGAACAAATGGTTCTCGGCAACGGAAATCAAAAGTAACTACTTTGTTGGAAACCATTTAAAGATTATTTCAAAACGAATGAATAGCATACAGCCTCCACAATGTATGGAAAGATTACCTCGAGACCTGGAACAAAATTACACTCATTTCAAAGCTACAGAATTGCAAGCATGGCTTCTTTACTATGCCCTTCCATGTCTATGTGGAATTTTGCCAGAGATTTACTTGCATCATTTTGCTTTGCTTTCCGAAGGAATTTTTATGCTGTTAAGTGATCATATAACGAATGAAAACCTTAGAAGAGCAGAAGGAATTCTTAGCCAGTTTTTTCAAGATTTTTGTAATTTGTACCCTCAAGGAAACTGTGGACTTAACGTGCATAACATTGGGTTCCATTATGTAGACTATGTTCAACTTCTTGGTCCATTGTGGGCATGGAGCTGTTTCCCATTTGAAGACTGCAATTCTATGATTTCAAAATCAGTGCATGGAACTGGGAATATAACGCATCAGGTAATGAGGCTGAAGGAGGCACAAACTGTTTTGAGAAACAATCTTCAATTGACTTTAAAAGAAAGATTATGGAAATGTACCAAATGTATGTTGAATTGTGAAGTTGCAGGGGCCTTGCGTAAAATTCCCAATGATGCATATGAATCTTTCATTATGAGATCGTTTTGTGCTGAGGATACCTCAGAGATAAAAAAAAAGTAGAAAGAATTCTTCTCCATGGCAAAAAGTTTTATTCTCAAAGTTATTCTCGTATGAAGAGGAGAACATGCAGTGTCTTTATAACGAAAAGCAGAAAACTTGTTGTTGTGCTTTATTTTGTTTTACATTTAAAAACTGAACTTGTGTATGCTCTTGTACTACCAATGCAACTGAAAGAGTATGGTATTTTGAATGTTGGGAAACATTTTGCAAGTGTGAATATTGACCAAATTTGTGAATTGATTCTAGTTGAAGAACTTGAAGAAAATTTATGGTATGTTGATGTCAAAGATGACACTATCACAGATAAGTTCATTGTTAGGATGCCAAATTCTCATGGACATGCCATTTTCAAATAAAAGTTCTGGATCCCATTTTTTATCATTATAAATGTTTATTTCAAGAGGGAAGATTTTTTTTTATGTGTACACATATTTTACTGTTATCAGCTGTTTCATTTACCCTTTTTTGTACAGGGTGCTGTGTCCTTTCAGTTGGGAGTTTTTTGTCGACAATTTAATGTTTTGGGGTTTTTTTTTGGGAAAAATGAATTATTAATAACAAATGTGACTCAACACAGGTTAGCAAAACAAAAAGATTCTATATAGTTTTCTTGGTTTTCTTTGGCATATTACTTTTTAAATCATAAAAGTATTGTTTTGTGATTGTTTATTTTGTATCACATATATAAGGATGTCTCACTAAGCATAATTACAATTATCAGCATCCTTAGAATCTTTCATGTTTTATAACACAATACAACACACTTTTTCAGTTAGGTAGATTTTAGGAAAAGACAGTCAATTTCCATTGGGATATTATGCCCTGTCAGATTCATGGTTTTGCCAATATTTCTTGATTTATAGAGATAGTTGGTTTTCCACAGTTTGTAAAGTAAAATGACAATTACATTGAACAATAGAGTTGTTTGAGTTCAGATCACTGAATTTAAATGAAAAACTTACAAAATCATTAGGCAAATATGTACTGACACTGTAATTCAACATTTTTTTTACCTGGCAATGTACTATTTTACAGATTTCAATAGGATGTTTAATGAATTACAAATGTATACATTTTCAGAAACTAAATTAAACCATTATTCAAAAAGTTATATAAATTTACTGTTGCTGAACTGTATTTTTCATGGTTGATGAATTAACAAAATGCACTACAAATGTTCATGTAAAAGTTCATTCTGGCAAGTTTGTTGAAATACATTAAATAAAGGATTGTGATTTGAATTTCTGTAGAAATTGCTTTTTTTATATGGAAATAAGTAAAGAATCTGTGTGATGTTTCATTGGGGAAGTCATTGCTATGATTGCTCCAATAATATACCTGTGTCCGCTCCTACAGCATGGGAAACATATTAGCAACATCAGTATGTTTAAGTTCAATTTATTTGTTTACATATTTGAATTAACAGATTTAAACAACAATAAATTGTATTAAACCATAAAAACATCAAGCAGGAGACATCTTAAATGTATTATAAATCTGTACAGGTACTGTTAAATTTTCAAGAAAAAAGATTTATATTGGTGTGTACTTTCGAAAACTCATGTATGTTCTTAGAAACTGCTTTTTTCTGAATTTCAAATGGTGTCAATTAAGTGTTCATGAAAGTTCATGAATGTTCATTCCAGTTGATTCGTCCTATAAATTTTCAAAAAAGTACAAATTTAACCATTATTCATATGTATTCATCATTTGTTCATGAATTACACTTTATGAATATATTCATGAATAAAATTCATGAACCATCTTTATGAACCAGTCATGAGCCATTCATGAATATGTCATGAAACTTCATGAACGGTTCATAATAGTTCCTGAAAGTATGAATTTCATTTCGCAGGGGAGGGCATCCCCAGACAATACAAGCAAGAATGGTGAGCCCTGGGAACAGATGCTCACCTGCTTGATCACCTAGTATGGATTAAAATGCAAATACAATGTCAAATAGGAGATAGTAGAGCTCTACTGGTGAGCCAAATAGAAATTTCGAGAAGACTGACGAACTTGTGTATGACGTCACAGATTTGGTTGAGGTTACTAATATCCGAGAGGCCAAAAGAGCCTGAGAACACTGATAATACTACATTCAAGGCAAGACACATTTGAATATTGGAATAAGCATATTGGCCCTTCGATAAACGGATTTAACCCTGAATGGTTAAATCCTATTATCAAAGATGCCTAATGCATAGGAGTAATAAAAATTGACAATACAAACATTACCTCATAATGATTTTATTGGCGATTTAGGCCATGGCTGCTTACAATAAGGGAGCCAGGCATCAATTATTGCCTTGTTGAGCATCCCCAGACAATACAAGCAAGAATGGTGAGCCCTGGGAACAAATGCTCACCTGCTTGATCACCTAGTATAGATTAAAATGCAAATACAATGTCAAATAGGAGATAGTAGAGCTCTACTGGTGAGCCAAATAGCCGCCTGGAGAGCTACCACTCCTGGTAAACTTGGGTTGGTGGAAGATCAGATGGACCAATGAGTGTTTCTCTGAAATTATAACAAGAAAAACACGAGAGAGCAGCGGAACTAAGTATAGCAAACGTTTAACCATTTACATTGGGGGGAAAATTGACGAGTTTGGGAGGGAGGGGTGAATTCTTTCGAGAAGACTGACGAACTTGTGTATGACGTCACAGATTTGGTTGAGGTTACTAATATCCGAAAGGCCAAAAGAGCATGAGAACACTAATAATACTACATTCAAGGCAAGACCCATTTGAATATTGGTATAAGCATATTGGCCCTTCGATAAACGGATTTAACCCTGAATGGTTAAATCCTATTATCAACGACGCCTAATGCATAGGAGTAATAAAAATTGACAATACAAACATTACCTCATAATGATTTTATTGGCGATTTAGGCCACGGCTGCTTACAATAAGGGAGCCAGGCATCAATTATTGCCTTGTTGGGCATCCCCAGGCAATACAAGCAGGAATGGTGAGCCCTGGCAACAGATGCTCACCTGCTGGATCACCTAGTATAGATTAAAATGCAAAATAGGAGATAGTTGAGCACTACTGGTGAGCCAAATAGACGCCATGAGACTATGCCAAGGCATAGGCTGCGCCACCAGTAGGGCAATCCCCCGACCGTTAAGCTTGGACCCAATAAAGGATAAAGTCAATTTGAGTAAATTTTGTATATTATAAACAAAATAATGGGCTGTCAAAAATCAAAATGGCACTCATGCCACAAGAAAATGAAATAGCTTGCAACAAAAAATAGTAATAAAGGCAAATTCAAATACTTGGATCTTATCACATGACCAAGACAATACCACAAAATGATACTAGGTGTGAAATTACAATACCATAGACCTTCAATAGTCTATGAACAAATAATCTATGACCCAACAATTAGTCATAGCGCAGCCATGGCCCATTTTGCCCAACTCTAGGTGCCACTTTGACACTTGAATCATTCAAAAATGCTTGCAATGCCTGTTGCAATCTGTACAACAACATGTCATTTCCCATTCCAGAAAGGTGGACCTTATCTTTGCAAAACATGCCTGTGTTGGCTTTATGTAATTCAGGGTACCTGATGTACTTTCCCCCCAACCTGATTAAAAGAGTAGCCACATAACTATTAACCCGCATTCTAGTTCTCTCCATGGCCGGCTGATTAATACCCCCCCCCCCCCTCCAATGAAGGCGTGGGAGAATTTAGGACCATATAATTATGGTGGAAGGTAGAAATA
The DNA here is from genome assembly GCA_015776775.1 of Magallana hongkongensis. NCBI lineage: Eukaryota > Metazoa > Mollusca > Bivalvia > Ostreida > Ostreidae > Magallana > Magallana hongkongensis. The sequence goes on along the minus strand of VIAA01000013.1, from coordinate 630,664 downwards.
GAATTATTTTTTTTTATCACGGTTTTTAGTTTGTCACGCAGGTCGGCTGATTTAGCGTGCCTATCACCCATTTTGGCCCCTTTGGAAGCGGGGATGTTGTTACCACCACAATGGATGACTAACATATGGGGTGCATTTTGTACCTTAAGCAATGTTCTAACTTTTGAACAAATCTCTTCCACCCTCATTCCCCCTTTGCCGTGCCAAAATATGGTAGCATTATAGCGATCTAGCTCTAGATTGGCACCATACTGGGATTTTCTAGCGTAGCAAAATGCATGCTTGACAATGGAAGAACCAATGATCCATATCGTTCTAGGACCTAAAAATGGTTATTAAACAAAATTTAAAATACTAATTGTGTTGGGTGACATTAGCCCTAATTTCTTATGTACCTGTACATGCAATGGGACTTCCATCTCCCCTTGCTAGCAATATCATGTGCGCTGGTACCCGAGACCCAAGCAGCGGACTCTGCCCCAATGCGGAACGAATGAGGTTTGTACGATTGGCTGTCTAACCCCAATTTTTTAAGTGCTAAATTAAATACTGATGCAACTTGTTACCTAGTGACTGGTCTTCCTGAAAGGTGGCAAAAAATGCCCCCGGGTTGGTGGGTCTTGCCTGCATGAATGATTGAACTATGCGTACAGGACATATTGGCAGTAGTGTGGGGGTTAGCGATATACTTGAACCTTTTCCTTCCTGGTCAGTTTTTGAATGTCTACGAAAAATGTGCACAGTATTGTTGTGTGCGAGATAGGTTACATCCCCATATTGAATGACATGACCTGGGTCTTGCAACGAGTTATGTACCAGCTCCCCCATTCTAAAATACCCGAAAAATGCTGTGGAGAATATGGCTGAGAACATCGTTGATTCATAGGTTGATTTACATATTGTAGGCATTAAATTGATGATGCTGGATAGGATTTCGAATGAAAGTGGCTTTCGGTCGTCAACCCGCCCATTCCTACGACTAAGCCCAACCAAGACTTTTTAAAGTACAAACGCCTGTGTTGTGTCAGGCAGGCTGCGGATCTTGCAGAAGTATGATATCCCTGATATGTATGATTTAACTGTATCAGATGAAAACTGCTTATAAGACAAGTATGCTACAAAATCTACCAACTGATTTGGATGGGGAGGCCACTCTTCTACTTGATAATAAGCCCTACGAAAGAAGTTGAAAGCATTGATTGCAGTGTCATACAATTTCTTTGTATTGTCAGACATGGAGTATCTCAGGAGCTCTTGAGATCTAAGTTGGAGTTGACTTGAAGAAAGGACTGGGGAATTACTGATGGCTCTTCCTCTGAGTCTTGGAAGCTGGCCTGGAAACGCAACCATTGCTGTCGAGAAAGAGCATCAGCTTTAGTATTATCGAGACCCATTATATGAGCTTTAGTATTATCGAGACCCATTATATGTGTTGCCTTGAACTGGATATTGTACACTAATCCTTGCAAAACTAACTTCCTTAACAAGTTCATGACTCTTCTAGACTTGGATGTTTGGGCATTGAGAATTGATACCATGGCTTGGTTGTCTGTATGAAGAATAACTCTCTTGCCAGCTAGTTTTGTACCCCAAATACTAAATGCCATGGCAATTGGTACTAGTTCAAGAAATGTAATGTCCCTAATGACTTCTGTCCCTTCCCACTGTGCTGGCCAGCCCACTGCTTTTGCAGGATTTCCCCACAACCTAACTCTATATTCCCTGCACTATCTGTAACCAACTAAAATTCGTTATCATTGGACCAATCTATAATTTTGTATGATGCGATTCCATTGAAACAATCTAAGAACACTAGCCACATCTGTATGTCTGCCTTCATTTCTAAGGTAACCCTGCGCCTGTGGTTATGATAGTCCGCAGGTAGAATCATTAAGCCTTCTAACAAAAACCCTACCAGCTAGGATAGCCCTAATGCAAAAGTTGAACAAACCTGTGAGAGATTGAAGCTCTTTCAATGTAACCTTACGCTTATCTAATAAGGACAAAAGCTGTGCTTTGAGTTGCTGCAATTCCTCCACAGGTATTCTGATTGACATATTGATGGTGTCAATTTCTAAACCTAAGTAAACTAAATTGGTTGTGGGCCCAAGGGTTTTTGCATGTGCCAATGGCACCCCCAACTCTAAACAGATAAAACTTAAGATTGACATAAGGTTAGCACAATCCTGAGTGCCCTTTCTATCTGCTACCAAAAAATCATCTAAATAGTGAACAACATCATTGCTTTTGACTTGCTGCTTGAAGGTCTACTCTAAAAATGTTGAACATTTCTCAAATTTTGATAAGCTTATTGAACACCCAAAAGGTAAACACTTATCCACAAATATTTTACCCTGAATTCTATATCCCAATAACTGGAAATCAGATTTGTGCACTGGCAATAATCTTAAAGCATTTTTTATGTCTAAACGTGCTACCAGCGCTTCATGACCTAGCTTAGAGAGCATGTTTACCGCCTCATCAAAAGAAGAATACCTAACTGAACAATACTTTTTGTCTATAAAATCATTTACACTGGCTCCAGGGGGGTGGGATAGATGGTGTATTAATCTATATGAGCTTTACCATGCCTACTGGTGACAATCTTAGGTCTTTCAAAGGGGGGTCGTCAAATGGGCCTGCTACTCTGCCCAATGTAATTTCCTGTGATACTAATTGAACTGCTTCATATTCTAACCCTGACATGGATTTGAGGTTTTTGCAATTAGTGGCTACTCTCGTGGACCCTCATAGCAAAGCTTAAAGCCAAACGAAAAACCCTGTAATAATTTTAAGGCCACTAAACTGAGTGGATAACCAACTAAACATTCCCGTAATTTTGAAACTTTGAGTGGGCTAGCAGCAATGTTACTGAGGTCTAAATGACTGGGAATAAGGGGCACGACTGGCTGCACTTGGGGCCGACGGCCTTCTTGGGAGCTGAGGTCGCCATGCTGTCTGCCCACCACCAGACCTTAAATTCAAACTAGATCCGGAGGGTGTCTTATGCCTAATGTAAGGGTGATTGAGTGAACACAAAATACATTCATGTTTGTATTGGCACTGGTATTTGCTACATTGCCCCTTAATATTGAAATCATAGCACTTCAATAGAGGGGTCTGCTGTGATTGTATCTGGGTACCAGTTATATGTGTGCTGTACATGTACAAGAGCCATAGCTCTTGATCAACAGTGGCAACTGACATGGAGGGGTTAGCCTCCTTTTTCAGCCTAAATTGTATATCATAATCCCGCCATCCTAATGTCTTAACTCTACTTGCCCCAAACCTAATTGTATGCATGTATTTGAACAATTGTGTAGCTGTTTCGGGATGTGCTGATGTATAAATGGAGGCGTAAATAAGAAATGCGTCTGTCCACACTTGTATATCAGTAATGGTCTTAGCCTTTGACTTGGGTGCCAAGGTGAGGTTACCCTCTTTCATGGAAAATAATTTTATGTCATCATTGGGGTCACCCCCATCAAAGTTAGCAATTAAAAGGGCCAAATTGACATACTTCCCATTTGCGATTTTAATTTTTAATCTATTGGGCACCGCATGGCCCAAATCACTTCGTAACTCTGTGTTTGGGCAAAACAATTGTCAGAAATAATTTCAGGCACTGTACCTGTACATTGATCATGGCCTGCCATGCTTGGCTGTAGCGACTCGATGGGCATTGTTGCGTCCCCATGCCTGGCTGTAGCGGCTCGATGGGCTTTGGCTGCGTCCGATTTTGGCCTAGAATATCCGCCACCGCTTGGGACACTTGTTGCAACTGCTCGCTGGAGAGCAACGATGTTGTCGTCTGTGCTGGTGCCACAGGGTCAATAGATATGGGTGCTGACTGAGCTTGGGGGTTAGCAGCAGCTGTCCCATGGTGGTGCCTGGGTTGCCTCTTGGACTTTGTCGTTTGCTGGGCCGGCTCTCGAATTTTTCTTTTTGGCGTGCCGAATTGCTCGGAATGTAAATACAAAACAAAAATATATCTGGTTAAGAAATAGAAAAATGCATCAATACGCCAGAAATTACGTGTAGACCGATGGACATGCTGCTGTCTGCACGCGGATAAAGCTTATACCATCCCCACAAATCGACAAGAATAATCGGTCATCGGATCATTTTATTTACCTAATTACCGCTTCAAAAATCATATTTTTCACCACAAATTACTTGAACATTAGTATCTTGACAAATTACGGGCCGAAATACAGATTTGTGAAGCGAAATTAAAAGACAGCTTACCTTTGTGAATTTTTTCGAGAAGACTGACGAACTTGTGTATGACGTCACAGATTTGGTTGAGGTTACTAATATCCGAAAGGCCAAAAGAGCCTGAGAACACTGATAATACTACATTCAAGGCAAGACCCAGTTGAATATTGAAATAAGCATATTGGCCCTTCGATAAATGGATTTAACCCCGAATGGTTAAATCATATTATTTAACAGGGATTCTTAAGTATTTACCTTTTCTATAATCTGTCTATTTTGCGTAAGCAATGGTCAGGCTATGTTGACCAAAAAACAGTCGAAACAGTCTTTGAACAAAATTGTAGTTCAAACTTAAAAAGAGTGTAAAATATATAACATGTCAGTTGATCGTTCATTCAACAATTACAGATCCAATTAACTGAGTGTTTATATTATTGCGTGATTAGTTATGAAAGCGTGGCTGTATAACTGTTAAAATTTTAGTTAAATATAGATACATGTATGTAATGATAAATTCTGTAAATTCATTTATAATGACTTAATGTGTCATTAGTGTTTTATATTGCCGTTTCATAAAAATAACTTTAAAACTTTGATTTTATTATTCACGTACAAAAGATGAAAGAATAGTAGTAATTCACAAATATGAAACAGTTCTGGATCACAATTACCCTGGTGGAAAATGGACAAAGGCCAGGAAAACCCATTTAGTTTGCAAGATCGATGGTAACGATGTCCCTATAATAATAACAATAAATAATTGGAAGAAACACGAAGAGGAGATATTATTTAATAAATAAAAACAAAACAAAAACTAAAAGCAGCTCTGGTTCCGAGCTAATTTGAGTAGATAAGATGGGTAATATATCGAAAAAAGAATCATCAAAAGAAAGCCAAGGTGAGGAAACCGGTGGTCCGGAGCGGCAGTGTATAACGGGATACATTATTATTTCCCCCTGCTCTGATTGCTGGGATAAATTGATCACTTTTTTGGACAATAACATACGAGTTTGCTTCAATCGCAACTTCTCGGGCCTTTCCGGCAGACTCGGAAAAACACCTCGAATGTATTACCTAGGCGTCCATGACAACCCCCTTTTTATAAAACTTGATATAGACACAACACATTTTACGATCTGTCTAGATGTAAGCTAGACTTCATTAAAGTAAATGATATACCCTAAAACATAACACAGAAGCGACTTATAAGGCTGTCTAGCCGATACTTATTTTGGTAGGAAGCGCCTCCATTTTGTATAAAATTCTAACATCCGGTAATGTTAATACATTCGAGGTGTTTTTCCGAGCCTGCCGGAAAGGCCCGAGAAGTTGCGATTGGAGTTTACTTTAGATTGTATGTCACTAACTTGTACAAGATTTGTCGGAATTCTTGCAGATCCAGACATAAAAATCATAATGATATGGTGGAAGAGAACGATCACAAGGCTAACTCTCATGGGTTAAAGATTCTTATGTAGCACAAACCCTGTGAAATCATGGCGTTCACTAAGGGTGTTTGGGAAGAGTTACTAGACATCGTGACTTTGTCAAAGAAATGTGAAAACAACCTCCTAAATGGCTACGGTGATGTACATGTACTGAAAGGCAACGATAGAAGTTGGAAAATCGAGGATGTACGTATCCAGAAAGATCTGGATCATATCAGAACCAATAAATCAGAACTATAATTCATCATTATGAACTTTGCAGTTCTTTGTTTACTATCGATTTGTATTTGAACAGTTTTTGAGTAAAGAAAAAATACACAAAGAAAGTTATCAAAAATCTAACAATACTATGAATATATTAGAAAAGAAAAAAAAGGCAAAATATATTACGTTCAGTGCCGGTACCAATAGAATTTAAAACTTCATCTTATCATATATCAAGTACATGTCCTGTTTCTGGCATATCCGTTTTTCTAAAATAAGTTTATTTCATTATACATGTGTCCAATGAAATACACTAAATGTGACTTAGAACGAGAGATTGAGTTTTTTTAATTAGAATTTAATTATATTTATATAATGGAATAAAATCTAATCAATTATATGGTATATGCTGTTTATTTCTATCGGGTATATTGTTTTCAATACCTGATGTTTTTTTTACAAAAATATTTTAAAGGAATATAAGGATGATATAAGTCGTAATTAACAAATGCTCCATTTCATGTCTGTTAACACGAGAAAACAAATATGTTAGAAAAAAAAGCATTATGAACTATTATACAAAATGTGTACAAGAATTATGTACATGTAAATGTGTGAAAATACATACGTATATACACATGTAAGTCTGTAAACCTGCATTAATATGCATTAATATTTTGTGTTTATGCAGTGATTTACAGGATTTTGTGTGCAAATTGGAATGAAGACAACCTGCGATAAGGCCAACAGGTTTGACTGTCTCATAGTTATGAATATATATTATCGACTTATTACTCGATTTAGTTTTCTTTTAAAATTCAACAGTAAGAAAATTATACATTTACAAGATTAAGAAATAGGTATTTGTTACTGATTTCAAAACGTACATGTATATACAAATGAGTACTAAGATTATTGGTTTCATGCGCATTTGTCACAGATGTGCTGAACTATGTTTCTAATTTTCATTTAGAATCCATGTTTTTGATCATGTATCTCTATGCTTCATATCTTTTCTTTAACAGCAATATACACAAACTCCTTACTAGATACAACAACTCCGTAGTTACACGAGTACAAACTAAACCCACTTTGTGATAAGATGACAGTCAGATCTAAGATACATGTTTACTGACCACTTTTAAAACAAACTAAAAAATAATAGTGCAGTCCTTGTTCTCGTTGTAGCTTAAGTTTCAATAATAAGGACCCTCTGAAGAATACACCCACGGTTTAAAGGATATCAATAAAGTGTACTTGAGTAAAGGGTTTCACGTCACAATCTTAGCACTGCTATATAATATGTTTGAGTTTATAAGGAATGTGTATGTTCAAATCGATTTAAACTGGTTGGATTGTGATTAGGTGTTAAATAAGATAAAGAAAAAAAGGAAATACGTACTTAGTAAATGTTACATTTTTAACTTATATGTACCTAAACTAAAAATAAAGGTCTTATCAAACAAATTATCGGCATACTCTGTTTAGATATTTTCTGTTTTATTATTTTAAGACGTTGTTGTTTTTAAGGATTAGGTACGGTTGCTCAAATGTAGCAAAGGTTAACAAAGGTTAGCGATGTAGTTCCGAGCTCTTGTTTTAAAACCATTCTTCTGTAGCAATCTAAACAATTTTTCTAAATGTACTGAAATTACAAAATTCAATGAATAATATTTTTTATTTATCTAATATAAAAACTATGTACATGTAACAATAAATCAAAATCAGTATTAACCAAAATAAGTTGGCGAAAAGTTGATTTTTTTTAAGAAGAAAGGGCAAGGGGCAGCAATTATGGCCTCACTTTAAAAATGGATAAAATTTTACATAAAGTATATACAGTATACATACTTCTTGTTAACTAAGTGATGTTGGCGAACAAATTTGGCGTCTTGCCAAATCTTAGATTTTCAGGCAGGGATTAATATTCAATACAATACATACATGTAATTTGAAACAGTAAGATATATGAAGGTATGAAAATAGTGATTAATAAACATGATTTTAAAAAAATGTATTCCATTTTTCTCAAAACAATAAATCTTTGAATATGCGGGCATAATTAACTTTGTAAGAAATATCTTCAACTTCAAGTTGAGAATCTCTTTTAGTTCCTTTTTAAATTTTTATACTCAGTCATTGAAATTATTGCGGGCTAGTCCAGTCAAATATAAAATATCTGAATCAGATTGGGAATTTCTGTTGCCACAATCTATGCGCTTCTGATTTCCTCTTGATGCAATGTCACGTATTTCTGTTGATAATTCCATCAAAACTGAATGATTGAAATCTGATGTTGTTCGAGTTTGAGAAATATATCCGACTGCATGATGAAAATCAAAGTACTGAAGTACTGACGGGAGTTGATTTTATCGATTATTATTAATTTAAAATCAACGATATGTTATTTTGCATGGCAAGTAGTTTCTAATCTGTATTTGAATTATGCACTTTTTTATATTAATATGAATTCTCGAACTTTTCCGACAAGAATTTCGAAAAAAAAAACATGATTCATGTTGTGTAATAGTTAAAGATATAATTAATTCCATCAAACTATGTATCAATAATCGAAATATTTCTAAAAATTGTACACGTCTGTATCCAAGCAATATTGAACTCTAGTCTCGTTCAATCAGACGCTCGGCTGTCTCCGTTAATCTCCGACTACCAAGAGAGACTCTCTGTTCGTCTGAGATTTACGGATACAGCCGAGCGTCTGGTTGAACGAGACTAAATTGAAGTCTGGCGTAGAAATACATACGATTACAAAAAATATCTAAATTATTCGTACTATTTAATATCTGACTATTTTCAAGGTATTTATAAATACATTGTACGTTCCATTGCAAATTAATGGTTCAGCATACAGTACACCGAATTTATCTGTTATTTTCAAGATCTAAGTCTTGTCAGCGATGATGATTTGTGCTTATACTCTGTCCCGGGTTTTTGCTTCCACCACTTTTTGCCAAATATTTCGATAATCATAATTATCTCTTTACCCAAAAGTGTTTCATTCACTAGAAGGAAAAATGCCTAGATTATCTGCCATAAAATTGCTTCTCAATGTCCACCTGGTTTATGATACGAGCGAAAATTGAAACCTTACGGGAATTTAACATTGCAGAAAATGGCTGCCACTTCGGAAGGGGCCTGTAATTATTTGAGGATATTCGTGAAGAATCGTAACGTTACGTCGATGACGTATGCTGACGTCGAGCACGTTGCCGTTGTTCGCGCAGACTTTCGGGATGTTTCGGTATTTGTCCAAGTTTAAAACATACAGCTTCTGAGGATAACCAAACATATCCTATAGTCTGCTATTCGACTATAAACTATAAACCATATAATTCTAAAACATATATATCTATCGTATACATATATCATCACACAAAATAACATGCCGAGTTCCATGAAGGGGAAGTCAGCGAAGTCAGTGAAGTCTATGGAGGTATACAATAATTCATTGTGTCAGTCATATCATTTCAGATTCTTTACGATGACTGCAATATATTTGACTTCACTTTTTCTTTGTATGGGCCTAACGTTAAAATCCTATGCCTCATACATATGCAATCCTGTATAACTGATATTGAAAATGTAAACTTCCTGTAATTTCCAAATGGTGCACAATACATTTTCACAAAATTACGACCACAAGGATCCATGATCAACACACATATCATAGTCAGTTTGAAATAATGTCCCGAATTTATGAATGCTAAGAATCCAATTTTTAATCCAAATCAAACTTTTCCACTGCTGTCTGCTTCGTATGATGTCACTATAAAATATTTGACCTTGCCCTTAAAATACAAATGGGTGCCAAGACATTTTGCACCCCGTTCAATTACACCCATATGTTTATTATATATTTAGGCTAGCCCGATTTGGTCTTGGGCCAGTTTTACACTACATGATAAAGTGAAGTCAAAAATTTAAAGTCTATAATAATATATCATGAGCCATTCACAACTTGCAACATGAATATAGGTGTGCAAATTAAAATGGGAAGATATATTTCCAAGAACATTTTTTCTATTTTTAAGGAGGAGGGGCGAAAGGGGTGTGAAAAAATGTAAATTGTGAATGGACGTTTATGTGCAATATAGTTAAAATATGAGCCTTTTACAATTTTCATATCCCAGAAAGTTGTGAATGGACAAATTTATGGGTGTGAATATCATATGCAGGTATTGCACTATACTGTAGGCCATTTTAAGGGGGGTGTGCAGTAATCTTGTTCATTTGAGGAGGATAAGAAATATGAAGTCCTACATGTCATTTTGTTTGAAAAGTATGCATACAAGAACAGGACAATGTCTTTTAAATCACTTAGAACGGCTGTCAAACTGCGCAGTTACAGACTTATTTTGAAGATATAAAAATCTGGAAAAATATGAAGGGGGTACATTGGTATCCCCTACACAGTTTGAAAGCTGTTTTAAGTGATTATATAAGGCATCATCCTGTTCTCGTACGCATACTTTTCAAACAAAATGACATGTTGAACTTCATATTTAATGCTTTTGTATCTTTTGGCAATAGTTTTGGTCAGTTTTGGGCAGAAACAAGCCAGTTCAAAAAATGTTAACATTCTTATCTTCAAAGGAATAAGATGGCCCCACATTCCTCTTAATACAGAAATACAGTCAAACCTTGTTATCTCGAACTAGATGGGACTGGTTAAAAACCTCGAGATATCCGAGTATTCAAGATATCAAGGTAAATCACTTAAAATTTAATTGGTTGGGACTTACAAATCACTTCGACATATCCATTGTATTCAAGATATCGGTGTTCGAGATACCGAAGTTCCAACTGTTTATATACAGTATACACATACAAGTCATGCACTTAGAAGTTGGGTTTGCATACTCAGATTAATAAAGTACAGGTAAATAAGAGTTATACAATTTATTTCCCAAATAATATGTAGGTAACAGCTATACCTTTGTAGCCATTTAAAGCAATTCTGCAAAATAATGTATTGCTGTTATCCTTTTCATTGCGAAAACATTAAAAAAAAGCACCCCAAATCAGTATTCAACATTGAAATATGACTCTCGGGTCAATTTTAAAGCCAGATCAATATTCTTTGTTCCATCCTATTCTGGCAAAATAAGATTTTAAAAAAATTACTCTCTATTTCTCTGTAAAAGTTTAACCAAGGAATCATGAAATTTGCAATTAAGAAAAATTAATATTGATGTGAGATCTTGACAATCTTTCAACTGAAAATGATTAGTGGAAAAGTTGGGCTAAAATTAGTGCTCCTGGTAGAGTCTAAAGTTAACCCTATACCTAGGTACATACATTATACCAGTATACTAAATGTTATCGGTAATTATGAAAGCTTGTATCAGCTTGCATAGTATATTACACATGTGCAATATCAATTTTCTTCCTCAGGCAACAGATATTTTAAAGATGATTTACATCCAATTTCAAAAAGAAAAAGAAGGCCATGTGAGAAACATTGACGATCCCATGAAGAGATTATCTTCAGCAACAGGTAACAGAAATAAATTTGCATAAAATGGCTACATTTATAACTATGGAAAAATAGTGTGTTGAAAATCAGAATTTCATTATTTTTTAATCATGGTACAAAATGTATCAAGTGATATATTTCGATACTGGTATTTCTGTCATAATGTAATGTTAATTTTGAATTTACTGGGTGGGTGTAAACACAAAATTTACAACATGACAACTGTTGAAATTACTGTGTTTTACCTTAAGTGATTGTAAAATCAGCATTTACATATTGGTTGACAATACTCACCAGAACAATACTGTTACCAGTATGTGGCCTAAAGTATATTGCTGCATGTTGTAATATATAGCTTATTACAAAGCTCATCGAGATGAGGCATCAGCTTTATGAGACCACCTTTATCATATTATATAAAAATCATAGTTGATAATCTTGGATATCAGAAACTGTAGTATGGTTTGATACAATATTGAATATCGTATGATACATTATCATGGGATACAATAATATATCATGTAATACAATATCATATTATACAATAATATCTCATATGATACAATATACAAGTAATACATTATAATATTATATAATACAATATAAAAACATATCATATCCAAGTCTTTCAAGTCCCTAAGTAGCATCCGTGCAAGTTTGGTGAAGATAGTAATAACTTAGATACAGGACCTAGTGCACCAAAAACTTGAATCAGGTCTGGACGCTGACGCCAACGCCGGGGTATAGCATAAGCTCCCCCAGACTTTGTCTCGGTGAGCTAAATACACTTGCCCATGATATTATTTGAAAACTGTTTCTATAGATGATTTTTGAAGGATAGTGCACAATAATAGACAAAAATCAACATAAAAAAATATCATGTGAGGCTGAGTGACTCAGGTACATGTAGCTTAATAAATACAAATGGGTAGTAGAATATTTTTTAACATCATTAGGGATAAGTGTGAAAACACTGAAAAAGAAGGTTGTTGTCGACCCTGTGGAGATGGTGGTGGAGGATCTTCAGGCAGCTCCTCCTGTACCTGTTCCTAAGAAGAAACGTGGTCCCTGTAGAAAGCTTGATGACTTCGATGCAGATTTGGTGAAGAGGACCATTCATGATATGCAGTTGAAGGGCCAGTACGTTTCACTTCGTCGACTGTCAGATGTACTAGTAGAAAAGGGAGTCAGGATCACCAAGTCTCCATTGGGGAGACTTGTGAAGGATCTTGGGTTCAGGTAAGCACATAGAGATGAATCTCATTTTCCTACTGCAATACTGCCAAGTCACCTTCAATCTGTCTAATAAATGTGTAAATCATTTGAGCAGATGCCATATTCATGAAAAAATGTTTCCCAATTCAATCAATCAATTAACATAATATAAAAACAGATCATACCATCAATAATTCGCTTACATGTGATAATGAAAAGTGGTACTAGTATGTGTATTAAAAATATCATGTCTATTTTTTCCCAGATTCTACAAAACTCGTTCCAACCAACGCTACATTGGAGACAGGAACGATATCGTAAGTATGCGACATACTTACCTGAGGTCCATTAGGAAGTTTAGAGAGGAGGGTCGTCCTATTGTGTATTTGGATGAGACTTGGTTGAACACCAATCATGTAGCGAGGGGAGATTGGGTGGACTGTCCTAGGACATCTACCTCTGCCTTTGAGTCGCATCGTGGAGGTCATGGGCGTTTTGTCCCATCTGGGAAAGGCTCTCGTCTGATTATTGTGGATGCAGGTTCTTCGGCTGTGGGTATGATCCCGGGATCTGCTCTCATTTTTGAGTCGAAAACAGGCAACCAGGATTATCATGACGAGATGAACTCAGAAAACTTTACGAAGTGGTTCACTGAGCAGTTGCTCCCTAACCTACCGACCAATTCAGTCGTAGTGATGGATAATGCTTCCTATCACAGTCATCCGGATCCTGAGTCTAAGTGTCCGACTTCGTCGGCATCGAAGGCCGAGATCCAGTCTTGGCTTGATAGAAAGGGTATTCATTACACTCCGGGAATGATCAAGGCTGAATTGATCACATTGGTGAAGCAACATAAACCTCGTCCTAAATATGTAATAGACGATTTGGCTTCGAAGGCAGGTCACACAGTTTTGCGTCTACCTCCCTATCACTGTGAGCTTAATCCTATTGAGTTGGTCTGGGCTGAATTAAAAAGTTTCGTCGCCAGGAGCAATGTCACATTCAAGAAAGAGAAAGTGAAGGAACTCTTTAATCAGGCTAGATCAACTTATGGGGTTGAGAAGTGGCGTAAGGTGGAGAGTCACGTGATAAAAGAGGTCGAAGAAAAACTGTGGAAACTCGACGGAGTCCAGGATGAGGAGGTTGCTCCTGTGGTCATAGACTTGACGGACTCGGAACACAGTGACAGTGACATGGACACAGATTCTGGTGATGACGAAAATGACTCTGACTCTGACGAATCCATGGGCTTCGTTGAGGAGTCTGACGACGAAGTCACTTGTTGCATATGTGGTGATTACAATGCTCCTGGAAAGTCTCGAAAGATTGTATGAGTTGAGTGTGAAGTGTGTAAGAGGTGGAGTCACCGCATATGTACCAAGCCCTCTCTAAAGTCAGGTAAGTGTGTCCAATGTTGGAACGCTTTGTATGGTCTGAATCCAGCTCCTTCATGAGTCTTCCCATGGTGTCTGGAGAACTGCTCCCTTTTAAAGGTAAAAGAAAGAAAATTAATTACTGATTTACACATAACTTCATAAATTATTATCAATTTTCTAAAATGGCAAAACAGTATTCTATACATGTAGTCCGATATAAATTTTGGGGAAAACACGTTTGAAAATGTATATTCATTAATATTTTACTTAATGCATCATACTTTTTATCATTCTGACAACAACACAACATTAAAGATAAGACACAACACATCTTCAATCATTTTGCAAAAAGTTTAACACTTTCTCACCCTTGCAATGTGAAGATATCCACTTCACAATTCCAAAATCATTTTTCTTGCATGACATTTTCTATTTCAATATATTGTTTGAATGGAAAATATTTTCTATAACTTAATCTATAATTGTCCATTTGCATTTTGCATACTATTATAAGTATTATTTATTAACAAGTTGGTAATTAAAAACTTGTTTGAATATTTTGTATCAGTGATTAGTTTCATTTCTTTATACTTGGGACTGCTTTATATAACTAAGCATCTTGTTTTTAATTCCCTGTGGGTTTATTACTTGTTGTAAACTTGACAGATACAATGAATTGCTCTTATAACGAAGCAAAAATGTACGTCCCTTTTGCACTTAGTTATAAGAATGTTTTACAGTAATTAGTTATATAATTGACAGGTATATTTTACCTCTCTTTCAAACTATATTTTAATGAATAAAATGATGCACGAAATTTGTTCACAAAACAAACGAACAGGTACCGCGTTATTTCGCTGTATAACAAAATTTGCCCCCAATGTCGAGGCGGCTATGATTTTATTACGACTTGGATATCACTATATATAAAGGTTATAATGTTTTGGCAAACCAGATATAAACGGTTACCTGTGTACATTTTATTCACTTATAGTCTACTTCTAGAATCAATGCATAACATGTGGGTTGAATAAACCCAATTATTCTGGAGACAAAACCAAACGAATAAAAGATGATTGATGCATTCGAGGCCAATTAATAAACTTGCATTTTCCAGGGGGTATGGAATCCCCCTTCCCAATCAGTCTGTTGCATGATGACTACAAATGTATGACTAATTCAATGTGCTAAGAATGCACGCTTGTTTAGGGTGACTGAACCTAGTACAAATCCCAAATAAATTTTAAAATGATTTCTACTTGTAAATATGATATTTTCCATTCATTGTTAATTCCTTTTCATTGATTTTCAATGATTCTATATATTAAGATGGTAAGTTATAAAAAGCAGTCCCAATACTGAACTAGTATACCTGACTTTTGAGAAGTGAAACTTGAACTATTCTTCTTCTGCATGTTATGAATGGCTTTGTCAGCAGATTTTCATCTATAGTATCAATCTTTCTACTGTGATCATCTTTCTCTCTGGAATAGGGAATTCAATTGTTACTAATGTTCATGTTTTAAATTAATTTGAAATTTAAAGAAAAAAATGTTTATTCACAAGCAGTGTTCAAATATAGTTTTCAATCCATTTTCTCACAATGTGTACATAATAATTTGTTGTTAAATATGAATAATAATGCAGGTGACTTGTATAATACTTTTGAATTCATTAATTTCAAATGAATCACATTTGATAACTGTGATATTGCCTATCTGTGATTTGTTGCATATTTTACAAATGTAAATATTACATGTATAATACTTTTGAATTAATTAATTTAAATTGAATCACATTTGATAACTGTGATATTGCCCATCTGTGATTTGTTGCATATTTTAC
Source organism: Magallana hongkongensis (assembly GCA_015776775.1). NCBI lineage: Eukaryota > Metazoa > Mollusca > Bivalvia > Ostreida > Ostreidae > Magallana > Magallana hongkongensis. Next base: position 614,861 of record VIAA01000013.1, on the reverse strand, counting down.
AAATGTAAATATTACATGTATAATACTTTTGAATTCATTAATTTCAATTAAATAACATGTGATAACTGTGGTATTGCCTATCTGTGATTTGTTGCATATTTTACAAATGCAAGTAACATGTAAAATTCTTTTGAATTCATTAAATTAAATTTAATCACATGTACTGACTGTGATAGTGCATATTTTGGATTTGTTGTATATCATTCTTAAATATTATATTTCATTTTTGAATGGAGATTGCCTACAATTGATTGCATATAATTCTTATTATGATCATGAGAAATACAATTGTGGGATCTATTATTTCAAATTAGTGTATTATACACTAAGACTTTAAAAAACTGCTAATTTGAGAAACAGTTTATCAGTGCCTGTGTATATGTGTTCATTTTGGAGAAACCATGTATCACTAGTAAAATGTTTGTTATTGATTTTTTTCCTGGAAAATGAGCTGTAATTTGATATCATGAAACTGTGATTATATCAACATCTGCAATTAAAAATAACAAACATCTCATAATTATCAAAAAACTATTAAAAATGATATATAATAATGATTATCTGTCATGTTATGAGATCCATGAATGAACTTTTGTGCAAAATAAACATTATAAAATTATAATTACATTTTTTTTAATTTAAAAATACAATCATGATGCTAAAATCAGATCAATATGGATATAAAAGGGGCTGTAAATTGCAAGCTGAGTAAGAATACATGAAGAACCCATATACAGTTCTATCCATATACTATTACAGTTCTATTTATCTATATTCTCGAACACTGATATCTCAAACACAATGAATAAGTGATTTATAAGTCCCAATTACTTATCTTTTAAGTATTTTACCCTCAATATCTTGAATACTCAGATATCTAAAAGTTTTCAAACAGTCCCATCTATTGTTCGAGATAACGAAGATTGACTGTATTTCAACACCAATTTTTACTTTGAGAAGTGAAGAGAATTTAACCTACTTATGACTTCTACACAATATTTTTATTGATGAATGAATATTGGAACTCTCAAAAAAAGCCGATATAGTGATTATTCTATTAGCATACCAGGTAGTTTATATTTGATAAACTATACTAAATTCAGTAGAGAGCATAGAGTGGTTTCATGGAGCTTTATTATGATATACATTTCTGATTATATGGACTTTAAAATTGAGCATATTTGGTTTTTCTTAAAATATTTTACTCGTATGATGTCACAGTAAATTTAACCTCCTGAATGGACTTTAAAATTGAGCATATTTGTTTTTCTGAAAATATTTTACTTGTATTATGTCACAATATATTTAAACTCCTGAATGGACTTTAAATTTGAGCTGTTTGGTTTTCTGGAAATATTTTACTCGTATGATGTCACAGTAAACTTAACCTCCTAAATGGACGGTTTTGAAATAATCATTTCATGCATGTAAATTATATAAAATAAATTAATACACTTGGCCATGCAATCAAAAGCCAAGTTCAAGGAAAAAGTCACTCAAATTAACAGGCATTTTTTTTATAATGAAAGATATAATAAATAAACTGTACAAATGTAAAATAAGCGAAAAAATTGCATTCAGTTTGGGGATAAAAAATCAATATCTAAAATAATTTATCTAGTAAGTAACAACAAAAGCCCCTGCGAGATTCGAACTCGTGATGTACGGATCATTAGTCCGACATGTTATCCACTCGGCTATGAAGTACGTTACATGTTACTGTTCATAAAATCCACTTAATAAAACGAAAAGTCGTTTCGATCAGCGGTCAGCCATTTTGTGATGATGTGTTAATTATTCCACCTTAATTTGATTATAATTATCATGGACATAATCGAACACTGCTAATATCATATCGTGAATTATTGTCTGAGACTTGGTTATTCACGGGACATATAATGCACATAAGTGTATGTCTGGTTAACCTTTTTGAAATAAATGAAAACAATAACATTATACACTTAAGTAATAATACATCTATTTTATCAAAATTATATAAATTTGTACCAATTGATTAACGAATAATTCAAAACATTTCTAAGCAGGCATTAGAGATGAGTACATCTCAAAACTGGAATGATTATAGATATTCCTTTTTAATAATATTTTTGGGTTAATCTCAATGTTCTCCACCACTTCCATGGCCCCACCAGAGACATAAATATGTCTCTGGTCCCACCAACCACCCATTAAATAACTACAGCAAACACAACGCAGCACAGTTAAGGCAGTCAATAAAGATATCGACGAATTTTTGTGATGAAAACAGGTATACTTTAGTTCAACTGGCATGTCCTTTTTAAAATCAATAACAGTCACTCAAATGCAGTATATTTCTAATATATATATCTATAACAGTACAATATTTTATGTCCATAATGGTCACGTGATATGGCAGTCGCATGGTACAAGCAGATGTATTTGTGGTTTTGAGGTCATTTAAAAATTCAATATTGCAAGGGCATAATCATGTCAAATTTCACAACTGAACTAAGAAATAACTTAATGTTGTATCGTAGATTTTGAAAAACGGTGCGAACTTTTTAAGATAAAAATATTTCTTAGTATAAACAGTAATTTATAGTGCATATGTTGAATAATTTTGAAGGTCACAGGGTTAATTTCATTAAAAAATAATTAATTTGTCAGATTTTACAAGGATCGTAGAAGTTTTTAAGTTACATAGCATATTTCAAATTCACATGTAAAAGTTTGTCAGGATCAGGTAAATGGATGCCCTTGCAATTAAGTGATTTATTTACGTACTCGGCTTAAAGATACACGATATTTTATATAAAACCGAGGTGGCTTCTCTATACGATGCATACTTTTAACAAAATAAAAATAAGACTATATAGGTAGCATTCTACTAATAATAATTCTAAACAAAATATTCATTTATACTTTTCCGTTAATGTATTACATTTATTTTTCTTCGCTATAAAACTGCATGATAGCCTTCAATGATTTAACTTAATGCGTCATTTTGAAGCATATGACGTCATATTTTGTAGTACAGCGAGAACGACATCTCGCTTATTTTTCAGTGTGTACGATATAACGGACATTAAGATTGTAAGTAATAACACTCGTTGTTTTCAGTTAAAAGATTAGTATAAGTTAAATTTGCTAATAAATATATTAATAAGTACTTTCGAGGTTTGTAATATACTGTGATGTCATAATGCACATTTCCCGTACTTTTTGTCTGAACGGAGTTTATTGACTGCCTTAACTGTGCTGCGAATTCATTTTTCATAACTAGGTGTCACATTAAATATGAGGGTGTTACCAGAATCGTTTTTATTTGGCTGTCACAGATCAAATTGTCGTAAGTTGATGTTTATATATTCTGCGGTTTCACAATGAGTCCTACTTTCGCTTTACAGATTCAAAAAGATACTCATAAAGATCTATTAAGTACTGATATTATGAACTGCTATTATATATGTTAAATGTCCCAAATACTATAGAATAATTACAGTTTACATACCTTTATTCCAGATGCGCTGATATTTCGACGAGAGTATACTTGTAAACTTTAGACACGTCAGTTCGAGGCAAGCCCTGTGCATCGTTGGTTGTACCGCGTCACACTCGGCTTGAATTTTATATTTTCCTGACTTTAAATTGTCTTATGATAGTTTACAACATTACCAAACAGCTGAGTTATCAATAACATATGCAAAGTAGAAATTGAATATTTTATTTTATTTTTGCGCTTTATTTCGATGTGCAACAAAAAATAATAACCACTCCCTTGTACGCTTGACTGCAATGGCTGAAATTAACATTGAAAAATCCCGTAGACTTCAGAAATCGTCTCATAACATAACAGCAGAAAATATTTAAGCGGTCCGGTAACGGTAATTTTGTCTGGAAATTTTATAACCTTAGAAATATCCACATTTTAATGAAATATTATCTTATTTTCACTGATAATATTGTCAAAATATCGTGGAAGCGAAAACCCGGGACAGACTATAGGTCCAAACACTGTTTCACTTTCGGTTTGCCAGAGTAACTGCATAGGAGAGTTGATTAAAATCAACTCCCAAAAACAAGTGTCCGGCAAGTGACCTGGATAGTATCTTGATCTAACAGGAAGTAAGGCAAGTGTTCAAAAAACAAACGATACCTTTGCACAAGCTGGTACAATCACCGGTTTTGGGCCCCTTCTCTTGGATACAGCACACTTAGAGTGGCTTCCTTCAACTGATGGTATTGGTAAGATAATGTTTTGGGGTGACGTAGGTGAATTTTTGGCTACCTTGTTAGGTGGTACATAGTCAGGATCCTTCCTTGGAACACTCATAAGACGGTTGGGTCAATGTTATTTGATAAACCAATTTCTATCTTACTTGATTAACTAATATCCATATCCCCGTAACAGTACAATCGACATTTGTTACTAATAACACCATGGAATAGAAAATACACACTGTAGAATCTTGGTGCTGACATTTGGAGGATAGAGAAATGTCAAATACTTTATTATTATTTTTTTTAACCTTTTAAGAAACTTTAATTTTGATTTTACATGTATATTAATGGGTGAAGGTGAAATAATTGGTTTTTTTTCCATTTCATTTATCCATTGCCTTAAAAGACAAAAAAAAACACAACGGATTCAAGCCATCCCAGCAGTGCATCTGGGAGAGAAAAGAAAAAGAAAATCAATAGCAAGAATAGAAATTTACTTTCATTGCATGACATTGGTAGCATGCGACAACATTCAATCCAAGAATGTACTTAATTTACAAGAATTTGATTGACATTTATTTATGAAATAAACAATGTTATTTAGTGAACATGGGGTTATGAATAGCAAATATGCCAGCAGAGCAGTTGCTATTCATAACGCCATGTTTACTAAATAATTGTTGTTTATTACTTATATTTGCATTTTACCACTCGCAAATCCCCTGTATTAGCCTAGACCTTGACATTTAGCTATTGCATCAAAAATAAACATTCAAACTGTAATGTATGTTTTTAATTCACATATTTTTGTTAACAGAATTAATGATATGTTATAACAGTACCGGTAAATCCTTTGAAATGTTATAATAAGACATGTTTTAATTAAATACATCAACTTTATGGAGTTGGAGAAAAACACATGATGTATCGTATAGTGGTTGAAATCTATAACGTCATGAAAAGTATATGACGTCATAGTATACAGACAGAGCAATTGCAATTATAGAAAAATAATTGCAGTTCCTCCGTTTGGACTTACAGTTGGGAAGAACAATAGATATGCAAATATTACGTTTTATTCCGTTATTAAAACTATTCAACTGTATACATGTATTACCTAAAGAATGAAAACTGTATTATTTATAATCCATCAAATATCTATATCATTTTACAACGTTCAGCAACATTTTTATTTATTCAAAGGCAACGAAATGATTCATCTTGGAAAAAAAAACCCAATTTATCAAAGCAATATCAAAACATTTTCACGGAAAAGACAAAGGATCAATAAAGATAGATCTGTTTTGTAAACGTTCTTTGTTGATCTGACAAGACGATTTGTTTGCTGATTGCAATGGTATCTAGACAACGCAATAGTCTTTTATCTATAACAGTTTACAAAACAAACAATGTTCTGAAGTACCTTATATCTATCGGGTCTTGTCTCCACAGAATAATGACACGATGTTCAAAGCTTTTCAAACCTTCATCTTTACTGTTCACGAAAGAATTGACAACGGTGTTAACTAGATTCGTTCCTGTGCTAAATTTATCCACATTTACTCATTTCGAGTTAATTGTGTTAGCAAATTCATATTAAATATTATATAATAAATCATTACTCCATTATTCTTCTCACTATTAAGTATTTATTCTGCCGTATTGTGGGTTTTTTTTGCTGGCTGTGCAGTTCAGCTCATGCAACTTTAAAACAGATACTTGCATTCCCTCCCCAGACTTAATAGTGTGAAAAATAGCAATGCTGTAAAAATAATTATTTTAAAATCATATTAGAAAAATATATATTGTTTTCACCATTATTTTCAATTTTATTTAATCGCTGAACTCTTCTTCAAATGCAGAAATGCAACGTTTTTTAGCCTGCTTTTACAAACTATTAGACTTTAATTGATCTAACACTAGTTTTTATTTTTACCTCAACAAGAATGATGTTTTTATACCCCCGCTCCGAAGGAGAGGGGGTATACTGTTTTACCCTTGTGTGTCTGTCTGTCTGTCCGTCCGTCTGTCTGTCTGTCCGTCCGTAACAAAAATTTCTGTCGCATTTATCTCAGCAACTATTTATTGCAGATGCTTGAAATTTTAACACAGTGTTTGTTAAGGCATGCCATATCGTGGGATATATTTTTGTACCAATCAGACGTCAACTTCCTGTTAAATGACGACTTTGCTTATTTTTTTAACCAAAATATTCAAACAAATTTTCGTCATAGATTTCTCAGCAACTGTTTATCGCAGATGCTTGAAATTTTTACATAGTTTTTGTAAAGGCATGCCATATCGTGGGATATATTTTTGTACCAATCAGACGTCAACTTCCTGTTAAATGACGACTTTGTTTATTTTTAGCAAAAATTTTCAAACAAATTTCCGTCAAAGAATTCTTAGCAACTGTTTATCGCAGATGCTTGAAATTTTTACACAGTATTTGTAGAGGCATGCTATATCGTGGGATGTATTTTTGTACCAATTAGACGTCAACTTCCTGTTAAATGACGACTTTGTTTATTTTTTGCCAAAATTTTCAAACAAATTTCTGTCAAAGAATTCTCAGCAACTATTTATCGCAGATGCTTGGAATTTTTACACAATATTTGTATAGGCATGCCATATCGTGGGATATATTTCTGAACCAATCAGATGTCAACTTCCTGTTAAATGACGACTTTGTTTATTTTTAGCCAAAATTTTCAAACAAATTTTCGTCAAAGATTTCTCAGCAACTGTTTATCGCAGATGCTTGAAATGTTAACAAACTATTTGTTTTGGCATGCCATATTGTGGGATATATTTTTGTATCAATTGGACGTCAGCTTCCTGTTAATAAGGAGTTTGTTTATTTTTTGCCAAAATTTTCAAACAAATTTTCGTCAAAGATTTCTCAGCAGCTATTTATTGGAGATGCTTGAAATTTTTACACAGTATCAGTTTTGGCATGCCATATTGTGGGATATATTTCTGTACCAATCGGATGTCATCTTCCTGTTAAGGTCAGACGACACGTTCCTCGAGAATCTTTTTTGTATCTCCTCGTAATAAAGAGTTCCAATAAAAAATATTAATTTTATAATTGCTTTAAAAATGATCAAAATTTACTTGGTTTTGGTTATATGTCTAGATAGTCGAGTGGTTATATTCGTGGCCGCTCACTGCCAGAAGCGTGTAGATTCTAGAGGTCGTGAGTTCAAAACCCCGCCCCGGCGGAGTTATTGTTCTAATATAGTGCATATCGCTGTGCTGTAGATGTATTTATTTTTATATCAGCAATTCAAGTGTATTTTCAAGAAGATTATATAGGAAATTGCATACTCTAGTATTTTGCAGAAATGCCTGGTAAGGTACCCTAATTTTTTGCAAGAAAACTTGTCAAAGTAGTAGTAAACCATTAACAAATTCCTGGAAAAAGTTATCTAAAATTGAGGAACGTGTCGTCTGACCTTAAATGACGACTTTGTTTATTTTTAGCCAAAATTTTCAAAAAAATTTTCCTCAAAGATTTCTCAGCAGCTATTCATCGCAGATGCTTGAAATTTTAACACACTATTTGTTTTGGCATGCCATATTGTGGGATATATTTTTGTATCAATTGGACGTCAACTTCCTGTTAAATAAGGACTTTGTTTATTTTTTGCCAAAATTTTCAAACAAATTTTCGTCAAAGATTTCTCAGCAGCTATTTATCGGAGATGCTTGAAATTTTAACACAGTGTTAGTTTTGGCATGCCATATCGTGGGATATATTTCTGTACCAATCGGATGTCAACTTCCTGTTAAATGACGACTTTGTTTATTTTTAGCCAAAATTTTCAAAAAAATTTTCCTCAAAGATTTCTCAGCAGCTATTCATCGCAGATGCTTGAAATTTTAACACACTATTTGTTTTGACATGCTGTATTGTGGGATATATTTTTGTATCAATTGGACGTCAACTTCCTGTTAAATAAGGACTTTGTTTATTTTTTGCCAAAATTTTCAAACAAATTTTCGTCAAAGATTTCTCAGCAGCTATTTATCGGAGATGCTTGAAATTTTTACACAGTGTTTGTTTTGGCATGCCATATCGTGGGATATATTTTTGTACCAATCGGACGTCATCTTCCTGTTAAATGAGTACTTTGTTTATTTTAGCCAAAATTTTCAAACAAATTTTCCTCAAAGATTTCTCAGCAGCTACTTATCGCAGATGCTTGAAATTTTAACACACTATTTGTTTAGGCATGCCATATTGTGGGATATATTTCTGTACCAATCGGATGCCAGCTTTCTGTTAAATGTCGACTTTGCTCATTTTGCATATTCACATCAGAGCGGGGGTATCACTAGTGAGCATTGGCTCACAGATATCTTGTTTTTTCTTTCTACACCTTAATCAATCAATCATTTTACTTTAGCACAGAACTGTGGAGCATGTGAGTTATACATTTTGTAGTCTCATAAATGTCATTTTTTCGAATTTTGCAAAATATACCGTTTGGAAGTATAATGTCATTACAGAATGTATTTTCCCAGAAAAATTAAACATCGAAAAAATAAGACACATTGACCAGTTTGTAAATTACAATGTACTATTATAAAGTATACACGATTTTTAAATTGATGACTAAAACTGTGGCCAAATTTGGTCCTTATTGCCCTTTCTTCTTTGAATTAGCGGACATATTTTGAGTTATTGTAATAAAAAAAACATACTACGAATGTGCGGGACAAGTTGGTTCACAACAATTTCTTAATCAGGAATTTGATAAGGAGAGCAAATATAAGCAGGTATATAACGTGTTGATAGATGTACGTTTTATAAAGGACCTTTAAATTGTGTCATGTTTGTTTCTATATGCTTGCTATTGATTTGTTGATATTAAATAAAATAAAGTAATGTTGGTTAAAAAATTGAAAATCTCACACATGATTGGAAACTCTCTCCTTTCATTTAAATTATGTTCAAATGCGACCATGTTGTCTATAAATAGAAAACTTAAAAAACAATTGTTGTAAGACACTTCTGCAAATATCTTGTACAATTATTAATGTGTGTTTGTGTGTGTGTCTCTCTCTCTCTCTCTTTCTCTCTCTCTCTTTCTCTCTCTGATACACAAACGAACACAGTACAAGTTACCATGAAGCATGTTTTGTAACGTTAAAACAAATTTGTCTTAATGAATTTTGTATCGATCTAAAGCAATATCAGGAAAGATCCATCAAAAGAGCCTCTAGGAGATATAATTATATAAATTTGATAGATGATTTGATAACGCCAATTAAAAATAAATAAACATCTAAATGCGTTAAAAATGTTAAAACAATCCCAATGCCACGAAATATTTTTCACTTCATTGCTCATAAACAAAATAAAGATTTGTAATTCTCGAAGATGACTCGCCTTAAAAAAGGTCAGTATGTTTTTTTTTATAAGTATGTTAATTTGAATTGGCAAGAACAGAAAGAACAAGAGGCCCAGGGGCCACATCGCTTACCTGAGCAACAATTGACTTAATTCTGATCAAATTAGCATTACAGTATCAAAATATCTTGACAACTAAGCAGAAGTAGTTATTGTTATGTCGTACATAATCTTTCTGCTTAAAATTGTGTTATTTTAACGACATATTTGAAAGTATTTAACTTATTGACTTAAAAATTCATTAGGTTTGAACATTATCCGTGTAATGTTTTTTTTTAAACTTGCTTCCAAGCTGAAGCCACACATACATACAGACACAGAGCAACGATGCTATATCCCCTTCGCAACAAGTGCGCGAGGGGATAACAATAGCATTGGTGTTTCTGCTATGCAAATAGAATTGATAAACACAATACAACCTAATAATCCATTTCTATGACCAATTATCCAAGTAAATTTGTTAAACAACTACTTAGCATCAGTGCACTACATACACAAATATACCATCATAATAACATTCATCAAAAATTTACTATAACGCATTTTATTGCACACAATAGTAGAAATCTTATACATATATTCATAATTGTAATGCTCATGCCCATTTGTAAGCCTATCCCATAAACTCAGCATACAATTGATTGTTGGCTTGTTACACGATGCATTACATGTAATAATTAGTATATTATACACTACGTCCATAATAAAACATAGGTTAACATATGATTGTCATATGTACATTACGACATCATTGGTGAGCGTAATCCAATTATTGACAAGGCGTGATCAAAATTTGATTTGATGAGTGTCTATACACGTTATTGTTGGTTGATAATCATATTCAATTCTACTGGTATACATCTTTCCGATATTTTAGACAATGGTCATACAATTTTAATGTCTTTCATATTTTTTATGCATCAAACATGTCTAGAAGAAAACTATATTCAGTTCTATCTGGAACTAGATAATTTGAAAAATTTGTGAGGATCTTTTAATCTTTGCTTACAAAAATTCATTGAAACAAAAATTTAATGTACTTTATTCTGTGAGTATTATAATTACATCTAACATTGTTGTACTTGGTCATGTTATAATAAAGTGTTACAAAATTCACGTGTTTCCCTAGTATATTTACAACGTTTTGTCATGTGCAAGTAAAAGATAAAATCTCAACGTCTAATGAAAAGATTCTTAAAAACTTAGAATATTTTCATGAAAATGAGCTAATTCGATTGGTCTTTTCCCCCAAATTCTAAAAACCATAAAAAAAAATTGTTCAGCATACAAATTATTCTTAATTTCTGTCGAATTATAGCCATTTGCACAAACTTTTCCGTCCGTTACACTATAAACAAATTATTTAACATTTCTTATGTCAAAGAATTGTAAAAACATGTTAGAAACGTTATTCCATATTCTATTTATACACTTTACAATGTAATTTTTAATATAACATCAAGAAAATACATTGGATGCATTTGTTAAAGAGCGGAAGAGCTCAGATGGTAAAAAAGCTAGACCACCTATGAAAACTTGGCGACCAATGTGAATATAAAAGCTGCTAAAATTGCATGAAGAATATATAGCCCGCGTACACCAAGCATTTTAAATCACTATGCATACCTAATTTATCCCTCAAATACATCATGCTTTAATGGACTCCTTTTTTCAGTAAATGGATGTACACCTTAAACTTTCAGTTACCACTTTAAGTACATTTTAATCAGTAGTAGTTAGTTATCTACATTAGAATGATAAACTAAAGTAAACAGAGTAAAACAATCAAGCAGGTGTAAATTTCAGACATATCGTCACTGTCAAAACTACAGTATTGAGAGTATGACCTCATTATATATTTTATATACCGGCACTGTCCCACATTTACATACATTTATAGAGTACGCTATTTGATGCAAAACCATTCGTTGGATGGATTGTAACTATTTGATCTACACCTTCAATGTATACAACCTCTAAAGTGACGGACTCGACGAAATGTATGGGATAGTCTTCTCCAACGGATGGGAGTAGTTGGTATTCTCCGCTTCAGACATAGGAAAAATTGTGTCACAGTTTTTGATAATATAACATGAATTTCCAACAAGGGCACCGCAAAGCGGAGCATCCCCTCGCGAAACAAAATATTGTCAGGGAAACTGCTTATTAACCCCCTACCGGTTTTTACCGGAGGGGACTATAGCTTTCCTCTGCGTCCGTCAGTCCGTCTGTCCATCTGTCCGTCTGTCATTCCCACTTCAGTTTTCCACATTTTTTTTCTTTATGCGTTTGAGGAATAATATGAAATTTGCTGAACAGCTTCAAAATGTCAAACTACAGATCAAGTTTACACTTTTGTAGTGTCTGGTTGACATATTTTCGAGAAAATTATTTTTTTATATTCCAATTTCTTAATGTTCGGGTTCGATATTCTGCATAACAGTGCATTGTTTTCACAGTTTCCACAAACCGATAGGGGACGTGTATTGCTTATGCAATACTCTCAGAATGCATGTTATTCTAGCTATTGGCATGACTAAATGATTTTCAGCACAATTTTAAAGTAATATTAATTTTTGGTTCTTTATATCGAACTTATATCACTGGTAAAACAATATAATTTTAAAATTAGAGTAACATAGGAAATAAATTCGTTATCCAGGTCCAACCAAGGCCTGCGGCCTCAAGGTGTATTGAATACAACCGGGGGTAAATCCCTTGATTGGACCTGGATAACTAATAATACCGCTCAGAACACAGCGATGGTCAAAATGTGTGGTGATAATTGTTCTGACTATCTCAAACAATAAACAATTATTAGACTGATTATTAGGCAGATGTTAAATTTACGGCAATCCAATAGTTAAAATACTTTTTTAAAAATGCATAGTTTGAACAATATTCAAGTCACATTGAGTTTATCTTTAAAAACCTTCAAAGTAAGTTTGAAATTATTTCACAAAACCATAATCGATAAATGGCATAAAACGAAATATGGACAGAATGACTGAGAAATAGGAGAGACAGCAATATTAACTATGGTCCCTTAAGGTTGTACTGGTAGGGGACATATAAACCAAACGTTGATTGTTTGATTGGATTATTTGTAAACATAATCCTGATAACGAGTGTAAGTACAGTCAGGTATACGGCCGTGTACATAACGTGTACCTACATGCACACTGATAAGGACCGCTCATAACTAGGTGGGTATTTATATATTGATCTGTTAATATGAAACAAGATCAGACCATTTGAAATAATCGAACAGTTTGTTTGAGATCTTCAGAAAAAGGTTGAACGAAAAGAGTAAGTTGGATTAATTATGACTTATGAAATTAATGAACGTTGCTTTACATTTTCAACAAGTATGTTCAACTACATGTATATAAGGATGCTATCATTATTTCTTTTTTTACAAACTTTTACTCAGTAGATGTAACGAAAAATATCTTCTAAGCTTAGCCCCACATATTACTATAAACACCTTTGAATCCCATTAGGGCTTATTTGTGCTCCGAAGTTCTCAATTTTAGTAATGTTTATTTTCACTCTATGTAATTTTCGCCCTTTTTCACTTGATGAAAGTTTTACCCCGTCTCGAATTCGTCAAGACACCGTTCTTTTTAAAGAGATAAGGACTGCAGAGTTTCCGTCAGATTTTGAAAAACAAATTATCCATAAAAAAGTATAACCAACTGATTTATAGTCAAAAAATTATTTTTAAACGAAAAGTTTGCTTACAGGGGATCTCTATATATGTTTTCATTGAAATCAGTCTTTATAAGTGAGGAAGATATTATTTAGCGGCCGATATGTGCATAAAACTTAATAATCACATACTAACGCTAGGTATTAAGATATATTTTTATCTTAATTCATATTTTTTAATAATCTTTTGAAATGTTACAAAGCAAAGTGCTTTTTTAAAAAGTATTTCGGTCTGTAAACTAATGCCCCCCCCCCCCTCCCCCTCCTGAAACAACAAACCATTTGGTAAGAATATGCTGAAAAACAATATTTAACCCCCTCTCACTAAAAGGATTTTTGTTTCGGGGGGGGGGGGGGGGGTGGCTTAATAATCTTTTTTTTTAAATCCGTTTTTAGTTAGCTTCTTTTATGAAATTAGATATTTTTAAGTTATCTCTCTTTGTTCGAGCAAATCATTTATACTAATGGAAATATACATTAATGTTTACATTATTTTAAAAATATGAAATTTAATTATACAGTTAGCAAAAATAACTTTTAGCTAGGCGACTAGACAATGGTACCGTTTACAGTTCATTTTAGACATCGGAATACGCCCGCTGAAAACGAGGGCGAAGGGACGAAAAAAGCGGGCAAATATTTTCCTTTCATCACGATACCTTAAACTTATTGCAAATCAAATAGTTCTCGAAAAGAGGTTTTTAGGTTTTGTGTAAGATTTCAACTAAAGAAATTCTTATGAGAAATCTTAAGTGCTTTTCACGAACACATCCCTAACAGGTTTCAGTTAAGAATTGACTTACGAGTGATCCTTGAGTTTAACTGGCAACAATCTGAATTCACTTGTAAATAAGGAGAAACATATGAATAAATCACCATTATCATAAAAAGGATGCATAACAGAAATTATATGCCACTTACATCGAGTGAAATCAATGTGATGTACATGTAGTAGAAATCAAAATGCGACGTCACAATCACAATGTGTGTTTAGTGTTACGTAGGAAGATCTTACGACAAAAATTTGCCATAAAAATATTTGGTGAATTTATTTGAGTAATTTTTCAACAATAACTGTTATATAATGCGAAAATAACGGTATAATATGGCTCAAAACATTAAATTAAGCTGTTTATCTTATAAATTTTACATAATACGATTATTTATGACAGTTTTGAACACTTACGAGAGGGTATGTGCTATTGTAAAGTTATGACATATTTTACACGTAAGAATCTTAAAAGATTTTTTGTGAAAATGAACAAAAACCTACGTTTTCACTTACAATGAAAATTAATCGTAAGATTTTTTGTGAAAAGGGCTACTGACCTGGAGATAAAGAAAAGGGTTGAAGTCAAAAATTTAACAACAGTATTTCTAAATGTATTATTATGAATATTGTTTGTTCAATGTTCTGTCAGTGTATGTTCAGGAAATGACAGATTGTTTTTTCTTCTAATTAAACCTTGAAAATAAAACAAAATTAGGTCAATGTTACCTATTTTGGTTTGGTTCAGCCAGGGTTAATACAATCTATATATAGAACAAGTTTAGAGTTTGAAATATTAAGAAATCTCATGTCATGACCCGACAATATTTCTCAGAAAATTTTCATTCATGTCCAATACATATTTCTGTTTCGATATCGTCAACGTTGCGATGTATACATTATTGATACGATATCGATTTTACATTGTCAACATTGCTGATATTTCTTCGCTGTTAACATCGTCGACATTGTCGACATTGCAACGTCCACAATGTTGAACTTATATCGAATTTACATCGTTAACATTGCCAATATGTCTTTGCCGTTTACATCGTCGACATCGCAACGTTGACGATGTTGAACCGATATCGAGTTTACATCGTCAACATTGCCGATATTTCTGTGCTGTTAACATCGTCGACATCGCAATATCGACGATGTTGAACCAATATCGAATTTAAATTTTCTACATCGCAAGTAGAAATATACAATATAATACATATAGAATATCACCATGTTGGTCATCATTGCGATATTGACAATGTCGACGATGTAAACAGGATATAAAAGGTACGATGTAGACACGATGTTGACTCGATGTCGATTAACATTGCAATGTCGACGATGTAAACAGGAAAAAATGGCACACGATGTAGACACGATGTCGACAATGTAAACAGGAAAGAAGGCACACATTGTAGACACGATGTCGACTCGATGTTGGTCAACATTGCGATATCGACAATGTCGACGATGTAAACAGGATATAAGAGGTACGATGTAGACACAATGTCTACACGAGTTCGATCAACACTGCGATGTCGACAATGTAAACAGGAAAGAAGGAACACGATGTAGACACGATATCGACTCGATGTTGGTCAACATTGCAATATCTACATTGTCGACGATGTAAACAGGATATAAGAGGTACGATGTAGACACAATGTCTACACGATGTCGATCAACATTGCAATGTCGACAATGTAAACAGGAAAGAAGGAACACGATGTAGACACGATATCGACTCGATGTTGGTCAACATTGCAATATCTACATTGTCGACGATGTAAACAGGATATAAGAGGTACGATGTAGACACAATGTCTACACGATGTCGATCAACATTGCGATGTCGACGGTGTAAACAGGTTATTGGAGGTAGATACGATGAAGACACGAAGTCTAAACGATGTTGATCAACACTGCAATGTCGAAGGTGTAAACAGAAAGGCACACGATGTATACACGATATCGACTCGATGTCGATCAACATTGCGATATCGACGATGTCGATGATGTAAACAGGATATAAGAGGTACGATGTAGACACGATGTCGACCCGTTACGATCAACATTGCGATGTCCACGATGTAAATAGAAAATAAGACACATGATGTGGACACAATGTCGACTCGATGTTGGTCAACATTGCGATATCGAAATTGTATACAGGATATATATGGTATGCTGCAAATGCAAATGCAAATTTAATAATTATACTTATATGATATTAACACAATGTGTACTCGGTATTGGCCAACATTGCGATGTCGACAATATTGATAAAACATCGTGCATTGGACATACCTCAAAATTTTCGACTTCGAAAGACAGGATAGATCAAGATTGAAAAAAATGGCAAAATTTTGCAACGTATCTTATAATCTATTCTTGGTATAATTTTGATAACTGTTTGATAAAGTAATCTAATGTGTTGGCGAAGACTATAATTTTAATATGATGATTGACCTTGAGATACAATAGGTCAAGATCAAAAAGCTGGGTATAGTTCAATATCCCTCTAGATCATAAGACAAAACAAAGTTTGAAGTCTATCAAGGGTTTCGGAGTTATGGTCTAAAAAAATTAAATTTTTGCTCACCTGCGCAACAATGGCTTTATATGGGTGTTCAAAAGATACTTTGCCATATGGCCCCTCGGCCCTCGAAAATCATAAAAAGAATACCGTAAAGTATCAAAATTTTACACTTATTTTCCTACACTTACTCTTTGACACTGTAACTTTATGAAATACCATTTTTACCAAAAACAAGATCTTATGCAAGATATAAAACTAAATTTTTGGTAGGGATATACTGTTAACTTCTAATTTCCTTTATTTTAGTTCTGCCCCCTCGCTTCATAAAACGATCAAATTATATATGACAGCATGCATATAGGTACATTTTTGTCTTCAATTACTAGCTAGTTATTGTATTTTATAAAGAAAAATTGTACCTCAATGCGCTCAAATTAAAAACATTCCAAAATTTCATTGGTCTCCCGCATTATAAACGAATGTTGTTTACCAGGCGTGAACTTATGTGACGTTTTATAACCTTACTCACTTGATCTATAAATACACTCAAATGAAAATTGTTATGTGATTTGTTTAAGAGCTATTTCAATCAATGAACTGTCTTTGGCTAGTAGAAATAGAACAGTCTGTCAATATCCGGTCAACTTAAAAAGAAACACCAAACACAATCCAGGATAGAATTCCCGGAATAAAATAATACAATTATTATATTTATATCTGACAAACTGCCAAATGAAGGGAACTCCCAGAGAAACAACAATAAATTATAAAGATTCCAAGTGCAATGAAAAAATCCTCAGGGAGGCAAAAGAGATATGAAAAATCTCAGGAAAACACAAGTAAAATGTGTAGATTCCAATTGCAATGAGACAAGTCTCAGGGAGGCACAGAAATATGAAAACAAATAAAAAAATAAAAATCTCAGGATAACACAAGTAAATTGTGTAGATTCCTAGTGCAATGAAATAAGCCTCCGGGAGGCATAAAAATCTACAAATAATTAAAAAAAAAGAAGAAATTTTTAGGGAGTCATAAGTAAATCGTTAAATTCCAAGTGCAACGAAATAAGCCTCAGGGAACCACTAAAAAAAATGAAAATATAAAACAAAATAAAATCTCAGGAAAACTCAAGTAAATGGTGTAGATTCTCAGTGCTTTGAGATAAGCCTCAGGGAGGTAAAAGACATATGAAAAATCTCAAAAAACATGATCTAAGTAGCCGAAGTGACTTCTAGGTAACATTTCTACGCATGTTATTAACTTTAGATTAATATTTTTGTGTATGTACCGAAACACGTGATTTGAATCATTTCTATATAATCATTCCTGTATTTTATTAAATGTTATTGGATTACTTTTATTGTTGGTTTAAATTAACCAACTGAAACTTCAACAGTTTTGATTTGATATGACTAAGAGTAAGTCAAACCCGTTCCTCTGTCAATGTCATCGATTGATAGATGTTTGAAAAGTGTGCAAAGCCAGGTAGTGAAATTCGATCGAAGAAACATAATCACCTGAGTTGCGTAAAAATTGGTTGGAGTCTACACAATTTAATATTGTTTTTATTGCATAAAGCAGTAGTCTAGCTTGATGATTTATCGCATTTTGTCTATCGACACAGGTTAATCAAATATAATGATGATTGCATCGTACAAGTCTTGATATTTGATATCTGTTTTTGAAGATATAATTTTGCTTTTTATTGATAATATTTGTAACAAGGAACACATGTTATCACATATCGATCCTTTTGTGAGCCTATGCCTCATACAAAGAATCTTTTAATGGATTCCCTTTGCTTGAAAATTAGATTTTGAGGCACATATTTTAAGCATTTCACCTGCCAGAATATTTCTAATGTAAACATATCCATGCTTTTGCATGGAACATTATCTTGTCGATTTATTGCAGCTTGTGTGTGGAGACAGGTAGATATTCATAGGTGTCAATGATTACATCCTACACGCCCTGATACTTGATATCTGTTTTAAGGAAAATGCCATTTCTCTTTACTGTATCACTGAACATGTGCTGTCGTTGATTTCAGAATCTTGAAATTTAGTCAATAAGATTTTGACAAGAATAATTAAAATTTTCGTTATATATTACACGAGGACATTGTTTATTTACAAACTTGTTGAATCATTTTACAAAAATGTGGGCAAAAAACTGCATACATGGTTATGATGTCCACTAACTCCTCTACCTAAATTGTGAAACTCATGGCCCCTTGGTAAGGGGTTCAGGACATGAGGGGGGGGGGGGGGGGGGGCAATTAATGTTAATGCATATAATTTGTAAAAATTGTCTTCTCTATTCTCACACATCTGTAAAAAAAAAACTGACTAATAATTATGTTTACCAGGAAGTCCTCTACTGAAATTTTAATTTTCATGTCCCCTCAAGGATGGGTTTTGACTCTAGGACAGGGACAAAATGGATATATAGGTGTTTTAATATTAAAAAATTATCTTCCTTACTCCCAAACATCTGAGAGGAAAACTGAATTCCTGAGTTTTGCCAATTTTGGAAGAAGAAAAAAGTCACAGGGAGACGAATTGGGTGAATGGGACAAAACATGAACCTTTTTTTTCCAAAAAATAATCTTATAATTTGGGATTTAAGTGCGGGTGGTTGCCATGAAGTCGAATGTTTCAAATTCCAGACGTTTGTCTCTTCCTTTCAAAATGTTTCTTAACTTTCTTCAGCATATAATTTTGTATACATTGCCATTTTTTGGAAATATGGAGCCCAAACAGAAATGATAATTTTCCTGAAATATTTGCTAAAATTTGAAACGGAAATTGATAATTTGAAGAAATTGGTTAGTAATGATTTTCATACAGCATGAAGTTGAACACATGTAGTGACTATAAAAGTAAAATCTAAGTCAAAGTTTAAAAATTCTTGCTTTATTGGTGACTTAAAATGCCAGTACATAATGAACACAAAAAACTAATGAGTTATGAAAATTATTTCCTTCTTAAAAACCTTCCGCCACAAAATATAATCGGTCGCTAAACTATGTAATTTTTTAAAAACAAATTTATTCAATAAAGTCTATTTGGCATTGTAAAAATATTAATTTATGTAATACTTTTTTATCTGACTAGGAACTTAAAAGATGAGACAACACATGTATTGCGAATTTAGTCATTTTATTAAATGACTAGAAATTAACCAATATAAGGGGAATTTATTTTATATCAACTTGCATAAAATTTACGACAAAAATCTTTACACTTCAGTTAATAATCTCCCCTGTTAATACTGAGTATGATATAGCAGTTTAATACAATAATACATATGAAAAGTTGGCGTCATATAATAATTCTGACGTTAATTTCTGTTCGTTTACACTGAACTTTAAAGTCCGCCAAAATGCCGCTGAAACTTATCACGCGTACTGACCCACAAATTTGATTGGTCAACAAGCATTGCGGGTAGCCCCTGATGCTGAACCCCTGAATGCACTATACATACTAATAAATCACATTAAAAGAAATCTCATAAAGTGTACATAAATGTTATTATTTAAAGCTGCTTGGTCCGATTTTATATCAAATTTTATGCACACTTTTAAACGATGGCTATGCTTAGTATATGTATAATAATAGACATTGCAGTAGTTTTACCCGTCAATTATGCCAAATTTCAAGGAAGAAAAATACGTACAAAATTTGCTAACAAAACAAACGACATTAAAAGGTACCTCGTTATTTCGCCTTCTGTTAAATTTCACCCCTGACGACGAGACGGGTATAGTTGTATTACGAATTTGACATCGCTTTAAATAAAGGTCGAAATGATCAGACAAATTACAAATAAACATGTGTACGTTTTGTTTGCTAATATTTCTAAAGTCTGCTTTCTTTACAATCGACGCATAGCATGCGGATTGAATAATCCCAATCATTCGGGTGACGAAACCAAGCGGTTTCCTTTTCTAAACATTCCCGTGATGCATTTTGGTTTGTTTTTTCGTTTGCCCAAAGAGAAATTATTTTTATTTACTTTGAATATTTCTAACTTTGAAAGGAGACTGATTCTGCTGGTGTAAATAGGAGAAAGTCCATAACTTTCTAAGATAAATGATTTGTATGAAGAATATTTTGATACTGTAATTACAAAAAAAATCGGACCAAGCAGCTTTAACAATAATACTGTAATACTACTAGAATTAATACGTGATGCACAATTTTCAGACTAGATGTGACCCAAAATGACTACCCAAAACCTAAGGACCGAACCTTTTTAATGTTAACTATTATAAGCTCATGTGGCTATTTCATAAAACTCGTCGAAATTATAAAATTATTGCCTATAATTTGCTTTAAACAAGCTTGGTATGGTATCCACGGATACAAGATTGAGACGTGATAGTTTAATGTTTCTCGATAAAGCATGTAGGTTTAGCTATATGTACAATTATTAATTTTCAATTAGGTAATTTATAAGAATATGTATATGACAATGTGTGAAATTATCATCAATAAATGATCATGAACCTTATGTATTTTTGTAGATTCTTTAACACGTCACACAAAAATGGCGAAAGGTGGTACGTACACTTTTATGTTATATCCTATTATAAGAAGAAAGCATGTTGGTTGTAAAATAAGCATCACAGTGCAATACATTTAATAATAATGATGATAATATATATATATATATATATATATATATATATATATATATATATATATATATATATATAAATCCCGAGTTTTAGTAGATTTTATCAATATATTACAGGTGTCGAAGGTGGCGAGGAATTAGACGGACTGTTTGAGAATTTGGATATATCAGGAAATAAAGGTAGGGTTTTGATTAATTTCACAATAATAACTCATTAGTTAAAAATTCAGATATATTTTACGGACATCACACATGTGTTGAAATACTTAAAGTCTAAGCAAGTACTATAATGGTGCAGGCATTATGTAGTTTATTTGCGAAATGCCTTAATTTACAAGCATAGATATATTAAAGGAGAATGAATAGATTACAACATACATGAACATCGTACCATTTCCTGCATAGTGTATAAAATAATTATACTGGTACATGTACTTCAAGATAGTGAAATACTGTTGTTTATTTCGTTGATTTTATATCCGATCTCGATATATTATTAGAAATGTAAGAGTGTACATCAGTTACTTACATCAGTATATAACTTTTGCGAATACCGGGTAAGCGGTTTAAGAATTTAATACGGCTATCTTAAACGTAGTCATCATATTGATTTGTAGTTATGTTTGGTTTTGTTTAATTCTGTTTCGTTGGTTTCATTTTGTATCGACTAATAGTTTTGTTTCGTTTGGATTAGTTTCGTTCGGATTCGTTTGTTTTGTTCCGATTTAGCACTTTACATGTACCCTTAATTATAATACTATTTTACTATCTTGTAACAATATTGCGCCATGAGAAAGGAAATAGTAGTTTGACATTTTTATTGTTCGTGTCGTTGACTATTTCTGAACTTGACCATTTTTCATGCACTGTGATTTGTAACAGAGTGCTATCCACAGGTTTAGACATCTTGTGTATACTTGTGATTATATGATAGAAAAATTCAACTTCGCATCGGTTAGAATTTAAACTTTAGAGTATCGTCACATTAGCTTCCTTATTTTCAGTTCCAACAAAATTTCCAGATAGTTTGTGCTTTACGATATCTTCTTTTTGTTACGAAAATATAATTGTACAATTTTTCAATATTTCTATCGACACATATTGGCAAATTTAACTTAATTTAATAAAAGTCAAGCAAAAATGAATCCCATTTTTTGCCTAAAATCAACTTATTTCATGCCACATCTCCCAATTTACATAATAGACCCATACTTTTTGTTTTATTTTTTAAAATTCTAAGATTTTTCTGACAAGTTTATTATAATCTGAGAAAAAGTTTGAGACTGTTAAATAATTTCATTACATATTGAATTGGTAATGGATAAAAATAGAGTTTTATCAGTGTAAAAAGGTCAAGATATCAATTAGGTGAAGAAATTGTAGAACATTTCTTTATGAAAATTTTAATTGTATAAATTTGAATTTAATGCCATAAGTTATTCCGATAATAAAATATAGATGGAAAACAAATTTATATTTCAGTACAGAAAGGTCAAATAAATACACCGTAGAGCCACATTAAAGAAGCATATAGACCCCAAAAGTTTGTTTTTAACTTTGGTTAAGCTTTGTGTGTAGATATAAAAAAAAAGAAACCTTAGAATTTTTTTTAAAGACTTTTGATCACAGAATCCAACGTCCTCAAGCATTCCGATCACAATCACGTGGTAAACTTGTGTGTGTTTTATTGTGATCGGCTCCGGCTTCGGCCAATCACTGTTGTGTCTATATGAGGCATCCGGCAAATGCTTCCATGTTCGCACACATTCCGCTTGCATAAGTAGTTCTTATAAAAACTTAAGCTTTGGTTTAGTATTTATATAACATTTTACTCAGTTTTATTTCAATTCATTTATATTAAGAGATGCAAACATACATTAAATACAGTTCGACCTGTTCATTTTGTCTCAAGCGTAAGAATTTAGATCGAAAGATTCATTCAGTAATGCAGTTGACCTCGATGAACTGACCGCGATTATAAGAAGATGCTCCATGAACTGACCTCGATCTATTGATGTTGCATAGTAGTAGCAAGGAAGACGGCTTGATTTACAAACAAGGTTACGTTATAATGCGACCTCAATAGCAAGTTATGATGGCATTCAATTATTTTAATACAACTCTTTCTTTGTATATGTGTTAATGCTCTTTCTGAAGAATAAGAAGATAAATTAACATTTAATAATTACGTTAAAAATATAAAACTAGACAAGGAGTTTACGGACGGCTTTCCCCAAAGGACCTGGTTCACTTCCCTTAAAAACTGGCCCTCTTTCAAATGAGCTAAATTTTTTTTACAATAGAGAGGTTGAGATTTCAAACGTGTACGGGTACGTGTACGTGTAATAGGGGAATCACCTAAATTCTTCGCGTATTACGTCATCGGTTTTTGTGACGACATGGTTTCTACGCGTTCTCTAAACTTGTAGAGTGCTGACTACACGTAAGTACAAACTTGTAGCTTTTATAATAAAAATAATCTTATTGATTAGTGAATATGCTCTTGTGGTGCATTAAATAGATTTTTAAACTTCATTTGCATGTACATTGAGTATAAATTCACCATTTTTTACAAGTTATTTCAGTAAATTCATGTCACAAAACTGCGTCGAGAGGCCTTAAAAATCATCCATCGCCTTTCATATCATGATACATTTGTATAATCCTTAAATACAGAAATAGTCAATTAATGTTTTATTTATGAATTATTTGATTAATTGTGTAGCTGTAATGTTGATGGAATTCGTATCTGCGATTTTTGAAAGTGTGACATGTAGTTGGAAGGGGGGTGGAAGGGGGGGGGGGGGGGGCAGGGGGTCATATACCATATCAATTGACACAAAAAAAATATTAATCAAATAAAATGTGATATCATTTTAAAGACTAACTGATTGTTTTGAATATTAGAAATATTTTTTGCAGAATATGGATTCTGGAAGAAAAAAACAATTTAGGTTTTCTGAACAGGACGACATAAAAATGTTACGGTAAGAATGCATTTGAACATTAGATTTTGTAAATATTAGATTGCGCGGATCCAGAAAGTTTTTCCAGGGGGGGGGGGGGGTCCAAATTGAAAGTAGGGGGGCTACACTAATCAACAGAAATCTTGACAAGCTAAAAAAAAAATTCCCAAAATCATGAAATTCCTAATCCGTGCGGGGGGGGGGGGGGGGGGTGCTATACCTATAACTGCAATTATTTTCAATATCACTTTTAATGTTTCCGCTTCAGACCTTTTTGCAAAGGATATATGTGTTTTTCCGGGGGGGGGGGGGCATATTTGCGATAATTTTACTATGTAAATTTGATAACCTTCCTTTTTCCAGGGGGGTCCGGACCCCCCCCCCCCCCTCTACATCTGCATGATAAGCGAAGTTAAATAGTTATTTTATAACTAATTACTGCCATCTTAAAACAGTACAATTGGTCAAAATTTAAACCGTTTAGGATAATTCACAATTTCAAAAAAATCTTTAAATAAAACCTCCATCAAAAATAATAAAGTATTACACGTTTTTCAACCTAAATTCATGTATTAACTTCCGTGTCTGATTAGAAGGAGGTTGTGAAGCGATCGCGACTTTATACAGAATATTTTCTCTGCTGCTGAATGTTGAAATTAGATTATTTTTTCATATAGCAATATTATCCGTCCTTTGTAGAGAGGTCATTAGTAGAAACCCATTTAAGGACAGAGGGAAATGGCTAGAAATATCGTTGGCTTTACCTATGAGTGTTGATGCGAGAAGAGTGAGGGAGAGGACCGTTCTACTAATGGAACAAAGAAGAAAGGCGAATAGTTCATCGCTCAAAAAGTATAATTATCAGAATTACAATAGATTTTGTTTGTTTCATTTTTTTTGGGGGGGGGGGTGAGGAAAGTTACTACTCATTTTGTTATGTAACGGATTGTGAAACAGAAAAATTACATTTTTAAATATTTACTCAGGTCGGGTGTAGATGAAGTTTATGGGGAAAAGGAAATTCTCCTTGACGAAATCTTAGACCTGGCAAATGATGAAGAGGAGAAAAA
This sequence comes from Magallana hongkongensis, assembly GCA_015776775.1. Lineage (NCBI taxonomy): Eukaryota > Metazoa > Mollusca > Bivalvia > Ostreida > Ostreidae > Magallana > Magallana hongkongensis. The sequence goes on along the minus strand of VIAA01000013.1, from coordinate 589,540 downwards.
GAAAGATGACAAATCAAAAGCTATTAAAGAAAAGGTTCTGTGCAAAGATATCAGAAAACGTGCTCTTGACAATTTGACACCCTCAAAAAGTGGTAAGTGGTATGAGAGAGAGAGAGAGAGAGAGAGAGAGAGAGAGATTACTTTATCATTATTAATCATTCAGCGTAATACATGAAGAAGTTCAGTATATTGGTATATCTTTGCTAGAGCTAGGTGTTGTACATTGTATTGATTGTCTTTGCTTTTTGTCAATTACAAATAAAACTGTTATTTCAGACGAAAACCTGAAGAAAATGCCAAAGAAATCAGCATCAGTTATGTCGTTTTTGATAGAAAAGGCGGACCTTGAAAAAAAGTCAAAGGAAGATGAGCTTGCGCTTCGTCGCGAACAGTTCAATTTAGAAAAAGAGCGGTTTGAGATTGAAAAACAGGAAAGGCTCCAAAAGCTTGAAATGGAAAAACAGCAGTCAAAATTAATGTTTGAGCTGTTTTCCAAATGTCTGAATAAATAAATTACATGCGAGTTAATTACTGTACTTTCAAAGCTATACACGCGGCCAAAATACATAATTTTTGAAAAGTGAGATAGAATGAAAATGAAACTACTAATACAATAATTACATTGAAAAACGTGTTTGTATTGATTGTCGTATTCAGGAGAAACCTTGTGTTTAATTACAATGTATATTTTGTGTTGCTTAATTTTGCTTTCTAAAGTTTACATAATCTAAGACTATGTGCATTGTAAGCATATAGCATATTCATTTTTAGCACTCTGTAATTTCCCCCCATATTTTTTTTAGTCAATTAAAAAGAAAGCTGCAAACATCTCGACGTGGGGCCAATCGTTTGCGATTTTCCCGATGCTCCTTGACAGAATGAAGGGCGGCTTTTTTTAAAATTGGTATTTATTGGTGGAGTCCAAAGATACATTTTTTATTGTAATATAAAGTTGATAACGTTTAAACGGAATTGAACAAAACTGTATAAATTTCCCAAAAGTGTTAACTTTACGTGTGTTTTTTCTAAACATTTTAATTTGTCTTAATATAGTAAAATGGCAGCGTGTATAGCTTTAAACAATTTACTTTTTTGTGTCTCAACACTAGTTCAGGAACAATAAATTTCACAATGTTTATTGTTTTTACTTATATTACATTTATTTTAATGCAAGTATCTATTACGCATTTACAGTCACCATGAAAAATTGTTGCAACAATTTGGATTCAAGCTATCATCAAATCTCCTTACACCCCGGATTGACAAAATATACAAATCATGACATGTATTCCTCAAGTGCACGGGGTGAAAGATAGAAATATTCACTGGTCACACTGCCGTACAAACAAGTGTGGCAGTTGGTGAGCAAAGAGGCCACAAGATAATATTTCGCCACAGGTTGTAAGAACAGCTTTTGGTTTTTCTTATAATCAACAAAAGCAAACAGAGAGAGAATTTTTCCAAAAGTCCACTCAACACTTGACCGAAGTTTTGACATTCTACCGTTAAAAATCCTCTCCTGATCGTTGAGTATGGCTCCTTTGAATGGCGTAATAAGATGTACACGCAAAGGATAGGCAAGGTTGCCATATAGAGAGAAAACCGTGCCGTCGGGCATTGTCATGTACTGCTCAAGTTTAGGCAGAAGTTCGCTCATTCTTAACATTGCAGAATCATGACGTTTTGCCTCTATAGGGCCATACATATTGGCAATCAACCCGTTTGGTATTACTACAGATTGGAATTTAAGGCCATGCAGCCGTTTGTGTCCACTGTAGACGAGTTTTTGGTTAACAGAAGGTCTACATATTGGCCTTACAGTCCCGTCTATGAAGCCCCAGCAATGTTGAAGCGGCTCGCCGATATCCGATATCGCATCTGCGTATTGTTGCAGGTGTTCCTCATCCAGCCAACTCTGATTCAGATTACTTAACTTTTCAGAGTGTTTGATGTACAAGTAATCCAGAACAGTGTTGGCAATGTACGACAGTTCCGATTTTGAACGATTAAATAATGGTTTCATGTCTTCTAACCTGTTCGGATATGACAAACGTCTGAGCAAAATCAACATACCCTCATGTGCAGTCACCCGAGTACCATTTGGACACATGAACTTCAATGGCAGAGACAACGCATTGCAAAGACGAGAAATGTCATTCCTTTGAAAGCGGAAAAATGAGTAAAACTGCTCATCAGATACATCATCAAGATTCAAACATGGACCTTTTACGTCGTCTTCGTTTAAAAGAGTAGATAAAAGCATCAAATCGTCGTTTTCACATAAAGATGAAATATCTAAAGCATCTGCCATGTTTTACGTAAACGCAATGAACGTAAATGACGTCATTTCTGATGTCACAATAACAAAGTGCTCGAAATTTACGTACACGTTTATATCCTACAAGTTAAGAAATCTCAACTGATAAATTACAAAACCGTTTACGTGTACGTGTAGTTTTAACACACGTACGCGTACCCGTACACGTTTAAAATCTCAACCTCTCTAATATCAACTCAAGAACGTGTAGAATAAGAATTTATTAAAATAAATTTAGTCAGACATTTAATCACCCCACACCAGGTTGTTGAATATAGCATGGTTATGCTATCGTTACGTCGCATATTTGCAACGTCATGACGTCACATATACATGTATATATCTTTATGACCTGGGCAATTTAAGACGGTGGAACCTATTTCAAATTAATCCATACTTAATTTGAAATAGATTCAATTTGTTTCCGAATTAACAGTTCACAGTTTAATTTTTTTCATTTCAACAATTTAAAAGACTTATCAGCCAAAAAGTCGGGATAAGTATCCAGAACTAACGAAAGAATCAAAACAACACAGACCTCCATTAAGTCTTTTCTAATGAGTCAACAACAATTTGTTGGGATTATCTTTATTAATATTTAAACAATTAAGTTAGATATAACAATTTTCAAGACTCACAATCAAAAAACATAATGATTATACTATATTATATTGATTCTGTTTTCATAAAAAAAAAATGAGTGGATTTTTGTTAAAGCACACATGACGTTTTCATTTAATTAAAGAACTTCTTTTGGACTTTTTCCATCGATAATAACAGAGGTTTTATTGTGGTTGGTGGATGTTTAACTGCCAACATAAAGCTTTGGAACTTATGTTGCATGTTTGCTTCAAGTCATTAAAACATTTGAAAGACATTCTTACTAAATACTAGTTACATGTATTGAATGTAAGTCAAACTTCACAAAATTCTTAATATATCAATGATTTTGAGTACTTTTTTTTTAAATAAGCCCAAATCAAGATCAGATAGACTATATATTTGCATGCCTATTTGTGTTTTGAACATGCTCAAAAGAAAAACCAGTACCTATGCCAAAAAGCATTTTAAAGTTTAATTGATATATATACAGTCTTTTTTTTCGATGCAATACATGAGCCAAATAAATATGAAATTCATACCTCTGCTAAAGATATGAGGTTTGATAGGCAAATGGACAAACAGTCGGTCTACATGTATATGTTGCTCTGAAGTCAACAATGTAATATAACAAAATAATCCATGATATCTAAAAGTGATTATCCTTTATTTATCCAACAAAGTGTGGAATGAAAATGAAAGGCTAGGCCCTATGAAGTGTTTAATTTTCTCAGCGCAAGTAACATCTCCAGTGTATCTTTTTAGGTACAATTCTGAGTAAACTGGCACATATCACTACAAAATGCGTGATCATGGTGATAGCATAGGTAAATTAAACATGCTTCATCTCCCCAAAAACATATTCAATAAAGATGTTCAAATCATTTGTAATTTTTAAACCAATTGTAAAATAATTTAATCAACATGCTTACAAAAAACTGTCTCATTGAATTTTAAAAAGTCTAAAGAAATTCATATTATTCGATTTCTTCATTGTCTAGCAAAACTACTATGAGGAAACAACCTTATATATAATATATCTACATATCTGGTTGGCCAATTTCCGCCTTTGACATAAAACCACACTAGATATTTTACTTGAAAAAAAAACATGTAGTTTACATCTGGGGCAGCTTATTTCTGCATGCATCCAACATTAATAAAACTCGCACAAAAGTTTTTATGTAAACCCGCTTCCCTAAATGAATTAAGGTTAATATTAATTCAGTCTACTTAAACAAAATAGGCTACAGAATATTATAACAATAACTGAATAGATCATAATATAATTGAAGCAATTGGCAATGCAGTTTGCAATGTATACTAGTATACATGTATAGTACACATTTATATTTATGAAGAGCAGGCAGTCTATTGTTCATTCAAACAGTCTGAGGAATCATCCTCTGATTCTGACTCATCAATTGCATCTGGAATAACAGCTGCATCATCAATGAACTTGCTCCAGTCCCTTACAGATCTTAAGGACTCCATGTCATGTCCTAAACCGAGATACCATAAAACTGCAGCAATGTGGGCACACATACCCACTACTCTTGCCCCAGCACGACATTTACAATACCATCCAATCACGCTTCCCTCATCATATCGTATCTAAAGAAGGTAAGACTTGGAGGAAATATGCCGGCTCCTAATCATGACTCTTATCAAGGACTGGTCTTCTTTATGAACCATGATATCACATCCATTCCCAAAGTGTTCCTCTGCGTAACTACTAGCAAGCTTCACTTGATATGTGCCACAGGTCAGCTCTCGAAGTTGATCTTCATCAAGACGAGGAAATCTTGATGTAGTCACTAATGAATGGCACCTGGGACGAAGGAAGGACACGATCAAAAAAATTCCATCTCTTTATCCTCGCATTAGCAGATTCTACCACCCAGCGTATCTGTAACATAAATAATAAAGAGATCAATTCTATGTGAATATACTAATATATAGCAATACTCTCTTTCTCTCTCTCTCTACTGATTCTTTCTTATTAAATTAGAATAACACTGTATATAGCATACCTTACCTTGGTCACCAAACGGCTTGTATTTTCATCTGCTGTTGACATTTGCTTTTCACCTTTCTTCATAAATGCAGACATGGCAGATATTAATCCAAGGTCTTCAAGTAATGTCAAGGAATCCCGAAAGCCTCTGTCTACAACAAACACATCTCTCTCTTCGATCCACTTCAACACATCTTTTTTGATAGTCTTCATGATGTGGTTCAAGATTGCAGCATCAGTGTTCTTTGCTACATATGGTACAAGAACAGAGAGGTAATGGCCACTAGTTGTTACAACAATCATCGGCTTCACCAATGGACGACCCTTATGTATGCTGTATGTTTTCCTTTGAAAGGCAAAGTTCATACTCTTTTGTATATAAATGTATGTGCCATCTAAAACAAGAATGGCTTGGGTGCCAGTACCACCAAAAAGAGACTGCTAATGGCCTGGTATGCTTATTTATAACATCCTCTCTGGAGATGTGCTGAAAACCAACATTGTTTGGTACAAATGTCTCCATCAGTGTTCTCCTCACTACCGAGATGGCGCGACGAAAGCTTGACTTTGAAACATTTAATATTGTTGACAGCATTTCATTGGACAGACCACATCTCATCTTAAGAAGAAAAATTCCAAAGCTGGTTCTAACACTGCGAGTGGATGTGTTCTTTACCTTTCCATCTACAGCTGATAGCAGATCATCAAAGGAGACTTTATTTATTCCAGTGAGGTTGACATACTCTTGGTCACTCAATGCATTTGGATCATCAAAGTATATTCTTTTCCCTCCATTTAGGAGAGCAATCTCCCTTAGATACATGAGCATATCAACAATGGATGTCCTGTTAAGTGTAGATGTTTCTGAAAATGCAGAAATTTTTTCAAGTGCCTCCTCGGTGAATCTTCCATTGGGGAATTGACGTGTGCAGCATCTTGAACCTGACGGAATCAATACTCCTAGTCGTAAATAAACTGAGTGACGTTCATTTGATGACACCACAACCAACTTTGGCCCAGGTTCTCTGCAGATGAAGCAGCTGGAATGACTGGAAGATGTGGAGGGCACTGTCAGTGTAACTGATGGAGGACTGTGAATTGTAGCATTCCTAGCATTAATTTGTTTCCTCTCTGGAGGAGTGAATAAGATAGTGTCTTTTAACTCATGCTCCAAGTTTTGTTTTTCACTTTTTAACCGGGTTTTCCAACGGAAAAATCCGGTTATTAAAATGGTGAAAATGGCGGGCGGGCGGGCGGCTGCCAAAAGGGTAACTCCTCCTACAGTTCTCAAGATAGGAAGTTGTTCTTTTGCAGATCAAATGTACATATATCAGAGGTGTGCATATTGCTAGGATTTTGATTTCCGATAATTTATTAAAAAAATCCAAGTTTTTGAACTTAGTCATTTTTTGGCAAAATATTGCATATAGGGTACCCTCATTGTACGGATAACTCCTCCTACAGTTTTCAAGACAGGAAATTGTTCTTTTGCAGATCAATTGTACATATATTAGAGGTGTGCATATAGCTAGGATTTTGATTTCCGATAATTTATAAAAATAATACTAGCTTTTGAACTTAGTCATTTTTTGGCAAAATGTTGCATATACATGTAGGGTACTCCATTTCACTGGATAAGGGTTGACATGGATTATGGATACAGTTTACATAAAAGAAAACCTGGTTTGCTGTCGCATTGACAGCTTTTCACTTGTCTTCTGCTTAAGATGAGAATGTATCTTCACCCGACACAAGCTACATAACCCCTCATTCTCAGACACATCGCCTACAGTCCACTTCTGGAGAACTAGTCGTTGTGCAGCTGTCACCCTACGTCGATCTCTCTAATTTGTTCGTTTCTTACAGCAAACACAAGAATATTCTCTTTTCCTCATATGCTATTAAATATAATAAGCAGTACATAAATCAATTTGTGCCCACTATAATAAGCAAGTTTACCAACATTTGTTGACAAATATGTAAGCAGGTGTACTACACTGTAATAATTATATAATGCATTAATTATGATTAATGATAAATATTGCCAAGATTGTGTATAACCCATGGGCCACAGCAACTCAGTTGGTCATGCAATTTAATTGGCTTGCTGTATTTTTGATACTTTTTCTTCTTATATTCTGAGAAGATTTTTTTTACCTCAATATTTGCCCAATTACCCTTTAGAGCTAACTGATTTTTTTTTTATTTTTTTTACAAAAAATACTTCTATTAATTAATAATGACCTACCTTACAGAGTTCTTTTTCCATGCATAGGTGAAACTATAATACTCCAGTTGTTGTGGCAGTCATATCTTTCTTAGACAACGGTCATGTATTGAATAAACTTGAATCTACAATACCCAATATTTCTCTTTATAATTCATAAATATAATGAACCAAATGAACAGCATATTAGGTGGGTTTTTTTCATTTTCTATGTAATTTTTCCATTATTGTCAAACTTTCCTTTAATCGACCAACCTACAAGGGACCAAGATTAAAGCAAATTCAAGTTTAAATATATTTTTTGAAGTGCCTTATGCATTAACACTATACATGCACATGCTAAAATACACACACACTTAATGTACATGACTTAATGTGGGTATCATAGACAATACAATATCAAAACTTCATAATATTCTGTCTTTTCATTTGTTAATACTTAAAGCTATAGAAAAAATAATTTGTATCAAGTGTTCTAACAGCTACGTACCGGTATACACACGTACAGATATGACATAATACAGCTACTGTATAGCAAATATGTCATTGTAGTTTTAACAGTTTATAGCTGTAAAGTAACTTGTAACCTTAAAAACAAATTATCTATTGTACCATAAACATGAGTATATTTTTCATAACATCCCAAAGTTCGTATAAAAGTAGTTCCACATATCTATTTTGTAAAGTTGGCTACCTAAATTCAATACGGCAAGTAAATCTATTTATAGTAACAGGTACTTTCCAATTTTTTATGGGGGAAAACACAAGGTGCATGTGTGAATGCGCTATATATGCCTCTCATAATGAACAAGTTAGAAAAAATATGACCAAAAGTCCATTGATAAACCGTGATCAACTGCCAAAATTCACAACTGACGACGAAAATTGTCCATTATTGTTATACCCGAAACTGCTACTGGCGTACCAGTACTGTACGAGTACGAGTGCATATCGATATACATGTACATCGATCTATAACCTTCAAATTGACCATACTGTATAAAATGTTCTATTTAATGAGTGTATTAATTACACAATGTACGTGGATTACTAAATACTAGTGAAATAGCTTACATGACGTTATAGTACCAGGAGACGATTTTAATTGTATGCATTTTGTGTTCAAGTCGTCTCTACATACAAATGATGAAGAGGGGGCAGGTTTAGTTCTTTTTTTTCATGGCCGTTTGACACTGTACAATTCTATGGATATAAACTTACCTATAAACAAAAGTGCCCGTCCTGGATTTCTCCAAATAAAACTCTGACACCTCGATCATTCGTCTGCGTTTGTCACCACGATGACGTCATACTGTTTACACAGCGACAGGGAAACAACTCAAAAATTTGTATTTTTTTTTTAGAAATTAACATAGTGCGCAGCATTTTACCATCGTGATTTTCGGCATGGAAGTCGCTCCTATAGAGTTTTATTTTTTGGCAAAGTAAGAACTTGGTAAATCAATGCGCACACAGTAAATTGCTGAATTATACTGCCGATTTTACCAATTTTTTCCGGAAATTCTAATTCCGCCGGAGAATTTCACGTTAAAAAATCACCTTCGAGGCAATGTCGGCAAAATTTTATTCTATATTTAAAAAATACAATTTTAAACATATGTTTACGGTACAATTTATTTTTCAAGAGTGCAGTTAAGTTTTTGGTAAATTTGAGGGCGTAATATTACATCAACTGAATCAAGTTCTTTATTTTAAAATTAAATTTGTTGCAGCTTATAATGATGAAATTATGGTGTACAGATTCAAAATATTTTATGTTTTGTAAAAATACAGTACTTTTTTAAATTATTTTACATCAAACTGATCATGTTGATTGCTTCTAGCTATCTATATATCATTATTGCCGATCATTCCCTTAAAGAAATACTTGTTTATCTAATGTATTCACTTACACTTGGATTTATTTGAAAGTAATTGCTATATTTTGCGTTATGATGAATCAATTAGGTATAAATTATATGGAACTTACATGTTTTTGATCAACTGATTAAAGGTTAATAGGTTTGTTCTTTTTTTTTTTTTTTTTAGATAAACTAGATACTATGTGGAACACCGTTTTAAATTACGGATACGGTGGTCCTGGAGGAAATCTTGCAGCAACAACATACTTGGTGTGTAAAATAGACGGTGAACCTGAGACTATAATAATAAGAAATCAAAACGGAAAACATGCAGAAGAGCAACTGGTGAATAATCTGGAAAAAATGAAACTGCTAAAAAAAAAGATAACAGTTTATATAAACAACTCCCCTTGTGCTGCTTGTTCCCAGATATTGAAAGATTACTTAGAAAAAAATAAGGATATTCATTTGACTTTATATGTCACCCACTTGTACAAAATAAGACGGGAGTCCTGCCGACTGTTAGCGATTAATAAAAAAAACGAAGATCATATGAATTATATTCACATAAACGAACACGAAGCTAATTGCAAAGGACTGAGAGATTTGATGAGTCTGGGAGGTAACCGCTGCAAAATTGAAGCTTTTACTGAGGAAGTCTGGAAAGAACTACACAAAGTCATGGGCTTGACTAAAGATTGTCAGGAAAGAATGAAAAAGTACGATACCAAGATCACGGACCCCATGAACCCGAAGAAAAGCCATGATAGAAGCCGAAAAGAAGAGGATACTTACATTGAAGAGGATCTTATTCACTTAAAAGAAAATGTTGATCCATGGCACGGAATTAAAAAATAGTATTAAAAAGCTGAATGTAGCTTCAGTGGCTTTCGTGTCCGTGTCAAATCAAAGATCATTTAAGACGAAGTGTATTTGATTTAAAGTATTGTACAAGTATGGTTCAGTGACGTCAGTACAAATATATCGCTTTTATCTTTCAAAAGAAGAGAGAAACAATTTTTTGTCAAAAATTTGGCGGAAATTTTCTTTAAAGAAAAAGGGATGGAGTTGTGGAGTAAACGTTGCTACTGCACTTGTTCCTACGGTTTTGCCAGATAGGATCAAAATTCTGATAAGTATAATACCGTTTGATTAAGTATCTAGGTTTTAATGACTGTTTGATGGTGTCTCATTGGTAAAAACTGTGGGCTAAAGTATTCGCACGATGACGGTGGCCATTTTGTTTATCAAAAACAAATGCCGGTAATAAAACATATTTTTTGTACTATTTGGATTGCACAAATAAATTGAAACATCTAAAAGTATGAGAAAGATCGATAAAATGAAGAAACAATGTGTTATCTTTATATTTTGTGCTGCCACTCTGGGATGTTGTTAATTTTTGTAAGCTGTGGAAAGATGAGAAAGGTGAACGGATTCATTATCATCCATAAATAGTTATCGGGGAAATGTCTTGAAAACCCTACAGTATTTTCCAATGACAAATTCACTTTCATCAGAGAACATTACTTATTTAGCTCACCTGAGCTAAAAGCTCAAGTGAGCTATTCTGATCACATTTTGTCTGTCGTCCGTCTGTAAACTTTTTACATTTTGAACTTCTTCTCTAAAACCGCTTATCCAATTTCAACCAAATTTAGCACAAAGCATCCTTATGGGAAGGCAGATATAAATTGCAGAAATAAAAGTCCGATCTGTATTCAAAGCGGAGTAAACCTTGAAACTGTAGAAAAAAAGGGGGTGCATTTTTAAAAATCTTCTTCTCAAGAACTACCGAGTCTAAAGTCTAAATATGACTCAAACCTAGGCGAACTGTGAGCTCTGTATCTTGCTTAAAATTCTACGATTGACACTGAAATTTTGGTTGAACATTAGAAATTCTATATGAATTATAGTATGTTAAATACTTGTACAAACAAAATAAAAGAATGATATTCTGTATATACCTACTCTCTGGGGGCCCCCTCTTTATACAATAAATAATGTGAAGTCTACATCAATTTTGATAGGTTTTCAGACACGAGTAAATAAAAACGACATCTTTAAAAAAGTTTCCATAGTTCCTGCACATTTCTGTTGCGGGGATAGAGTAATTATTGTTATTCCTAAGAAAATATCACAGCGGAAAATTATCCTGGTTTGTACGCGAGGTAAATAGCAGTCATTTAATTATAATGGAGAAGACAAATTAAATTTTTGAATGTTTTTAATTTGAGGAATTGAGCACATTGAAGTACAATTTTCTTTTTCACATCTTTACATGTAGGATTTTTTAAATAAAAAACAATAACTATTATATTTAAAAAAAAAAATACAATAACTAGTAAGTAGTTGATGAAAACATGTACCTATCTGCTCTCCATATGATCGCTTTACAAAGTGTGTGTGTGGTGGGGGGGGGGGGGGGGGGGGGCAGAATGAAAATATAGGGAATTGGAAGTTAACAACTTAACAGTGTACCCCTACCAAATGTTTAGTTTTATATCTTGCGTAGGATTTTCTTATTCTGGTAAAAATTTCATGAAGGTACAATGTCAAAGACTACGTGTATGCAAAAATAAGTGTAAAATTCGAATACTTTACAATATTTTTTTTTTGTTATTCTACCGAGGGACCATATGGCACAATGTCTTTTGAACGCCCATTGTTGCTCAGGGGTGCGATGTGGCCCCATGGGCCTCTTGTTCTAGTTATTTTCAACGGTCCAAGTTCTTTTACTTGCACACCAAAGTTATCGCACTCGTTTCACACGATTTGCCATTCGAATTCGTACTTTCTTTTAAGATACACAACTTCTGTAACCATAACGTTTCAAACTACGCCACATTGCTTTTGATGACACACTAGCATTGTTGTTCTCCTTAAACTTACTTTACACATCTGATAGAGACCGTTTCCTATCCACCCGAGTCTGTCTAACAAGTCTCCGTGCTGCACGCTCATCCACTAATGCGTCCACTCCTGTGTTTATTTTCAACAGTGTATTCTAATTTTTTTCCACACACTATTTACAGTGTATTTAGGTATTTCCAACAAACATGCAACTTCAGCAAAGCTTTTACCACCCTGTAACAATGTTACGATGTTGATTAAGCTCAGTTGATTTTTGACCCAACATTTCCCTCTCTCTCTTCAACGCTCGTTATTACACATAATCGGACAAAATAGATAATAATTCGTCACTGTTAGTGACCTTGACTTTCTAAATATATCTAAGGTGATGGGTTGATTTGTGCATATACAAAGAAAGACAACCCGAATTGCACAATGCGCGAAAAACGCGTTCAGAAAATGACGTGATCGTGCGAATACTTTTGTCAACTGTCTGTAGATTTCAATTTTTATTGCAACATTGTAAATGTGAGTAATATAAATCTTTAATATATTGTGTTGTTTGTTTATCATTTATATTGCTTTCATTTAAATGGTCAAGGAAATTCAGATTGAGTGTGTTTGTCTATTTCCTGTATGCATTCGTTTGCATTATATGCACAACTTTAATAATAACCATACATATTGTAGATTTTTATTTACGCATAGTCCCACTGTAATGTAAATTGTATAGGAAAATGCACCATACATTGCTTTTGTCTAGCTTTTACCGGGTAATTTCATCGTTTACTTTTGTAATTCCGAGCCCAATCTCGACTTAATATCGCGAATCTAGACTATTTTTATAGCAAGAACTTTTATTTGTAAATAAATATTGTTGCATGTATATTACTAAATTTAAAATTATAAAGATATTATTGTACTTATATACACGTGTATTGCTATGACTTAGTTACCTAGATATACATAGGGTAGACTAAGTAAAAATATATGAACAGAGGGCCGTTACGGGGATAACTGAATTAGCGTTAAAAGAGATCAGAAGCTCTCAACTTGGAATATATACACATAGTAACGACTGTTACAAGAGGTATTTAAAGCTATTACCTGTTAGATTTGTTATTGACTGACTATAGAAATATACTGGGTGAATCAATCTCATAGATGGTCAAGCAAAGTCTAGACACAACTACGAGGGTTGTCCCAAAATAATGTAGACAGGACACATAATTTATAATCTGTTCACTGCAATTTCATTAGACTTCTATGTTTTCTTCAATGACCCTTATTTACAACAAGTTTTGTCAGGCGGCGCAGTGTGCGACGTCGAAAAAAAAATCCAGTTTTACGTTGTTGCTAAACCCTCCACATCGTTTTACGTTTTATTTTCTAAGTACAAACGATCTGTCGGCTCCAAACTTGTCCTGTTTTACTTGTTATCTAACGTCTGTCTTACCGAAATGCTTCATTCTGCATTTTGACGTTCATTGATATCGTTGGGGGTTTCTTTTTTTCACTTATTGACATCATACTTGTTCAAATATTTTCAATGTTGTTTAACTACTTATTCACAAAACACATTTCTAATCGATTTTGTTAATTTTATTTACTTCCAAAGCCGCTTAGGATTTATTTCATGGTTTTTACAAAATTGTATAAGTTACTGCTTCGCAGCCTTAAGCGCTGAAATCATCATTTTATTACGAGATAACTTTTAACTTGTCACAAAACGCGCTATATAATATTTAAAAGTTTTGTTATAGCCCAAACATTTTCTGAGTAACTAATAGAATCATTATCAAATATAAATGTATGTTTTATTTGAATTTTGTCATTTAAAAAGTATTTTTCCTCGCAATTTTCTTTTCATTATGTTGATTTTAACTTTTTGTTTTTGACATTGCGCCGCATGTTGAATTTTTGATCTAACATGCTTTCATTTCACTAATTTAATCTCAAACAATATTTGATTTTAAAACATTATTTGAATGCAAATATCTTGAACCCATTGGGGCACAAATTTCATCTTCCTCTGTCTTCGATTAACTGAATAACGCCACTTGTCTACGCTATTTTGGGACAACCCTCGAATGTGACGTCAATATTCAAAGAACAACTACTCTAATTTTAAAGAATTTCAAAGGGCAACTACTCTTAATATTTTAAGAACCTACAGCATGCGGTTTCTGTATTAAATGAGTAAAATAATATGAAATGTCGAAATGCCCAATAATAATTCTCACAGAACCAACATAGAAATATATGAGGCAATCAAGTGCTACGTTTAAACCCATGAAAGTGTGACATTTCAGTTCAAAGGAAAACAAATTTATATTATTAAATTGGAATGTCTACTGTCATTGCAAATCTAACGTTTACTTAACTTATTGATTATATTGCATTTGAATATTTATGTTTTATATAAATTGTTTATTTACTGAAAAGAAATTTGAGGTTCATATTTACGTAATTGACTTTCTCATAAAGTTCAATCTAAGCAACAATAAAAAAATATAAAAAGCCAAACAAAACCTTGTAAAGCTTTATCCAACGACCAAATATTCCAACACAGCTATGATACAATCTTAGATGTACAGATTTAACTTAGTTAAAGAAACAAATGCTTTCGATATACATAATAGCTTGTTCCATAATTATTTGCTTGTAAAGTACAATTGCTTTCTAGCCATTTTCATTAAAGTTAATTGATATACCACCGATGTGTTTTGTTATATTTTTAATAATCCATAGAGCATAATTAGGCGAATACATGTACTTTTCGTCTTAAGACCGCAGGACATTAACTGGCGATATTGGAAATTGAAGCTTACGTCAGTTTCACCTGTTACAGTCAAAATATTTGAATTGGCGGGAGAAATGACGCGGACGTTTGAGAAAACATTCGATTGAAACTGTACTATGTTATCAATAAGTAAATAATCAGCAGATTTGAGAAGATCACAGTACGGGAAAGATTATTCGCGAGGCAAAGCATTGCCCGATGTCTTCAGAGAATCATAGGCGCTCGCCAGCTAATTTTGTAAATAACAAACGATATCTATGTCTACCCTCTATACTTTAAGCCAACTGATTTTGATTATTAAATTGAATTTATTGTATATAGGGTAGACATATATAAAAAGATATCGTTCGTCAAAATTTAATAGCTGGGGCGCGCCAATTCTGAGAGTCACAGGTCTGAAATCAAGTGGGGCCATTGTTGAATCAGGGTTTATTCCTAGAGAAGAAGAATTCAAATTCCGATTTAATAAATTAAAATTATACCCAAATAAAAAATTTCCTTTTTTCGCTAAGTGAATGTATAAAAATAGACATGCGCGTTCGTTGCTTATCTAGCATATACACAAACATGTGATGAATAATTCCCTGATATCATCGGACAATGTTTTGCCTTGCGTTTAATCTCTCCCGAATTTGTATCTTCTAATATCTGTTAAAAATCAATACTTATTGATAAAACAAAATATTTTTCAATCGCTTTGCTAATATTTAATAAAATGTCTTTTGATCTCTTTAACTTATATAGCAAGTTAGAATCGCTGAGGTGGATTTAAAATACACTTCTTATAACTACAGTTTCAATCCAGTGTTTTCTCAGACGTCAATTTGTCCTCGCCAATTCAATTGTTTTGACTGCAACAGGTGAAATTGACGTAAGCTGTATATTTCCAAACTTGCCAGTTAATGTTCCACGGTCTTAGATGGGATGAAAATTATGTATTTGGCTTAAGGCCCTTGACTCTTAGGCCTTACATGTAGGTAGCAAGGGACAGTTTCGGTAAAATACCCGGTCAATATTTTTGTAAAATTGAGAATTGCTGTACTTGAAGGCTTATGAGTGATGCTAACATTCTTGAAATGATTTTTAATGATTATCATTAGTTAGAGGGTAGCTGCAATAATGTAAACCTCTCCCGATTTTTTTTTTGTTGGGGGGGAGGGGGGGGGAGGGCTACAACTCCATAAAATCTCCGTAATGGTGCAAGTGCGGGAGTGAATCACTCCCGCTATGATTTCGTCTCAAATCATATATAAATGACAATAACATTTGCATTTCTTACACATTGTACATTGTAGATGTCTATGGCATAAATTAATCCAAATATATCAAGTATAGTCCATATATCGGTTATTTTTTCGTGTATGTCAACTACGCAAGTTCAATTTGTCCGCCATGTTAACTGACCTTCAACGGTTTTATTTTGGGACAGCCAATGATAATTCAGGAGCGGATCCTGCACTGAATATAGGAATTCGCCTTTTTTAAACAAAATGAGGGTAGTAAATATGAATTTTCTATTATATATCATTTCCTTAAATGATGTTTTAGTGATAAAACGAAGTAAGATCGATTATTTAGACGGACATTCACGTTATCAAACCCATCAAAACTCCAAGAGTAAATCCCATAAAATCACGTGAGAACTGTTATGGCTGCTGAAAAAGACGACAGGTTAACATGCTGATGTGTTTTATCTGGTTTGGATTAATATATGGTTCGTTTGTTCAACCTGAATTTAAAATTCAGTTTATCTAAAGGAAGTCAAATATAAAATCGATCTTTTAAGAACGAAGTCAGCCGCATTAAAAAATTAATTTTGCACCATTACGGAGATCCTATGAAATTGTAGCCCTCGCCAGTAAACATCAGAAATAAAAAAAATCAGAGAGGGCTACATTATTGCAGCTAATCAGAGGGATGTCTCTTGTTGAAATTAATATACAATATGTAGGCCCCATATGTTAGGTACATGAGAATCATAAGTAAAATGCGAAACCTGCGGCTATGACTGTTGTGTTGACTTTACAAAGTGAAATTGCAAGTTACAGACGGGAGGGTAAATAACACGAAAAGTAGGTGAATGGGACATTGTAAACTATACTCCGGTAAGTTTCTGACATGTGATGGTGCAACATGAACACGATACCGAAGGTCAACCATTTGCAGAAAATTGGCTGGGGGAGGTCTAAAAAGCTGAAAAATCATGAAAAATTGTCAAAATATGAAAGGGTCAAAATCTTATAAAAACCAGTATGTAGAAAATTTTCCAGGTTTTGACTAGTAATTTTCTTCAGAAATTGGTGATTGACCTATAAAAAGTGAATTAAAGGTATTTGTGCTAAATTGGAACTGAGGAAATTTTAGTTCTAGAGTTCCGAAGACACACATCTCCTGGGTACAATAAAATGTATCAAAAGAACTGTCCCATGCCACCTTAGTTAGTCATTTATTATCAATTGTTCGCGGATTCTTTGGAGCTTAGTATATACATCTGTTGCCTAACTTCTGGTCACCCCTCTTCCTTAGTTTTCTTAGAACAATATTGTACTAATTTTGTGCATCTTTGCCAAGGCAATTGATGAAAAGAACATGTATACTAAATGTACTTTACTATATACATGAGAGCAAATGCAGATCTTAAAAGGTAGTCTTTAGTTTGATTCTTTGCATGATATTTTTGCATTTGCAGTTTATTTTGAGAAACTTTCTATATAATCATCATAGGCGCATTTTTTATCAAACACAGCAAGCGCCAATCAATCTTTATTATAACCAAAGTACTGAAAGTACCCATGGGAGTTGAACTTGCATCAATTTAATATCATAAGTATGTTTGTAGTTGTACGCTATACATCAATAACTAAACAACATTGAGTTGGTCATTATCTCCAAGGACCCTGCTTAAATAATGGACAATAGAATGAAAAAAATTTCAAAAAATTTTGCTTGACATTGACCCATAAGTTAGAAATTTTCCATCTGGCTAAGAACGTTTCTTCACAAATAATGATATCTGTACGAGACGATTCAATAAAACACATAGATATAGCCGACTCTAGGGACAGAACAGGACCCTTTCCCACATATGATTCACTTATATTGCCTGAGAATGTGGACGAGACTAAGCATCTTAGCAATGTGTTTTTAAAACAAAAATAAATTTTCAGATTACTTAGATTTAAATAAATATTGTTTAGCACACTGACAACGTGCTGATACAGCTTATCTCCATATTTCAAAATGAAATCTATATCTCCTGAAGTCCAATCCAGAACGTCTTTTAAATTGAGATGCAAAACATAAACAACAAGGGCACCGCTAAGCGGAGCATCCCTCGCGACATGAGTTATTCTGTGTAGGGATGCATTACCATGCAGGTCGAGGGAATTCTATTGGAAGGTTTCTTTTTTTTTATTTGCTAGAAAATTGAAATGGAGTGCACACACACACACACATACATACATACACACACACAATCGAACACACACACGCACGGTAGCGATGCTATATCCCCTTCGCAATAAGTTGCGCGAGGGGATAAAAACAATAATTCATTATACTCCAGATATCTATCTAAAATTTGATAAGAATTTGAATAGCAAAAATGAAATTGATATTATTAACATCATTTTTATCTTTTTGTGTCTTTTATCATAATCGATTAACACGGATTATTTGAAGGCAGAATTATGATACTAAATTGCCATTATATTAAGTAGTTTGCCCCACACAAATTATTCTTGCGCTTAGTTTGCGTGACAATAAAGGTTGAACATATTCAACTCCCAAAAATACAGTTTCGTGTATGTGTGGGGATTCTGAAAATTTTCCCCGGGGTTCTGAGGAGTAATTTTGTTTTCCGGGGAGGGGGAGGACGGAGGCTATTTCGATAATTTTAATCAATAATTTTCATTTAATTAATTGTTCTTAAAATTATCGGAATGCTGATATAACCTTTTAATGCAGCTAAAGGTTAAAATACAAAATATCAACCAGTTATAATAGCCTCTGTGAGTATTTGGCCAACGTGCATACGCGTAAGCAAGGAATGGCAATTTTCCAGAAATTCTGGTCCCAGGTCGTCTTTTCGATTATTTTTTTAGACCTGGAACTACGGAGCTGCAGCTAGAGTTTGGCTGGCTCTTACTGATCATGTCAATTATTTTTGTTTCAGTTTTTCCACAACAATGAGGATTTCCCTTTTTACAAAAGTGTGACCCACGGAAATGTATAAGTTGATCGGTATTCGTTTTACAAGATTTATTAAAACTCCACAAACTTATTACACTATTCCGCGAGGTCGGGAGTCGGTGGTACGAGCGCTTTGACCGTCGCTCTCCAACTGCCGAATATTAAGCATGACCAACAAATACTTATAGATAACAAAACACAGTCTTAACAATAGAAAATAACAGAAAAGTAAATATATAGAGTTTCTTCAATTAATGGATTTCTTTGATAAACTGAGTGTCAATTAAGGGAGTCCAGATCAAAGTCACTCAACGTGAGTGACAAGGGAAAAGGTGTCATGTCCAAGGGGTATATTTCACACGGTGATAGTTGCCTCTTCTTCCCGATGAACACGTCTCCGTGTTCCGAAGAAACGCACTGCTGTTGAACCTAGCACTTGTTCCTCCTCGGCCCATTCTGGAATTGGGTACATCACACTTCCAATTGTTGATAGACTCAAACCGTCTGTGAGTATGGGTCGAATTCACCTCAGCCTTACGTAAGTGCCCCTTGAATCACTTTCCTTTGCCTTTTCTTTAGTTCTTCCTCTCTTTCACGTATCTGCTAAGGTGTTGTATTTTTTCTTCTAGCTGCTGAATTTCTTTCTCTCGCTTCTGTAATTCAGCCAGCACTACACAATGGCGGTTTTCGAAGAACTTTGCTTTTGCAGTTTGGTGGTCAATATCTTCACGCAAAACGTTTATTTTCTGTTTCACATCTTCCAGTTTATTCTCAGTAAGCTCTTTATTGAATTGAGAGTCTTTAATCCTGGAAAAAGGAAGTTCCGCAAGGAATAAACGTTTTTCATTGAAAACTCTGATCCGGTCTCTGTCGCGTTGAATTTTCTTCTTTGATTTTCTTTTCTCTGTATGGCTTGAGTTATCCGTCTTCTCTGTGACTTTAATGGCGTGAACGTCACTTCGGCGGTAAATTTTCTGTGTCTTGCACATCCGCGCAAAATGTCCATTCTTTCCACATTTAAAGTAGACAGAAAACCGGGCCACACAATTCCATACGTAATGAGTAAGTCCACACCTTCTACAAGTAGGATTCTCTTTATGTACGAAGTACTGCGTCGGGTAGCTCACAGGCGTGGTCCACGCTGGTCCATACGAGCACTGGTACGAATCTATTTGGGGGAATTTAGCTGAGAGGTACGTCATGGGATCGTGTATCAAGCTGAAAAGTTGATACGCCGGATTCTAACACCAATTGTGACCCACGGAAATGTATAAGTTGATCGGTATTCGTTTTACAAGATTTATTAAAACTCCACAAACTTATTACACTATTCCGCGAGGTCGGGAGTCGGTGGTACGAGCGCTTTGACCGTCGCTCTCCAACTGCCGAATAATAAGCATGACCAACAAATACTTTTAGATAACAAACACAGTCTTAACAATAGAAAATAATAGAAAAGTAAATATAGAGAGTTACTTCAATTAACGGATTACTTTGATAAACTGAGTGTCAATTAAGGGAGTCCAGATCAAAGTCACTCAACGTGAGTGACAAGGGAAAAGGTGTCATGTCCAAGGGGTACATTTCACACGGTGATAAAAGCAAGAAATCAGTCACATTTTTCAATTAAGGGTCTAATAAAATTTGTTATGAAGATTCAAGATACAACTCTGCATTACTTTGTCCGAATTTAGTATGGAAAAAAGAATTCGATCGTATTCTTTTAAAATACAAAAAGACATGCAGAATTAACTTTTATGTACATAACAACCAACCATAAATAGAGATTGATAACTTATTTCTTTAAATTAAAGAAATTCAAGAAAAAAAATCTAAAATTGTTTTCTATATTTGCATGAATAAAAACGCCGATCAGCAGAGGGTTCTATATCGTGCCAGCACCTACCTGACACAAATATGCTTTTCGTGCTTAAAATAATAGCTTTAAACCACTTTATAACTGGAAGATTCCGACGTGAAAAGTTCGTGCACAATTTGTTTAATAAAAAACAAAGTTATTTTTTTCTTTTGAGTAGGAAAGTGTAAGGAAAACGCTCGACCGGTGTTAAATAAGTAAAAAAATCGGAACACTTATTGTACAAACTATTTCTCATTAACATCATTTGTAATCAGAAGCGGCAAGAAAAGGAAAATAATCTTTGAAGTGCATAGACACCATTAACAAGATATCTGCGAGCCAATGATAACTAGTAATAACCCCACTCTGATGTAATTATGCAAAATAAGCAAAGTCGACTTCAAGCATCTGCGATAAATAGCTGCTGAGAAATCTTTGACAATAATTTGTTTGAAAATTTAGGCTTAAAATAAACAAAGTCGTCATTTAACAGGCAGTTGACGTCCACGATATGGCATGCCTAAACAAATAGTGTGTTAAAATTTCAAGCATATGCGATTAGGATAAATAGTTGCTGAGAAAAAAGCAATAGAAATTTTGTTACGGATGGACAGAACGACAGACACAAGAGTTAAACAGTATAGCCCCTTCTACTTCGGAGCGGGGGTATAAAAATAGAATCTATATACCTGTTCTTTAATTAAGAATTGCACATCAATGGTGTAGCGTCCTTGCATGCTACACACACGGATTTAACCAGATTTAGGCCATGAATAAAACAGGTTCGTCATTGAAGACCTTTATTAAAACCCAAAACAACGTCACGCTTAATACAGGGGCAGTAACCCAACATAACACAGTAGGGGATAGCATAGAGTTATCTCTCTTAGAATACGTAATGTAAATAACAAACACTACATCCCTTCCTTTCTCGCAATGCAACTATGTTCCAAATGAAATAACTTCTAAAAAGTAATCAACTAATCACATAAGCAGTGCCATAATAATTTGTACATTGGCACAAATCAATTACTTGTGTTGACAAAGACATAATAAAATATTCCAAATATAACATGAAGATTTCCTATTACATTTTACCAATACCAGAATGCCAATTCACAGTTATTTCCCAGGAAGTTATTAATACATAGAAAATCCCTCAAATCTTGATGGCAGTTTCTTATTTCTTACAGGTCTACTTTGAACACCAACAGTTTCACTACTTGTATCATTGGACATACTGACAGACTCGGTACTACACTGACTTTCTGAGTTACAACTTACATTTGTACTTGGATATGTCTTACAGTTTTAATCAACTCTCCCATCATTTTCAATCAATTTTGGTTCATCTGACAAACAATTACGTTCTTTCTCATTGAATTTCTTTAAATGTGTAACATTTCGTTTGTACTGTATATCTTCATCTGATTCAATAACTGCACTATTGCAATTCATCTCAACAACTTTAAACGATGATGCATTGAATGGTGTGGACAGTTTGTGTTCGCGATCTTTTTAACAAGAACTTTAGCACCGGTATGAATATCGGATTCAACCGCTCTACAACGTTTATCGGAATACATTTTGCCCTTTTCCTTCTGTTCCGCATCGCGATCGGGTACTTCAAGATCATCAATATTGTAGTCAAAAAGTTCGGGTAACTTTGTGCGAAGCTTGCGACCAAACAATAACTGAGATGGACTAACACCAGTCGTCGTGGGTGGCGTATTGCGATACATCACAAGAAATTTATCAAGTTCCGCTTTCCAATCTCGACCTTCAGCATGAGCAATTACTTCACCATTCGCCTGCGGCCATAAAGGAGTCGTTCTGTGGTGGACAATACCGTTGTCCAACATGAAATCTTTAAAATGCTGACTCACAAATTAAGGATCATTATCTGGATTGATAACGCCAACCCATGAGTTAGAAAGAACTTTGAAATCAACCCTGTAATATTCTCAGAAGAAATATTTTTCGTGATTGCGACTTCAAAATACCTACTATAGTAATCAACTAGTACTAATATGTAATCCTTACTCGGTAATGGACCTAAGAGATTTGCGGCGAGATGTTGCCAAGGCGCAGAAGGCAACTCGGTGCGCTTCATCGGTTCGGGTTTACTAGGTTGACTTACTGACACCCGGAACAACTTCTGCAAAACGATTCAACACATTAGTCAATATCTAATTCTTAATCGCGATTTGATTGCAACGATGCCGGGATATACGTCATGCGCAAGTTGAAGAACCTGATCGCGTAATTTTGCTGGAATTACGATTCGCGTACCTCGTAATACTAACGTTCCAATCGAATACAATTCGCTCCGTATTGGCAAATATTGCTTGAGCTCGATGCGATTCCACTGCTGATTTACAAGACATTGTCTAACCGAACAAAGTTCTGGATCATTCTCTGACGCTCTCTCCATGTCGCGAGTTGTCACAGCAATATGTGTTGCTTCTTCAGCTACAAACCTAACGTAGTCGTCTACAATATCCTGCATGTACAATGATATCATCCATAATATTGTGTACTCCCTCACAACCTTGCAACACTTGATGCAGAACTTTTTGCAGAACTTGTTGCATGACCTTCTGATACATTTCAGGGGCACAACTAATACCAAACATAAGACGTTTGTATCTAAATAAACCCTTGTGTTACAAAAGTAGTAATTTCTCGGGATTCAGGTTTCAGTTTTATTTGGTGATAGGCCCAAGTAACATCAAGCTTGCTAAAAATAGTACTAGAGTTCATTTCATGCAAAAGTTCATCAATAGTTGGAATAGGAGGACGAACTCTCAAGACGGCGGTATTGGCCTGGCGCATGTCTACGCACAATCTGATGTCATCACCTGAATGTTTCGGAGCGCACACAACGGGCGACACCCACGAACACGGCTCTTTAACGCGTTCAATGATGTCCAGGTCGAACAGTTCATCTAGCATGTTGGCGAGTTTGTCACGCAAACTATACGGTATCCGCCTCATTGGTTGAATCACTGGCTCAACATCTAGATCAATCGGAATTACTAGTTGAAACGATTTCAGCTTCCCTACCCCCTTCAAGCACTGCGGGTACTTATCAAACACGGAACGGTTATCTGCATTGACGGCATTATTAACGCTGTGCACGATCTGTAGAACACCCAACTGTAGAGCTGTATCACGACCAATGGGCCTGTCCCTTCCCATCGATGACCACGAATTCCACATCCGGTATAACGGTTTGGTTGTATTTCACGGTTGCGGTAAATATGCCAGCTACCTTCTGGGGCTCTTGAGTTCCATAAGCGAAGAATTGCTTGTCAGCTTTGGATAAAACACATTCGATGCGCTTGTCCTTCAGACTGTTCCATAACGGCATCCACATAATGTTACAACTTGCTCCTGAGTCGATAATTATACTAAGGTCAACACCCCCAACATTCACAACGAGGCCATCATCTAACACAGAATTACGGACACTAAATGAGTAAAATTTGTCCTCATTGCCTTGATCTGACTGCTTTGTGATGTTATGATTTCCCCCTTGTTTACCCTTAGTACTGCAGTTTTTGGTTTTACACTGTCGTTCAAAATGTCCAACTTCATTACAGTTACGACACTTTTTCCCCTTAGCAGGACATCGAGGATTATTCCGTAAGTGCCCTTCATAACCGCAACTGTAACATTTACTGTTAGTCTTTTTCACAAAACGTCTCTTATTCTGAACACTAACCTTGTTGACAACATTGCTACTGGCTCCTTGGGGCTGATTTTCAATTGATGTGGTTTGTCTCTCAGAGTCTTCCATAGCTCTGGCGATTTCACGGACTTGGTCGAGAGTGAATTCTCTACCCTTCTCAAGTAGTTTACGGCGCAAGTTATGACGTACGCACTTGTAGATAATCTGGTCACGTATCCTCTCGTCTATTGCGTCACGGTTGTGGACTGTGCCATACTTCGAAAAACAGATCTCTCATAGGGAACATTTCCTTGGGGTTTAGAAAATTTGTCCAAAGCGTTCAGCGCTTTTGCGTAAACGTTATCACCCGTACCGTAAAGAAAATGTCTTGCACGTCCATACCTGGTGTATTTAGAAGCAAAGCCTTTGCCAGAGCC
Source organism: Magallana hongkongensis (assembly GCA_015776775.1). Classification (NCBI taxonomy): domain Eukaryota; kingdom Metazoa; phylum Mollusca; class Bivalvia; order Ostreida; family Ostreidae; genus Magallana; species Magallana hongkongensis. Next base: position 564,702 of record VIAA01000013.1, on the reverse strand, counting down.
GCATCCTCTATCCCTTTCCCTGTTGCATATAATTTAAATGCCCGACGCCATCTTTGCTATTTGGATGCGATGCCGGTCACATCAGAAACATCAATATGTGGAAGTCCATGCAAATCATGCATCAAAACACTTGCCATCGTACGATGATCCGTAAGAGTTAATTATCCTCGTCGCCAATTTTATGTAGCGTCCTTGCATGCTATACACACGGATTTAACCAGATTTAGGCCATAAATAAAACAGGTTCGTCATTGAAGATCTCTATTAAACCCGAAACAACGTCACACATAATACAAGGGCAATAACACAACATAACACAGTAGGGGATAGCAAAGAGTTACGTAATATCAATTACAAACACTACACATGGGTTTCTTAAGGTCGGTAGCGGGTTTAAAATTTTGCGCCCTCTGCGCAGGGTATTGCGCATTACTGTCGTAAAACGCAAATGTAAAGTAAAATGTTCAAATAATACAGGTATTATGTAACGTTTTTATGTTAAAAAAATGACTTATCAAAAAATTATATTTAGTAAAAAGAATCGTTAGAATAATGTCAGAAGTATTTAAATCATCTCGCCGCTTCTTCAAAATCGACGTTATTGTCGTCGGAATCAACGTCTTACGATGACGTCAGTTGATACTCTGACGTAACAATTTACAAAAATAAACGTCGTGCACTTTCTTTTGCAGCGTCAATAATTAAAATCAAAACTATAATTTGCAAAACAAAAACATATACGCGATCCACGTGATCCTTCTACGTTCTGTGTGAGTGGAAAGGTATTTATCTTCTACTACAAATAATTGAATTTGATTCGTAAACATCCTTTTTTATATACATTTCTATATGTAAAATGGCTGGCACGGCACGTTTATAGGATCAAACTATGAGGGCGGATAGCTTAAAAACCATCCGGTCAATTTCATTTTAACTTGGCAAAAAGTTTACTTATACGTTAATCTTTCATCGCTGAAAATTAATAAGAAATCGTATGTTTGTAATTTTTTTAATATAAAATTGAAAATGAAAACCCTCATTTTCCTATATAATCCTATATAGAATGTCGGTGATGAATCGGACATACGACCAAAATTTGAGCGCGGCAAACAGATTAACTATCCGGTCAATTTAATTTAGAGATGCGTGTATATGTAGCACAAGGCGAAATAACCATGCTCTGTATTACACGAATTGTTATATTTTATAACAATCAATCTTATGTACATTCAGGCCTGTCGTTTTTACTATGAAAATAAATCTTTAGATTATATTGTTTGATTGGTTTTGGTAAACTAGAAATCACGATCGGGACGGTAAGAACACCCATGTTTATTACGTGAAATAAAACATTTATAATTCATATGATATGTTTATGAAAAAACACATGAATATTACATAAAAAAGCATGCATATTACATGAAAAACATGTCTTCTGATATATTGGCACAATAAGGTAAATGTATGTGCACACAAATACACACTAGCAAGATCTGGAAATCAGCGAATTCAAACAATTTTGACATTTACATAGAACTCAATATATAAGATTAATTCTTTAAATTAAAGCACTGTTTAGAACTTTGTTATTTTGAAATAAAAGAATTGAAGGTAAATGATTAATATTTGAACATTTTTGAAGACGTGAGAAAAATTTGTTTATTTATACATTATTTATAATTACATGTAGGATGATGACCGACAAATATGTAAGTGTATTTATCTCTTTGTTAATTTGTATATTTTGTCATTCTCTTGTTCAGTTTTCAAGTAATCACATCCAAATACTTTTAAAGGGACATGGTCACGATTTTGGTCAAATTTTATTTTTCTATCTTTATTATTGACAATTGTTTAGGAATGCATTTCTAACGATCAAATAAAATTTGGGTGCCAGTCAATGAGTTTTAAGCAAGATACAGGTTTCGCAATTATTCGTCATTTAAACAAGGCTCGTGCCTTGTTCCTTTACATAGGCTTTAAACAAGGTTCGTGCCTTGTTCCTTTACATAGGCTCAATATACCAGTAAAAAAAAATTCAAGCTGATTTGTCTATCATTTTTTTCATTTCAAGCATAAGTTCCTAACGACTAACTCATTCATTGAAGGTTTAAAACTGGAATTTTCACTTCAACATTCAAAATGTAAACAAAAGCGAAGAATTGTAAGCTCTGTAACTCGCTTATAAATCAACATATGACATTCAAATTTTGGTTGCCTATTTTTAAAAAATGCGTTACTGAAGCATTGTAAACATTAAAATCAAAAAATAATTTTTGACCAAAATTGTGACCATGCGCCTTTATTCCACAATTTGTATCTTAGAAAAATCAAATTTTTTTCATTATCTTTTTGAGAGGGCTCGTGGCCATCTGTAGACTGTATTGATTCCCTTTAGAAAAAGAGCTCGATATGAAAATAATGTAAATACCCAAAACTAAAAGACGACAAATTTTATTGATTTTTCTTTACTAAATGATAGTTTATAACCAAAACTATCCTATTACAAAATTCTAAGTAGATCTGATGGTAAATTTGTTGGCCATCAAGCTTCTTTAAAACAACAATCTATAAATCCTTATTTTGGGGATTTTTTTTTCGGCAGGTGGTTGTGCAGATTTGATTTTAAAAAATATGTTCATGGTTCACAAAAACTAAGTCATTATATTTAAAGTAATAAAGTCAACAGCTTTATAAGCACGCATGCGAAAAACTATAATAATTGCTCTTTTCTCATTTCAAAATAAAATGTCGGATAACCAATGTATTTTCTCTTTGCATCAATGGGCATTGGTATAGTGTCTACTATTTTTCAACATTTGTCTAATCCCAATTTTCGTGGATAATGTTGCGTTAACTTTAGGTAAAAAGAGACATTCAGACCTTCAGTTTCATTCATAATGCATGCAGCTTATTTCCTTCAAGAATACAATGCATGTGATATTAAGATTTCCCGAGCATAGAACACATAATTATTTAATTCAATATTGCCAAGCTATATTTTCAAAATGAAGATAAAATCGTTAATAGATGACGAACAGCAATTGCTCTAAGAAAAAAAATATCACCCCTTTCCCACTTTTTTTCGTTATAAAACCTTAACTTTTGCCCCACGACCTGAGGATCATTAATTTCACAATGTAATATCAGGATATAATAATTAAACATTAAAATAATGCACGACATTATCCCTCAAAATAATCCACAATTGTGATACACAATTGAATATATTTCCACTATCTGGCAATATGGACTCCACCATAGTGCCAGAACGCTTAATCAGGGGACCATGAATTTCACAATTAGGTAAAGGACTTCATGGAAATGAAAACCTTAATCATTGGACTATGGATTTCACAATTAAAGTAGAGGACTTCATAGAAATGAAAACTACGCATTTAGTTTTCCTAAAATATATGTGGAAATAGAGAAGAAACTATTTACAGATTTGATTTTCACTATATGGCCATATTAGCACCTCCCTAACTTTAACCCCCGTCTTAAGGGCCATGAATTTCACAATTTAGGAAGGGAACTTCGTGGAAATCAGAACCATGCATTTGTATTTGGAAACATATATGGGAGGAGAGAAGATTTTTTTTAAAGAATTTAATACATTTTCACTAGTTGACTATATTGAACCCGCCCTACAGTCTAAAACTCCAAACTAGGGACCATGAATTTCACAATTTAAGATAAAGAACTTAATGAACATCAAAACCATGCATTTAGTTTTTCTCAAATATATCTTGGAGTAGAGAAGAAGATACGTAATTAAAGATTTAATACCTGTTTACTAAATGGCCATATTGGCCTCTCCCTAGGACCTGAACCCTTGTCTTAAGGATCATGGTTTTCATAATTTTAGTAGAGGACATGGTGGATATAAGAATCATGCAATAATGAAATAGACGAAGTAGGCCTTAGCAAATTATTTTTAATACTTTAATTGTTTCTCAATTTTTCAATATCTTTTTTTTTTGGGGGGGGGGGGGGGGTCATATTTCTCTAAACTTACTTAATTTTTACTCCACTTTTCAATATCATTTTTGTTTTTTTTTTTGTTTTTTTTTTGGGGGGGGGGTCATATTTCTCTAAACTTACTTAATTTTTTTTAATACAGATGTTATACAGCATGATTCGAAGATACGGCATATGTATGAGACAGTTCTGGATCACCGACACGGATGGAGCAGGGCAATGACAACATATCTAATCTGCAGGATCAATTCTGAAGACACCCCTTTGATAATACAAAACACACATGGCAACAAACATGCAGAGCAACTATTGCTAGATGAACTGAATCAAAGGGATAAATCGTTAATGACAAAAATAACCATATATACAAATAATTCTCCTTGCTCAAACAAGGGACACGACTGCGCCAGGCAGTTGATCAAGTTTCTCAATGAAAACACTCACGTCATTATGCTATTTTATGTCACAAAGGACTATGTGCAGTATGGTCAAATATCTGCCCCCGATTTCAACCAATTTTTAAATAGTATCGTATAATAATGAAATCTTCACAAATTATTGTTAAGAGGATCCCTATAACTTTAATCTTGATTTTAGTCATCATTCTCACTCGTTGTTTATCTATGACGTCACTTAAATGACCTAATTCCCGCAAATTTGCAAACAAATGAAGATATTCTCATTTTTGCTCTATATTTTGCATTCGGAAGTATAGAGCACAGAAGTCGAGAAGAAGAAGATAATCGTATTAGATTAGATTTGATGTGTATCAGATAAATACATTTTGTCTATTAACGAGATTGATTTTTAATGCATCTAAGTATTGATAAACTATATACGCTTGAAGAATGCTAGTGCTTTATATTTTTCTTCTATTTTGTTGCAAGACGACTTATTTGAAAATGTGGAGGACACGACTTTTATTCTGGATTTTGTTGAACGTTAAGGCCAAGATCGAGTCTATGAATATTGTTATACTTTCATGTTAAATACTGAAATCTGATTGGTGAAGACGCAGTTAATAATATTTTCTATTACCCTCAGCGTTAGCAAAGCACATAGCAACGGGTAACATTAAAAAATGTTACATGCGCGAAAATTATGCGCGTACGGTTCGCTGTAGAATTCACGTTATTCCTATATAAAAGCAATAATTTTCTTAAAAATTAAGACATTCAGTATAACAAAATAAATAGTGCCTGTTTAGGAGGATAACAGTTGAAATTGACACCCCGAGAAAACCATTGTCAACCGACGCGAACGCGAAGCGTCGGTTGACAATGGTTTTCTCGGGGTGTCAATTTCAACTGTTACCCTCCCAAACAGGCACTATTTATATAATGTAACATAGCAAAATACCTGTTTAAACTTCAAAAGTTTTGTTTTTAATTGTATTTACTTCGGTCCACTTGTTTTCGGTCCACTTTGCTCCCCCATAAACCCTTGGCAGATATCATTAAGAAAACTCGGTGATGCGGTCACGCCATCTAGCGAACAATTTGAGTTGCGCCCCTTGCACCTTCCTATTTTTTATTCAGTGAAATAACGGGTTACATATACGTTACGGCAAACCAAAACAAAATGTGAAAACATGTTGACCGATGAATCTCAAAAAAAGAATTCATGACGCCTTTAAGGTGGCTCTATACACCACTTTTTGATGATGCAGTACGCAAAAAAAGTAAATCCGGAAGCATGCAATTCCGGTACTGGCTGATTTAAACTGAGGCAATTTGTATGGGGACTGCTCTTTAAAAAAATTGTTAAATGAAAAGATTTAATTTGATAATTGAAAAATTCATTACTTACAAGTAATGTGGTATGTGACAACTTCACGTTGTGTCGTATTATTTATCGAAATAAACAATACAATCAAGTATAATGTTTTAAATTAAATTTAAATTTTCCCATCACAGATACCTTACAGCGTAGCTCAGCGGGTTAGTGGGTTTAACACAAACATGTAGGTCATGAGTTCGAATCTTGTTAAGAACAATAAAATTTTCAAACTTTCAAAAAAAATTAAAACGTATTTTTTAGTTCAGTACTGTGAAAGAAAATTTTAAACCGGTGAGAGTGTTTTAATTATAATATACTTTAATTCACATTAATATCGACAGATGTTCCTTACCACCTTAAGGGGATGGGAGGGTGGCTTTGAATTTCTCTAAAGGTTAGGATACATGTATCCCAATCTCATTAAAATTAGACTTTCTGAATCAGCTACCGCTGAGAAGCGGTAGCGGATTCAGAACGTCTAATTTTAATTAGATTGCATGTATCCTGTTAGTCAATTTTTATTTATTTGACTTAGTTTTGCATTAGAGCGAATATATTCACTTATATGGGCTTATAATGAAATATGTATGCATTTATCATTCCAACATGATATTTAGGAATTTTTCTTCAAATCAGAAATGAACAGTCCTCAAGGTGTTTGGGCCTTGTGACTTACATGTAGGAACGATAACAGTTACTTGAGGAACTTTCACAAAATAATAATATATTTTTTTGTGTTTATTTGCAATGATTTTCATTCTTTTTTATGTCACATTTATTTAAATACATTTTCTCATAAAATCAAACAGCTTTTTCAGATGGTTTGTCTACAGAGTAACAAAATATGAAAAATTATGTTTTGGGGAAATACTAAAAAAAAATGCAATAATAACATTTTTGAATGTTAAGAAGTATTATTTTTTTAGATGTACGAAGGAAATATCCATCATATGACAAAAAGAATTCTCTCAATTTGTTAATAGTTGACTTTTAAAAAATTATTTTACAAAAACACGTAAAAACATTTTAAAAAATCTTTAAAAATACCCATAGTATTCCTATCATCATTTTAATATTTGATAAGTACGTATATGTTTTGTGGTCTTCTATTGAAAATTGGAATACACTGTGGGTGTATAGAGCCACCTTCAAGTCGAATTACCAAAAAACCCAAGAGAAAGAAATAAATGCTGTATTATGCGATCGTGATGTGTTTGTTGGTACCCGCTCTGGTAGTGGAAAGTCGATGATATACGAATGCATTTCAATAATAAAACCAAGTATCGTCGTCATCGTGGCATCTTTCCTGTCTATAATGAAAGAACAAGTTGGGAAATTAAGTGAATGTGGATTTTCAGCCACTTACATTGGGAAGAATATTGTTGTCAAATGAAGATTATTCAAGCAACAAAATACATGACTTAATTGAAATTAATTCAATAGTCAAATCGTTTACGAGAAAGAGGAAGTATCAAAAACTTACTGCAAAGTGGAAAGAAAAGAAAAACAAAAGCGCGCTATGATACGTATCTATTATAAAGCGTAAAATTAAATTGAAGACATACATATTCTATTTATACGCTGTTAAAATTACATGAACAATATATAACCCGCGTACACCAAGCATTTTAAATCACTATGCATACCTGATTTTTATCCCCCAAGTACATCATGCTTGAATGGAATCTTTTTTTCCAGTAAATGGATATACACCTTAAACTTTCAGTTACAACGTTCAGTACATTTTAATCAGTGATGTTTACTTATCTTCATTAGAATGATAAACTAAATTGAAAAGTGTAGCGCAATCAAGCAGGTGTATATTTCAGACATATCGTCAGTATCAAAACTAGCATTTTGAGAGTAATGCCTAATAATTTATGTTTTCTACCGGCATTGCCTCACATGTACATACGATTAGAGAGTATGTTGTTTTAAGCATATTGATTGATTGTAACTATTTGATCCATACCCTCAATCTATACAACCTATAAAGTGACGGAGTCGACAAAATGTATGGTATGGTCTTCTCCAACGAATGGGAGTAGTTGGTATTCTCCGCTTCAGACAGGAGAAATTGTGTCACAGTCTTTGATAAAAATAATAACAAGAATTCCCAACAAGGGCACCGCAAAGCGGAGCATCCCCTCGCGAAACAAAATATTGTGAGGGAAAGTGCTTTTTATTCTAGCTATTGTCGTGAATAAATGATTTTCAGCACAATTTTAAATTAAAATTTATTTTTGGTTCTTTGTTTCGAACTTTTGTCACTGGTTAAACAATATAATTTTAAACTTAGTATAACATAGGAAATAAATTCGTTATCCAGGTCCAACCAAGGCCTGCGGCCTCAAGATGTATTGAATACAACCGGGGATAAATCCCTTGATTGGACCTGGATAACTAATAATACCGCTCAGAACACAGCGATGGTCAAAATGTGTGGTGATCATTGTTCTGACTATCTCAAATAATAAACAATTATTAGACTGATTATTAGGCAGATCTTAAATTTACGGCAATCCAATAGTTAAAATACTTTTTTAAAAATGCATAGTTTGAACAATATTCAAGTTACATTGAGTTTTTCATTAAACAGCTTAAAATCAGGTTTAAAATTAATTCACAATAAATCAATGAATGGTATATAGGAAACGAAATATAGATAGATTGCGTGACAAATAGGTGAGACAGCAATAAAAACTATGGTCCCTTAAGTTTTTATCGGAAAAAGGCTTATAAATCTGGCAATCTTGTTTGATTGGATTCTTTGTAAACATAAATCCTGATAAGGAATGGAAGTACAGTCAGGTATACGGCCGTGTACCTAACGTGTACCTACATGCATACTGATAAGGATCGCTCATCACTAGGTGGGTATTTATATATTGATCTGTATATATGAAACAAGATCAGACCATTTAAAGTAATCGAGCAGTTTGTTTGAGATCTTCAGAAAAAGATTGAACACGAAAAAAGTAAGTTGGATTAATTATGACTTATGAAATGAACGTTGCTTCACATTTTCAACAAATATGTTCAACTACATGTATATATAAGAATGCTATCATTATTTCTTCTTCTTTTTTCTTTTTTTTTTAACAAACTCTTACTCTGTAGATGTAACGAAAAATATCTTCTAAGCTTAGCCCAACATATTACTATAAACACCTTTGAATCCCTTTAAGGCTTATTTATGCTCCGAAGTTCTCAATTTTAGTTTATTTTCACTCCATGTAACTTTCGCACTTTTTCGCTTGAAGAAAGATTTACCCCGTGTTGAATTCGTCAAGACACCATTGTTTATAATTTAGAGATAAGGACTGCGGAGTTTCTGTCAGATTTTCAAAAAACAAATAATCTATAAAAAAGTATAACCTTTTGATTTATATTAAAATAAAATGTGTAGTCAACAAATTATTTTTAAACGAAAAGTTTGCTTACGTGGGATCTCTATATATGTTTTCATTTAAATCAGTCTCTATATGTGAGGAAGATATTATTTAGCGGCCAATATGTGCATACAACTTAATAATCACATGCTTACGCTAGGTATTAAAATAATTTTTTTTATCTTAATTGATTTCATATTTTTGAATAATCTTTTGAAATGTTACAAAGCAAAGTGCTTTGTTTGGAATGTATTTCGGTCTGTAGACTAATGCCCCACCCCACTCCTCTCCTGAAACAACAAACCCTTTGGTAAGAATATGCTGAAAAACAATATTTAACCCCCTCCCCCCAAAAGGATTTTTGTTTCATGGGGGTGGGGGTGGCTTAAAAATCTTTTTTTCTTTTATCCGTTATCCGTTAGCTTCTTTTATGAAATTAGATATTTTAAAGTAATCTCTCTTTGTTCGAACAAATCATTTATATCTAATGAAAATATACATTAATTGACTACAGTAGGTGGATAGACAATGGTACCGTATACAGTTCTTTTTAGACATCGGAATACGCCCGCTGAAAACGAGGGCAAAGGGACGAAAAAAGCGGGCGACTACACTACGGCCAACGCGGTTTGCGTATTTACCGCGAGTCCTCGTGGTATAAAATTGATCGCGGTTTAGCACAGGTAGCTCAGGTAAAACCGCGCATCCTCGCGGTACGGCTTCTCACCTTGGCCACACCGTCGCGGTACTGTGAAACCAGTCCCAGGTGAAAACTATTGTTGTTTTTTAACGCGAGTTACCTCCCCCAATATCTTCTCATACGGGAAACATGATTGAGAGATTTAATGAATATTAATTCATATTCCTTTATTTTATAAAAGGAGCTGATTGTTACAATTTATTATTATTTTAAAAAAGTGGGAGAAATAAAAAGAAGGTGTAATTATGCTAATACAGAATTTTGTATACTATTTTGTATACTCGATGGCCTTACATATAAATTAATCTTGGCACGTTCGTCGCTGACAATTCTTGGTTATAAATTAATTTGATTGATAATTATATACCCGGTTATAAACACTTCACCAAAATATCTTATTTCGCCTCGAGAAAGGGATACTAATTAGCGTTTCATTTACAATCTTTCATATTTAATTCTTACCTTTAAAACATACCTTACACTTGGTCATTTCTCTTAAATACAATTCGTTTAATGAATAACAAAATACATGTAGATATAGAATGTTTTAAAGTGCACTCGTTTATCACCGCTGCAACTCGAGTTCTATCCCCGCGATCGACATTAGTTGAATAGACATGCTGGTTGCCCGCTTGGACACGTGGGTTTTCTCCGGGCACTCCGGCTTTCTTCCACATCGATGACCTCCTCGCGTTAACATCCGTGCCAACGAAAGCTATTAATATAAGTTGTATAACTTGTTTATCAAACGTTTTTAAATAAAAAAAGGTTCAATCAGTTTACGAAAATGCTAATGTTAAAATCGTGTGTATCTAAAAAAATGACTTTCCTATCCGATCTAGCAAAAGTATGATGTTCAGTGGGTCGCCCAATATTTATATGTTTGTCGTGCAAAAATATGAATGATAATTTATTCTGGGGTATCCATCACATGTTAAAATTTCGCAGTGTCAGTTGACCAACAGAGGGGGGTAAATTGCGTAACATTACGTATGTGTATATAGAATTTTTGGGTGGGTGACCTGCAGCAATTAGTGTGACTAGGGGTCCGCTAAATTGAAGTAATAGTCCGTTCTTTCAAACAGCAAAATTTTTTTGATAGAATAATTTAATTTCAAACAAATGAAAATTTGTTTTTAATCTAAATTAAAGGAACTTATTCTGCGTATTCATAACACAGTATTTACAAAATACATCCATAAAATTACCTTTTAATGATATACCGTACACTCGATTGAAATAGAATTAACGAACAGACTATAATCAGGGTTAATCAGGAATGGAGAGAGTAATTGAAAACACAGCTTAAGTAAATTTTATATACACATCTAGTATTTGTACTTTTTAAAATGGTAAAAATGTGATTGTTTGAATGAATGTAAGTTTTGAATCAATATGGGAATCAAATGAACAAAGATGTGTGTTTGTGTGCATAAGTACAAAAAATATTCTTTACGCGATATGTGGTATATCATTTATTCCTCTAGCCATGTAAAAATTAAGAAAGTTTTAAATTTCAATTTTCTTAGAATTTTATATATTTTGATTTTGGAGAGAGAGAGAGAGAGAGAGAGAGAGAGAGAGAGTTGTCTTAACTTCTCACGGCACGTGGTCAGAGCACGGGCGCTGTCACAGACAGGAAGTGTTATGTAATAGTTATACACACCCGTAAACACAGGAATAACTTTTCTATGAATTGTGCTGTACTTGTCATTTTCTATATATCTGTCTGAATCAGGCATTATTTTATCTCATGCAGTAAAGATAGAAGGCGCCTATGATCAGGGACTTTTATATCTACGTCCCTGGTATGATTTTTCTAAAAACGCCCGTTACGAAAACGTGTGCTATTATGTGCATTTCAATCAGAATGCCGTTACGGCTACATGTACTACATACTTTAGCAGTTCACATAAAACATTAGTTATTTGAAATGATAGAGAGAGAGAGGAAGAGAGAGAGTCTCAACATTCAATAAAATTCTTCACGGCACGTGGTCAGAGCACGGGTGCTGCCATGGTCAGGAAGTGTTATGTAACTACACAGGGATGACTGATTGTCAATGTACCTGTCTGAATTATGCATTATTTGCTCGAAGTGAGTCTCTGGTCCATATCCTCCAACCACTAATATTACCAAGTAAATCTACTCTCTTGATCTCTCAAAACCTTTGATCCCTCGAGTAAAACTGCAGTCCCAGTTATTCATAATCTGTTGTTCTTTTACTCTCGATACTCCAAGTGGCCGGAATATGCAAGCGTTACCTAAGTTTAACACCTACTTTGTCATTTAAATGGCTCAAGGCATTAGACGCGGGACCCGTGTTACGGGATTTTCTTCAGGTAACACTTGTCCTGCAAGGTGATAATTGTCCATGATTGACCATACCGTTGCCTAGACTATAATTAACACCGATCGTCCTAAATGTACATATAATCGTATTTATTTAAAACGAGCGAGAGAGAGAGAGAGAGAGAGAGAGAGAGAGAGAGAGAGAGAGAGAGAGAGGCCGGAAAATATTTAATGCGTTAAATAAGAGTAAGATTGAGGGAAAACATACACGTTGCGTTGATGCCTACGGTAGCGACCTTATAATAGTACATCGCGGAATATTTGTCTTCTTTAAATATGTGGCATATTTTCAAGTCATCATATGCAAAAAATAATACTTTAAAATATTACTAATTTTCAAGTACACGTATATGCATGATTTTGTAATACATTGCTATGTTTGGGACTCTTGAACAACATTAACAAAATACATGTAGCAATAGTTTTCTCGAAGTTTTTGTTAAAAACAATTCAAAGAGAATAATGAATGTTCTTCTAATAATATTTATATCTAAATTCTAACAATAGTTAAAACAGCGCTTGTTTTCTCCTTCTTGGTTTAATCCCTAATACAGATAACACGCCTGTTACGGTGTCTTACACCATCGCGGTAAAATCGTGACCCCGCGATCACCGCGATGACAATACCGCGACGGTGTATCGCGGAAAAGATTAAAACATCATCATGGTGTCGCGGGAAAATACGGGATCCGCGTTGGCTGTAGTGTATTTTCCTTTCATCACGATACCTTAAACTTATTGCAAATCAAATAGTTCTCGAAAAGAGGTTTTTTGCTACATATGTTCCAATGTTGAATAGGTACTATTTGTTCCTATGTTGAAACAATATTAGGACCATATTTCTTTGGACGTTCTTGGTTTTAATGCTTTGGATGTGGAATCTCTCCTGAAGACTTGGATTTAGAGATTGAAATATATTTTTAACAAGAGAAAAGCTGTCAATGTGACAGCAAACCGGGTTTTCTTTTATGTGAACTGTATCCATAATCCTATCAACACGTATCAAGTGAAATGGAGTACCCTATATGCAACATTTTGCCAAAAAATGACTAAGTTCAAAAGCTGGTATTTTTTTCATAAATTATCAGAAATCAAAATCCTAACAAAATGCACACCTCTGATATATGTACAATTGATCTGCAAAAGAACAACTTCCTATCTTGAGAACTGTAGGAGGAGTTATCCGTACAATGAGGGTACCCTATATGCAATATTTTCCCAAAAAATGACTAAGTTCAAAAGCTGGTATTTTTTTCATAAATTATCAGAAATCAAAATCCTAGCAATATGCACACCTCTGATATATGTACAATTGATCTGCAAAAGAACAACTTCCTATCTTAAAAACTGTAGGAGGAGTTATCCGTACAATGAGGGTACCCTATATGCAATATTTTGCCAAAAAATGACTAAGTTCAAAACCTGGTATTTTTCGATAAATTATCGGAAATCAAAATCCTTGCAATATGCACACCTCTTATATATGTACAATTGATCTGCAAAAGAACAACTTCCTATCTTAAAAACTGTAGGAGGAGTTATCCGTACAATGAGGGTACCCTATATGCAATATTTTGCCAAAAAATGACTAAGTTCAAAACCTGGTATTTTTCGATAAATTATCGGAAATCAAAATCCTTGCAATATGCACACCTCTTATATATGTACAATTGATCTGCAAAAGAACAACTTCCTATCTTGAAAACTGTTGGAGGAGTTATCCGTACAATGAGGGTACCCTTTTGGCAGCCGCCCGCCCGCCCACCCGCCCGCCATTTTCACCATTTTAATAACCGGATTTTTCCGTTGGAAAACCCGGTTAAAAATGTCGACATCTTTTGTAATAAAAACAATATACATATCTAATACCAAACAAGTATCGTATAAACTTTAATTCACGCTCTTTATTACAAATTTTAAAAACGAAATATCTTTACGGTTTACCCCTTGCGTACATGTAGCACCTGTACTTTGAAAACATTTTTTAAATTATTAAAGACGTCGAGATTCTAAATTATTCGTTATCAAATCACAGATTTCCTAAATTTAACTCATTTTTTTATCATCAGTCTTTGCTTCAAGTGTGAAGACTTTCAGACAAAAAGGTTTATCTTGACAACATTTTCCTATAATTTTAGCACTTTTCACAAAAAATCTAAGTGCTTTTCGCGAACACATTCGTAACGGGTTTCACTTCAGAATTGACTTACGAGTTATCCTTAAGTTGACCTGGTAACAATCTGAATTCACTTGTAAAATAGGAGAAACATATGAATAAATCACCATTCTCATAAAAAGGATGCATAACTGGAATTATATGCCACTTACATTGAGTGAAATCAATGTGATGTACATGTAGTAGAAATCAAAATATTACGTCACAATCCAATCACAATGTCTGTTTAAGGATGACGTTTACTCAGAATGAAAAAAAATTCCACTGATGATAATGAAATCCCATCTATTGTATGTTATAGACCTTTGGTTGTAGTGTTATTTTTCACTTTTAAAAAAGTAGGTCAGTGACCTCTTTTTTGAGTAAATGGCCATTGAATATTTTTTGAAAAATCAAGAAAAATCCTATAAAATTTTACACTACAATTGAAATTTTCTTAATTGAAAATATATTTCAAATAATTAAAACACTATAAAACATTTAATACATTTTATGAATGGCAGTGGCACTAAATAGGTTCAAAACATTAAGATTTCAGCTACAATTCGAAATAATATTCCAGTCCGAATTTCCTCTATCAGTTTTCAAATTCCTACCCATTTTTGGTTTGAACATATTTTATTGTATATATAATATACAAAGGGTTCGAACACAAGTTCTTGCAACTTACTAGGTTCTCATCCATTTTTGATCTAAGTTTACAAAAAATTGAATGATGATAATACAAAAACATTTATAGCATTGAACTACTTATATTGACCTTATTCTGTTGGCATAAAATTTATATGAGGTCAATGATAAAAATTTTGATATATGGTGTCTTTTATCGTTTTTAAGCATTTTAAAATATTTTCGCAATTCGTGCCAATCAATTATTTTAATGAATAAGTGAGGTAAAACCAGCAGAAAATATGAAAAAGTATATAGACTAAAATATAAAATCTTAGCTTTCAATATTAGAGTACTGCCAAAAATGTTTTAGCGGAAAACAAAATCTGCAAAATTTAGTCCGAATTTCCTCTGTTTGGCTAAAAGTATATTTTTGTTGAAGCCTCATTCCGTAGTAAAGTAAAAATATCAAATGTTTTGTCAATAATAATTCATTTTATTAATACTTTTTTTGTTTTTAACAAATTTTACTCATTACATTGAACTTTATAACAATCCGAATTTGAGAACTCAAACCCTGATTAAACAACACCCTTAATGTTACGTATGAAGATCTTACGAGAAAAATTTGCCGTAAAATTTTTTGGAGAGTTTTTTTGTGTAATTTTTCAACAATAACTGTTATATAATGCGAAATAAAGGTTTATGTGCCTCAAAACATTAAATTAAGCTGTTTATCTTGTATTTTACATAATACGATTATTAATGACAGTTTTGAAATACTTACGAGAGTGTATGTGCTATCGTAAAGTTATGATATATTTTACACATAAAAATCTTAAAAGATTTTTTTTTGGAAATAAACAAAAACCTACGTTTTTACTTACAATAAAAATTTATCGTAAGATTTTTTTGTGAAAAGGGCTACTGACTTAGAGATAAGAAGAAGGTTGACGTCAAAAATTTAACAACAGTATTTCTAAATGTATTATTATTAATATTATTTGTTCAATGTTCTGTCAGTGTATGATCAGGAAATGACAGATTGTTTTTTCTTCTTCTAATTAAACCAAATTAATTAAAACAAAATTAGGTCAACGTTAACTATTTTGGTTTGGTTCAACCAGGGTTTATACCATCTATATATAGTACAAGTTTAGAGTTTGAAATATTAAGAAATCTCATGTTATGACCCCGACAATATTTCTCAGAAAATGTTCGACTTCGAAAGACAGAATAGGTTAATATTGACAATAAAAATGGCAACATTTTGCAATGTATTGTATAATCTATTTATGATATAATTTTGATAACTGTTTGATAAAGTTATGTTATGTGTTGGCCTAGACAATAATTTTCATATGATGATTGACCTTGAAATACAATAGGTCAAGATCAAAAAGTTTGGTAAAGTTCACTATCCCTCTAGATTATGAAACAAAACAAAGCTTGAAGTCTATCAAGGGTTTTGGTCAAGTTATGGTCTTAAAAAATGGATTTTTTTTTGCTTGACCTTAAGTAAACAAAGGTGAAAAAAGAAAAGAAAAACTGAACAGATTTACAACACAATGTCTCAGAATCTTATTATTTTTCTTTGCCTAAAGTTTGACGTTCCTCTGTGAAATTAAAATAAGGAAATGTCAGAGAATGGTTTTTTTTATTTGACTTTGATTTTATTATTTTTATAAAAAAAAATGTTGATATGTTTCAGCTTTGATACAAGTTTAAAGTCTGTTGTTAAAGGAATCTCGTGTTATGGACCAAACATTTTAAGAATATAATTGACTTCAAGACCCAGGTCAAGGTCAATTGTTTTGGTGGCGTGCACTCCTTCTTAATATCATCCATGTTCCAAGTTAGAAAGCATTAATGTCAAAAAGTATTTAAATGACGGCCCGGACAAACTTTTAAGGAAGAAAAAAAAATCGACAAAAACAATATGTCCCTGTTGAAAGGGGAGGCATAACAAGGAACCGCCTCAAAACAACACAAAAATTCCGGAAATAGTCAGCACATTTTCTACATAAGAATGATAAACTTAAGTTAATTGTAAAGAACAATCAAGCATGTGTAGATTTCAGACATGATATCGTCATTGTAAAATCCACCATTTTGAATGTAATGCATTAGAATATATGTCCCCTCCCGACAATGCCCCACATTTAAATGCATTTATGGTATGATGTTTATGCATTAATTCTTTGTTGGATAAATTGTTACAAACTGATGTACACTTTTATACACTATTAACGTACACATTCCACATCGCAACAGAGACGACAATATGAATGGGAGAGTCGTCCCCAACTTATGGGACAGTTGATTTTTGTGCTTCGGACGGGTATAAATGTTTCACAGCATTTGATGATATTTTTAACAATATTTTTTTAAAAATATATACCGCAAAAAACACACTGTTGGTCATTGATCTTAATGTTGTACGCGTCAAGTAATCTCAAACACTTTAACACATATTTATTTAAACAAATTTTCAGGCATCATTGTTTTGGTGAATTGTAAATTAAGAGTTTTTGTAGGTACAAGGGAATACAATAAATTGCGTCCCCCCAAACCTGTAAAACCTAAGCAATCCACGACAATGGGCCCCCGCGAATTTTAATAAATCTACAGATTTTCCTGATGCAAAGATAATTCAAAAATTAATATTGCAAGGACATATACATATTTAAATTCACAAATTTATGTATTTATATCAAAGTTTACGAAAAATGCTGCAACCTTAAAGATATTCTATTAAATATTAGAAGAAACTGTGTTTTGGGGTCATGCGTTGAATAAATTAAGGACTATAGTTTAAATTAGAAAATATTTGTCAGACTCTTTTTTTTAATCTCATATTTTAAAATTATTCGACGTATTTTAGATCACTAGACAACTTTTTGTAGAAATGGTCAAATTTCTGCTTCAGTCATGTACTACCTGGATATATTCGCTTTCGACATTTGGATCTAATTTTCTAAAAAATGTTGCAGGTTCACAGAACTCTAAGGCAAATATAAATTTTATACATGTTTAGCTCACCTGAAGTAAAAGGTTCAAGTGAGCCTTTCTGATCACCTGTTGTTCGTTGTCCGTCCGTCCGTCCGTCTGTCTATCTCATCTTTTCACATTTTCGACTTCTTCTCTAAAACCACTTAGCCAAATTTAACCAAACTTGGTACAAAGCATCCTTATAGGAAGGGGATTATAAATTGTTTAATTAAAAGGGCGTAACCCTTTTTTTAAAGGGAGATAATTGCAAAATAGTCTGTATAGGGTGTGTGTCTTCAAAAATCTTCTTCTGTAGTTGTAGTTCAAAGTTTAACATAGAAATACGTAGGAAAACTGTTTAAAAATCTTCTCAAGAAACACTTCACTAGAAATGTCAATATTAACACCAAAGCTTGCATGTGTAGTAAAGATTCCAAAATGTAAAAATCGTGACCCTCGGACCAATACAGGGCCTTAGGCGGGGTTCAAAGTTTAACGTAGAAATACATAAGGTAAAATGTTTAAAACTCTTCTTCTCAAGAACTACAACACCAGGAATACCAATATTTTTTCCAAAGCTTGTTTTAATATTGAAGATTACAAACTGTAAAAATCGTGACCCTCAGACCAAAACTAGGGCCCCAGGCGGGGTTCAAAGTTTTAAATTAGAAATATGTCGGAAAAATATGTAAGTTTTTAGGTCACCTGAGTCACTCAGGTGACCTATTGCAATTGGTCTTCGTCCGTCGTCGTGCGTCGTGCGTTAACAATTTTACATTTTTAACTTCTTCTTGAAAACTACCAGGTCAATTGTTACCATTTTTGGTGTGAAGCATCTCTATGGTAAGAAGAATCTAAATTGTGAAATTTATTGCTCTATCACCCCTGGGGTGCCACGGGCGGGGCCAAATATGCAAAAAAAGCGAAATTTTCAAAAATCTTCTTCTCTACTTCCACACATGTGAGGAAAAAACTGAATACATGATTATGATGTCCACAATCTCCTTTACCTAAATTGTGAAATTCAGGGGTTCAGGACATGAGGGGGGGGGGGGGGGGGGGGCAATATGGCAATAAAGTGTTAATGCATATAATGTTTAAAAATCTTCTTCTCTATTCTCACACATCTGTATAAAAAAACGACTAATAATTATGTTTACCAGGAAGTCCTCTACTGAAATTTTAATTTTCATGTCCCCTGGGGTATGGATGTATAGATGTTAATGCATATAACGTTAAAAAATTATCTTCTTTAATCCCACACACCTGAAAGGAAAACTGAATTCATTATTTTGTAGACCAGATCTTTTAGTTTTTCACCAGAATTATAGGTTTCACAATTCTTTTTGAATTAAATGTGGTTGTCATTACAAATTTATAATTTTTCTACTCCAGTATGAAACCTAATTAATTAGATGCATATATGACACTCCATGACAAGTTTGTGTATTGGATATATGCTACTCAGGTGACCGTTAAGGCCAATTGGCCTCTTGTTTTTCTCAAGAAGCATTGCATTAGAAGTACCAATATTTACAACAAAAGCTTGCTTATATACTGAAAATTCTAAATTGTTAAAATTGTGACCTTCGAATTAAACTGTGGTTCAAAGTTTAACAAAGAAATACGTAGGAAAAATGTCTAAAAATCTAAAAATCACCAGAAATGCTTATAAATATCCAAAAGCTAGTATATATAATTGAAATATGGTGGCCTCCGAACAAAAATTGGGTTCGAAGTGGGATTCAGAGTTTAAATTTGTAGAATAAATGCTTCAATTTGTGAATTTACCATGTAAGCATCCTTAAATAATGTAGATTCTAAATCAATAAGGTTGTGGCCACTGGACTAATACTAGGGCCCGAAAGGGGTTCAAAGTTTAACAAAGAAATATATAAATCTTTTCGAGAACTACAAATTTACAGTTTGTGAAATTACTATGTAGACAAGCAAAAAATTGTAGATTCGAAATTGTTTAAGCCAACAATAATGTACGGACCAATACTGGGGCCCCACAAAGGGGTTCTAAGTTTTCAAAAAAGAAATAGCATATGCTACAAAATAGAATGTTACAATGAACTGTTGTTTAGGTGAGCGATGTGGCCCATGGGCCTCTTGTTAATCAAAGAGACCGATAAGGACTACTGATGGCAATGTGGTTATTAAGTTTCCCAAACGAAGTTTGGAGACTCATTGTTTTTGTACGTTTCTTCTTCTTCTTTCCCGCTCTGAACTTGTCCGTCGAGCTTCTCAGCCCTAAGCCATATATATTATTGTCCCTTGGGTCATGTTGGTTCACCTGATGTACAGTAAATGACCCCTGGGGAAATTATGAAACTTAAGAATTAAAAATAATTATTTCCAACACTTTACATGTATATACTCAGCAACAGTTTTTACATCTTTTGCATTACTTTTGTTGTATGAGAAAGGAACAAGAAAGTTGAAAAAACTAGTTTCCAATCACTTTGGTTCATATCAGTGAAGTACTCTAAAACCAAAACAGTGTTTAATAGCAACCTAGAATTAATTGATTTTGCTTTGTCTGTTTTCTTGTATATAACAAACATATTAATGTTTATTAATACGCATTTAGTTACTTTTATATTGAGTATGATTAAATTATAAATATTTACTCGAAAGAAAGATATTTTAGCGGGTTATTCAAATTTTTCTACAATTATTGTTATCCTCAAAGCCCGCATGAATCATGGAAACCCCCTTTGTTCTGTGTTTTTTGTATTATGATTTTACCAAATAACCTCAATCTGCCATGCGTTTAAAAATAACATTCAAGTAGTTTACATTAGAAGTATAGCAAACTAATTTCAAATATTTGTGGTCATAGCTTCCATTTACGTATGAGAAAACATTTTAAGATTTCCGATGACGAGATCGTCACAATATGAATTGAAAAAAGGTTCTGAATCTAACATCGCAGTCTTTTGTGTTTGTTAAAGATGATACAAAAGGGAAAATGTGCATCTGCGCAAAAATAATAGCTTTGAACCATTTAATAACTGGTATATTCGAAAAAATGTCAAAAGATTTCTTTTGAGTAAGAAGGTGGAAGAAAAACACTCGACCGATGTAAAATAAGTGATAAAATTTGAACCACTTATTATACAAAGTATATCTATTATTTGTGACCAAAAGCGGAAAGAAAAGGAAAAGGGAACGTACATAAAAATTCTTAAAATTCAAAAGCAGTTGTGGCACATGGGGCCTCAAGACGGTCTTCATACCCCATGGTGCTCAAAATATATTCGACCCCATCAGAAATTTCTTCATTTCATTCCCTAGAAAAGGGTATATATTTAACATATATTTTTCAGTTTAAATTTCTTAAATTATTAGAGATAGAATAAATAGAGATAGATAGAGATAGCAGGTATTAGCCATTCCCTTTCGTATAATACCATGGGAATTATTTATCCATACTTATAAAGGAAAGCATTTTTCCAATAAGCTTAACATGCCTGCACCAGAGTAACTGCTTACACTTTCGGTTTTTCAACACCTGTGACATGATGTACGTAAGGTATAGTTAAAACTTACCTGATATGTATTTAATGTAAAATTAATCAAAAACCAACTTTCTTTTTCAATAAACAAGCCCCTTAAAAAAAAGAAAAATTCACAGGGCGAAAAACCATCTTTAAGCAAGTCCTTAAAGGTGGCTTAAAGGTGACTTAAAGGAGCTTAAAGGCTATACAACCTTTAAGCCGCCTTTAAGTCACCTTTAAGCAAGTGCTTATAGGTCCTTAATGTCCAAACTTCTTTAAGCCACCTTTAAGCATCTTTAAGTGGCATTTACGCTCTCTTTACACTGCCTTTACACTGTCTTTAAGTGGCCTTTAAGTCAATATTGATCAAGCTGAACAATAAAAACATATATTAAATGAAAAAGCTCTTTATAGAGATGGGAGGGGGTCATCCGAGTGATAATATAATTTCCAAGGAAGGGGGGGGGGGTGTGTTCCAGGCGGTTTTAATCGTCGCTCCATTAAACACAGATCGCTATCATCAGCACCGCTCCGATGGACACAGATTGCCGTTATAAAATTCTTTATAATTTTTGGGGGGTTTCAAAATTATTGTAGGGATGAGCACAGTCTCTGTATCTTAATATGTGCATAAAACTAATTAAAGTATGTTTGTTTCCTATTTTAAATTAATCGGTGAAAAAAATCTCTCTCTCTCTCTCTCTCTCTCTCTCTCTCTCTCAGTTCATCCGGTTATTAAACAAAATAAGGATAATGAACCAAAAATGCATGATCTAATTTGTTAATCGGTTTAATGTTTGTATTTTTTTTTTCAATTTTCATTATTTCTAACTCTAGATCTGCTAGATACATGTTAAAGATGAAAAGACTCTCAACTGCCTTTGTTATATCGGGCAGGATATTACTGCTTTGTTTGTCTAGACATAGTTTTGTTCGTTTGTGTATATCTAATTAGAGTCTATTGTTTGTCCAACTTAAGAAAACCCCTGGAACTAACACAGAATATACAAGATATACACAACAGTTGTGTCGTGTGCCCAGGTGCATGTTTGTGTATATCTAATTAAAGTCTATTGTTTGTCCAACTTAAGAAAACCCCTGGAACTAACACAGAATATACAAGATGTCGTGTGCCCAGGTGCACGTCAGGGTTTCTAAAGGCGTTGAATCTTAGTATGTACGAGTATACGATAAGTCTAGTGAATAAAAGTTAATTTACATTTGTAATTCATTTTCAAAGTATTATTTCCTAGCTCTGGGTTTCAAAGATGTTACGTCTACAAATTAACGATACATGTATGTAAGAGTAAAATCTTGAGGCTAATTAATTAATGTACCGGTGATCATAAATAGGGGTTGATTATTTAAATATATGTATAAGGGTAAATATGTCAAATATACCCGGCCTGGCACATCATACAATTGTATGTACAAGTCATTTGCAATTGCCACATGCAGTAGATACGTCACCGGTAATTGGTAATTTTGTTTGTTATAGAATTGATAGTTTATAAATCATGTACATACAATTACATGTAAATATTTAAACATATTGGAACGGCGCCGCGATCATGAAAACCGGGAAATTGCGGGAAATTGAACAAATACCCTAATAGTATCAATGCATTTAATAAAAGAAATGATTTCATTTTCTTTCTTACATTTTTATAGCTATAAATAAGATGAACGTATATCTACTCGCTTTAAATTTATTAACTACATGTAAGAAAGCCTACTATAGTGAACCTAACGGTTTCCATTTAGGTATAATATATTTTTGTTCACTGAAGACCAAGTTCCGTATTTCATTCTAAATACATGCATGCATGTAATTTATAAATTAGATATAATTGATTGTTACAAACTGAATGGTTTTTCAAAATCTTTTCAAGTAAACACATTTAATACAGTGATTCAATATCCACTGATATAGGATATAAAAACGTTCTTATATATGTAAGTTGCCGTGGCGCAGAGGATGTGTGGTGATGCTAGTAAACTGAGGGTCCCGAATTCTCGCCGTGGACGGTTTTTTTTTTGTTTTTTTTCTTCATTTATCTTTCTAGAACAAAGACTGTTTTAATACCTTTTCTTTCATAAAGTTAATACATTTTGTTGGAAATTAAGCACAATATTGAATTAAATTTTTTTAATGGCTTAAAGGTGGCTTAAAGGTAGCTTAAAGGTGACTTAAAGGTGGCTTCAAGAAGTTTGGACATTAAGGACCTATAAGTTGTCCTTAAAGGTGGCTTAAAGATAGTCTTTAAGCTGCCTTTAAGCCATCTTTACGCTTTCTTTAAGCCACCTTTAAGCAATACATATAGCTTAAAGGTAGCTTAAAGGTGGCTTAAAGATCGTCTTTAAGCTACCTTTAAACACCTTTAAGCTATCTTTAAGGAGGGCTTAAAGATGGTCATTCATTCTGTGATTACCAATGGTAACTTTCGTCTGCCAACGGCAGTACTCTGAACGCACCCCGAAGTAGCAAAAATGAGAATGTGGTGGACACGCTTTAGCGGATCCAAGTTAGTGATAATTCGCATAAAAATATATGCTTGCAAAAAAATCAATTGAACTAGAACTGTTTTTTTTCTTCAACAAAAAGTAAGGGCTTTTCGACAGCCCGATTATCCCTTTTTTATTTAAATGTAAAAAAAAATCATCTCTAATCTATTTCCATTTTTTTTTAGGACTCGGTATAACCAATTGCTTAGATAATAACTTATGCGTAGTGCACTGTGAAAAGAAAGATAACTTCAGAACTTTACAAGTAGCTACACTTCCAGGAGAATATTTTTTAAAAAATCATTTAAAATTAAGTATTCATACCTCGGACACAAAACTTGGTATGCCTACAATATATATGCTCTATATTCTTAGAGCAAAGCGAGATAACTCTTTCTAATTTTTTTTTTTTAAATTTAAACAAGTTGTGATCTTTAGGCCTTTCAAATCCCTATTCAGAGTCAAAAAGTGGCCCCTTGGACCATAATTTTAAGATTGTACTCTTTATTCTGAACAATAAACTGAAAAGATTTTGGAAACCTGATGAAATGTAAAAAAGTTACAGCTAAAGGGCTATTTTGCACGTTAACCCCTGCAGATCTCTTATTTTTTCAAATTGTCTACCCAAAACCTTTTCCTGTCTGTGCATTGTGGGTATCATTATACAACTGAAATATTGTAATGTTAACTTTGAAACTTTTTGAGAAAACGAACGACGCGTGATTTTAGATTAGCACTGAAACTGCCATAGGCAATTTTCAGCTACTCATAAAACCGGAAGTGCTCAATATTATTTAAATAAACTTGATATATATGTTTAATACCTATACCTGAAGAAAGTTTAGGAGTCTTATAAAATTTCTACGATTTTAATTTTATTTTTTTTTTGCTTTTATCTCCCTTTTCTTAAGTTTGAGCCATAATATCTCATAAACGGTAAGATATAGAGAAATGCCTATTCTTTTTTTGGTAAAACTAGTCACGATACATCTAATTCTTAAATTTGAATGTTTAATTCAAAAAATAATAAAGATGTTGTGTTTCAATTAATTATCAGCATTTCCCTGGTCAAAAGCGGAGTACCGGAACCGGAAGTCCAACACTTTACATACGCGTTTCATTCCGAAATGCTAAAAGACCATTGTATAATTGTTTCAAAATTCTTTCGCGTTTTCAAAAAATCGCTTACAGAAATTTTGTCGAGAATAAGAAAAATAACTAGATTTTTTTGTCTCCAACAAAAAGTAAGGGCTTTTCGACATCCATTTTACTCTTTTTTAGTTTAAGATGGAAAAATCATATCTATTTTTTTCCAAATAGTATAACCCTTTCCTAAATAAGAACTTATAAGTAATGAAATGTCAAAAGAAAGATAACTCCAGAATTGTATGAGTAGATATACATTTGATTTCGTTAAGAATATTTATAAAAAAAATTGTATAAAAATAAAAAAATTATTTCTCGGACCTAAGACTTAATATGCTAGGATAATTGATCTATATACTTTATTTCAGCAAAGTGGGATAACTCTTATTGAATATATTTTTGAATTTTACAAAAGTTTTTATCTTTAGGCCCTTATAATCCCTATATGGAGTCAAAAAGTGGCCCATTGGACCATAATCGTAAAGTTGTACTCTCCATCTTTAACTATAAACCGAATTTTTTTTAAAAATCGGATGGAAAATAAAAAAGTAACAGCTAAATGGCTGTTTTGAACATTGGCCCTTGCAGATCTCTTATTTTTTCAAATTGTCTACTTAATACTTTTTCCGGTCTGCGGATTGTGTGTGTCATTATATAGATGAAATATTATAACATGATATTGAAAACTTTTTGAGAAAACGAATGACGCGTCATTTTTGTTGAACATTGAAACCTCCCATAGACGATTTTCGTCGACCTATAAAACCGGAAATAGTCAACATAATTTTATGAAACTCGGAAAGTATGTTACTTATTTATATCCTAATAATGTACAGGCATCATATAAAAGTTTAAAGGTCATTTGAATGTTTTTGTTTTTTCATCCCCTCTTTTCTAAAGTTTTGGGCTTTATATCTCAAAAAAGATTCATCTAATACTAAAATTTGAACGTTCTAACTTAAAAACAAACAAAATATTGCGTTTTCTTTAAATTTTAGAATGAAGTACCGGAACCGGAAGTCCAAAACCTTACATTCCATAGATTGATCGAATGGCTATTAAGTTGTTGCATAATTGAATCAATATATCTTCCAGCTTTTAAAAAATCGCAGTCAGAAAACTGTCAAGTATAATAATAAAAAAAGAAGAAAACAATAGGTCTTTTCGACCGAAAGTCGAAAAGCCCTATTGATATCTTAGAGTATTAATCGATGTAAAGATTTGACAAACGTTGAAAAATAAAAAAAAGAGCAAATCGTTTCTTAAATTCACGATTTTAATTTTATAGTATAAAACGCTTGTGACTCACGACCTCTAGTGAAAAAATGGGATAGGAATTTCCAGAACGGAGTAACAAAGAACGCGGGTTGACTAATAAACGTCATAGCGAAAAGTGTAGGTTGAGTTCATTTTGCATCGCGGGCTGATACCTTGGATCGGACATCTTTGGTTAATACACAAAAGTAAATAAAGTTTTATAATTGAACAATTTGATGCAGTTTTAGTTTTCAAGGAAGAGAACTTCCAAGAACGCGGCCAAGGAACGCGGTTTTACTGATTAGTTATTAGTCAACGAGTTCACCAGATACTTTGGATCTGACAACTTTGGTTTGATATTTTTTATCTTTAAAATATGCAAATAAATATGCATACACTAGCGTTTTTTTTTTTAATTTCATATATTTTTATTTAGCAACAGATTGGCAGTAAACCTTACACATTAAATTATAAACAACTGCATTGAACAGCTTTGTGCCCTGTGTCTATATAAATAAATAATGTATTGATGTACATGTATACATAAAACGGGGAAGTTAATGGGGGAGCTGACCTACCCCTTCCAAATTATGTTTTTTTCTTCTTTCCAAAATAGTCTTTTCTCTAAACATTTTATTTGGAACAGAGATAAAAAAGTATAGTTTATAATTATTTAGTCCAATTTGACCTAAAGAACAAAATTTAGAGATACACTTATTACCCACTCCCCTGGTTAGAAATAAAAAAAAATTGTGTCCGCTCCTCTTAATGTCTAGCCAATATGAGCTGGCATGCAGTTGTTTTTAAAGAATAGGTTAGGAAAGCAAATTTTGGGACACAGTATATACAAAAATGAACAAAATATATGTCTCATCATATTAAAAATTGTATCATATTAATGTTTATGCTTGCGCGGATTATCATCTACATTTAGTATTACAGAAACAAGAGCATTCGTCACTCCGGCACCGATGTTTATATACATGCAGCTCTTCTTGTTTGGTACCGTTTTAACGAAACCTCAATATCTTTCTCTACAAATACTTTGTTCGATCCAAAGAAAATAGTATCCTTCATTTCAGGGACATGATCACGATTTTGGTCAAATCTCATTTTGCTGTATTTGGTGTTTATAATGCTTTAGAAATGCATTTGTTATGATCAACCAAAATTGACTCTCAGTCATAATTATAAGCAAGAAATAGAGCTCACAATTCTTTGTCATGGTTTTGTTTACTTTGGTTCAAAACACCCTGATGTCTTTCTTTTCTAATTCGTTTTAATCATAAATAAATAATACTTAGCTTTTATCACATTTATTTTTGGTTTAAACTTGGAATTTTTACTTCTATATTCAAAGTTTGAACAAAGCTTTGTTCACATGACAAAGAATTGTAAGCTCTGTATCTCGTTTGTAACTCGACAACTGACACTCAGATTTTGGTTGACCATTACCACGACCTTTTTGTACATGTAAACATTTAAAAGGGAAAAAAATGACCAAAATCGTGACCATGCCCTTCTAAAGCTTATTATAACAGTTTAACTAAATATTTTTTTTGTGATCCATTCCAGCGATTACGGCATGCCTTTTCATGCAGCAAGCATTTGCCACAGAAGGAAATGTCAAACTTTAACAAATTTGTAGACTTCACATTTGTTGTTAAGTTACATGTCCGATGTCCTTTTTACGAGCATGAAAATAAATTAAAAATGCAGAAACTACGAATTGAATATGTTCAAAGTTGAAGGTTAAATTAACTTACAAAAACAATCATCCTAAGCTTTAAAATGTGCGTATTGAAAAGGAACTGAGTCATACTCTAAAGTGTTTATGCCCGAGTTTGTAGATTTCACGATCATATTTACACACATTCGTACTCAGACTCACACACCAACACTATTGAACATTCGGACTTTTCAGTTTACAGGTCTGGATGTCTGAACACGTTCAGCCTCCATACTAATGTTCAATCTTGACAAAACCCAATCTTGATCGCAGAGGATGCTTACTCCTCCATGGCACCTGATCCTACCTCTATTTTTTAAAAGGTCTTTGTTTTCTCTGCTCCTGTTTTCTTTGGACTTTTGATTTTGAACACTGTTTGTTATTTCCACATGTCATGCAGTAAAGCATGTTTGTTTCTTGCACATTGCAAAAAATAAGGTGCTGGACTCTATTGAAAACGACGTCTGGCAGACAGACGACAGTGCAGACAAAGACACAAAAATGCAAATGTATATCAGCTGTTATTGTCGTCGCTCAGGTTTTCTTTTTAAAAAATACTTTAAAATTGTTAAATTAAAAGTATCTTTGTAAAATGATCATAAAAATTTAAGTACGATTTTAAGGTTTTTGACACTATAGATACTTTTTCCTGCAAACAACGCAGAAAGCTTCAAATTATTTATTTGAAACCTTCTGACAAGCTACTGACAAACAAGTTGATAAAACAGGACTATCAACAGTCTCCCTTGAAATCCACTTTTCGCAAGTTCTATGGTCGATACAATGACCTTGTCAGCAAATACAATCTTCCACTGGGTCGCATGCTGATTGACGTTTTTCATACTAAATTTTAGATCATAATTAATCACCTATTTGTCACGGACTTTTCCGATTTTTTTCCCCCGATTACCACAAAGAGCACACGGCGGCGGGTGTGACCGGTCAGCAGAGGATGCTCATTCTTCCTAGGCACCTGATCAAACCTCTATCTATTTGGATGTCTGTGTTGCTCTGCTTTGAATTTGTATTTAGTTTTATGGATTTTTGAGATAGTTCACGGTTAGTTATTGTCTTTTTTTCATTAGAATCTAACAAGATCTATATTTTTGGCGTAATATTGGCTTAGGAAAATATCACATGTTTTGCAATTCAGAATTGCTGCAGATTAATGAGTCTGTTTTAGCATTTTAAAAACAACAACATTGATATTGGATTTTTTTTACTTATGTGAAGTAATGATATTATACTTGGGTTTCAGAATATGTTTATAAAATATGATTTGCCTATCAAATTACATTTTTATAAGCTTTTTAAAGCGCCCATTCTATACATTTATGTTTGTGAAAAAATCACTAAAATCAGTTTTTCTCTCTTATTAAATGGCCAATATATTTTCTGTCAATTTATATCTTTATATAAAGTCTTCATAATACATAAAAATCAGAAATATTTTATTATTGAAAGCATAGAAAAATAATAAAAATTTCTTCAAAATTTAAAAAAATTAGAGGAAATGCGGGCTTAGCAACATCAATTTTAGAATAAATATTTATTTCATTTTAGTAGTATACGCTGATAAAAATTCTGATATTCTATCATTTCATTGAAGAATAAAATCTTCAAATCTTAAACAAATGTCTACAGAACTACAGAAAGCTACACTTATTTTTATCATCCGTTACGTTGAGGAAAAAGGTAGTGACCTTAACCTGACCTTTATGCGAAAACAAATAGGTCTTTTTTGAATTGATTAAACACATTTAAACATTTGCACATACATGCAATGTATCATTCTCTATAAATTATTAATAAAAAAAAAATGGTGTGATTTTAAGTGACAGTAGGAAAAGTGATGATTACAAAATGAAACATTTGCACTTGTATCCAGTGTATAATTTCTCTTTTATAAATTAGTTAAAGAGGTTCGTTCCACTGTTTTTGGGTAGCCATTTTGGGTCACCTCTATTCTAGGTATTATGCATCATGTATTGATTCTACTCATAAATTCAAACTTTATAATGTCAATTAAACTATCTTAAATGAAATAGTAAAGGACAAATTTTATATTTACAGAGTTTAGCATGGGACTATTTTGTGGCGGAAAGTTTTTAAGAAGAAAATGAACATTTTTAATACATGTAACGCAGTTGTTTCAGATTACCGTCACTTCAGCTTCCTTATTTTCAGTGCAAACATATTTTCCAGATAGTTTATGCATAAGAAAATCTTCATTTTGTTACGAAAAACATACTTTTACAATTTTTTCAATATATCTAACGACACATTTTGGCAAATTTAACTTATATTTCGGAAAGGTCAAGGAAAAGGAAATCTCAATTTTTTGCCTAAAATCAGATTATTTTACTGCTATATCTCAAATGTTACATCATAGACCCATACTTTTTGCTTTATTTTCTGAAATTTTTAGATTTGTCAAAGAAGTTTATCATAATTTGAGAAAAAGTTTAAGTCTTTACATAATTTCATTACATGTTGAATATGTAATGGATTAAAACAGCGTTTCATGAGTGCAAAAAGGTCAAAATATCAAATAGGTGAAGAGATTGTAACATTTTTCGTTTTGGTAATTTTAATTCTATTTTAAATAGTATAAATTTATATTTGATGCCATGGTTCATTCCAATAATAAAATATAGAGGGAAAAGCGATTTATGTGCAATCTGCACTTTCAGATCAGAAAGGTCATATTAAATACACCGTAGCACCAAGTCAAGCATATAGACCCCAAAATTTTGTTTTGAATGTTGGTTAAGCTATGTGTGTAGATTTTTTTAAAATACTTAAGAAAAAAACTTCAGGGGGGGGGGGGGGGGGGGGGGGGGCTACTGATACTTCTTATACGAACAGTCCAATCACATCTTGTTACCTTGGCTGTTCAATGTGTTAATTATGAGGAGATCCTTCTTTCAACAATTTATTTGCGTTGGGACCTACCATTTTCTTCCATGCGCACAAACAGTCAAGAGAAGACAAAGCAGCGGCAAAAGTGATATAAAATGAATAATACAATTATGAATAATGAAATAGGGAGTTGAAATCACTGATACATACTATGGAACATATTCATGAACATATTAATCCGGGTCTAAACACCTGTGAATGAGTACATCTGCAGACTATTCTATTAAATTCTATTTAATTCTATAATAGAATATATTTCATTTTATATCATAGCTTAAATGCTGCAAGATTCTTATTTTTATTAATAAAAAGGAACATATAAAATATTTAAATTAACATAAAGTAATCTTTATTCAGAATAAGAGGGGCGTTCAATAAATTATGTCGTCGTTGCTACAAAAATAACTCAAGAAGATATTTTTTGTTGTGATTACCTTCAAATTATTCTCCTTTAGCAGACATACATATAAGTTTCAACCGATTTTCCAAGCTTTGAATGCATTCATATGATTTGTTTTTGGGAATGGTATTCATGTACTGATAATGGTAGAGCCCAGATCATTCCTTGAAGCATATCTTCTTCCTGACAATTGCTTTGCCAATTTTGGTAAAAGAAAAAAGTCGGGTGAATGAAGCAAAACATGAACATTTTCTTTTCCAAAAAATGATCTTACAACTTGGGATTTAAGTGCGGGGGGTTGTCATGAAGTCGAATGTTCAAATTCCAGCCGTTGGTCTCTTCCTTTCAAAATGTTTCTTAACTTTCTTATGCACATAACTTTGTATACATTGCCATTTTTTGGAAAAATGGAGCCCCAAACAGAAATGTTAATTTTCCTGAAATTTTTGCTAAAATTTGACACGGTAATTGATAATTTTGATGAAATTGTTTAGTAATGATTTTCATACTGTAAAAAGTTGAACACATGTAGTGACAATAAAAGTAAAATCTAAGTCAAAGATTAAAAATTCTTGCATTACTGTTGACTTCAAATGCCAGTACTTGATGAACATATCAACAGATGTTACAAACTTTTGAAGCAACCAAATTATAACGGAAATGAAAAAAAAATTGTAATGTCATCTTTACAAAACTTTGCATACAAATAACCATGCATTTCATGTCTCATTTAAAAGTAAAACAAGAAGGGTTCATATTTTAGACATTTGAGATATAGCATGAAATAAGCTAATTTTAGGCCAAAATTCGAGTTGATTGTTCCTTAACTTCTATAAAATATAAGTTAAATATGCCAAAATATATCGATAGAAATATCAAAATATCCTCTAAATATGTTTTTAGAGCATCATGAATATATCATAATACACAAACTATCTAGAAGTTTGGTCTGTGCTGAAAATTAGGAAGTTAAAAGTAACAGTACTCTAAAACTAATGAGTTATGAAAATTGTTTATTTCCTTTTTGTAAACCTTTTGCCACAAAATATAGTCCGTCGCTAAAATCTTTAAATATGTATTTTTTTAAAAAAACAATTTTATTCAATAAAGTTTATTTGACATTGTAAAATATAAATATACTA
The DNA here is from genome assembly GCA_015776775.1 of Magallana hongkongensis. NCBI lineage: Eukaryota > Metazoa > Mollusca > Bivalvia > Ostreida > Ostreidae > Magallana > Magallana hongkongensis. The sequence goes on along the minus strand of VIAA01000013.1, from coordinate 532,115 downwards.
CTAGAATGAATATGTTAGGCAGAATTTTCAGACTATAGGTCACCCGAAATGACTACCAAGCGAACCTTTTTAATGTTAACTATTACAAGCTTATGTGGCTGTTTCATAAAACACGTCGAAATGTTTAAAGAATTGCTTATTATTTGCGTATGGTATCCACGGATACAGGATCGAGATATTACAGTTAAATGTTTCTCGATATAGCAGGTAGGTTTAGCTATAAGTACAATTAATAATTTTCAATGAAGTAATGTTATAAGAATGAATAAATGACAGTGTGTGAAATAATCATCAAAAAATGATCATGAAACGTATGTGTTTTTTGTAGATTCTTTAACACGTCACACAAAAATGGCGAAAGGTGGTACGTATACTTTTTTGTCAAATTGTAATATCTTATTATAAGAAGAAAGCATGTTGGTTGTAAAATAACATCGCAATGCAAGACATATAACAATAATAGTAATATTCACACAAGAGGCCCACGGGCCACATCGCTCACCTGAGCAACAAAAGGCATGATAAAATCAGCTTTATGGTGGTTTTTAGAAGAAAATATTTAAAGATTTACTATATATATATTCTTATGTAAAAATCCTACCCCCCCCCCCTCGTCATGGCCCCACTGAACCCTCAAGGATCATGATTTTCACAACTTTAAATTTTCACTACCTGAGAATGCTTCCATACAAGTTTCAGCTCTCCTGGCATAATGGCTTCTGAGAAGATTTTTAAAGATTTACTCTATATATTCCTATGTAGAAATTTGTCCCCCTCCATTGTGGCCCAACCCTACCCCCTGGGTCACTTCCTTAGGATGCTTCCATATAAAACTCAACTTTCCTTGCCAAATGGGTCTTGAGTAAAAGATTTTTGAAGATTTTCTCTATATATTTATATGTCAAAAGTCTATCCCATATCGTGGCCCCACTGAACCCCCGAGGGTCATGATTTTCACAACTTTGAATTTTCACTGCCTGAGGATGCTTCCACACAAGTTCCAGCTTCCCTGGCCAAATTGAACTGAGAAGGAAATTTTTAAAGTTTCACTCTATAAATTCCTATGTAAAAATTCAGCTCCCATTGTGGGTCCACCCTACCCTCGGGAGTCATGATTTTCACAACCTAGAATTTACACCACCTTGGGATGCTTCCATATAAGTTTCAACTTTCCTGGCCAAGTGGTCCTTTAAGAGATTTTTAAAGATTTACTCTGTCATTCTTATGAACAAATTTGCCCCCCCCCCCCTCCCCCATTGTTGCCCCACCCTACCCCCGATAGTCATGATTTTCACAACCTTAAATTAACGCCAAATAGGGCTGCTAGTACACAAAATATGTATGTTTTAATATTTATGTAGAATTTCTCTCCCCCTCCCTTGTGACCCCCCCCCCCCCCCCCACTTGAATCATGATTTGAATAAAATTGAAATCTCACTACATAACGATGCTTCCAAACAAGTTTCAGCTTTCCTTGCCTAGTGGTTTTGAGAAGAAGATATTTTAAGATTTACTATATATATACATATGTCAAAAGTCTACCCCCCATCGTGGCCCCACTGAGCCCCTAAAGATTATGATCTTCACTACTTTAAATTTTCACTACCTGAGGATCAAGCTTTCCTGGAAAAATGGTTCTGAGAAGAAGATTTTTTAAGATATACTCTATATATTCCTAAGTAAAAATTCTACCCACCATTGTGGCTCCACCCTACCCTCGGGAGTCATTATTTTAACAGCCTTTAATTATCACTACCTGGGGATACTTCCATATCAGTTTCATCTTTCCTGTCCAAATGGTCCTTGAGAAGATTTATAAAGATTTTCTCTGTTATTCTTATGTTCAAATTTGTCCCCCCAATTGTGGCACCACTGAACCCCCAATGATCATGATTTTCACAACCTTAAATTACCACCAACTAGGGTTGATTCCATCCAAAATATGTATGTTTTTAATATTTATGTAAAAAGTTCCCCCCTCCTTGTGACGCCCCATACCCCTCCCCCAAGAATCGTGATTTTAAAAAAATTGAAATCTTAATACATAACGATGCTTCCAAACAAGTTTCAGCTTTCCTGCCCTAGTGGTTTTGAGAAGATATTTTTAGATTTACCATATATATTCATATGTAAAAAGTCTACCCCCCATCGTGGCCCCACTGAACCCCCGAGGGTCATGATTTTCACAACTTTTAATTTTCACTACCTGAGGATGTTTCCACACAAGTTCCAGCTTTCCGGACATAATGGTTTATGAGAAGAAGATTTTTTAAGATACATGTATACTCTATATATTCCTATGTAAAAATTTGTACCCCTCCATTGTGGCTCCATCCTACCCTCGGGAGTCATGATTTTCACAAGTTTGAATCTACATTACCTGAGGATGCTTCCGCACAAGTTCAGCCTTCCTGGTCTTATAGTTCGTGAGAAGAAGATTTTTTAAAGATATACCCTATATATTCATATATAACAAAATTTGACCCCCCCCCCATTTTGGCCCAATCTTACCCTTGGGAGTCATGATTTTTAAACATTGAAATTATACTACCCAAGGATACTTTCACAAAGGTCATGATTTTCACAACTTTGAATCCACACTACTTGAGGATGCTTCCACACTAGTTTTAGTCTTCCTGGTCTTATGGTTCGTAACAAGAAGATTTTTTAAAATTTCTCGAAAATTTTCATTAATTCCTAACTATCTCCCTCTGCAAAAGAGCTTGATCCTTAATTTTTACATCTTCACGCAATCGACACAATCATTTTGGCTAAGGTTGCTTTGTGCCAAGTTTGGTTGAAATTGGCCCAGTGGTTCTTGAAAAGATGTTAAAAATGTGAAAAGTTTATAGACAGACGGATGACAGACAAAATGTGATTAGAATAGCTCATTTGAGCTTTCAGCTAAGGTGAGCTAATAATATAATATAATATAATATAATATATATATATATATATATATATATATATATATATATATATATATAATTTCCCAATACAACAAAAAATAAATCGGCACAGTTTTAAATAATTTAAAAATGATAAATATCCAGAATAAAATCACAAATTGATCCTATTTACCGCAAACGTTTTCGCCATTCCTGGCTCTTCAGGCAGTTGTGTACAAATATATATATATATATATATATATTATATATTTATATTTTTTCAAAACCCACCGGTTTAGTAGATTTTATCGATATATTACAGGTGTCGACGAGGAATTAGATGAGCTGTTTGTGAGTGAGCATGATATATCAGGTATTGATGAATTAGACAAGAAATAAATTCAATTTTAATATTTTGAAAAAGAGGGGTTGACCCGAAAATGTGTCATTCCTTGTGTAGTTCGAGATCGTTTTCAATTGCTTTATATTAATAAAAACATGTATAAACTTATCACGTACATGTAGAATATGTACTGCATCATATAAACAGACAACTTCTTACGCATGTCAAATATAAACAAAAGTATTCGATTTATATTTTTATCACAATCTTTTCTGTACACCCTCTACCGTTTACGTCGGTAATTATGACGTAAGAATGTTCTTGGCATTCGTCGTTTCATCAAAAAATTATGAAACACATATGTTGACATCGACATCATCGTCGTATACAATTTTAAAAGAATATTAAAATCATCTAAGGACATTGAATTTAATCAATTTAACTATAACATAACCAATAAGACAACACCTTTTAAGGTAATGGTCCATACCCTAGTTGATAAATAAAATGCATACATAATTTTTTAATATTTTTCAAACTGTGTCTAAGGATATGGTTTGGTCAATTTTACCCAAGTGGCTGGTCCATAGATATTATAATCAAAGTACTGAAGTACTGACGAGAGTTGATTTTTTCGATTATTATTCATTTTAAAATTAATGATATTTTTAATTTGCTTGGCAAGTAATTTATGGTCTGTATTTGAATTACGCACACTTTTATAATATGTATTCTCGGACTTTTCCGACAAGAATTTCGAAAAAAACCTTTAGGAATCATGTTGTGTAATACTTAAAAATAGAATTGATTTCATCAAACTATATATCAGTAACAGAAATATTTCAAAAGTTGTATGGATCTATGCAATAATGAACTCTAGTCTCGTTCAACCAGATGCTCAACTGTTTTCGTTAATCTCCGACAAGCAAGAGGTGCTCTCAGCCAACACCAGGTCGCGTGATAGCTTGATGACTCTCTGCTTGTCGGGGATTTTCGGAGGCAGCCGATGGTTGAATGAGAATATATATATTGAACTCTGGCGTAGGAATACATACGACTGCAAAAAATATCTAAATTGTTCGTACTATTTAAAATCTGACTATTTTTAAGGTATTCCTAAATAAGTTTCATTAAGAAAAATGCTTCCGCATACATTCAGTCAAATTTATCGATTGTTTTTAAGAACTAGGTCTTGTCAGCGGTGATGATTTGTGATTAGGTCTAAACACTGTTTCCGTTTCAGTTTGCAAGAGGAACTGCATAGGAGAGTTGATTTAAAATCAACTCCCAAAAACTAGGGCCGTTGCTAAAAATAGAACCAATTGCGGAAAATGGCGCTTTTTCATACATAAAGTATATGAGCCTAAGACTGAAATTTAACTTTCACAACTTATTTTTTGACTTAAACTCTATGTAAAATGAAAGAATTATTATTTCAAATCTAAATATTTTATGTTACACGTCCTTATTTATTTCAAAAGAGATAAATCTGCTTACAAAAGATATAAAATGAAATAAGTTTACAAAGAGAATTAATTTTAAACTCTTGTAATTTTATTTACGTACATAATTTTCTGAAATATTTATATAATTTCCCCCTTAACGACCATAATCGATTGGAAATAAATTTACCCAAAGAACCGGCCTTTTCAGGATCACAATTGAGGTATTTTTGGTAAAATATATATTTTGAAAAAGACCTGTAAAATTAGAAATGCGTATATCATCACTCTAAAAATATCTTTAGGTTATTGTTAAATATAGAAAACATTTAAACAAATTGTTGATTAATCTGTATTATTTAAATCGCAAAAGATGGTTTCTTTGGATATTTGTAAGTTGTATGGATCGAGATCGGTATTTAAAACATTGCAGTCACACGCGTGGATAATGCTAACTACGTGATATGTTTTCAAGACAAAACCTCTATTAAACCCTTTTTTACTCGTTTTAAAGACTGAAATTACTTCTTTAGCGTATAATTTTAATTCGAAAATAAATTTTTGTGAAAAATAAAGATCTATCCAATTATGCTTGTTGCTAAGCGAATAGGATAAAGATGATAAAGGTCAAATTATTTTCCCTTGTGAATTATCTCCCTTATGCACTAGAATATATCTCAGTCAGGATTTCATTTTGGATGTTTTTCTCGACTTTCAGGGATAAATGTTCAAAGATTTGGATTAAATTCAATCTTAAAATGCATTGATGTTTATGCTGGACAAAAGTAAGCGGTCTATTTTTTCAAAACGAGTACGCAATCGACACAACCTAGTCAAGTTTTCATTTCGCGTATTAATAAGCCTAATTGATTGCAATTGTACACACATTTTTGAATTTTTGAGTCTATATGTTTCATTTGGCGCTACGTTGTATTTAATATGACCTTTCTGCACATAAATCGCTTTTCCCTCTATATTTTATTATCGGAATGAACCATGGCATCAAATACAGATTTATTCTTTTTAAAATGAAGCCAATTAGAAAGGAAAACGTTACAATTTTTTCACCTAACTGATATTTTGACCTTTTTGCACTGATAAAACGCTATTTTTATCAATTACCAATTCAACCTATAATGAAATTATTGCACTGTCTCACTCAATCCTCTCTGCGCCGTCAGGTGCTTGAGGCGTCTACAAGGGATATCCACCTGACCCGGTCTGCAGCTACTCTAGGTGCTGTCTCCATGGACAGGCCTCTGCTTTTAAGGTCTTTCCGGGCAGTACTTCTCCAGGTCTCCTTTGGCCGGCCTCTATTCCTTTTTCCTTTGGGTGTCCATCTTAGGGTGACCCTAGGCAGTGTGATGGGGGGCATGCGCAGGACATTCGCAGGACATGACCAAACCATCGCCAGCGTTTTGCTTGGATGATCTCTGATATTGTAGTCATCCCAGTTCTTTTCAACAGATCTTCATTTGAGATGGTGTTTGGGGAAAAGATCTTTAGGATGCGTCTGAGGGATGTGGTTGGAAGACTCCAAGTTTTCTTCCAATCAGTAGATAGGTTTTCCAGCACTCTGGCCCCGCCGTCTCCAACTTTCCTCAAGTCAATACTCAGCCTCAAATCTGAGGTTTGACCTCAAATTTATGCACTTTTCTTTACAGGATTTGAGTTGAGGAACGAGTTGAGGGATTTAAAAATTTTGGTGACGGTGGAGCCTGAACCACATAGAAGGACGCTGAGTACATTACTATTGAAGATCTTGATCTTGGTGCGGATGTTAAGTGCAGTAGATCTCCATATAGTGAAATTATTTAAAATTCTCAAACTTTTTTTCCAATTATGATAAACTTGTCTGAAAAATCTTTAAATTTTAGAAAATAAAACAAAAAGTATGGGTCTATCATTTAAAATTGGAGATACGGCATGAAATATGCCGATTTTAATAAAAAATTGGGATTCATTTTTCCTTGACTTTTATGAAATTTAAGTTAAATCTGCCAATATGAATAATATAATATCAAAAAAAAAAAATTAATGTTTTTCGTAACAAAATGAAGATATCCTGATGCACAAATTATCTGGAAATAAGGAAGCTAAAGTGACGGTAATCTAAAACAAATGAGTTATGAAAAATGTTCATTTTCTACTTAAAAACCTTTCGCTATAAAATATAGTGCTAAATCTGTATTTGTGTTTGTGTGTTCATGTGTGTCATCTTCTGAACTACTGTTGGATGAAGACCTAAAAGATGAGTCATAAGAGGAATGATGATGAAGACATATGTCGTGACTGTCTGTGTGTTTTTCTTCCCCTATTTGCATGACAATTTTGTCTGTGCGTGAAATCGTGTAATTTATCTTGCAATTCGTGTTTGACTGGTACATGTTTTGGGGTGTAAATTCCGTCAGCTGGAATTGCATCTTACAATTTTCTTTGTTTTTTTTGTTCGTCTAATTCATGTTCTACTTTCATTCTCTCTCTCTCTCTCTCTCTCTCTCAAGCTGTAGCGCTGCACTAAGACTACTTAGTTTAACATCTAATCCCTCTCCTCTCTCATTTTCGTGATCTAAATCAAATGTATCTTTGATCTCTAGAACAAAATGAAACAAAACCTTTCTTTTCCCATCTACCAATTTTTTCTTTGAAATATTTGTGTATTTTGCCAAAATGATTGGGTCTAATTGCGGGACATTTTTTCTGACATTTATAATGTCCTCAACGTCGTAACGGGTAATTGGGTATTCTGAAATTTCGAATTCCGAAGCAGATTGCAAATTTATTGTGCCCATTGCTTGATTGTACTGTTTAAATAATAAGCCTATACATAAACGGGCAAAAAAGCAGAGAGGAAACGGATCCAAAAAGGAAAAAAAAGCAGCAATAAGTTAAACTTGTTGTGTAAACAACCGTCAAACTATATTTGATAAACGAAAAATCCTAATAAAATACAAAAGGAAAATAAACGATCTTTGTGTTGTATTTTTGAATTAAGCGCCCAAATGGGAAAGTACGGGAAAATACGTAACTAAAGTAAATATTGAAAACAGTGACCTAGTTGTTATCTTTGTCGCCAATGTTATATTTATGAATATAGATCTACACTAAAGCTTAGCAAAAGGTCAGCGGTAGATGGCCCAGATCCCCAGTCCCAAGAAATACGGGCTATATACTGTTATCTGCAACGCGTTGCAAATAAGTTTTTGGGTGCTTGTCCTTCTTGAATAATATGGATCACGGGGTAATAAATCATTGAGTTAGCCAAGCATAAATATTGTACGTATTATTTAAGATTTTATAAGTCTTCATCACCGAGGAATATTTTTAAAAAATAACCAATAAAGTCACAAAGAAAGCTGGTGAATGTTAGGCATTTACGGAATAAGTCGCAAAAAAGCTTTATATGGTAAGTTAATTTACCGGTATCATCTCTATGTATGCAGAGTCTACCCGAATTTTTCGATAGATCATTTCCATGGAATTGCACAGTCATGTATAATGACAATTTTCAACCTTTGAAAATGAGCTGTTTAAACGAAAACTTTTACTGAATATGGCGCTCCTATTTTTGATTTACAATAAAACAGGTATAGTAGTTTTAAATAGCAGATCAATTATAGATTTAACTTACTATTTAACTTATGTGATTTACGCCTACGGAATAAGCCATATTTAGCATATGTTATTAAAAAAACATACAGTTTCTTCTATGAATTGTATGCTAAATGGCAAATTAACTAAGAAGAATTGCATGCACTCTAGAGAAGCGCTTACCTCCGTATATAAATATACCTTGTACATATATAAAATAGGAATTTAACGAAATAAAGAGCTTCAGTCAAGTGAATGCGTTGCACGCATCGCTCCATTGTAAAATCAGCGACTTTCCCATAGAGCAGTGCAAATAACAGGAGTATACTGTAAATTCCTAATTAAACGCGAGGAATTAATATCCGCGTAAAATCGCGAAAAGCCCGTCTCGCGAATTTTAAAATCTCGCTTTTAATTTTCAGACATATGTAAACTACATAAAACTATGATAAAATTTCGGCATTCGCGATTTTATGTTCTTGCGATTTGATGGAAAACCGTTGAATCGCGGAATTAAGTACTCGCGTAAAATAAGGAATCTACAGTATATAGAGAGACGAATCATATTATAAAGCGATTTAACAAGATAAAATCTGTACATAAGGGGAAGTTCCCTTGGGAGGAAGTTTTCTTGAGGGGGTTCCATATCAGAGAAAATAGGGCTTGGCTTCTTTTGGGGAAATCAAGCTAAAATAAGGTCTTTTGACGGATTAAAGCGCTTCTTTAAAGTGCATGTACTGCACGCTCCGTAGTAAAACCACCATGTTTCCCGTAGAGTGTTGCAAATAACAGGAGTATATATAGAGCGACAACTCTTATTTAACAATATAGTACAATCAACAAAGGGAGAAGAGCTTTATTCCGTTAAAAATTCCTGTTATATATATTGATATATCCCCAAGGAACTGAAACCCCGATTTTGCTTACATATTACCTCTCAAGAAAACCTTCATCCAGATGAAAACATTCTCTTATGTACATATTTGATCTTTTAAAATCGGCTTAATCTTGCATTACGAAGTAAAACATTCCTTATAAGGAATGACCACGCCTTACAAATAGTTGAAAATTCCCACGATGTTGTTTTGCTGCCTGAGCTACGTGTATTTTGCTGAAGTTGCGAAATAAAAAACAAAAATCTCGTGAAATTGGAGAAAGGAATGTATGTGCTGTCAGCAAATTCGTTTTTACGACGAAAGTGAAAACAATTTAGCAGTCACTCATTTATTTAAATTGAACAACAATCTTAAATTGAACAACAATCTTAATAAGAATTTACAAATTATAGTACATTTGTAATGTGAATATATAAAGTTTAAAAAAAAAATGCAGAATATTCCATAGTAAACAAATCATACATATACACGTACATACACAAAAAACGTGTGCATGTGTGTGTATAAATATAAATATATATATATATATATATATATATATATATATATATATATAATCAAAAATGAGTGAAAGTATAATTAATCAAAAAAGAAAATGAACAGTTCCAAAGTTTCTTTGGAACTGTTCATTTTCTTTTTCTTTTTTGATTATATATATATATATATATATATATATATATATATATATATATATATATATATATATATCGTATTTTTGTTTATTTACGATTTTTATTATTACTACATCATCTAAAAGCATTTTTCTGAGACCCCTTGCGTGCAACGCCTATACTCTTTATTCCGTTTAAATTTGTCGCGCTGCATATATATTCCTGTTATTTGCAACGCTCTATGGAAAAATCGGTAATTTTACAATAGAGCGATGCGTGCAACGCTTCCAATATCTAAATGTGCTTTATTCCGTCAAAAAACTATATTTTAGCTTGTTTCCCCCCAAAAAACCAAGCCCCGTTTTCTCTGACATGGTACCCACCAAGAAAACCCTCTTCCCGGGGACACCTCCCCCTATGTGTATATTTTATCTTGATAAACTTCTATAGAATAATATCCCTCGTTCTATATATAATCCTGTTATTTGCAACGCTCTATGGAAAAATCGGTAATTTTACAATGGAGCGATGCGTGCAACGCTTCCAATATCTAAATGTGCTTTATTCCGTCAAAAAACTATATTTTAGCTTGTTTCCCCCAAAACAAACCAAGCCCCGTTTTCTCTGACATGGTACCCACCAAGGAAACCCTCTTCCCGGGGAAACTTCCCCTTGTGTGCAGATTTTATCTTGTGGAACTCTTAGAGAATAAGATTCGTCGCTCTATATATACTCCTGTTTTTTGCAACGCTCTATGGAAAAATCGGTAATTTTACAATGGAGCGATGCGTGCAACGCTTCCAATATCTAAATGTGTTTAGTCCGTCAAAAAACTATATTTTAGCTTGTTTCCCCCAAAAGAAAACAAGCCCCGTTTTCTCTGACATGGTACCCACCAAGGAAACCCTCTTCCCGGGGAAACTTCCCCTTGTGTGCAGATTTTATCTTGTGGAACTCTTAGAGAATAAGATTCGTCGCTCTATATATACTCCTGTTTTTTGCAACGCTCTATGGAAAAATCGGTAATTTTACAATGGAGCGATGCATGCAACGGTTTGATGGATATGAAAGTCACTGAATGATATGGATATAAAAGTAAATGAAAACTAATGTAAGATATGTAATTTAAATTACTTTCTTTATGATTCGGACAAAACAAACAAATAAGAATTTTTTAGCATGCCGGTATTTAATGAACAATTTTTTTGGGGTTCATCAGTTCTATCTCACGGAAAATAAAATAATCATGTCCTTTTCATATAAAAAAAAAATTCGGGTTCGTTATTCCAAATATTTTCGAACCCAAAACTTATTTGCAACGCGTTGCAGATAACAGTATATAGCCGAAATACGTCTGCACGTCTCCAGGACAAGGGTATAAAGGCGCTGATGAGTGTTCAATGAATTGAGCTCTATTCATAAGTTGCACCGAGCCCGACGTAAATACCACAGGTCTCTAATCTGCTGCTTGTGGACGCGCACTCTATCTGCGAGTTTGGTTCCAGTTTGTCCTATATAGTTGTCACCACAAGTAGGGCATGTCATGCAGTAAATCAGGTTCTTGGATTTGCAATTCATTAATTGTTGAATTAACGTTCAAATGCATACCGTTCTTGAACATTATGGATGGGCCGGTTTGAGGAAAAGGACATGTCCCGCATTTTGGATCCTCGCATTTAGATACAGTTGGTTTTACGGGGTTTGAAGTGAATTTGGCTTTGGTAAGAATGTTCTTCATATTTGGAGGTTGCCGTCTGTTGTGAAGTATATCATTAGGCTGGATCAGATCTTGTAAGTTTTCCGATTGTTGTAGAATAGGGAAAAAACTGTTTGGCTGATTTAAACATGTTGTGATTCCTCGGGTTGTGGGTGAGAACAAAAGGAATTTTGGTATTGTTGTTTTCCTCACGTTGTTTAATTGATCTAAGTCCTGCAATTAGTGTTTCTGTCGCTTTATGTAGTGCTGATTCGATGAGCTGTATAGGATATTTTTGTCTAGTAAGAAATGTTTTAAGTTCGGACAGTCTTCTTTTCCTCCGTTCTTCATCTACAACGATGGTGCAGATTCGCCGGGCCATATTAAAAAGGATGTTTCGTTTTGTATGAGAAGGATGACATGAATCAAAAATCAAATATTAGTGTGAGTCTGTCTTCTTGTAGAAAATGATCCATAGTAATATGCATTCCCTCTTTTATCACTAAAATGTCCAAAAATGGATATTCTTTTTTACTAATTTCTATTGTAATTGTAGTCTGTCATGTAGAGAATTAAGAATTTTGTGGAAATTTTGTAAGTCGTCCAGTGATTTTGTCCAAAAAATGAAACAATCGTCTTGGTAGCGTTTCCAGTTGTTTTTGATGTATAAGGCATATTCTTCTCCAAAAAATGTTTTGCACTCTGAAGTAAGTTTTTCTTCGAGGTAACCAAGAACCAAATTGGCGTAAGTGGGGGCAACATTTGTTCCCATGGCTGTTCCTTTTGTCTGTAGAAAATATTTATCATCAAAGAAAAAATGATTATTTTCCAGTACGAGCGTAATTCCCTCAAGAATAAATTCCTTCGAAAATCTTGATTGTAGAATGCTTTCATTTGTATTTATCCAGTAGTGAATGGCCTCAACGTCAGGTTTTGAGGTATGTTTGTATATGAACTAGTTACATCGAAACTCACTAGCTGTGTATTATCTTTGACGGTATTTGGTATATGATTTAAAAAGTCCATGTCATCCCGAATATAGATCGGTATTAATTTACAGAGCGGCTTAAGTATAATGTCTAGAAAATTGCTAAGTCTTTGTGTTGGACAGGAAGGACCAGCTACGATTGGACGAAGTTTCAAGTCTGTTGGACGCGGTAGTTTAATTTAAGGTTCACATAAGTTTTGTATTCCAGTTTGAATTTGTTTCGACTTGTGGATTTTAGTAAACTGTAAAAGTCACTGGTTTTCACCTCAAAGTTGAGTAGAAAATCTTCTTTGTCTGTTAGATTTTTAGAAAACTTTGTAACATATTTCTTAATTCTAGACATGGTTTTGCTGTCTTGGTTTAATGGTAGTTCTTGGTAAAAATGTATATCATTTAATTGTTCTAGTATCATTTCTTTTTAGTGGTCTTTATCCATGATGACGATTGCTCCGCCTTTGTCAGCTTCCTTTATAATAATGGTATTATCACTTCTAATATTTTCTAATGCTTTTCTTTCTAATATTGTGATGTTATCTCCTACACGGACATCAGTCTGGTTTATTTGAGCTGCGGCTTTTAAGCAATTGATATAATCTTCTAATTGTTTGTCTATGTTTGAGTTGGGTTTAAAATTACTTTTATTTCTAACCAATGATTCATCGCTGTTTTCCGAGTTTTGAAAAATCTCTCTAAGTCTGAGTTTCCTACAAAATTCTTCGGTATCTTTGAAAGCATCCACGTCGTTCTTTTTAGGAGTTGGAGTAAATTTAAGACTCCGTTTAAGTAGCTCTATATCATGTGTAGAGAAATTTCTCTGAGAAAAATAATTATTTTGGAGTGACCGATCCACATTTGTCATTTCTTCTAGAGGTGTTTGAAGCGAAACGTTTTCATGCTATGTTGGAAACTGGCCTCTCCACAAAAAAGAATCACGTCGTTGCTGGTTTTGATTTGTTTTTCTTTGATTCCAATCGTTGATGGTATTTTGCTTAGGTTGATTGAAGTGATCTGATTTTCTCCTATTACCGTCTCTGTTGTTGTTTTGCGTTTCAAATTCATCCTTTCCCTGTATGTCGTTGTTTTCACTGTAATTGTTGTGTCTGATTTCTTTGTTTATATATATATATATATATATATATATATATATATATATATATATATATATATATATATATATATATATATATAAAATTAAAAAACCCACAGGTTTTGTAGAATTTATTTATATATTACAGATGTCGTCGAGAAATTTTATAAGCAGTTTAGGAGTGAGCTGGATTTATCAGGTATTGATGACTTAGACAAGAAATAAATTCAATTTTAATATTTTGAAAAAGAGGGGTTGACCCGAAAATGTGTCATTCCTCGTGTAGTTCGAGATCATTTTTAATTGCTTTATATTTATAAACACATGTATCAACATATCACGTACCTGTAGAATATGTACTGTGTCCCGCATTTAAACAGACAATTTCTTACGCATGTCATATATAAACAAAAGTATTCGATTTATATTTTTATCACAATTTTTTCTGTACACCCTCTACCGTTAACCGTCGGTAATTATGACGTAGGAAAAGTTGTTTGCTGGGATCTCATAAAGGTCGTTACAATGTTATTTTGTAAGTGATTTGTGTAGTATAAGTGTAAAAACCTTTACATGTTAACATGTATACCTGTTTTCATTTGGCAAGTTAACGAATTCAAAGTTTTTGTGCGTAAAACTGGCATAAAGCTACCACAGAAAGTATGATGGTAAGGTTTATACAGGGGGCTTTAATTCATGAGAAAAACATTAGAACACATGCTTTTTTTTTTTAAAGAAGTTTAAGTCATTGTTGTTTAGTTCTTGCAGTGCACAATCCTTAAAGACCAGAATCGGAAAACAAAACATTCTTTTTCTTTTCTATTATAACACAAAATACGTATTAAAAAAATGCTATGCATTTCATTTTAGTTATCATACTGCATGCATTTAAAATCCACCTTGAATCAGAGCTGTGTGCGTATCATTACGTAAGCTATCCTTTTTAAAATTTATTTATTCTTCAATTTGATTAAACGATAGGGTGTCAATTAAGAAATAGTTCAGTTAATTAATAAATGCAGTCATGCCATTCTCAATTTAATGCAATGTCAGACATATAGATCAATTGTGGATTTTAAGTAAAAAATTTGATAGATTTTAGTCATTAAATTGAAAACTTTTCAGATCTTCCTATGTGTGCGTGTGTATGCGTTAAACCTTCATGTAATCTATTCTTCGCCCGCGGCCGAGGAAATCAGCCACGGCTGAACTACTTAGCGGTAAACGGTAATCTAATACACAAGATTCGCACCCCTTAGGGTCATGACTTATATACCATAATGATTTGATGCACCATGACAAGAGGAGGAATAATATCTTTGAGATTAATCTCTATGGTTTTTATGATATTTGATAATTTCAGGAAGAGCACTTTGGATCATGACCTACATACTATCTGAAAAGCCTTGAACAAAGAAACAATAATATATGTACATGATATAATGATTCAATTTAAGAACCCAGATATAAATCTATCCTCTATGTTTTCTAATATTTCCTATGTATATATACATGTATTAGTTTGTGTTTTGTTCTATACTATTCATGTTCATGACTGTATTATGGCTTACTTATTTTGAATTACATCAAAATATTGTAAAACATTTGACTTGGAACCCCCACCCCCAAACAAACTAAAATTCAAACTGTTGCCCCCCCCCCCCTCCCCCTGGAAAATTTTCTGGATCCGAGCATATATTCCTCCTCAAACTATAGATAAATGAAATGAAAATAACCTTACATTTACACTATTCTTCATTTTTGAATGATCTATTAAAATCAAAATATAATTTGGGGCATAAAAAGTTTTATAAACTGGTAAAAAATGTTATTCTAAAAAAAACCCACAATACACCTTGCATAATTGACAACTTATCTATTGAGATATGATCAGAAGTCATATTTCTACCTTGGGATCTAAAACGAATGTTCACCAACAGGTTAAAATTAATAACAATAAATGATTCAAATTATAAATATTTATACTCCACATCCACACACCCCCAATCAAACCGGGTTCTTACATTCTTACATGTGTACAGTAGCAAATTTTAAATCATTTCTTGATTGCATTTTCTCTCCTAATGCACATTAACATTTTTGAAATTGCTTAATTTAATTTTTGAGATTTATAAAAAAATGTTTTTGCTGCAATGCATGTGTATATTCGCCTATTTGGGGCAATTGTTAAGTCTCGTAAACAAAGCAGTGTCATCATTAGGCTAGGAATTACCCACATGGATCAAACAACTACATATAAATAAGATAAAGTACTTTATTATTTCTAGTTCTAGAATGTCAGGGTGTCTCCAAGGGGGCACAACCTATATTCAATTTGGTGCACAATGGCACAAAGAGCAAGAATAAAATTATACGCTTTAGGGATGAGGATCTCAAAAGTTATCAAAATAAACAGTGTATCATCATTTCCTATTTCATAAAGGGGGGGGGGGTTAAAGACTACACCTGGGGGCATGTACTTTACAGCATTTGGTGCATCATAATGACATACGAAGATATTTTGTATTTTCCTGTATCATGGGGTCAGAACAATCCCATAGGGTCATGGCCTACATTGTATTTGGTGCATTATAATACATTAAGAAAGAAAGACCCCTTTCTTCATATTATAACTCATATTAAAATGATAAGTCTCTACACTTACTTAAACATGTAATACACAAATTTAATACAAAATTGTTACAGGGTCAATATGGGGTCAACTCAATACTGTAAGTCTGACAAATAAAAAAATAACTTTTGCAATTAAAATGACATAATAAACTTTACAAATGCGATAGGATACCGTAGGTGACGATGATTAAGTTATCTAAATATTAAAAGATGATGATACCATATGCTAGCAAAGGGAGATCACTTATTTAGAGAGTGAAAGTAATACCGGTGTCTCATTATATTGTCCTACTGCTACTACATGCATTATGCTTACCTATATTGGTCAACATCATAATGATAATCCAATTAAAGCACAATATGAATCCCTTTAGCCGATCACCACAAAAGAAAAGTTTATGCGTGTTAACTAATCCTTTTCTGCATTTGAAAAACACATACATGTATGTACATCTAATCGAAGAGCTGGGTTAAACTATTACCAGCAATTGAGACCTGTATACCAGTGTTGTGTACATAACTTCAGAGAACGATCAGTTATTTGTAACATGCATGTTTTTATGACCTATTCTTCAAAACCTTTTCTGCATATGAAAAACACATACATGTATGTATACCGGAAACCCATATAATCGAAGAGCTGGGTAAAACTAGTATCCGCAATTGAGACCTGTAGACCTGTGTTAAATTATTGTGTACATAACTTCAGACAAAGATCTGTTATTTGTAACATGCATGTATTTTTATGACCTATTCTTCAAAACCCCTTGCACTATTTTATGAGGAAAATAACGTACAGCTTTAAGGTGGTGCAGGACACCTGCATATTGTGGTGTATACTTCCTTTTGAAATAAACAATAAAGTATAAATAAGATGTTTTACGGTGCTACCGTTCTGGCGACCGCAGCAAGAATTACACATACTTTGCACCATTGTTAACCTAGTGTTATTTTTAAAAGTATCAACGAACGTCAAAATTTTTTTGAGAGAGTATTGCTCTACAATAAGTATGCAAAAGGTACTAATTTTAATGATTATGGTATATACAGTACAACCCCCTTAAGGCCTACCCCCTCTCCAGAGCGAGAGAGAGAGTGAGAGAGAGAGAGAGTGGTCCCTGTTTGTAGCCTAACGTTGTTTCAAGGTGTGTAATTTCCCACCTTTAAAGAACTGCGAACGCTAATGCCTGTTTCCCGCCTACATTTTACATCCAAATATTTCGGAATTTCTGTCAGATATTCAAAAACTAAGTTTTCTACTTAAAAATATAATAAAATCCTAATCAATTTATATCAAAACAAAATTTGTAATAAAATTATTTATTTTTAAACAAAAGTTATGCTAACGCGGGGACTAAAACCATTTCATTGAAATCGGTCTCTATGAGTGAGGAAAATTTTATTTAGCGCCCAATTTGTGCATAAAAACTTAATGATAACATATTTACGATATGTATTAAAGTAAAATATCATTTTAATTCATATCTGTTAATTAGTTTTTGAAAATTTACAAAGCAAATTTCTTTTTTTGGAATGTATTTCGGTCTGTAGACATATGTCCCCCCCCCCCCCCCCCCCCCGTGAAACAACAAACCCTTTGGTAAAAATATGCTACATAACAATAATTAAAACCCCTCAAAGGGATTTTTTGTTTCACGGGGGGGGGGGGAGATGTTTTAAAAAACATTTCCGTTTTCCGTTATTTTCTTTTATGAAATGAGCTATTTTAACCCAAAATACAAATATTGCTTGTGACATGTACGTAATTTTTTGATTTATCTTTATGATAAAACAGAGGAAAGCCAAAAAAAAAACAACAACAACAAAAAAACCACAAAAAACAAACATGGAACTTGCATCAAATTTACTTCATGTACATGTTACCCCAAAATCAGACCGATTATGTCCCGTTGTCACTTTTAATTAAATTAACTGAAAATAAAAACCGTTACACCATAATTTTTCGCTTATTTTCATTGAAGTTTCTCCCGATTTTTTTTTTCAAAATACATAGTTACGTAATCTTTCTCCGAGAGAATTACTTTTGATCCGATAACGGAGGAAAAACTGACATAAAAATAGAGATTTTCCATATTATTGCATCGTCGAGAGAAGTAATATTCATTTCTGTAAACAATGTTATTTAATGTTCCGTTACATAGCTGTGTCTGTATATCAGGTGTAAGATTTAGACGCTCACTTAAACGAAATCATCCCGATGATCTTTGATAGCTGATTATTATTTTAAATGTTCAAGTCTACTCGTATTATTAAATAATATCAGCTCTGAAGAAATTTTTGGAGATGCCATCAATTTTGATTATTTACCAAATTTTGACAGCACGCAACAATTTCAAACTTGTACATAGTCTTCAAACAATTAGAAAGATTTTATTTATTACAGAAGTTACGTGTTTTTTTAAGGCGGGTTGGTTTGTTTAAAAAATACATTTCCTAACATGAATCATGAGTACATGTATATAACAATCCTTGCTACCCTTAAAAATTTAACTCGCCATTAAACTTCTTAGTGTTTAAACCCCCTTTCACACTGGAGCTGCGTCCTCATGGCGATCCCGCTGCGTCATTGAATAATGTAAAACGCCATGGAAAACGAACTAAAGTCTCCTACAGCGCTGTAACAACGCAACGGCATCTTCGTTCGCCGCGGTGGGATATCCTAGAACATTTTAGAACGCCTTGCGACGGCGCTCACTTTGAACATGCACGAAGTACGCGCCGTGGCTCTGCGTTCTAATAAACACGCCGTAAAAGTGGAGAAAGGTCGCCGTGACAGCGCCGTAAAGCCTTCAACAGCGCATGTGTACGCAGTCAGCGCGCAGAGCACGCCGTGGACGCGCGTAAAAACTCCTAGCACGTCACGAGCGCTCGGCGGATACCCAACGAGAGCGCAGTCAATCGCCAAGTAATACTCCGTGGAAACGTAGTCGGGAGCTCTAGATCTGAAAGAACGCCTCAGTCGGATTCAGAATGATGTTCTAAACAATATTCGACCCTAACATTTTTCGATAAAAGGCCCCGATAAGGAAAAAAGGCTTAGTCCGAAATACTTTCCCCCCTAAATATCTTAAGAACTGGTAACAAATTTCTAAACACTAAATAAACAATATGTGTTTGAAATTAAAAGTCCTTTCATTGGATTTTAAGGAAAAGAGACCAGTTCCTAAAATTTGGGATCATGAGGGGTCTAAGGACTTTCATGCACACCAAGGTCTTTCATGCACAGCTTTTTACTAATGAATACATGTATTTTGTATTATTATAAAGAAGCAAAAATGTTCATCTTCCAATATTTATCATACATGATAAAAGTGTTACGTAATTAGAGTGGTAAAAAGTAGGTAGAATTCCAATATTTTGATCATTTATATATTAAAAAGTAGAAATATTTAATATTTTAAAAAGCGTTTTTGAAAAGAAGAAGCTAAGAATGATGTTATGAACAATATTTAACCGACAGAAGTTCGTTAATGGCCCCTATAATGAGATAAAGGGTCGGCCATTTAAAAAATATTTTCCAGATATCTCAAGAACGGTAAGGAATTTTTAACTTTTGTTACACAAAATGTGTTTAGAATTATAAAACCTTTTATTTAATATCAAGAAAAATAGTCTTCGGCCCTTACAATGAAGACACCTTTCTTATATTTCCAAACATGTTTAGCCGTTAATTAGCAAAATCCAGGTCATACATGTACCTCAACTTCTAAAATTGGACGGGTGACTTCCTCGTTTCTCGCAACGAGATCGTATCTAGTTTTTTAACTATTATAATTATTTTTGCCTAAAATTTCAGACAAAAGTGCAGATACAGATGATAGTGCTACATCCTGTTATAGTGGTAAGTTTTGTCGATGTACACATATGAATTCAGAGATATGTTAGGCCATTTTTTTATTAGTTGTTTTACGTATTTTGTGTAAAAAAAATATATGTCCTTTACGAGGCTACAAAACAAAAACCAAAACAAAACAGTTCATTTTTTAAACTTTTAATTTACAAGTAACAAATGCGTCTAAAACATTGTACAGATATATTCCTTCATATTATGGGGGCATTTCCATTGATGAAGGCTGATCATTCTAGCAGGGGGAACTAATCACACGAATATGTGTAGTAATTTGGGCTATATGGACCGTAGATAACGACGTGAGCTCCTGACGAGAGTTGCAGGGGTCCCAGGTTTGATTCCTAGATCAGCTTTATATTTTTCATTGTATCTTTATGCCCATTTCTCCGTTCCTACTACACATGCATTATCAATGTATTCGAATGTCCTCTTCATCTACCACTTCTAAGTCACCACAAAATTAAAACACACATCTGCCAAAAAAAATAAAATAATAAAATCAGTTGAATTTAAAAGTTCCTTATCTAAAATAGTAATGGCTAGTTTATATTAAAGTACTTTGCACATTAAGACACAAATTTCTTTTAATTTGAAAGAGAAACTGAGAAAAAAAAGTTGATTATAATATGAAGTTATTGATTTCATGTCTATGCATTCACAGAGAGTGCATCTAAAAAATATATACATGTAGTACTTGATTACATCAGGTTTCATAGAGAGACCGACGCTGCAGTAGATATATTCCCCTGCGCTTGTGTGACTATGGAACGTAAGCCCAAGTGCTTAATTCTAAAATTCTCTTTTTAATTTGATTTACATGTATTTACTTTTGAACACCGAATTTTTTCAAAAGTTAATCTTTGAATATGATATAGAAATCTGAGGATATATATTGTGTTAAAATTTGTTAAATCACAGGTTTGTACGTCACCACGTCCCCTTCATAGTACTATGCATATCACAGAAATTATTTATGTAACAACTTTGCATATCACAGAAAGTATTAACAGGTCTAAGTATAATTATCACTAGCCTTTATGTCAGTCTACCTGCATTCAAATACAATTTCATCAGTCTGTCTTGTTCAGAGGTTGTCCTGTTTTCAGGTTGCAACTTCCTTTAAAGTAAACAGCTTGAACGGTTCTAATCCAGGTCTCCCATCATTCAAATATGAGATACTCTATCTATAATGCATCATGATTGCATATTAATAACAGATGTAAACAAGTGTTTATATATTGATTCATTGTGCAGACCGGAAAAGGTATGAGATAGACGATTCGAATTCGAAAAACAAAGAATCGGTATGGGTCAACGTTCAAAAAAGCCCTTGAATTGTGACTTTTTTTTAATAAACGTGTACCCCTGCTCCGAAGGAAAAGGGGGTATACTATTTTACCCTTGTGTATTTGTCCGTCCATCCGTTTGTCTGTCCGTCCGTCCGTCTGTCTGTCCGTAACAAAAAATTATGTCGCATTTTTCTCAGCAGCTATTCATTGCAGATGCTTGAATCTTTTTAAAAACATTATTTATTTAGGCATGCCATATTGTAGGATATATTTTTTGTACCAATCGAACGCCAACTTCCTTTTAAATGACGACTTTTTTTATTTTTAGCCGAAATTTTTAAACAATATTTCGTAAAAGATTTCTCAACAACTATTTATCACAGATGCTTGTAATTATAACACACTATTTGTTTAGGCATGCCATATCCTGGAATATATATTTAATTTGTACAAATCAAATTGGACGTCAAATTTTTATTAAATGACGACTTTGTCTATTTTAAGCCTAAATTTTCAAACAAATTTTCTTCAAAGATTTCTCAGTAACTATTTATTGCAGATGCTTGAAATTATAACACATTATTTGTTTTGACATTTTAGTTTTGATAGTTTGTTTTTTTTTAATTCACATACAGACGATGAAATGATAACACATATGTATGAAACAGTTCTGAATCACAAATACCCAGATGGAAATTGGAAAAAGGCCATGACAACTTATTTAGTCTGGAATATCGATGGTGACGAGAAGTATAAGATAATAACAAATGATAGAAAGGGTGACGGAAATAAACACGCGGAAATTTCTTTCATTGAAAAAATTAAAGAGCTAATTTTAGAATCAAAAAACGGAAAGGGAACCGGTGGCCAGAAGCGGTTGTGTATAACGGTATACATTAACAATTCCCCCTGCTCTTATTGCACAAAGAAATTGATCGCCTTTTTGAACGAAAACAAATGGGTCCGCGTAAACTTTTATGTTACAAACTTGTACAATATTCATCGCAAGTCTTGCAGATCCAGAGAGGAATCTCATCTTACCAAGGTGGACAAAGATGACCACAAGAAGAACTCTAAGGGGTTGAAAAAACTTATGCAGCACGACAGCTGTGAAATCATGGCGTTCACAAAAGATGTATGGAAAACGTTAATTGACATCGTAACCGTGTCAAGTACGTGTAAAACCCAACTCCTAAATGGCTACGGTAACATACTGAATGGCAATGACAGAAGCAGAAAAATGGAGGATGAACTTATCCAGGAAGATCTGGATCATATCAATGAATGAGAACTATAATATATCATTATGGGCTTTGCAATTCTTTGTATTCTACTGATTTTATTTCAAAATTTTTGATATCGAGTGCTGTAGAAAAATTACGCAAAGAAAGTAATTTTAAATTTAACATTAGTAAGAGTATATAAAAAAAGAAAGCAAAATATATTAAGGTCAGTGCTAGTACCAATATAATTTACAACTTCATCTTCTCATATATCAAATACATGTCTCCTGTTTCATGCACCCTACGTTAGTTATGCAAGTTTATTCCTTTATACACGTATCCTACGAAATACACTTAATGTGAGTAAGAACGAGCGTTTGAGTATTTTTAAAATTCGAATCTAGTTATACATGTATTCCTTAAAGGAATCAATAAGCAAATTAATTTATTTCAGCATTATTCTATTTAAAAGTTCAACAGGAACGAGACAAGAGGTGTTTATAAAAAAATACAAGCAAACAATATAAAAAATAAAACTCCAGCTCGATTTTTACTGATGAATATATCATACCCATAGCTAGTGATATTATATAGAGTTACATGAATTCCAAAAGTACATCACCCTAGTATGCTTAATTATTCCTGATCGGCGTAGACAAATGTGTTTCTCTGTTTATAATGCACACATTAATGCAGTAAAATTTAATCAATTGCATGTCATGTTGTTCATTTATATCGGTTATACTATTCCCAATACCTGTTAATAATTAACGTAACGATTTTAAAGGAATATGTGGATAATATGATTCATGATTTGTCTTATCTCATTTTTATTTCGATAAAAGATACTGTAACGTGGATGAGCCAGGCGTTCTCTAAAATAAAAGTTACGACTGCTTCAATTTTATAAATTTATTTACAAAAGAACTTGAATAAAATATAATTACAATACCACTTCCACATCCCGAATTGTTCACGCCCGATAATTTTTCAATTTGGCTGTAATTAATAAACCCTACGTTGACAAAATCATGAAAAAATTATATATATGAAAAAAAAAAACATTTTGGAAGACAGACTTTATACCGATATAAAATGATTTTCTTTCAGTTCAAAACATGGTAACCACACCTAACGTGATTAAGTTATTCTCAACTCGTCAACATATGTGGTGTTGAACTTCAGGGTAGATCTCCCCGCTGGAACGTCAACGATGTATGACCAAGTCAAACCGCTACATATCATTCCAGTAATAAGTACAAAAGTTATGGCAACATTATTTGATAATATGTTATGCAGTATTATAAGATATGTTAACAAAGTTGAGCTTCATAGCAACATGTTAATAATAAATAAATAAATTTGACGCACACTTCCGGTGAAAAACTTCCGCCCAAGATATATAAATAAATCAGCAAGTTTTATCCATTACAACAAATGCGCATAGAAAATCGTTTAAAGCAAATTGTTCTATTTCAAGGCTTTATCGATAATATAAAACTGACATTTAAACTTCTACGCAAAAAATACGCTAGACTGCTTACACAGGTAAGATTTACAAGTAAACGCTGGCCAAGGTTATTTTAAGCTCAACAATTAAATAAGATGTACTAGTCGAGTATATTAAATACTGCATAAAAACGATAAGAGTTACTTAACACGTTTTTTTTTGTACCCACTTATTAACAAGGTTCATGCATACACTGTATATTGCAATATTGGTGCAGAACAAATATGAGCTGTCCTCATAGTCGTGTCTTGCCACACGGCACCCAACACAAGAACGAACAGATATCAGCGGTGCTACCTGACTTAGTATTTGCAGAGTACTATCGGTAAACCGTTTTAAAGAATTGAAGGGCCACATCGCTAGCCTGGTGCTAGTATACAAGTGATTGTCACCGGTATCGTGTTTGTTTATTAAGGTGTTTTCTGTCCGAGAATTTTGAACTCTATAGTCATTTCCAGTTACATGTACCAGCAGCAACACCCGATGTCGTACACATAATAGTTATAAGAAGAAAACTATTTTTGAGAATCGATTGCAAGCAACAACAAAAATGATTGTTTAATATACTTCATCAACTGGATATTTCTATATGAAAGAAGGAGTTTAAATGGTACTATATATAGAAAAAAGTACAAACTGAAGGATGTTATTTACGACATAAAAAATCTCTGGTTTATGGCATTTTCTGATAAATGTGTAGATAGCAAGTGAAATTCTAAAACAGATTTCAATTCTAGACACAATCGTCCGGCTACATTGTACTTTCAGGGAGTCCCAAACTGCCACCATCCAGAAATGTTTTCCTACAGCCGGATTTACTCGAGGAGAAAACGATGACTCTGATGAACTTGACGACGATGACAACGACGTCCCGTTATCAATATAAAAATTGTCATCTGAAGTGTTTATATGTTTATTAACTGAACTATCGCAAATTGAGCAATAATTAACAACTTGCGACAATACGGTTAAATACTGAGACAAGCCAGCAAGAATGATAAACGGAACTCTAGCATTGACTAGACTGACTGTGCAGCCAATGAAACCAAACAAGAGAATGTAAATGATACTAACTGCTGTTCTTTTTTAAGCTGATGCTCATGATTTTGTAGCAATTAAATAGCATCTTCTCCATTTCATGCTTACACTGCTTCAAAATTGCCTGAATATAGAGGACAGTCTGACAGATATGGCTGTTAATATGAGAGAACAATATAAGCGAGCGAAAACCACCATGGACCTTTATACAAAAGGTGTACAAAAATGATGAACATGTAAATATGTGGAAATACAAGGAATATATAAGTCTGTTAATACAATAAAACAGACCTTTTTATGCATTAATGATATTGAAAATGCATTGATTTGCAGGATTTTGTGTGCAAATTGGAATAAAGACCACCTGCGATAAGGTCAACAGGCTTGACTGTCTCATAATTATGAATATATATTATTGATTTAGAACACGATTTAGTTTCCTTTGAAATTCCACAATAAGAAAATTATACATTTACATGCTTTAGAAATAGGTATCGATTTGTTACTGATTTCAATACGTACATGCATATGCAAATAAGTACTAAGATAAGATAATTGATTTCATGGGGATTTGTCACAGATGTGCTGAACTATGTTTCTAAATTCCATTTAGAGTCCATGTTTTTGAAAATGTATCTTTATGCCTCATATCTTTTCTTTAACAGCAATGTACACAAACTACTTACTAGATACAACGATTTTTACTCCGTAGTTACACGGGTACAAACTAAACCCACTTTGTGATAAGATGACAGTCAGATCCAAGATACATGTTTACTGCCCACTTTTAAAACAAACAAAAAATGTCATAGTGCAGTTCTTGTTCTCGTTGTAGCTTAAGTTTCATTCGATAAGGATTAAATCCGCATAATACCCTCTGAATAATAAACACACGGTTTAAAGGATATCAATCAAATGTACTTGAGTAAATGGTTTGACGTCACAACCTTAGCACTGCTATATGATGTGTTTGAGTCTATAAGAAATTTGTATGTTCAAATCGATCAAAACTGGTTGGATCGTGATTAGGTGTTAAAAAAGAGAAAACAAGAGGCCAATTGGCCTTAACGGTCACCTGAGTAGCATATAACCCATACACAAACTTGTTATTGAGTCTCATATATGCATCTAATTAATTAGGTTTCATACTGGAGTAGAAAAATTATGATTTTGTAATGACGGCCACATTTCAAAAAGAACTGTGAAACCTATAATTTTGGTGAAAAAATAAAAGATCAGGCCCCGGGGCCATAAAACTTAGCTAGCACAGATCTGAGACCGAAATTTGAGACGGTCTCAAATTTCGGTCTAAGTCTCAGAGTTGGTGTGCCATAAAAAAATTCTTGTCTCGGTCTCAGTCTCACTTTCTTAGTTTGGTCTCACTTTTGAGCTCAGAAAGTTAGACAAGTAAATAGATGTCTACCTTCTTAGTTTTTGCTCACTTTCAATATGGCTTCCGTGGGTGCGAGATTGAATTTATACAACATCATTCAGCGAAGAAGAAAGACCCCGTCCAAGAGTTTTTAAGGACAGAAGCAACCCACTGGAAGAACTCCCCGCAGATGAAGTTTTTAGGAAGTACCGTTTTAGGCCAGACACCATTCTATTTATAGTTGGTATGTTCTTCGAAGACTTGGTTCATCCAACATTAAGAAATTCCCCTCTGCCTCCTTTGCTACAAGTTCTGGCTGCCCTGAGGTTTGTGGCGACAGGATCATTTTATAACTTAGTTGGAGAGTCCCTGGGTGTAGCCAAATCTACTACTGGCAGAGCCGCACGCTATGTCTGTCGTCTTTTGGCAGGGAAAGCAGGGAATTACATAAAGTTTCCGAGGGATGTTTCGTCCTACAAGAGCAGATTTTTCGAAATAGCAGGTAAACTTTCATTACTTATCTTCTCGTTTGTTTCTCTTCGGACGCCCTGACTTCGTGGTCATAGGAGCGGATCGTCCAGTCTCCGTAATGTTTACATACATTTTACCACAAACTTATCCCTCTTATGAAAGACAGTCATGCAAAATTTTCCGCTTCGATTTCTGTTAAAGTTGTTATTTCGGTAGAAACATACTTAATAAAAAACTATTTAAAAAATCAGGAAAATTCATCGATAGGTAATGGAGATAGAGCGTTTTCAACACTCGCGTTTTCTGCAGATGTTCACCGTATTTTTATACCGGTGTCGCTAAACACCCGACACAATAGGCCTATTTTACCAATCATCGACGAATTCTACTGAGACATTCACTTTTTATCATAATTTTTATTACAATGTTAATATTAAAGCATGCATATAATAAAATCCCAATTAACAATATAAATTGTTAATGGAATCATAACTTGTATCGTTTGGGTAAATAGGAGCTCTTGATGCATTTTCTTACTTTCGTTTTCAAACGCCATGGTCGATTTCTGATCAAATCATTTTGTGTATTTTCTTCGCAAGTCGAATATATGAGGTAAGTGTAAAAACATGATGAAAGTTAATATTTGTCGTAAATGTAGAATTTGTGTTCCAGGATTTCCAAACGTGGTTGGATGTGTAGATGGCACGCAGATAAAGATTAAGGCACCGAATGTTAACGAAGGGGAATATGTGAACAGGAAAGGTTTCCATTCGTTAAACGTCCAGGTAATATTTTTTCCAACAAAATGGACTATAAAGATTAAAATAATATATACACAATGTATCATTAAGTTAAAATATATAGGATGAGCCATGTGCGGATCCAGAAAAAACATTCCGGGGGTGGGGGGTGTGGGGGGGTCAATCCCAACCCTTTGGTTCTGTGCATGTGTGCATTTGCTATTGAATATTTTAGACATTTGGACTTTTATAGCTAAATTGGCTGCGCTCAAGATCATAGCTGCTACATTATAGGGCTATATAATATATGTACGTGGTAGCCTCAGTGTTAAACAGTAAGCTAACCTACCCACTACATGTACGTAGATATTTGTAGCCTGAATATTGTATGCAATGAATCAAATTCACGATGGCTATCTTATATACCACTTCGTCACAGACATGAAACATATATATTTAATGATACTTTGTTCATCCTATAAGTTATGAAGAATTTTTGCATGCATATTTCAGCTTAAAATTACCGGTAACCAATTATGTCCATGTTATTATAGTCTGTCCCAAGTTATTGCTTCCATCACTTTTTGATGATTTTAATAAAAATACAGATATGTGTGAAAGAAGTACAGTTAAAATCAATGAAATGAAAAATATCCAAGATATCTTCATGGACAAATTATCCCTTTTCACTCATAAAATTTCACATGAACGAAAACAAATTTCATATTGAAATTTATAATGGGAAATGTTTACATCTTTACTCCATTCTCCAAGTACTTGGGACACCTCGCACAATTTTTCAGTGTTATCATCCAGGCTTATAAATGGCTGATGCAATGCAAAATCCCTGTAGACTTTCTATTTTTGGATGTGTATTGAAACCTGAAGCGTAGGGGGCGTTTCAAAACAGATAATCAGGAAATTTTTCTTATTAATGGATGAACGTAGTTTAAGCACAAAGGTATTTACTATTTATTATTATTCCAACTTCAAATCATAGACCTAGTGGCCCACCAAGCTGCTGTTCAATATACCTAGACATCTACGGCCTAGCCGCTAGGCTAGCTACTATGATCTGAGTGCAGCATCTTATCAAGATGGTTCCACATTTTTATTCATACCATATTATTCACCAAATTTCCCAATTTATTGTTAAACTTTCTTAATTATTATCTAGCAGAATTTGCTTAACATTATCTAGTTAATTACAACTATTTCATTGGACTCATTTTTTCAAAATATTGCAGATGGTATGTGGCCCTGATTTTTGCATCACAAATGTTGTTGCCAAATGGCCAGGATCTGTGCACGATTCTA
Organism: Magallana hongkongensis; assembly: GCA_015776775.1. Lineage (NCBI taxonomy): Eukaryota > Metazoa > Mollusca > Bivalvia > Ostreida > Ostreidae > Magallana > Magallana hongkongensis. The sequence continues at coordinate 503,108 of VIAA01000013.1, read as the reverse complement.
GGATTTTTAAAGAATCTGTATTATGCAGAGAGTTTGAAAATGGTATGTTGTTTGGTATGTTCTACCATGTTGTTATTCTATACCCTCACCATCTATCTGAAAATAAATTTATAATAATAATTACTTAAATAATTAAAAGGGGTAACAATTAAAGGTTTTGTTCTCTATCATTCCGATTTAAATTATTACACCCTTATGACTGTGTATTCCATCAAATTGAAAACTGACTATTACAAATAAAATTTATGCAGGACACATACAAGGAATGCTGTTGGGTGACTCCGGATATTCGCTCAAGACTTACTTGATGACTCCATATTTAAACCCCACAGAGGCACACATGCAGCGATACAACACGGCACATTGCAGGACAAGGGTGCTAATAGAGCAGACTTTCGGGGTTCTAAAAAGAAGATTTTCCTGTTTGGACAGCGAGCTGCGATTATCACCACAGAGGGCATGTGTTGCAGTGGTTGCCTGTTGTGTGTTACACAATATTGGCATCAACAGAGGAGACATCATCTCAAATTCCGATGACAATGACCTTAATGTCGCTGAAGATGTAGATGGTGTAGTTGACATGGGGGGCAATGGGAAAACTGTGAGGGATCACATTGCTCGTAATTATTTCTGAATTACCAGACAATTAATGACTTTGCATCTTTTAATTCTGGTAATTCATTTTTTTTTTATCAAATCAAACTATACTTTTCAAAATTGATAAACAGTTAATTGTAGAATAGAAAACTTGTAACCAATTTTATTTGAGACATACATGTAGTAATATTAAGGCAGATATTTTCAACATGCAAAGAACAAATTTCAATATTTTATAAATATACAAAGTTGATTTGATTTGATTTATGATAAAGAATCTCACAAAGCAAGTTTCAGAGAGAGAGAGAGAGAGAGTATTGGTACATATGTATTTGACTACCATATGTTTTTGTTGACACTTTTTACCATATCTAAGTTTCAAATAAAATTTACTTGTAATATTGCCCATATTTACTGAGGTTATATATTTCCTTATTTTAACTGCCTTTACCATATTACCGTAATAAAATGAGCATGAATCTTGGAGATATATACTGCATGAATGGAATTAGAATATCTTATCAAATAACATGTTTCTTTTTAAAAAGCTAAAAAGCTATAAAACCATATGGTAATTTTAAATAAATGTATGATCAAACAAACCCCCCCCCCCCCAAAAAAAAAAAAACCCACACACAAAAAAGGCAAAAATATCAATTACTAGCTATGAGGAAAGATTTTTTTCAAAATACTGGATTAAACTTCTGAAAATTGAGAGAGAGACAAGTAGTTCAAAGAGCCATTTCTTAAAGAGTTTTTCTGCATCTCGATTAATTCCAGTTCTGCAGACACCTTCTTCATTTTCAGCTTAATGTAATCACTCTCCAATCTTAATTTGTCTTTCTCAGCTTCCAACACCTCCAAGTGTATCTCGCTGATGTCCCTACTTCTCTTTCTCTTGGGAGGATTCTTGTCAGCCATCTGCTGGACCGGTACACTTGTACTGGTACATGCAGTCCTGCATGAAGCTTCCTCTGATTCTGGAAGTTGGGGTTGATCTCCTGCAAGAAACATCCTAAATCAGTAATGAGAACAATGAAAATAATTTAATTGAAAATCATTCTAGATAAGATGATGTTTAATTACTTACCTGTAGCTGTACAAGCCGTTTCCAAACCCCCATCTATTCCATCCATTGAGGGCTTTCCTGCTAGGAAGGTCAACATGGCCTCATCCATGGGGGAGGGAGATGGGGGCTTTGGTCCACCACCTGTCCCTGGATATTTTGTTTGACTGTTGATTTTTTTGGCTTAAAAAATGAAATGATTTACTGTAAATACAATGATTCATGCAAATGCACATGATATATCAATTTTGAAAACTCTCTACTGACAGAATAAAAAAGTGATTATGTATGTTACCTCGCTGCTTCATATTTGACCATTGCTTCTTAACTTGCTTAACTGTTCTCTTTTTGACTGTTCCCTTTCTATATAAAGAAAAAGGAGACAAAATAAGTTTTAGTAGTTAATGGTGACAATGAATGCTTTAAATTGTAATTGAATTATACTTTTTTGTGTGTTTTATTTAAAGGAAACTATCTAGTATCCATTCCAGAATGAAATGTGCATCCGTGCCGAATATCTGTGTGGTCGAAATGACGCGACACCCACATTTGTTACTAGCTATGACGTAAAATGTAAACAGTCTGAGTCTCTATAAATAGTTCCTAACTAGGGAGTTCATAAGTCTTTTTTAGGTGAAGGACTTTTTATTATTCGCCAGACTCTGTCGACAAAATGATATGGAAGAGTTGCTTTGCATTTATGAATATTGCTTTTAACTCTTCCGTATAGCCAACTATTTTTTTATACGACACATTCACTGAAAAGCTGATCTTGTCATATTCACGATTGCATCGAGCTGCTGAACCAATAGAATATGCATATGAGAAAATTATTTTGAAAATAATTATTGTGATTATACTATTTTATTTTCAACATGTTTAAAAATAATTAAGCGACTTACGCATTAACAACGTCCGTTACTTCAAGCCAGGCTCGGTTTTTCTCGGCCTTGCCGCTACTCGCCCCTTTGAACTTTCCATCAATGACTTCAATTCTTTTGGAAACTTCTTCATAGAGAACTTCCCTCTCCAACGGAGTCCAGTATGGCTCGTTTTGAACCTGGTTCATCGTTTGTTCGACGTTTTTGCTTATGAGATAATCAATTTCCCGTTCACCCATATCGGCTGCTACGTTGATTGACGCTGATGACGTCAATTAACGTAAAATGACGTAACAATATGCATACGAACTAGGAAAAGATAACACTGAATAGTATTTACATTTATAAAATTTATTTTCATACTTTTTCATGCATATATTTTTATTGCGCAATATAGTGGGCGTGGCACTGCCATGTGTCAAACAAAGATCATCCACAATTCACTTGATATCCTGCTAAGTTTAGATCTCACTTTCTGTCTCAAATTAGACATTCTTAAGTGAGCTTAAACTTCCTTTATGGCACACTCTAAGTGAGACGAACTAAGTTGAGATCAATATCTGAGATTTTTTTTTCGGTCTCAGATCTGAGCTAGCTAAGTTTTATGGCCCCGGGGCCTGGTCTACAAAATCATGAATTCAGTTTTCCTTTCAGGCGTGTGGGAGTAAAGAAGATAATTTATTTTAAGTTATATGTATTAACATCTATACATCCATTTTGGCCCTGCCATAGAGTCAAAATCCATATCCCAGGGGACATGGAAATTTAAATTTCAGTAGAGGACTTCCTGGTTAACATAATTATTAGTCAGTGTTTTTTATACAGATGTGTGAGAATAGAGAAGAAGATTTTTAAACATCATATGCATTAACACTATATTGCCATATTGCCCCCCCCCCCCCCCTCATGTCCTGAACACCTGACCCAGGGGCCATGGATTTCACAATTTAGGTAAAGGAGATTGTGGATATCATAACCATGTATTCAGTTTTTTGCCCACATGTGTGGGAGTAGAGAAGAAGATTTTTTAAGATTTAAAACTTTTTTTACTATATGGCCATATTGGCCCCACCCTAGAGCCTGAACACCTAACAAAGGGGTCATGGATTTCACAATTTTGGTAGAGGGCCTCATGGAAATCATAACCATGCATTTAGTTTTTAACAAATATATATGGGAGTAGAGAAAAAGATTTTCTTAGATTTAATAGATTTTTACTATTTGGCCATATTGGCCCCACCCTAGAGCCTGAACACCTAACAAAGGGGTCATGAATTTCACAATTTATGTACAGGGCTTCATGGACATCATAACCATGCATTTAGTTTTTAACAAATATATATGCATGGGAGTAGAGAAGAAGATGTTTTAAGATCTAATACATTTTTACTTTTTGGCCATATTGGCCCCACCCTAGAGCCTGAACACCTAACAAAGGGGTCATGAATTTTACAATTTTGATAGAGGGCCTCATGGACATCAGAATCATGCATTTAGTTCTTAACAAATATATATATGAGAGTAGAGAAGAAGATTTTCTAAGATTTAATACATTTTTACTACAGTCGGTTCAAGCATATCTTTTACAATATACACCATAGCATAGCATTGAAATCTCATAGCATTGGAATCTCTTAGCATAGCATTGAAATCTCATACCATACCATACAATCTCATAGAATTGCATTCGTCATATCATACCAAAGCATACCATACCATAGCATAGCATACATCATTATTTTAATTCGGTTTTAAATGTTTTTATCTAAAAAAAATAAATGTTCACAGAACAGATTTGTGGTAAACTTTGGCTTCTTATTATTTTACTTCGAAATGTTTGGAACTCTTCTGTGTATGGAGGCGTTTTTTTTTCAAATATCATAGCATACCATAACATAGCATAGCATACCATATCATATCATTAAAGTCTCCATTTCAATTTCTCATACCATAGCATACAAATCTCATAGCATATCATTTAAATCGCATACCATAGCATAGCATAAAAGTGTAAAAGATATGCATGAAATGACTGTATATGGCCAAATAGGCCCCACTCTAGAGCCAGAACCCCTGACCCAGGGGTCATGAATTTCACAATTTAGATAGAGGGCTTCGTGGACATCATAATCATGCATTTAGTTTTTAAAAAAAATATATATGGTAGTAGAGAAAAAGATTTTCTAAGATTTAATACATTTTTACTATATGGTCATATTGGCCCCACCCTAGAGCCAGAACCCCTGACCCAGGGGCCATGAATTTCACAATTTTGGTAGAGGGCCCCATGGACATCATAACCATGCAACCAGTTTCTTCCTCACATGCGTGGGAGTAGAGAAGAATATTTTTGAAAATTTGGCTTTTATTTGCATATTTGGCCCCACCCGTGGCACCCCAGGGGTGGTAGAGCCATAAATTTCACAATTTAAACTTTTATTACCATAGAGATGCGTCACACCAAAACTGGTAACGATTGACCTGGTAGTTTTCAAGAACAAGTTAAAACTGTAAAATTGTTAACGCACGACGACGGACGAAGACCAATTGCAATAGGTCACCTGAGTGACTCAGGTGACCTAAAAAAAGGAAATACGTGTTACATTTTTAATTAAACTGAAAATAAAGGTCTTATCAAACAATTACCGGTATACTCTGTTTAGATATTTTCTGTTTTATAATTTTAAGACGGTTTAAGTTGTTGTTTTTTAACGTATAGCTGGAGTTGCTCAAATTAGAGGTTAGAGATGTAGTTCCGGGACCTTGTTTAAAATCATTCTTCTGTGACAATCTAAACAATTTTTTAAATGTACTGAAATTACAACATTCAATGAATAATATTTTTTATTCAGGTAAAATAAAAACTGTTATAATAAATCAAAATCAGTATCAACCAAATTTAGTTGGCGAAAAGTTTTTTTTAAAGAAGAAAGAGCAGTGGTCAAACTCGAACAACATCAGATTTCAATCATTCAGGTTTGATGGAATTATTAACAGAAATACGTGACATTGCATCAAGAGGAAATCGGAAGCGCATAGATTATGGCAACAGCAATTTCCTATCTGATTCAGATATTTTATATTTGACTGGACTAGCCCGCAAAAATTTTAATGACTGTGTGTAACAAGAGGCCCATGGGCCCACCGCTCACCTGAGGAACAATAGGTATGATAAAATCAGCTTAATGGAGTCATAATACAAACTATCTGGACAATGTACAATATAGTACATGTAGATTCTGAATAAATAAAATCCATTTTTTCCCTGGATATTCTTATGTTTATAATCATTAGTCCCTTTTCTAACAGGATGATTTTATAGTCATATCATATGCTGAGTATTGCAGTTTTCAAAAAGATCCTTAACAATAGTTTTTATATGGGATATAAACCAACATCAAACTCTGAACCTTCTTGTGAAGCCAAAGAATTGTCCTGGGGCCAAAGTCTTAATTATAAAGAATCATCTGGCTGTTTAGTTTCTGAGAGGAAGATTTTTAAAGATTTACTCTATATATTCCTTTGTTAAACTTTGACCCCCCTCCCCATTGTGGCCCCACCCTACCCCTGGGGATCATGATTTCACAACTTTGAATCTACACTACATGAGGATGCTTCCACAAAATTTTCAGCTTTCCTGGCTTATTAGTTCCTGAGAAGAAGATTTTTAAAGATTTACTCTATATATTCCTATGTTAAACTTTGACCTCCCATTGTGGCCCCACCCTACACCCGGGGGTTATGTGATTCACAACATTGAATCTACACTACCTGAGGATGCTTCCACACAAGTTTCAGCTGTCCTGGCTGATTAGTGTCTGAGACGAAGATTTTTAAAGATTTACTCTTTATATTCATATGTTAAACTTCGATCCCCCATTGTGGCCCCAACCTACTCCTTGGGGTCATGATTTTCACAACTTTGTATCTACACTACCTCAGAATGCTTCCACCCAAGTTTCAGCTTTCCTGGCTGATTAGTTTCTGTGGAGACGATTTTTAAAGATTTACTCTATATATTCCTATGTAAAACTTCGACCCCTCATTGAGGCCCCATCCTACCCCCGAGGGTTATGTGATTCACAACATTGAATCTACACTACCAGAGGATGCTTCCACACAATTTTCAGCTTTCCTGATCTTATGATTTATGAGAAGAAGATTTTTAAAGATTTACTCTATATATTCCTATGTAAGAGTTCGACCCCCCATTGTTGCCCCACCCTACCCCCAAGGGGTCATAATTTTCACAACTTTGAATGTACACTACCAGATGATGCTTTCACACAAGTTTCAGCTGTCCTTGCTGATTAGTTTCTGAGAAGAAGATTTATAAAGATTAACTCTATATATTCATATGTTAAACTTCGACCCCCATTGTGGCCCCACCCTACCCCCGAGGGGTCATGATTTTCACAACTTTGAATCTACACTACCTGATAATGCTTCCACACAAGTTTCAGCTTTCCTGGCTGATTAATTTCTGAGAAAAAGATTTTTAAAGATTTACTCTATATATGCTAATGTTAAACTTCGACCCCCCATTGTGGCCCCACCATACCCCCCGGGGTCATGAAATTACAACTTGAAATCTACACTACCGGAGGATGCTTTCACACAAGTTTAAGTTTTTCTGGTCTTATGGTTCATGAAAAGAAGATTTTTGAAAATTTCTTCAAATTTTTTGCATAAATTCCTAATTATCTCCCTTTGCAAAAAAGGCGTGGTCCTTAATTTTCACAACTTTGAATTCCATTATGCTCAGGATGCTTTGTGCCAAGTTTGGTTCAAACTGGCCCATTGGTTCTTGAGAAGATGTTGAAAATGTGAAAAGTTTACGGACAGACAGACGGACGGACGACAGACAAAATGTGATCAGAATAGCTCACTTGAGCTTTCAGCTCGTTGAGCTAAACATTTTAAAAGGAACTAAGAGATTCTCAACCTGAAGTGTACGTATATGTGTAGGGATATTTCTTAAAAAGTAAATCATGCCTGCATATTCAAAAATTTATTGTTTTGAGAAAAATGGAATACAATTTTTAAAATCATGTATATTAAAATGGATTTTCAAGAAAAAAGACACATATTGATACAGATGTACAAGCGTGAAATAGCTATATGCAGTAAGCATCTCATATAGTCAAAAATGTTTTAAGAAATATAATTGTTTCAAAGACATTAAGTCTTATCTCTTTTACAGAAAAATGGTCATACAAGTACAGAAAACATAACTCAATCATACCTGACGAGATGGGCGTTTGTAGTATGTTTGACTCGAGCGATGAGTCCGATTCAAGTGATGAGTCCGATTCAAGTGATGAGTCGGACTCAAGTAATGAGTCGGACTCAAGTGATGAGTCAGACTCAACTGTTAAATCTAAAACGGGATATAAAAGAATTAAAAGTAAACATCCGAGAAGCACTTATAATTTTGAAGGTATAAAAGAAATTTCATGTACTTTATCTTCACTACAGTTGTAATGATAATCTTTAAAATTGATAAACAGTTTTATTTAAATAGTGTCCGCGAAAAGGTAAGGAACAAATTTATTAAAACACTAAGGTTTATAGTGCATAAATGAGAAACGTATTTATATTCATTTTTTTTTCTGGGTTTTTTTTTTGGTATAGACAAAAAGGAAAACGGGAATATTTTACAGCATATATACAATACAGGTCTTGATCATGATGATTGGAGCGAAGCTAAGGACACTTTTTTGGTATGCAAAATAAATGGTGTTCACAATCCTAAAATTATACGGAACTCAGAAAATCATGCGGAACAACTGTTGATACGACATTTAAAAAAAATACGAAGAAAAAAAAATGCCGTTAAAATTAACTGTATATATTAACAATTCCCCTTGCTCCATGTGCGCTAAGGCTTTGGAAAACTGTTTAAATAAAAACAAAAATGTAAAGCTTACATTCTATGTCACAAATATGTATCACATTAAACGAAACTCTTGCTTCAAAGCAAGACATTTTGAACATTTAAATAGTATTCCAAAGAAGAGTCACAAAGCTAACTCTGAGGGTTTGAGGGATCTTCTGAGACATAAATGATGTAACATCAAAGCCTTCAAAATGGGTGTCTGGAAGGAATTACTAAACACTGTGGATGTGCTACCAAAAGTAGAAACCAAACTGATAGGTGGATATAACAGAATTCAGTACGCAAACAAGAGAAGCAGAGGATATGAAGATGACCTTATCAAGAAAGATCTGATGTACTTGAAATAATATAAGAAATAATAATAGAATACTTCCGATGCTTTATACTGTATTCTGTAAGACAGATTTGCTAAAAAGGGTAAATTTTTGCTTCGCACTATAATTTTCTTTTGACAAAATTTTTGCATGAAAAAAAAACTGAAAATTTTTAATTCATTGGAAAACATTGTTATACACAAAACTGAAACTTTATCCTGCATCCTCCCTCTGCATTTACTATATTTAAGTAACAAAAGAAAACGAAGCTATTTTGCATATGAGGAATGTAGTGTATAGAAAATCCTTAGCTAGAGAAGATAATGCTCCAGTCTACGCTTGTGTATTTATTCTATTTTCAAAAGCATTGTTTCGTCATCTGGTTTCCGTTGTTTACGCCTAGCGCAAAGGTTTAAACGACAATTGGTGCCCAAGATGTATCCGAAGGAATTAAACACGTGTGGCGTTTGGTTGTGGGAAAAAACGTGAATGGTTCTTCATTGCATCCTCTTACTCCATCCAATAGTATATATCATGTATTTCAAGAAAATAACCATGTATCATATTTATTCGTGTTTTTATTTGTTTGAACAATATTAACAATAGCATTGGTGTTCTTGATATGCAAATGGAATTGATAAACAAAATACAATCTATTGTTATACTTTCATGTTAAATACTGAAATCTGATTGGTTAAGACGCAGTTAATAATATTTTCTATTACCCTCAGCGTTAGCAACGCACTTAGCAACGGGTAACATTAAAAAATGTTACATGCGCGAAAATTATGCGCGTACGGTTCGCTGTAGAATTCACGTTATTCCTATATAAAAGCAGTAACATTTTCTTAAAAATTAAGACATTCAGTATAACAAAATAAATAGTGCCTGTTTGGGAGGATAACAGTTGAAATTGGCACCCCTCGAAAACCATTGTCAACCTCCGCTTCGCGTCGGTTGACAATGGTTTTCTCGGGGTGTCAATTTCAACTGTTACCCTCCCAAACAGGCACTATTTATATAATAATTCATTTTTACGACCTAGTATCCAAGTGAAATTGTTAAATAACTACTTAGCATTAGTGCGCTAAAAATACAAATATACCCATCAAAAACTTACTATGACGCATTTTATTGCTCCCAATAGTAATAATCTTACGCAACTTATAATTGTAATGTTCTTGCCCATTTGTAAGCCTATTCCATACAATTCAGCATACAATTGATTGTTGGCTTGTTACACGATGCATTACATGTAATAAATAATACACTATGTTCATAATAAAACAAAGGTAAACATTGTTTGCAAGTCTTCTGTACATTATGACATCCTTGTTGTGCGTAATCCAAATATTGACAGGGCGTGATCAAAATATGATTTGATGATTGTCTATCAAAGTAATTGTTGATATTGGTATATGTTTCTATTTGTTTACAGCTTTTCGACATTTTAAACAATGATAATACAATTTTCTTTCATATTTATTTATGCATCAAATATGGCTAGAAGCTAGAAACTAAATTTGGTTCTATCTGGAAGTAGATAATATGAAAACTTTATGAAGAACTTTTGTTCTTTGCATACAAAAACGTTATTAAAACTTAAGACTTAAAGTATTTATTCTGTAAATATTATTTTTACATTTAAAAATGATTATGTTTTAATAAAATCTTGCAGAAATCACGTGTTTCTTTAGTATTTTTACAACGTAACTTTTGCGGTCATTTGACATAAGCAAGTGAAGTAAAATTTCTACTTCTTTTCGAAAGATTCTTAAAAATATAAAATGTTTTATGCAAAAAGAGCTAATCCGATTGGTCTTTTCTCCCAAATCTTAAAAACCATAAGAAAATTTTTGTTCAGCTCACAGATTATCCTTTATTTCTGTCGAATATGGCACAAGCTGCTACTCAATATGTGTCCCAAGTGGATTCTCTAAATTTAGCACAGTATTGCAGTTTGGATTTTAAGAATATCACTCAACACGCTATTAAAAGTAGGGGATGAAGCATTATTTTTAAGGGCGACGGAGCCGGTGGACAGGCGGCGTTTTTGTCATAGAAATAGTCATGTTCGTTCTCTAATTCATCTCGTGATAGCTCGTGCTAAATAGCAAAATCTGCCGATCACGTGATTGCTATCCATCTCTACCTTAACAACAATGTTTTACTTCGGCACAATTTAATATTGATATTATTGCATAAAACCGTAGTCAACCTTGTCATGATTCATCGAATGTTGTTTATCGAGAGACAGGTAAATCAATTATAATAATGAGTGTGCACCGTAAAAGTCTTGATATTAGATATCTGTTTTTGAAGAAATAATGCTGCTCTTTAGGCCTATTGGTAATAGCGAGCTCTACCGGCAAGGCGTGTGTGAATAGAAAATTCGGACTAGTTGCACATTCATTCAACGGATTTTTTTGGCGTCAGTAAATCGGACCAGTAATGCCTTGTTTTAATCGTCCCAGTAATTCACTGTAAATATGGTTTCCCATTTCACACTCTCACGAGAACAAGATAAAAGATTATGTTCATCATGCATTGTAAATAAAATAATTCCATTACATAAGACTAACAGAGTTCCTTTGAGTGACGTCACAATGGATTTCTTGCACATTGATCCCACAGAATTTTTCATCGTCAGTAATTTTCGACCCACATGCAATTTATCAATGTCGGACGATCTCACTAGACTTGATTCCTTCTCGCAAGAAGCAACGTAAAACTCTTGAGAAACAGATAAATTGTGTAATTTCATGAATATCATGCTTTTTAAGTAAACAAAACAGTATATTTCACATATTTTTTTTCAGGGTTTTTTCAAAGAGAAAGACGACACTTGACCGACGTGAACTTTGTCGTCACAATAAGGGGAAATGACTCTAAGTAGTAATTGTAAATCTGCTGAAATATAAATACCAAAATCTTCTTAAAATCTTGCAAAGCTAAAGAATGGGGACATCTTCTTTTTTTTTTTTTATAGGAAACAGTTGTAACTTGCTCTCATTCACATTTATTTTATTCACTATATATTAACAGTAATTAATTTCCAGGAACGTTTTTCAAAAGGGGGCGCGGCAGCATCATTCAAAAGATATTTACAAGTAAAATGAAAAATAAATTCTCAAAATCATGGAAATTCTAATCCGGGTGAGGAATGGTGAGTGCGTAGTATGCATTTAGCTCTTTAACTGCTCAATGGTATCTTTATTTTCACATTTATTACATCCTCCCGGGGGGGGGGGGTCCAAAACCGTTTTTCTTATATGATCAGCAATTTTTTTTTATACGTAAATTATATTTTTTTAAAAGGGGGGGGGGGCTCTATGATAAGTCAATTTTTATATGTAAGTTTAAGAAAAATGTCTGCTGCAAGAAAAGAGGAAATAAACTGCAATAAACATTATGTTCAAATCTTTATTATTCAACAACATTGTAAAAACTGAGATAAATTCTATTTAAATAAATAAACAATCTTATAAATTATGAATAATGATTTACTAGAAAAAATAGGCATGTTTATATTTTATTTTGCATTCAAATTCATTTACGTTACGTTGATACTGTTATTTTTATTGATTTATCATAATTGATTATTTGATCAAATGCTGCGCTCGCCCCAACAGTCGCACCGTAAAACATATTATTTGTACATGGAACACATGTTCACCAATCCTTTTGTGATCCTATGCCTCATACAAATAATCTTTTAATGGATTCCCTTTGCTTGAAAACTAGATTTTGATTGATTCCCTGGACCTTTGCTTGAAAACTAGATTTTGAGGCACATATTTTAAGCATTTCACCTGCCAGAATATTTCTTATGTAGACATGTTCATGCTCTTGCATAAAACATTATCTTGCCATTTATTGCAGTTTGTGAGTAAAGACAGGTAGATATTCTAATGGAAAATCCGGTTATTGAAATGGTGAAAAGGGCGGATGGGCGTCTGCCATAAGGTCACCCTCATTGTACGGATAACTCATCCTACAGGTTTCAAGATAACACATTGTTCTCTTGCAGATCAATTGTACCTATATCAGTGTAACAAACGAGTATGGTATATGTATGTACTTCGTTTATTAACTATTCTTGATATTATGGTGACGCTCCTACAAAACATAATACACATATAAACCTCACAATCATAAAGCATCACAATTGATTCAATCACTATAATGACACATATGTTCAATTACAATATATTGTTTTTCTACTTATCTTATATTTTATAAATGATCGTCATAAAAAGAAATAACCCTATAACAATATTGAATATGCAATGTTGCAGGTTAAAAATATACTCTGACAATATGTACATGTAAATGCCAAAATCAATAATTTCTCAAGTACACAAGTACCTACCCTAAATAAGGGTGAAAGGAACTGTATATACTGTATACAACTGTACAATTAGATGCACTGGTAGGTAATGTCTGAAACAAACCGTTTAGACATGTAACTATGCAAAATATGCATGTCAATTATTGTATAAAAATATTACGGCATATCTTGGCTTGTCAAAGATATGCAAATTTATCCAAGGACCTATAAATAGTGCTTATGTTTTTCCGGAATTTTTCCGGTTGAATATACTCGCTTTAAAATTAGGCCTCTTTTTGCATCATTTCTGGATTCTTCTTGAAACTGGTAAGACATGTTTTAATTCTCTGTAATAAAGTATACTCTTTAGATTAATTTAATCGTTCAAATACTTTTATCAATTTTATTAAGTCGAGAAAAGGCATATCTGCCACCGATTTCCGCTCGATGGCCACTGAGGTCCTTTGATTGTATGGATTCAGATGCAACAATCTCTCGAGTGCAATCTTCCATGGCGCACATTATTTTAGCTTGATCTTAAATTTACTGCTTTTTTCGGCTTAGCTACCAATATACCAATAGAATTTTATGAAATTGATTAACATTAATTTATTTACAAATTAATTAGGTAACATTTTTCGCTTTTGTTTTAATATACCACGAGATCAACGGGGTCAATGCCAAGGCCGAAGAGACAACTTAAACGGGCGGCTGCCCGTGATACTCAAGACCCAGGACAAGCACGCAGGCCAGGCCGGCGCAGGGCTCAACGCCAACAGACCAACAATAACGAACAGATGTCCAGGCTCAACTGGCACCCCCTCAGCCCCAGGCAGTCCAACTACCCCAGGCAGCCCCACAGCATCAGGCGGCACTGTTACAACAGGCAGCCCCACCACAGCAAGCCCAGGATCAGGCGGGTAATGTGATTTTTAACCCCCCTGTAGCAACATTACAACAATCCACCACTCTAATACCCGGCCTCATTTCGCCTGTCAATTCTAGTCTCACATCTACATGTATAGATACAGGGATAACTTCCATTATCACCTCAACCCATCAGCCTACTCCTGAACCAATCAACTCTATTACAGTTCCCATTGGGTATCATGTAAACCAACCAATTAAGCAAAAAATCATCAAGGGCGAATTTGTCAATCTGGGAACATTATTGGTAAGGGACCCCACTAATGCCCATGCAACATCTACTCTCACAATTGATGCGCAGGGTAACATCATATCACAACCAAAACCCACAACCAGAATAACATCTATCGAAAAATGGACAGATGCATTTCTCATTAATTTTAGCATTTACATCGCAGTGCACCCACTTAGATCGCAACAGCTTATTAAATATATGCACGACGTTCGCTTAGGGGCACAGAATTCTAATGGGTGGGTTTCGTACGATGAACAATTTAGGCTAAGGATCGCACACAACCCGTCACAGAACTGGGGAATCATAGATAATGAGCTTTGGTTATTAAACATGACTGCCAATTCAAATAAATCTTCTAGTACCCAACACCACAAGTGCTTTGATTACAATCTCAAAGCAAACTGTTACAAGCCCCATTGTCCGTACATACACCGATGCCTTAAATGCAATGGCACCCATCCATCTATGTTGTGCAACAGTGCTAACCCAACCCCGGGTCATGCAAATAATTCCTTTCGGGCATCCACTCCAGTCCGCAACAACTCTTATGCCACATTCAGGTATCAGACATGCACCAGCACACCAAACACGCACCAACCAACATTGGGCAGGAAACCCTCGTCAACCCCAGAGACATTTGGGTCCTAGGGTATTCTCCCATAATCATCAGCGCAATTGGCAATTATTTGAGTCAATACCCAGATAGGGTCTCGGCAAGGTATTTAGAGGATGGTCTAAAACATGGCTTTAAATTGCAATACTCTGGACCACGCATTTCAGTTTTCTCAAAAAACTTGAGTTCAGCTTCCGACAGCGAGGAGGTTCTCTTGGAAAAAATACATAGTGAAGTTACGGCAGGTCGAATGTCTGGCCCATACTTACTCCCACCCATGCCTAATTTACATGTATCTCCCATAGGTGTTGTACCCAAAGCTGACGGTGGACGGCGTATGATAACACACTTATCCTACCCACCCTCTTTCAGTATAAATGAACACATAGACCCACAGTTCACTACAGTTACCTATACATCTTTTGACACAGTGGTCCAAACCATAAGCACACTAGGTCCTATGGCTCTATTAGCTAAGGTGGACATTAAAAATGCTTTTCGTCTTCTGCCAATTTACCCAGGGAACTTTGAACTTCTAGGTATTTACATTAATGGGGCTTACATGTATTACATCGACAAATGCCTCCCCTTTGGGTGTTCAATATCATGCAAAATATTTGAAACTTTTTCCACTTTCTTAGAATGGGCTGTCAAATTTAAAACACAACTCGATACAGTTCACCACTACTTGGATGACTTTATTTTTATTGGCAAGTCCAATTCAGACAATTGTTCAGCTCTCATGCACACTTTTCAGGACATTTGTTCAGAAATAGGGGTCCCCCTGAACCAGGACAAAACTATTGAGCCAACCACTAAGCTTACATTTCTTGGTTTAGAAATCGACACTGTGAATATGCTGGTCCAAATTCCTGTTAGTAAGGTTCAAGAACTTAAACTTTTGTTGCAGCATTGGGTCACACAGAAAGAAATTCTTCTTTCCCAGTTAGAATCTTTAGTGGGCAAGCTCAATTTCGTTAGTAAAGCCATCCCAGGTAGCCGTGCATTCAATAGGAGATTTTACAATGTTATGTCCGGGGTGCCCTCTCCCTATCATCACATCAGAATTACGAACCCTATCCGTGAAGACATGTTCACATGGCTACAATTTTTAGACAACTTTAACGGCGTTGTATACTTCCCAGACACTGAATGGGTTACACTAGATACTTTGCAACTTTACACGGATAGTGCAGGTTCTGGCCACTTTCTTTCAGGGTCAGTGGGTTCATTTTACCTGGCCATCTTCATGGTTAAACAAGCCAATTTTGCGGGACATAACTTTTCTCGAATTAGTACCTATTGTATTAGCCTTCATGATATGGGGATTGCGTTTGCAAAACAAAAAAGTCATCCTCCATGTAGATAATATTTCCCTTGTACATATTCTCAACAAACAGTCAGCCAAGTCCCCAAGAGTAATGGTACTTGTCAGATCGTTAGTCTTACTGGCTTTAAAACACAACATACAATTTAAAGCACAACATATTCCGGGAAAATCAAACATTATTGCTGATTCTATATCTCGCAAACAGTGGGAAGTCTTTCGAGCAGCAGCACCTTATGCAGACCTTCATCCGCAGGCCATTCCAGCCCTATTCCAGACATTACTCTCACAAGTCACATCCAATCATTGTTCAACGCTTCAGTTGCTGTAAACACTAGGCAAACACACACAGCAGGCATCAATTCATTTGAAACATTTCGCCGGTCTCATAACCTACCCAGTCTGTGGCCACCTCTCGACACTCACATTACAAGGTTTATCGCTTACCTGTCACTTTCAGGTTACAAATACTCCACAGCTCAGTCATACATTGCAGCCATCAGTTTTTACAGCAAAGCAATTTACAATGTAGATCCTACTAATCATTTTATTATAAGAAAGCTACTCCAGGGCATGCAAAGAACAACACTACACAAGGACACTCGTTTGCCTATTACATTACAGCTCTTAAACAAAATTATACCAACATTGCAAACCGTATGCAACACCATATACGAAACCAAACTATTCACTGCAGCTTTCACTTTAGCATTTCACGCCCTCTTGCGCATAGGGGAATTCACAGTGTCTAAAGGCAACACACCAGCAACTATCATCCAATTTCATGACATAACAATGCAGCAGACCAACATTCAATTGACAATTTGTCATTCAAAAACAGACCAATTATGTGTGGGGGCAAACTTGCAGATTCCTGCTTCAAATGGTGTTGCTTGTCCTTTTGCCGCCATGCATGCCTACTTACACATGCGCACATCTCAAACTGGCCCATTGTTTATTCATTTTGAAGGTCAACCATTGACCCGTTATCAATTTATCACCATATGGAAGCGTTGTCTTAATGCAATAGGGGTTGATAGCTCCAATTATAATTCCCACTCATTTAGAATAGGTGCAGCTACAACCCTCGCTATTCAAGGCGTTCACAGTGACGTCATCCAAGGGTCAGGACGATGGCGCTCTAATGCATTACTAACCATAACCAAGATAATTCTAGGTCCTGTCAGAGTTTGGATTGTCGGATCTTCTATCATCAAACGAGCAGCTATGAGTGCGGTATCAAGACAGGGGGGGCTTAATCTTAATCTCGAGAATACTTCAGTCTTATGGCAGGGATATAGTGGCATGAAGCTACAAGACCTTAATACTAGGCTATCAACGTTGCTAAGGTTAGAAGATCGTCCTGAGTTTCTCATCATTCATTGCGGATTGTTGGCCTTCCGGACTAACCACATCACAATTTACTTCTACTGGCTCGTGGTGACCATTGGAGTTGCGGTCCTGCCGCCGTCACCAATATTACTTTTGGAAAGTGGCGCACTCCATTGGTGGCGGTTGCAGTGTCATAAACAAACGTTCATGACCCTTGCAAGTGGCGCTATCGTCGCACCCCAACTCCAATGGAAGAGTGCAATCATTCAAATTATCATAGGATACAGTTTTTTACTGTCAATATAATGTGTTTATAATGCTGTTAATGTGTTTAAAATGCTGTGTATTCATGCTTGTGCATTCGCGCACATACTTGCTGCACAAGAACTTTGACAATTTTAATGTGTTTTGAACTTTGAAACTTGTGCATTTGCGTTTACCCATTCGCACAAACCTTGTGTATAACTTTGTCATTTGTATGGCTGTGCATTTGCACTTACCCACTGTACAGAATATTATATTTTGTGACGTTTGTGCATTTGCACTCACCCACTGCGAAATGAGCCTATTGATGGGCCGTCACGTATTGTTGTATTGTTTGAATTGTTGTGAGGCAGCCCATTGGTAGCCTAAAGTCACTGCGGCCAGTAACGCCAAACCATAATAAAGTATTTAGTTCTAATCAATCTCTCTTAGTTTATTCATCAGGTATCTTGGATAATACGGCATATCTTGGCTTGTCAAAGATATGCAAATTTATCCAAGGACCTATAAATAGTGCTTATGTTTTTCCGGAATTTTTCCGGTTGAATATACTCGCTTTAAAATTAGGCCTCTTTTTGCATCATTTCTGGATTCTTCTTGAAACTGGTAAGACATGTTTTAATTCTCTGTAATAAAGTATACTCTTTAGATTAATTTACCCTCCCTTCCTCTCCCATTTCCTTTCCTTAGAACCACATATTGCTTTTCTTTACATTATTTTTTTCAGGTCAACCATCATAACCTTTGTGATACCTTCAGTTCCGGTGTGACACCCAAGTAATCTTTGTGATACCTGCAGCTCTGAACAAAAAATCGTCGCAGTGACACTCGTTCTATTCCTGACATTGTCGTTGATTTATGGCGCTATCGTCGCACCCCAACTCCAATGGAAGAGTGCAATCATTCAAATTATCATAGGATACAGTTTTTTTTACTGTCAATATAATGTGTTTATAATGCTGTTAATGTGTTTAAAATGCTGTGTATTCATGCTTGTGCATTCGCGCACATACTTGCTGCACAAGAACTTTGACAATTTTAATGTGTTTTGAACTTTGAAACTTGTGCATTTGCGTTTACCCATTCGCACAAACCTTGTGTATAACTTTGTCATTTGTATGTCTGTGCATTTGCACTTACCCACTGTACAGAATATTATATTTTGTGACGTTTGTGCATTTGCGCTCACCCACTGCGCAATGAGCCTATTGATGGGCCGTCACGTATTGTTGTATTGTTTGAATTGTTGTGAGGCAGCCCATTGGTAGCCTAAAGTCACTGCGGCCAGTAACGCCAAACCATAATAAAGTATTTAGTCCTAATCAATCTCTCTTAGTTTATTCATCAGGTATCTTGGATAAATGTAAAATCAATATCACTGCACCCTTCTCAAACATTAGTCTGTATTCAAATCATGAGTACAATTCACTGTGAAACCTTTAAACTTTATAAACTTTTTTAATAATTTCAACATATACTCTTATCTGTGATACAATGATTACTTTGATATAATTACTGATAAAAAACTAACTTTACATTCAATACAATATTGTAGCAGTACAATTATTTTACTTACAAAAATGTTCTCAACTCGCAACTGGCCTCAGCAATGGTCACAAACAAAATGGCTATTGTCCGAAACTTATAATCTCTATGATAATTCAAAATCTAACAAAATCAATTTCGTTATAAAATTACTTTCAAGAAAAACTATTAGTATCCGTACACTATATTAAAAGTACCTTACATTATCATTATCAAAATAATACTAATTCACATATGTATTCAAAATGTTCAAACCATTTTCCTATAGATTAACTAACAGTATTATGATGTAATAAAAAAAACACATCTTGTTACATAAGCGTCCGTAGCCTACTGGATAAGACAGTGGTCATCACTTCCAGCGGCCAGGGTCCAATCCCCAGTGAAACCTCTTTTTTTTAATTTAAATTTTTAAACTGATATATAAAATATGTATTAAAAAAATATGATATATAATTCTTCATCTCACATCAGAAATGTGCATATTGCTAGGATTTTGATTTTTGGTTAGTAAAAAAAGAAGCAGCTTTTAAAATTACTAGTCATTTTTGTCAAAATATTGCATATAGGGTACTCCATTTTACTGGATACGGTAGGTAATGTTTATCAATTCAAGATTGACATGGATTATGGATACAGTTCACATAAAAGAAACCCCGGTTTATTGTCACATTGACAGCTTTTCACTTGTTCTTTACTGCATCACTGAACATGTGCTGTCGTTGATCCTAGAATATTGGAATTTAGATATAAGATCTTGACAAGAATAATTAGAAAGAAGATGGGGGAACAAGATTTGGTTTTGTCGGGAAAAAAATCAAATTCATTAATTTTTTTCTTACTAAGTATACTAGATGATGTTATATTACAAGTTTACAAAAGTACAGTTTCTAACTATATTCAGTTTTGAATATTTTAACAAACGATAAGAAAAAAATTAATTCGAAAGTTTTGGTGGTATCGAACCTACAACCTAAAAACCCTAGCACTGTAATATTATCTAATGTCTGGTGCTCTAACCAGTGAGCCATTTCAGTCACAACAAACTTTATTGTTGAATGCTAAATGCAACTTCAACCACGAATTTACGGACTTGTAGTATTTCTCTAAAAATGTTCAATTGTTTGAATACAATTATAATGACATTTTTAAAGTATAATGTGTCATCTCTCCACGTTTTTGTTGATTGAAATTGGTTTGATTCCCTTTAAACCATATGTAGACTATGACAAAAATATGGAGCCCAGACCCACTCTATAAAAGAAAAGTCAATGAAGTTCTAAAAATGACACTATTTGGAAGTTTTGACACGCTTACTCCAGCCTAAATAACTTATTCTAAATATTTAACATATTTAAAGTTTATAAATCAATGTTATGGTAAATATACATTGTGTTCAATAATTTAGAAGGAAATTATAGGATTTGTAGATATTTTAACTTTATAGTATTTTACCTATCCTCATATGGGCAGTTTACACGCCTGATTCACCCATCTTCTTTCGTTACAAATTACACGAAGCCATTGTTTATTTACAAACTTGTTGAATCATTTTATCAGATCCAAATTGGAAATTTGTTGCAAATCATAAAATTGTCGAAATCCAAACATGCAGATTAAAATATCAAATATTTGCGCTCATGTTTATAACAATGTTATGTATAAAGTAGAATCGTGGATCTTTGATTTTGTTTAACCTTGTTATTTTGTTTATTCATTTGTTTGTTATGACAATTTTTGTAATAGATTTTATTCATTAGGACCACTTCTTTTGTTTGGTCACATCGTCATTGAGAGAAGATCGCTAGTGTCATGCATTCCACTAAAGCTATATATTTTTAAGATTCTTCAGTCTTTGCATGGCTGTGAATCGTGCAACTGTTCATTTTGTCATGTATTGTTCAAATATTTCTACAAGTAAACACGTATAAAAATATCAAATCCTTCTAATTAATTATTTCACCAGTCTAGATGACTGCAAAGGTTCACGTCTAGACGATTTAATATTGATGTTACTGCATTCCCGTACGAAAAATTCCACCCTGACTTAAGGCTGATGGTAGGCGAAATTTGAAAGGTGGATTCCGTCTTTCATTCCTCTGAATGTATAACTAATATCACAGATTCAGGGTGAAGTTCGGGCAGTATATGGTTCAAAATATTTAAATGAGATTAAGCGTATTCCGGGTAAGAAAAATTCGCCTTAAAACAAACGGGAATCTGCCTTAATCTTAGATGGAATCCACCTTATGATTAATTGGAATCCGTCTTAATATAAGGTGGATTACGCGAGATTCCGCCCTAAAATAAGGTGGAATCCACCTAAATATAAGGTGGAATCTGCTTTAGTATAAGGTGGAATCCGCCTTAACACAAGGTTGCGTCCGCCTTAGGGTAAAGATGAACACTTTTTACAATGGACAGAAAAAAACTTCTTTGATTTATGCTCTTGAATCCGGTGCCTAAATCCTTTTAAATTAGCACCGGACGGGGTGAAATCATTGCCTTCATTTCTTTTATAAATCAGTGGTCAGACTTAAAACATAAAACCATAAAACCATCTATAATTCCTGTATATTTCCTTTTTTTAAACACATCATAATACAGACATCACATCCAGAATATCTTTATATTTTCCTAATGTTTGCCTTCCACTTAATATAATAAGTTGAACTTTTTGATTTACAGTCCACGTATTCACTCTTTTGTACAGGTAGTTCCTTGAAAAGTTTCTAGAGTAGCTCAGATCTTCCTCGAATCTTTTCGGTAACTGCATCACTAAAAATACTTCTCTCACATATTCTGAAAAAAATACATGTAATTTGATAAAGCATTACTTCCGTTATAACCAAACACTCGATCAAATATAAATATATAACTAGAGCAGAGCTCGTGGCAAAGCCCCGAGTAGGTCTTCCGTTGTTGCTGCGAGTTGAAAATATATGTTACGATTATAATGACTATACTTTCAGTTCTGCTTTTGTTATAAAAATGTGTTGTAATTGAAAGTCTGTATATAAAACGTGTTTTGAAAAAAGAAAGGAAGAAAATATTTTAGGAAAACTATTTGTCGAGCAGAGTTTATGTAATCGTTTCAAACATTGTTTAAAAAATGAGATCATGTTTAATGGCGAGTTAAATTTTCAAAGGGTAGCAAGCATTGTTATAAACATTAAACAGTATGTACTCATGATTCATGTCAGGAATTGTATTTCTTTTTTAAACTGAACTCGCCTACAAAACACGTAAACTTTTCTCAAAGATAACTTCTATATTAAAATATTTCTAAATTTTAGAAGACTATGTGCAAGTTTAGAATTGCGTGCTGACAAAATTTACAGACCCTAAAACGTACTACTACATCAAAAAAGCGTGCGGCCAACGTGCGAGAAACGTTTCGTGTAAACCTTTTAGAGTTTCATGTAAACCGTTTAGCGTTTCGGGCAAAGCGTGTAAATCGTTTCGAGCAAAGCGTGCGAGAACCGTTTGAAACGTTCATCAGATTTCATTCGGAACTCTCTGACCATTCGGCAAACCTCGGCCGATTCCGTAACCTACATCAAACCTCGGCTGTATGATAGAACTTGATATCCCACTACGCCGGGCATTTGCGATGCGGTCGCCTATTTACTCAATCGGTAAATCTGACGCTATAGAAATTAGTTTTCAAAATGGCGTCTTTTGGTGAGTGTTTAGATTATGCAGTTCAGAATTGTCCCGTTTTAGTGGACAAATCTTTGAAACTGAAAGATAAACAGTTAGATACTTTAAAAGCATTATACGAAGGAAATGACTGTATATCGGTTTTGCCGACAGGTTACGGAAAGAGTATTATTTTCCACATGTTACCGTGGTTTACACAGCGCCTGTATCAGAGAGACAAACCGATGATTGCGTTAGTTGTTTGTCCGCTGAATTCTATAATGCAAGATCAAGTGCTTTCTCTTCGAAAGGCAGGGATAAATGCATGCACAATTAGCATCACCGGTATGTTTTGTAAACTTTGGCCTTTTAATTTCATATGCATGTACCAAACCAGTAAAAGCCTTTATAAAGGTTATTGTGTTCAATAACAATTTATTTACTTTAAGTGATTTTTTTAATAACTATAATAAAGCAATATCATGCAGGTACACATGGGATTGCTTTTGATGAGAAAGATGCAGGTGATGAAGATTTTGAAGATCACACCAGTGAACATTGTACCATTGAAACTGATGTACCATTTGAAACATTAATGAGAGGAGAGTTTAACCTGATATACTCCCATCCAGAGGCATTATTTAAAACTAGATTTGCCAAACTGCTGAGATCAAAACTGTATCAGGATACTGTGTGTGCAGTAGTAATTGACGAAGTGCACATGATTTCAGAATGGTAAATTTATTGAAATGAAAACTTTTTGTTTTACCATGTTGATAACTATTTGAAAGGTATATACTACTCAGAGCTACTTGAATATCACAGGTGTGCACTTAGTTAAACCTTAATCATCATTGATACTGTGTTCTGTTTATTTGCAATTCAACTTTGTACGAGGGTTCGATTCCCTCCCTAGGCATTTTAATGAAAGCTGGTGCAAAGTGGGCTGATCGCCTAGTGGCCCCGCAAAGTTGAATTGTTTGTCACTAAAACAATGAGCAAAGTAAAGTATCAGAAATTTTTATTAGCCTGTCAGCAACAGTGCTCTCCATTTGCATTTTTACTGTGTAAAAGCAAGTATGGTACACTCTTCCTGTCTCTGCAACATTCGGCAGTTTTATTAGATCTGCAGGCTGAATGCAGGCTTTTAATTCATAAAGAAATAAGCATAAATTATTGAAATTTTATACATATTTAATTTACTGTAATATTTGTATTTAAAATTACATGTCCTAGGTAATTTAAAGGACATCATTTTTGTAAATTATACTCATTTCTTTGTAGGGGAGAAGAATTTCGTTCTGCTTTTAAGAAGCTTGGGGATCTAGTTTGTGTATTTGAAAAGGCATTACATTTACTTTTAACTGCAACAGTAACACCAAAGTCTATCCTTACCCTTACGAAACAGATAAATTTAAAAAATCCTGTTGTGATCACCGAAAATGTAGATCGACCAAATATCTTTTTGGAGATAAGAGCAAGGCTCCCAAACATAAAAAAGTTTGAAAAATATGATGACTTGATTGAACCTGTTATATCAGAATTACGAGAAAAAAGACTTCTATTCCCTGTAACAATTATGTATGTAGATAATCTTGAAGCGCTAGGGTATTTTTTCCAATATGCTGCACACAATCTTCAGGACTTGGGGTATGATGGAGAAAAAAATCCTCAAAATAGACTCTTTGCACAGTTTCACAAGGACTATCCAGAGTCTATGAAAAAACTTATTCTTCAAGAGCTTACTAGTCTGAACCCTAAACTTCGTTTGGTGTTTGCAACAGTTGCTCTAGGAATGGGTGTTAATTCACCTAGTGTTGTACGTATTATTCACAGCAGACCCCCCACATCAATGGAAAAATACCTCCAAGAAATTGGACGGGCTGGGCGACTTGGACAAGAGGCTTCAGCTGTTATGTATTTCAATCAAAGCGACATTGCAAAAAACAGGAAAGGTATTACTGATGAAATACGAAAGTACTGCACACATCAAGGCTGTTTGAGACTTATGCTTGTAAATTACTTTGGGTTTGATAGTCCTGTATATTCAGGAGAGAAAAAAAGTTGCTGTTCAAATTGTAAAACTCTTGCTGAACAGATTTGAAAACTTCATATTAATAGCATGTCATGATAAACATTTTATTGATAAATTTCACATTCATTTGTTTTTTTCCACTATGCATCATACTTTATTTCAGATGCCATTTGCAAAACAACAAGGTGATGCATGATAAATAACTATTCATTGGCCTACTGCTATTCTTCCTTCAATAATAAATCATATCAGTATATAAAATCATTTGTATAACAAAAATTAACTTAAGGTAATCACGACATGAGTATTTTTCCATGTAGCAAAAACATGTGAAGTTCATGCATGGATTTTTTAACAAGTGTTATGCTTCAATATTGATGGAATGAGACAAAACACAACAAGTAGCCATGTTATGAAAAAAAAAAATCATTCGAAGTGGGATTCATCTTCACTTTCTTCAGATTAAGAGTCAAGTATCCTTTTTTTTTTTTGCTTATAAAAAAAGCTACACATGTATACTTGAACACAAAAGAAGAAAAAAAAACCCTTAAAAATAATTGACCAGATACATCCACATGTATAATGTTTACATTTGACATTAGTCAGTTTTTTTGATTTTCTAGCTTGTATACTTTAATATTATTCAAACGAGAGAAAACCAACAATAACTAGCCAAGTTACAAATAAAATAATCATTCTGAGGTAGATTCATCATCAGCTGTCAGATGAGGAGATAACTATTCCTCTTCTTAGTCTTTCCACTTTTTTCATTACCACATCTTTAAAATGAATTATGTCCACAATAAAAGGAGAAACTTTTATTTTATGAAAGTTCTCTAGTTTTCTTCCATTTGTTTTCTCCCAAATCTTAACAGGAATAAGTTCTTTGAGAATGCAATTTACATCATCCTGAAATGAACGCTTCTTGTGATGTGTCTTTTTATCAGGAATGTTGAGCATTTTGTCAAAATTATTAGCAACATCCTGTATGACTGGTGCTGCCTTTGTGATGGCAACTATTGCGTTTTCAGTTTTATTGGAACCCAGTCCACGTATCAACTCCTTCAACACCAACACCTCATTCTCTTTCTGTAGATCTGCTGCTTTGTTGTCACCTCTGCGCCCACTCAGATTAACAAAAGAACCATACCGCACTTTCAGAGCCATCTTTTCAGAGAGCATGATTTCAGTTTTTAAAATATAATCAATGCACTCCTCTAGGTACTTAGATAAAACAGAATGACTGAAGAATATTGGTATGCAAAATTTAAGAGATATGTTCATTCTACAAGAATCTCCCTCCTTGATGGCATCTTTAATGGTCAAAATTACAAAATACCACTGCAGAAATTGCATCACATAGTTTTGTAAATCATCAGTGTCTTCATCTGTGTGCTCAGAGAGTGAAATTGAGACTGGAATTCTATGATCAGACACATTTACTGTCACTCCTTGTTTCACTTGCTGTGGTGTAAGACTGAATAAGAACTGTGAATTGTTGATTTTCAGCTGGAAGTTTAATAAGCCTTTTTCATTTAGTGTGCTGTTCACAACAAGGCAGGTTCCCAAAATATCCACCATCAATGGAATCTGTTGGTGAATAAGATATTGTAGAAAATTTAAGTAAAAAAACAACAAACTAATAATTCAACATACAATCTCTGGTGATTCATGTGGGACATGAAGGTAGCAACATTGCAGAAAAAATACATAACCTGTATTAACATCTTTCTTTTAACAAGTTAATGAATTGATTGTAAAGAGTAAGTAAAAGTAACTAAATTATTCTAAATGTAAGTCAATACTTTAGATAACAGAAATGGCCAAGTCATTTTATATGGCAATTTGAGTCTGATATCATAATGATTATTTTGTCAATTTTCTAAGGTTGCTGAAGGTTTCAAACAATCAATCAACTCATTAGAATTAGACTGTGTAGATTTTAGCCCTGTCTGTTTCTACAGAGCTATGAAATACTATTGGTTTTCTTAAGAAATTACTTGGATGTCAATATACATCAAGTATATGCATTAAATCACCCGTTATAAACATTTTGCATGTGCATACCTTTTCTGGGAATGTCAACATCAACTTGTCAATTATTTCTTCAAGCAGCTGAGAAAAAATTTCTTCCTTCTTTGAATTATGCATCATCTTCATGTTCTTTTTCAGTAATGGATGCTGAGGCTCATCTGTTATTGACTTCATGCCAAAAAACTGTAATATGTAGGACAGGAAGTATGCACACCCAGCGGTTAAAATGAAGTCCTCATGAGCCTGAATAGAAAAAACAATTGGTGTTGTAATTGATAAATAAAGTTTATTAATGTTTTGCTAAACTTAAAACCTATAGGTGTTTATTTATAACTTACTTCGAATCGAGACTTCACTTTGCCATTGACATTGGATCTCTGGACAAGGACTTTCATATGGTAAATTGTTCCCTTGTCTCTACCACTAGATGGGTTGAAGAAACGCTTATACATTTTCTGAAATTGATGGAAGAAAAAAAAAGTGTACATCTTCTGTTGGGGGGGGGGGGGGGGGGGGGACGCGATTGAAAGGATGATGTGAAATACATTGCACTACTTTTAAAGTCTTTTTATTGTTTACTATACCTCTAACAAATCCATTAAGGTGTGAAACATTTCCATAATCATAGGATCTAAGTGATCAAGTCTCTCTGTTGAGGTCAAAGCCCCATCTTGCAGTGACTTGGCTGACTGTAGGCGGACTCTTGTAAGCTGGTCCCCTCCAACCGGAACTTTAAGATTGTCTAGATCAGATGCTGTAAGAGATTTAAATCAAAATGTTAGGTTTTTTCTAATCTAGGATTTGTGAAATTCTGCATTTCAAGTCAGTTTAGGTTTATAAAATCTATTCATTTAAACTTGTATTTACTGTCATTTGACAGTAATTGTAATTTTTTTTAATTAATTTAGCAAAACAGCAAAATTGTTAAGCTCACCGATTTTTTTTATATCTAAGAATTCTTTGAAAAAGAACCCAATACCGGTAAATAGCAGACAAAATTTGGTAAGCTTAGCAATAACAAGATATCAAAATATAAGCGCACCTCTACCAGCCTTTGTGTACCACAGGGTCAACTGCTGTTCATAAGATTGCAAGATGTGAATGCAATCAGATAATGATTGTTCATTCTTCAGCAGGACTGGTAGGAGAAAGACTTCAGATTTCTTGGACATGGCATTTTCATAGTCATGGGGAATGTGCTTCGGTATTATTGTTTTCATCCAACTAAAGTGGTCTATGTTTTCACACAAGATCCTTCCGAGCAGGACTTTCAGGGATTCCTTAAACTTGGAAATTTCATTTGGTGATGGCACAAAGTTTTTATATGTGATATTTTTAGTATCACCAACAGGTTTTGAGTCTTCCAGATTTTTACATTCAACTCTATCAAATGTTAAGTCAGTTGCAAAGAAGTGATAATCTTTGCTCTTATTGTCCATGCGAACATCGTTGGTAGTAACATACAGATCTAAGTTGTCACCATTCAATTTTCCGTCTTTTCCTTGTGCGATACCTTGAATTATTTTCTCTGTCGAATATTCCCCGAAATCATTCAAAATGTTTCTCTTTGTTTCATGAGACAACGTAATATGCACTTGATTGAAACGTTCCAAGATCTGAAAGATATTATACATAGCTGTATTTCTATACATACAACTGCTTTCTAAAACACATTATATCACATGATTGAATATTAAATTAACATTTGAAAATTTATTTTCAAGATTCTAAAAACTTACAATTTGCATAATATCTAATATTATAAGACAATTTAATATAGATAAAAAAATAAATATCTGTAACATTTATTTTGTTTAATCTTCAGTCTGCAACTATTGTGAAATCTGCAGAACAGATAGTTCATTTATTATAATTCTTTAATGCTCACACTTACTCGTTATTTTTCAAATATAAAAGTTATCAGGTTTACAAACCATTGACGTAAGGAACAGTTGACTGCATCACATCTCCTGTGTAAGCAGTTTTACTACTTCGCCATATATGTGCCCTATGAGAAATCAAAACATTTGTAAGTATCAAAAAAGGGTTAGTCAAACAAGAAATAATTTGAAACAAATTAAACCATAACATAAATATAACATCAATCAAACAGATACAAGAAATGCTGTAGAAGTGTATAAGCTTGACCGAACAAAAATCTTCACTGTTTTCATGATTATAAAACTGGAATGGGTCTATCATGCTTTGGGATGGCTATATGATATAAAGGCTCACTTGAAAAAACCATATGACTAGAATGGGTCTATCATGCTTTGGGATGGCCATATAAAGGCTCACTTGAGCAAATAAAATAAAAGGTACTAACATGATGAATATACTTAATTTAATGCTATGCACTGTACAGCTGCTGTAGTTGAGAACATCAAAATGTTGATAACACTGATTGCATAATACACGAACAACTAAATTCCGTAAAATGTAAATAACAAAAACAATAACGAAAACAATAACACTGCAAGTTAAAATGCATACCTTGTTGTCTGCATGGTATCGTATGCATAAGGCAGAATAAATACGCTGTATGGCACAGGCTTTCACATTTCTGCAATGTAGGATCATTCCATATATTGTGGAGATTGTTGCTAGCTTTGATTCTGGAGAAACTCGGTCACCTAAAAACAAGAATATCTATTAATGGGTATATCTATTTCTATAATAATGATTACAATACAATTATATACATTTCTTTTTATGTACTACAAATAATGACAATTTGTGGGTCCAATTTAATATCATGGACTGCTTAGTTTGACAGGTTATATATTTATTGGGACTGTCACATAAAAATTTCACAAAATAACAAAGGAAGACAGTTCATTTTTATTTTTTTGAGTAAGTAATTGTGAGGACACTAAAGTGTACTCATTAATCAACTTAATTCACAATTAAATTTGTTTCATAAAGTCGCAATTCCACAGTATGCTTGATATTTAAACATTTGAATTTAATATACTTCATATAATTTATAATAAACAAAACATACCAATAGCAGCAAACAATATCTGGAAAAGTTCTGAACACTTCTCACTCATCTCTGAGGAAACTTCTCTCATCCAGCTTTTGTTCATCAACATAAATGGGTCTTTCTTGAAAAGAACACTGTTTCTTCCCTTGCACACATTTTCAAGGGACGTTGTTATAGTTGATGTCATGCTGCAAGGTGATGATGACGATAATGCCTGGCTATTGAAGAAATCTAGAAGGTTGGTCTCAGTATCTGCATCGTTTTCTTCAATATTAATTGGCTGGAACTTGCAGTAATTAATATGGTCAGGTGCAGATGTATTGATGGGGTCTTGAGTTGATTCTTGGGTGTCACTGCACGACTCAAATGAGAGTTTTTGTCTTGATTTTTTTGTTCCACCTAACTCTAACTTTCTCAATTTCTCCACAGAGCTTTCTATCTGCTCCGCCACTGAATGTCGTAATGACGACGGTGGAGTTTTGGGTAAACGTTTAAGACGTTTGTGCGTACTTTCGAAATTCTCAATACTGTCTACACACTTTCGTCTAAAGTCCATGAAACTTTGACACTTGCCCACACACGTTTCGCATACATACATTTCATATAATAAAGACGGATCAAGTACATGTCCTGTGAATTGTTCAATAATTTTGACATAATTCAGTTTTGTTGATCTAAATTTACCTAAGCAGTGTAATCGTTTAGTTAATTTCTTCGCACACAATACACATGCTTGAATATCCGAAGAGAAGTACAAGCATTTCACCGGTGTACTGGAGGCCGCCATTTTGGTTTTATACTGCTGGGAAAAGTAGTTCCAATGGCGCTTCCCGTGATACAGCCGAGGTTAGATGAGATACGAATCGGCCGAGGTGTGCCGAGTGCTCTCTGACAAGTTAATTGTTTCAAAATGGCGCGCGTGTTTTACATTACTTTAACAAAATTGAACGAATTTTTAACAAACAAAAGAAAGGTATATGTATTAAAAGACGACTAGTTACAGAGTACATGTATATTTAACGTTTTCATGCGATGTTTCAGTACTGAAACAATATTAAAATTCGCTATACATAAAAAATATTAAATACAGTTAGCGAAACATGATTTCTATTGGAACAAACCTAAATCAACTTTAACTTGCACGATCATGTTTTGATAAGCATGTATTTTTATTATCTATTTACATCGATAACTCTTACTGAGACCATTCGGCTGTGTACAAGCAGCACACATAACCTCGGACATCGGGCGAGACCTGCACCTGGCTGAACCTGTCAATCAAACTCTGTGTATTTGTTTTCATTGGATGGTCAGGCGTCTCTCTTTTGTCAAAAGCCAATGGAAAATTAATGAATTCAAGGTAATCGGAATCAGAATTTGATAAAGCACACAATTTAAATGATAGAAAATTTATTAATTATTTGAACAAAATTAAATGTAAACATTGAAAGGAAATAAAAAAATTAATTATTATGGGAATCTATACGCATGGTACTCAATTAAAATAGATTATATTATGATTTTATTATTTTATGTAGTAAAATCACCCTTCCAACTGTTACTCAATTACATAACAATTGATGACCTGGGGCTATAAATGTTCTGAGCTGTGTGCGCTGAAGCGGCACAAGATTCTCGATCGCATGCGGCAATTGAATTAACACAGACTGGCCGAATAAACAAAGGGGTGGGAAAGTGAAACAAAATGTTACACATAAGAAGAAACCACCAAAAATGTTTTTCGACAGATCTTGATATCTTTTCTCCAATTAAAAAAAATCCAGCGCGAGCACCTGTCAGCGGGGCGGGAGGAGTGGGGGGGCGGGAGGAGTGGGGGGGGGGGGGGGAGGAGTGGGGGGGGGGGGCAGCAATGAGTTCGCTTCCACAATGAAACTACAGAAGTGATTAATATGTGACCGATAGAATCTAATCTAAAGTTGTTTAAACTCATGTGAATATTTACTAAAATAATCATCGAATGCCTCAATTCAGGGCATTCCTTTATCGTGCTAGCACCTACCGCAAACATGAAACATGGAACTTTGATTATAATTTGATTTGATTTTTAAACTACCTTGTACGCTATCGTATAAATCAATGCTTAATCAACTGTAAAAGTAAAATAACTTTATCTTAAACCAATATAATAGTTGAAAACATAATAAAATAAAGTTGTGTCCGTGCAAAATATGAAACATAAACGCGTCATAAGGTACATGTAGAAGAACACGAACCGACCGCGGATCACTTAACCACTCGCGCCGGATCTCCTCAGCCATGTGCGAGGGATGATCATTATTTAAAGGTTTAATATTTGAGGGGGGTGGGGTGGGGGTGTTGATTTAAAACATTAATTGTACAGTTTTTAAAGTAGTTTACATAAACCAACCAACCATTAGTTTATGTCTAACGATTTTTCCGATATGGAGTAATATCGTTCATTAATATTCATTTACACTCAAATATTTAATTAAATATATACAAGTAGGACAAACCTTTATAACATAAAATTAAAACAGTTCTTGTATATACGGCTATATTAACTCAAACACGTTCATATGCATGCAAGTGTAAGTCGCGGTGTGCGAATCTTGTGTATTAAATAACCGCTTACCGCTAGGTAATGCAGCCGTGGCTGATCTCCTCGGCCGTGGGCGAAGGATAGATTACGTAAAGGTACAACGCACAGACACGCACAGCTCAGAACCAAGGAAGATTTGAAAAGTTTGCAGTATAATGACCTTACTCTATCAAATAGAAGTTCTTTATTTTAAACTAAAAACCCACAATTGATCTATGTCTATTATTGCTTTAGAGAATGACATTGCTTTTATTAATTAAATGAACTACATGTATTTCTTACTTGACATCAAATCGTTTAATCTACAAAAGATTTTGTGTAATCAAAACTAAAACAATTCTTGAGTTCGCGGCTAAATAAATTCATATATGAGAGACGCAACTCTCGTGTATTAGATAACCACTGACCGCTAGGTAGTCCAGCCGCGACCACGGTGACCGACTTTCTCGGCCGCGGGCGAGGGAGAGCTTACGTAATGGTACACACACAGCTCTGATTCAAGGTAGATTTTGAATGCATGATGTTTATATTAAAAAGGTAATGCATATATTTTTTCATTCCATATTTTGTGTTTTACTAGAAAAGAAAAAGAATGTTTTGTTTTCCAATTCCCGTTTTTAAGGATTGTGCACTATAAGAACTTAACAACGACTTAAACTCCTAAAAAAAAGCATGTATTTTAAAAAAAAAATTCTTATGAATTAATGCCTCCTGTATAAACCAGCATACTTTCTGCGGTAACTTCATGCCAGTTGTACGCACAAAGTCTTTCGTTAACTTGTCAAATAAAAACAGGTACATGCTAACATGTAAAGCTTTTTACACTCATACTACACAAACCACTTACAAAATAACATTGAAACGACCTTTATGAGATCCCAACAAACAACTTTTCCAGCGACAGCCATATCAAAATCCTAACCGTTTTTGAGTTATTAAGCAAAACTTTTTAGGGGCCATTGGCCCTTAATTTAAGGGGCCAGCCCCTTTTTATTGGTGTCAAATGAAATCCCTTGTTATTTTGCACAACTTTTATTCTACATGTCTTTACAAAATTATTTTCGTTCAAAAGATATAAAGGAAAACATGTCTAAATTTTTGCACTTTTTTGAATCCTGTTTTTTGACCCCCTACCTTTTCCTAAATAAAAAACGTAATCTAAAAACAGAAACAGATGTGCACAACTACAATGTCTCTGTTATTCAAATTCGTTGGATTCCCATTCCCTGCTATCATAGTCTCGGAGCCTTTGTCTGGAAACA
This sequence comes from Magallana hongkongensis, assembly GCA_015776775.1. Classification (NCBI taxonomy): domain Eukaryota; kingdom Metazoa; phylum Mollusca; class Bivalvia; order Ostreida; family Ostreidae; genus Magallana; species Magallana hongkongensis. The sequence goes on along the minus strand of VIAA01000013.1, from coordinate 469,238 downwards.
AAAGGCCCTAAAAAAATTTAAAAGGGGAATAACTCTTTAACGGAAAGGGAATTCTACATTTTATGAATTGCTTAAGATAGTGTTTTGTAAAGTACATTAGCCCTGAAAATTTGAGCAAAAACCGTTTAGAAATGAGCAAGATATGAAGCCTCAAAGTTCGCGTCTAGGAAACAAAAAAAAAAAAGAAAAATAAGAACTAGAGCAAAGCTCGTTGCAAAGCAACGAGTGGGTCTTCCGTTAATGTCAAGAGAAAAGCTAGAAGTACCTGTAAGAAGCAGAGTTCTTAAGCCAAGAACAAGAGTAACTAAAACAATTTAGTATAAAATCGAATAATTCTTGGTACGACTTAACAAAAAATTTTTTGTTTTCGATTTCAAGAATGTCTTAACAAAATAAACCCGAATGTGTTCATGTACGACTTGACACGATTAGTTTTGGTACGAATTAATTTTTCATTTAACTTCACGCTTTTTTTTAAACCACGAACGCGGAATCAAAATTTCCGGAAAAATCAAATTTTAAACCCGAACTTCTCTGTAGTGCATGGTCCGATTTGAAAACGAATTTCAGTGTTAGATTAAGCTTACAAAGTTCTTCGTTTTTGCTAAATGAAAAATATCAAATTATCGCTTAGAAAAAAGTTATCATAAAAAGACTTACTAGCCCTTTTAGCCCCTAATTTTAGGGGCCAGCCCTTTTTTCTTTATATCAAATAAAGGTCTCGCAAATGTAAACATATTTTGTTCACATGTATTCACGAATTGTTAAACGTTTTCGAAATATCTGAACAGCTGTGTTTTAGGGGCCGACCCTTTAACTCCTTATCGGGGCGACCAACAAAAATTTTTTAGTTGCCATATTGTTAAGAACATTATTCTTAACATTTTGTGTTCTACATTGCTTTTCAAAATATTTCTCCTTTTTCAGATATTAATAATCAAAGTTTTGAACTTCTGGCCCCTTGAAACCCCTAATTACGTAATATATGACTTTGATATGGTACTGTAAAGATAAACATCTGTACAGTGAACATTTTTGCTTCTATAATTAATAACAAATTTTTGTATAGTAAAGAGTTATTGTAAGACGATTTTAGAGCCCTCTTGGCCCCTAATTTGAGGGACCAGCCCCTTTTTCTTGATATCAAATTAAAGGTCTTGCAAATATAAACATATTTTGTTCACCAAGTGTTCACAAAGTGTTAACCGTTCTCGAGATATCTGTACAAATGTGTTTAAGGGGCCGACCTTTAAACTCCTTAATGGGGCCATCAACAAAAAAATTTAAGGTGGCATATTGTACAGAACATTATTTTGAGCAACTTTTGTTCTACATTGTTTTTCAAAATGTTTCTCCGTTTTCCGATATAAATGATCAAAGTTTTGAACTTCTGGCCCCTTGAAACCCCTAATTACGAAAGATATGACTTAGCTATGGTACTGTATAGATAAACGGTTGTACAATGAACATTTTTGCTTCTATGATTAATAACAAATTATTGTTCAGTAAAAAGTTATTGTAAGAAGACTTTAGAGCCCCCCTGGCCCCTAATTTGAGGGGCCAGCCCCTTTTCCTTGATATCAATTTAAAGGTCTTGCAAAAATAAACATCTTTTGCTTTACATTATTTAACAAAATATGTATACATCAAAAGATATTTCAGAAAATGTTCAAAAATTTCGTGGAAAAATTTGGTTCTTATTTTCAGGTTCAGGCGAGCTTCGAAGCCTTGCACAATTTTCATAAGTGAAGGCAATGGGGTACATCTACATACATTTATCTACAATCCCTGAAAATTTCAGGCTTCTATCTTGATTAGTTTCGGAGAAGATGCGTGGACAAAATGACCCTTAAAAATTTACAAAATCGTCAGTTTCTGAAACCGGAAGTTACGTCATACGTTCAAATTTTAATAACCTCGATTATTTACAATACCAAACAAGTTCTGAAAATTTCGTGATAATCGGTTGAATAGTTTTTGAGATATAAGCCTCAAGAAAAGTCAGAGGAAGAATAATAATAATGAAAAAGAATCCGAAGAAAAACAATAGGGTCTTCCGTTGGAAACGGAAGACCCTAACTAGAGCAGAGCTCGTGGCAATGCCCCGAGTAGGTCTTCCGTTGTTGCTGCGGGTTGAAAATATATGTTACGATTATAATGACTATACTTTCAGTTCTGCTTTTGTTATAAAAATGTGTTGTAATTGAAAGTCTGTATATAAAACGTGTTTTGAAAAAAGAAAGGAAGAAAATATTTTAGGAAAACTATTTGTCGAGCAGAGTTTATGTAATCGTTTCAAACATTGTTTAAAAAATGAGATCAAGTTTAATGGCGAGTTAAATTTTCAAAGGGTAGCAAGCATTGTTATAAACATTAAACAGTATGTACTCATGATTCATGTCAGGAATTGTATTTCTTTTTTAAACTGAACTCGCCTACAAAACACGTAAACTTTTCTCAAAGATAACTTCTATATTAAAATATTTCTAAATTTTAGAAGACTATGTGCAAGTTTAGAATTGCGTGCTGACAAAATTTACAGACCCTAAAACGTACTACTACACCAAAAAAGCGTGCGGCCAACGTGCGAGAAACGTTTCGTGTAAACCTTTTAGAGTTTCATGTAAACCGTTTAGCGTTTCGGGCAAAGCGTGTAAATCGTTTCGAGCAAAGCGTGCGAGAACCGTTTGAAACGTTCATCAGATTTCATTCGGAACTCTCTGACAAGTTAATTGTTTCAAAATGGCGCGCGTGTTTTACATTACTTTAACAAAATTGAACGAATTTTTAACAAACAAAAGAAAGGTATATGTATTAAAAGACGACTAGTTACAGAGTACATGTATATTTAACGTTTTCATGCGATGTTTCAGTACTGAAACAATATTAAAATTTGCTATACATAAAAAATATTAAATACAGTTAGCGAAACATGATTTCTATTGGAACAAACCTAAATCAACTAGCATGTATTTTTATTATCTACTCAGTATTTACATCGATAACTCTTACTGAGACCATTCGGCTGTGTACAAGCAGCACACATAACCTCGGACATCGGGCGAGACCTGCACCTGGCTGAACCTGTCAATCAAACTCTGTGTATTTGTTTTCATTGGATGGTCAGGCGTCTCTCTTTTGTCAAAAGCCAATGGAAAATTAATGAATTCAAGGTAATCGGAATCAGAATTTGATAAAGCACACAATTTAAATGATAGAAAATTGATTAATTATTTGAACAAAATTAAATGTAAACATTGAAAGGAAATAAAAAAAATTAATTATTATGGGAATCTATACGCATGGGACTCAATTAAAATAGATTATATTATGATTTTATTATTTTATGTAGTAAAATCACCCTTCCAACTGTTACTCAATTACATAACAATTGATGACCTGGGGCTATAAATGTTCTGAGCTGTGTGCGCTGAAGCGGCACAAGATTCTCGATCGCATGCGGCAATTGAATTAACACAGACTGGCCGAATAAACAAAGGGGTGGAAAAGTGAAACAAAATGTTACACATAAGAAGAAACCACCAAAAATGATTTTCGACCGATCATGATATCTTTTCTCCAATTAAAAAATAATCCAGCGCGAGCACCTGTCAGCGGGGCGGGAGGAGTGGGGGGGGGGGGGGGGGGCAGCAATGAGTTCGCTTCCACAATGAAACTACAGAAGTGATTAATATGTGACCGATAGAATCTAATCTAAAGTTGTTTAAACTCATGTGAATATTTTCTAAAATAATCATCGAATGCCTCATGATCAATTCAGGGCATTCCTTTATCGTGCTAGCACCTACCGCAAACATGTAACATGGAACTTTGATTATAATTTGATTTGATTTTTAAACTACCTTGTACGCTATCGTATAAATCAATGCTTAATCAACTGTAAAAGTAAAATAACTTTATCTTAAACCAATATAATAGTTGAAATCATAATAAAATAAAGTTGTGTCCGTGCAAAATATGAAACATAAACGCGTCATAAGGTACATGTAGAAGAACACGAACCGACCGCGGATCACTTAACCACTCGCGCCGGATCTCCTCAGCCATGTGCGAGGGATGATCATTATTTAAAGGTTTAATATTTGAGGGGGGTGGGGTGGGGGGTGTTGATTTAAAACATTAATTGTACAGTTTTTAGCCGGGCTCTGCTGAAAGCAGAGTCCTGGCTATAGGTAGGCCAATCGCCTATGTTACTATAAATAGCACAAATAAACAAAAAACCAAACAGCGTCAAGGTAAAGCTTCCGCTATACCAAATAGTTACACAAAGAGCTACGTTTTGTCAAAAGTGTTGGCATTTTTGTTTCTTTTTTTAAATTTCGAATGAATTGTCTATCTTTTTTAGTTTTCTTATTAATAACGTGTTTTTTAAACATTACTATGCATTTTGGACTCATACAATGCGCATGAATTTCCATGAACTACTTTGCTGCACGATGAAGAAACGGGGATTGAATATATAATGCTTGTTGCAAAATTCAAGGCAGCAACTGTTGAACTTTTTAACTTCTACTAAACAGACTTATTTTTTGTTTATAGCCGCTTACAAAATTTGGTCGCTCTCTGATGCTTTGCCGACATTAAAAGCATGAGAGAGAGAGAGAGAGAGAGAGAGAGAGAGAGAGAGAGAGATTTTCAGTCTTTACTACACAATATGCATAAAGACACACCAAAAAGAGCCCGGCTTTCAGTAATTCAGTACTTTGATTAAAGTAGTTTACATAAACCAACCAACCATTAGTTTATGTCTAACGATTTTTCCGATATGGAGTAATATCGTTCATTAATATTCATTTACACTCAAATATTTAATTAAATATATACAAGTAGGACAAACCTTTATAACATAAAATTAAAACAGTTCTTGTATATACGGCTATATTAACTCAAACACGTTCATATGCATGCAAGTGTAAGTCGCGGTGTGCGAATCTTGTGTATTAAATAACCGCTTACCGCTAGGTAATGCAGCCGTGGCTGATCTCCTCGGCCGTGGGCGAAGGATAGATTACGTAAAGGTACAACGCACAGAAACGCACAGCTCAGAACCAAGGAAGATTTGAAAAGTTTGCAGTATAATGACCTTACTCTATCAAATAGAAGTTCTTTATTTTAAACTAAAAACCCACAATTGATCTATGTCTATTATTGCTTTAGAGAATGACATTGCTTTTATTAATTAAATGAACTACATGTATTTCTTACTTGACATCCAATCGTTTAATCCACAAAAGATTTTGTGTAATCAAAACTAAAACAATTCTTGAGTTCGCGGCTAAATAAATTCATATATGAGAGACGCAACTCTCGTGTATTAGATAACCACTGACCGCTAGGTAGTCCAGCCGCGACCACGGTGACCGACTTTCTCGGCCGTGGGCGAGGGAGAGCTTACGTAATGGTACACACACAGCTCTGATTCAAGGTAGATTTTGAATGCATGATGTTTATATTAAAAAGGTAATGCATATATTTTTTCATTCCATATTTTGTGTTTTACTTGAAAAGAAAAAGAATGTTTTGTTTTCCAATTCCCGTTTTTAAGGATTGTGCACTATAAGAACTTAACAACGACTTAAACTCCTAAAAAAAAAGCCTGTATTCTAAAAAAAAAATTCTTATGAATTAATGCCTCCTGTATAAACCAGCATACTTTCTGCGGTAACTTCATGCCAGTTGTACGCACAAAGTCTTTCGTTAACTTGTCAAATAAAAACAGGTACATGCTAACATGTAAAGCTTTTTACACTCATACTACACAAACCACTTACAAAATAACATTGAAACGACCTTCATGAGATCCCAACAAACAACTTTTCCAGCGACAGCCATATCAAAATCCTAACCGTTTTTGAGTTATTAAGCAAAATTTTTTAGGGGCCATTGGCCCTTAATTTAAGGGGCCAGCCCCTTTTTATTGGTGTCAAATGAAAGCCCTTGTTATTTTGCACAACTTTTATTCTACATGTCTTTACAAAATTTTTTTCGTTCAAAAGATATAAAGGAAAACATGTCTAAATTTTTGCACTTTTTTGAATCCTGTTTTTTGACCCCCTACCTTTTCCTAAATAAAAAACGTAATCTAAAAACATAAACAGATGTGCACAACTACAATGTCTCTGTTATTCAAATTCGTTGGATTCCCATTCCCTGCTATCATAGTCTCGGAGCCTTTGTCTGGAAACAAAAGGCCCTAAAAAAATTTAAAAGGGGAATAACTCTTTAACGGAAAGGGAATTCTACATTTTATGAATTGCTTAAGATAGTGTTTTGTAAAGTACATTAGCCCTGAAAATTTGAGCAAAAACCGTTTAGAAATGAGCAAGATATGAAGCCTCAAAGTTCGCGTCTAGGAAACAAAAAAAAAAAAGAAAAATAAGAATAATCTTAATTTTTTCCCGCACAATAATAGAAAGGTCTTCCGTTGGAAACGGAAGACCTTAATAATCTTAATTTTTTTCCCGCACAATAATAGAAAGGTCTTCCGTTGGAAACGGAAGACCTTAAATATACATAATTATTCACCTTTTTGTTATTATCATGATCATAAAGAATACCTTTCAACAATGTGAACAAATAAAAAGAGATCCAAACCTTACCTTTTAAAACTTTGATTTTGGTAGGGTTCATGTAAATGGTATGACTGACATTCTAGTTTATAGTCTCCAATGTCCATTGTCCTTCTGCTTTTGAGCTAGTTTTTATTTTTATCACGCTGTTTCTCAATGCTCATACTAAGACAGTTTAAATATAAGAAGGCAGCTTGCCACCCTCCCAATGACTTGTTGGTATTGTTGCTTTCCTTGTTGTTTAATTGTTTAGCATAATGTCAGTTGTTTTCAACAGCTTTTAAATCTAAAGGAATGAATGAAGGGATTTCTATAGTTTATACATTGTGTGACATTTACACTCTGTCTAATATCTTTTAAATGCAGAATAGTTTAAACCTATTTTTTCTACACATACAATTAGCACAATTTTAACTGTTATTGATAAAGTCATGAACATAATCAAAACTTGACTTACTTTCGATATTAACATTAGGGGTTCTTGTGTTCATGTCTTTAAGTCCACATAACGCGCACACTTTGCTTTAACTCCATAAGACTTGGTTTACATCAAATAGCTGTAAATAATTTTCACTGTATTTCCCCCCAAAATAATCCTCATAGCGGTTTACACATGTCTAAATTTTGTAACACAAAGATGATCAGGAAAGTTAGGCATAACCGTTGTTGCCAAATTCAAAACTCATAAAGCGCGAGCCTTTGAGGCCAGAAATATGATAAGGGGTAACGCTGATTTTATGTTTACAAGTGCTTGATGGCCGTAGTAAAACAATTTTTAGCAGCAGTTTAAAAGTACAATAAATATGCTACGTGTTCATAACTCATTCCTATCTTTATATGGATTAAACATTGCGGGTAAAATAGTATGTACATGTTTAAAATTATGATAGAAAAAAAGATTTTCCCTGTTAACGCCCCTTTGCAATACAGGGAGAGGCTGCGGCTCTTGCTTGTTTACAAATGGCAGACTGTGTATTGAGGTTAAGATAAAATTAACCAGCCCGTGTGTAGAACATACATATATAACCTGTTTGATAGTGTCATCGGATTATCAATTTGAATTTAAGGTTACAAACCATTGTTTCAAATTGTATGTTTGTGTCATTTAAAGATTTTAAGAAAAGGGCAGCCCCATTCCAGAAAATATTAAATATCGACGTTGGATTTACGGACAAAATTAAACAATTTGAAGAAAGAAGTAAAGTTTATTGAGTGAAAGCAACAGACAGTTTATAAGAATGAGCTATTCATAGCACAGAAAATGAACTGTTGTGCGCCTTTAACACGATTTGGCCACGTTTTAGCCGTAAACTGTATGTTATAAATTGCAAAGAATTGCCAATTAGCTAGTTTAAGGCGGAATATTTAATGATTGTAAAGGGGGGGGGGAAACGGGCAGTGAGAAATAATACGGTTAACTTTAACAGAAAACGGCTAGATGCTGAAAATACGGCATAAGGTTTGAGGTAAGGTCCGGTTATGAATAAGATGGAATCCGTCTAACATTCAAAGCGTTTTCCATGTACGCCTTTGATACTCCTAAGTACGGCTACATTTTAACCGGAATACGTCTAAGTTCATCCTGAGTCTAGCCGGAAAACGGCCAACATTTTTGTACGGGTTAAACGGTTGTTTAGTTCAATGATTCGCATCAGTTTGTGTGTATAGACATTTAAATATTTCCAACATGTTTCAGTCATTACAGCATACAATCATCAATACTCGAGATCCTTATTTTAAATACCACTGGTCTTTATTGTAAATATCACTGAACACCTATTTTTTTAACTCGGTCGTAAACACATTTTATTTACATCGTTGCAATAAAGGAAACGCGTCACTGTTCATGTATATACCTGCAAGCTTTATGTGCAGGTACGCCATATATTTGTAATTGAATAATTCATGTCAGAGGTGAAGTGGACAGCTGGAATTTTAACACCGTAAGTAGCATGAATTGAATATGTATATTTGGATAAAAACAGAGCCTTTCTAGTGTACTCATTTACATGTATTTGCACAAATCTGATAGATTTGAAAAAAGTCAAATGAATACTAAAACCCTAACTATCAATTTTCAACGGTTCATACATAAAGTAATATCGATTTAAGTCAAAGAATTTAAATCAAGTGATCATGAACAGTCATCGATTTAGAGTTAAACTCTTACATGTAATAAGTAAAAACTTTAAACGTCAAAAGTGAGGAAAAAGAGGGAAAATGACACTCTTAAGCTTATTTCAGGGTTTATTATGATTATTATTAATACGCTTCACTCTTAATTCACCCAAAAAATGAAATACAAATATTCCAAAATATTACCACGGTAACAAAACAGAAAAATCAAAATTTAAAACGATTTCTTCATTTCAATAAAATTAGAAAATTAATGTTTATCTGACATCAAGTCTGTTTTACTTCTCCCCCTCGACAGCAACTATTTCTCTTGGCTTCACCTCGTGAAAAAGTTGCTGTCTTGGAGACAATAAACTTGCTACCGTCCTCAGAGCCAGTAAATAGGTATATAATATTACCATGTGCCGGAACAGTAAAAGAAACATGTTTAAAAAAGCATACAACTTATTTCAAAATGTTCCAAATAAAAAATAAAGTAAAGTAGTAAATACTCTGTGCAGAAAAATGTATATCAAATTGGGATATGTTATTTTTTTATTCATATAGTTTAGTACTTTTTTCTTAATTTACGAAAATTGGCAGGATATTCTTTCATGTAGAGGATATAGAAATTGTGTTACAAAAACAAAAATATACCATTTTTAACCTCAATAAATAAATTGGAAAATATCTGTTAATCAAGAAAGCATTTGAAACTGTGTACAATATATCAAAAACATATTGATAGTTCAAAACAGATTGAAATCTTATAAAAATTTCATTTATTTGATATTAAAAAGTTAATAATCAAATTTTCTTTAAACAAATTAGTTTGTCGCATTTAAATCCATCCGACATGTTTCTATCATTACGGTGTAGACGGATCAATACTTGATTAAGTTTTAAAAAAAAACTTCATTGATCTTGATTGGCATTTTGCATCACTGAACACCATGTTTTACAGAATTCTTTCGTTTCAACGGGTAGTCTCAGCGAAGGAAACACGCCACTGTACATGTATTAACCTGCTGGGTGTATGCGCGGGTACGACATATTTTGTAATATATAAATTCATTTACAGTAGTGAAGTGTACAGCTGTATTTTGGAACTGTAAGTAGCATGAACAGAATATTTAAATTTGAATTAAAAGACTTTGTAAAGTATGTATCCTCACAAATAAATTTAATAAGTTATTTAAAAAGTTTATATTTAATCAAAACAAATAAATACCCAAACCCTCATTATACATTTTAAAGGTTCATACAAACATGTAAAGAAACATTGATTACAGATGAAAACAGTTTAAATAAGGTGATCATTACAGTCATCGATGTTCAATTGATCAGTTTGAAATGTAAAAACGTTGAAAGTCATTTGAAATTTGATCTCTGCTCCCGTTTCCATAGTAAGAGAGTGTAAAAGAGAGAAAATGACACTCTCAAGCTTATTTCCGGGTTTTTGAAATTCGAAATGTTACCAAGTAAATCTGTTTTACTCGTTAATTTAGCTTTCCGAAAAGAAATGGGTCTTTTTTAAGTATGAAATAAAAAATATGTTCCTAGATTAAAATAACATAAAAACTGATTATTGCGCAATAGGGTATTCAATAATATATATGATCTATATGCTACAGAGATTGTTATTGCAAGAACATCTTTGCTTTGTATCTATTAAACATTGCATGGTCGTACTTTTTGTGAACGTATGGTTATTTAAACTATTTTGTTTAAAACTACCATGCATTATTCGTACTTTTAATTAGTGTGTACAATCTTAAAAGGAACATACATTGGAAATATATCACTATTACTAAGTGCCGGAATCAGTAATAAACATGGCTAAAATAGCATACAACTCATCCCTCAGAAATCCAAACATAAAATAAAGTGTAAACAATCGGTGCAGAAAAAGGACTTTACTAAGTAGGAGAGGTTATTTTTGTATTCGTTTGGTTTATTACACTGTACTTGTCGTTTTTAAAACACGAAAAATTAACAGTCCCTATTCCGGCGATTACGGCATGCCTTTACCTGCACCTAGCCTTTTTCTATCAGTGACGTCACTGTTTCCATATAAGGTAATGTCAAAATTCGACAAACTTGTAGACTTTACATTTGTCAATGTGTATCTTGTCAGATGTGCTATTGCCGAGCCTGAAGTTACAAATGCAGAAACTACGGATTGAAAGTGTACAAAGTTTTAATTAAATAATGTAAACAATAAAGTTGCAAAATGTGCATCATGCGAAGGAACTGAGTCAAATCTTACACGTGTTTATGCCCGAGTTTTATAGGTTACACGATCAGAATTACACATATTCATACTCAGGCTCACACATCAACACGATTGCATATTCGGATTTACAAGTTTACATGTCTGGATTTTTGAACACGATTACCCTCCATACGTTAGTTATGGAATTTTCGGAAATAAGTTTATTGCATTATACACGTATCCTATAGGAAATACACTTAAAGTGAGTTAGAACCATAGATGGTGTATTTTTTTCGAAATTCGAATCTAGTTATACATGCAGCCCTTTAAGGGATTAATGAGCAAATTAATTTATCTCAGCATTATTCTATTTTAAAGTTCAAGGGAACGAGACAAGAAGTGTTAATGAAAAAAAAACAACAATATAAACATAAAACTCCAGCTCGACTTATACTGATGAATGAATGTATCATAGCCATAGCTAGTGATATTATATAGAGTTACATAAATTCCAAAACTACAGCACCCTATAGTTTCTCTGTTCATAATGCACACAATGGAATAAAATCTGATCACTTACATGTCATGTTATTCATTTCTATCGGTTATGTTATTTCCAGTACCTGTCGTTGTTTAACATAACGATTTTAAAGGAATATGTGGATAATATGAATCATGATTTGTCTTATCTTATTTTTGTTTCGATAAAAGAAACTGTAAGGTTGATAAGCCAGGCGTTCTCCAAAATAAAGTTACGACTGCTTCAATTTATATATATATACAAAGAAACAAATGAAAAATAATCACAATACCACTTCCACATCCCCATTTGTTCACACCCGATAATTTTTCAATTTGGCTGTAATTAATAAACCCTACGTTGACAAAATCATGAAAAAAAATATATATATGAAAAAACATTTTAAAAGACAGACTTTATACCGGTATAAAATGATTTTCTTTCAGTTCAATGGCTGCCACATCCCACATGATAACTTATTCTCAACTTGTCAACATATATCTATCAATAAACATTCAATCACTTGTGTTCAAGTCACTCGATCACTAATCATCTGTACATATTTCAACCCCGGAGTCTACTTGAATTCTCTTCTTTATATCCGCCGTGGAATCCCTTCAGGGCTGTAGTCCTGGAACTTTGGTACCGTAGTGGTGTTGAATTTTGAGGGTAGATCTCCCCGCTGGAACGTCAACGATGTATGACCAAGTCAAACCGCTACATATCATTCCAGTAATAAGTACAAAAGTCATGGCAACATTATTTGATAATATTTTATGCAGTATTGATAAGATATGTAAACCAAGTTGAGCTTCATAGCAACATGTTAATAATATATAAATAAATTTGACGCACACTTCCGGTGAAAAACTTCCGCCCAAGATATATAAATAAATCAGCAAGATTTATCCATTACAACAAATGCGCATAGTAAATCGTATAAAGCAAAATAGTTCTATTTCAAGGCTTTATCGATAATATAAAACTGACATTTAAACTTCTACGCAAAAAATACGCTAGACTGCTCACACAGGTAAGATTTACAAGTAAACGCTGGCCAAGGTTATTTTAAGCTCAACAATTTAATGAGACGTACTAGTCGAGTATATTAAATACTGCATAAAAACGATAAGAGTTACTTAACACGGTCTGCTATCTGTACCTACTTATTAAAAAGGGTCATGCACACTGCATATTGCAATAATGGTGCAATGCAGAACAAATATGAGCTGTCCTCAAAATCGTCAACACAAGAACAAACACATATCAGCGGTGCTACTTGACTGAGTATTTGCAGTGAACTATCGGTAAACCGTATTAAAGAATTGAAGAGCCACACCGCTAGCCTGGTGCTAGTTTAGAAGTGATTGTCACAGATATCGTGTTTGGTTATTAAGTGTTTTCTGTCAGAGAATTTTGAACTCTATGGTCATTTCCAGTTACATGTACCAGCAGCGACACCCGCTGTCATACACATAATATTTATAATAAGAAAAATATTCTTGAGAATCGATTGCAAGCAACAACAAAAATGATTGTAATATGTTTTACGGTGCGACCGTTGGGGCGAGCACAGCATGTGATCAAAAAATGAATTATAATAAATTAATAAAATAAAATTAACAACGTGAAATTTGAATGCCAAAAAATAAAACATACCTATTTTTCAGTAAAGTTTCATTATTCATAGTTTATAAGATTTGTTTTAATTTATTTATTTATATGTAGAACAATAGTTTAATCTCAGATACAATGTTGTTGAATAATAAAGATTTATATATAAATATTCATTGCACTGCATCTCCTCTTTTAAAGTGATTGTGATTATGATTGATTGATTGATTTCCCCCTTGTTTTTTGCAGTAGACATTTCTTCTTAAACTTACGCTTAAAAATATTTGCTTATCATGTTAAAAGAACATGGTGTTGTCCCCCCCCCCCGGTAACAAGTGAACTCGGCACCTGGTGAATTTGGCACCTGCGTAAATAGTGAAGTCGGCACCTGGTAAACTCGGCACCTGGTAAACTCGGCATCAGGAATCTGGTGAACTCGGCACCTCGTTATTTTTTTTCTTATCATAACTCAGATATAAAAAAAAAGAACATCGAAGAAACACAAATCCATGATGCATGATAAATAAACATGTGTTATCCAGTGTGTACCTTGTTTAAATTGCTAAAACAACAAGATGACAGCGGGGTATTCCTAGTATACATGGAAGGGGCTACCAGGTGCTATTAGACGGTGTATTACCCGTACACATAGAAGGGGTGAGATACTAATTATGAGGAGGTTAATGAAGAGACCCTGTCAACACATGGGCTTCCCAATGTCACCCTTTCTTGCTCTTCTTCAAGAAGACAACAGCAACGGGTGGTAAGTAAAATATATTTTTTACATTATAAACACATATATTTAAAATAACAAATTTGAAAAGAAAGTAAATATGTAATAACTATGCATATATTAATTGTTTGTAGATTTATAAAGTTCACTTGAATCCCCTATAAAATAATATCTACATGTATAATTATGAAACTAATTAAGATATTACCATTAGACTCTGACTATTAATGGAATATTTATGAAATATTTTAATTTTATGATCAAGGCACCACATCAATTAATTATTTTTAAATAGATGACATTTATTAAAATAGAGTATATTAAATAAAAAAGAGTTTATATACTTTAAATATAAACAATTTTAAATATAAAGTTTATACTTGATTCCCATATCTACATGTATGATTAATATGAAACTTTTAAAGACATCACCAATAGATTCTTACTATTCATTGAGTATTTATGAAATATTTAAATATTTAAATTATATGATCAAGGCACTATGCAATATAACTAGTTTAAGATCACTAAAAATAGGAAAATAAATAAATTTACACTGTATCACCCAACTTTCAATGCTACTTAATTTACGCGTCTTGTAATACATTGTATTAACTTTCTACAATCAATTACACTTTTGGAAAAATACATGAAATTTCAAAACTATTCAACAATCAATGAAAATATGTTGAGAACAACTGATTCTCAATCTTCTATGATTAGTGAAAGACTGCTTTGCTTTATTTTCATGCAATTTTAGTTTGAGGATGGGCGTGCACCAGAGGTTATTGATCCAGTGATGGACTATGTCTACAGGACGTGGATCCGTTCTTCAATCTTCAAGATCCATCACTGGAGTTTGTTCATGACGTCCATCCTGACGAACAATGATGTGGGGGGGATGGCACAACCGCCTAAACACCAGTGTTGTCACCAGGGGATCAATTCCCTTTCACCATCTTCTTCTTGTTCTGCATCGGGAAGCAACAAACATCACAGTGCAGATGAAGATGGTATCTGAAGGGAAGATGCAGAGGTTCCAAAGGAAGAGGACATTACGGGTGGAAGGTCGTGTCTTCGAGCTTTGGAACAACTACTGTGAAAGATCGATCAATGCGAGTGAACTGTTAACGGGCTGTGCTTCTGTTTATGGACCACCAGCTTTGAACATGTGATTCGTTCAGATATCGTGATATCGACAGCTGTGCCCCCCTTCGTGAAATGTGCATCTTGTAACGTAAAAATGTCTTTAACTTATAAAGTATGTTTGTTATTGTCACTGCATTGAAAATATTTTGTTTTGTTTTATTGAGTTTATTTTAATCAAAATTGCTATTACTGTTTTTGTTATTCGTTGTGCCTATGTTCATAATGAATAAAAAGATGGATGTAGCTAAGAATTTAATAATCGCTGTTGTTCTTGAAAGAATTTTAATGAATTAAATTAGACAAAATTGCAAAATGAGTTAATTGACTACCAGCAATATTATAGTTCACACAGTATCAATAATTTCGGTGGCAAGTGAAAAATTTGCTCTTTAATGGTAAAAAAAAATGTAGTAAACATACTACAATGCAAGAAATTCAGGACATGATAAGAAAATGATTTAAAAAACCACAAAATATTCATTTCTGATATTCAATCTGTCTCCTTTAATTATTTCTGCCTATAGTAATGATTGTAAGTATTTTTACTACATTTAGCAATAATATGGTTATATGGATTAATTGTCTCAATTCATCTTTTAACTAGGCCTATTTTCTCCGACCGTAATTAGCTTGGGAGCGCCTCTGATATGCTCATTGATGAATGTGAAGAACATCGCGCCAAGATGAAACTAAACTGGTCATATAACAACCAAATGTGCAAATGTTCATAAATTTTCATATTTAGAAAGATAAATTCTTACATAAATTATATCAAATCAAAATATATGTTAAAGCTGAACACCGCTCGTAAATAGGCACCGTCACACAGATACCTGGTATATAAACCCTTCGATTTCGTTACACCCGATTGCAAACCTGAACCTCGTGGCCGACATGTAGTATTCCTTTCGTGGTCTTTAGATTTTATGCATTTTTTTCTTATCTTATGTTTATTTTCTGTTCGTAAATAATGCATTGACCAATTTATTTGATGTTAGTATTCTCCTGGCTTCAAAAAGGTGCGTAAATTTTGATGATTTCATCGCGACCGAGTAACACAGCGAGACAAAATGTACGTCCACACAGGTGAGACCTCTACAGCGAAGTACTTTGAACTGTTTAGAGGTCTGTCCCTTATATAAGGGTTGTAGGGACAGCAGTGATTAAAGAGAAATATGGCGGACAGTGCATCTTTACGAGCGGTGTTCAGCTTTAAGCCAGTAGCTAGTGAATTATTTCGTATCTGTTGATAAATGTGGTCGTAAGTAATAAGTTACATTGAAAAAACTCACCTTTCTTCATAAACAGACATTTCCATGATAAAGATACAGTCGTATACATTGTGTAATCAATTTTTTTTTAATGTGTGTCTAGAAACAAAGAGATAAATGAATACTATGCAAATGCCGAATTCACCAGATGCCGAGTTTACCAGGTGCCAAGTTTACCAGGTGCCGAGTTTACCGGATGCCGAGTTCACTATTCTCGGTGCCGAGTTCACAAGGTGCCGGGTTTACCAGTTGCCGGGTTCACCAGCATCCCCCCCCCCCCCCCCCCCCCGCATGTAATAAATGGAAGTGAAAATAAAGAAACCATTGAACTGCTAAAGAGCTGAAGGATTAGAATTTTCATGATTTATTTTTCTTTTTGCTTGCAAAGATTTTTTGGATGAGGCTGCCATCCACCCACCCACCCCCTTTAAAAAAAGGCGCTGCTACGTATAACGTTACGTTTCAGGAAATTACCGTAATTATAGTGAATAAAATATTTGTGAGCATTCATCCAAATTAGTGCAATTTACAACTGTTTCCTGTATCTGAAGAAATGTCCTTATTCGTCAGCTGTTCTTTATCTTAGCCTTTGCAAGATTTTGAGAGGATTTTGGTCATTTCAGCAGATTTACAATAACTTCAATTAGAGTAATTTCCCCTTATCAGTGCTTATTGTGACGTCAAAGCTGACGTTGGTTAAGTGTCCTCTTACTCTTTAAAACTCCCCTGAGAAATAAAAGTATGCGAAGTATACTGTTTTATTTACTTAAAAAAGCATGATGTTCTTAAAATTACACATCTTATAAGCTTTTCAAAGGTTTTACTTTGATTCTCGGGAGAACGTGATGATGGAACGTGAGGTTGGAAACCATTGGTACTATGAATTGTGGGTCAAAGTTTACTGACTCCGAAAAAATATATCGGATCAATGTGTAAACGTTTGTGACGTCACACGATTATTTTTGATTGAAAGTGTACTGAGGTGAACTTTAGAGGTAACATTGACTGTATGTCGCTTACATCGTTATTGTTTTTACTGTCTAAATTTATCTTGCTGATTCTCTTGAGAGTGTGAAGTGATAAAAATTGCCATGATTACAGGGAACTACTGGGACGATTAAAACGATGCATTACTGGTCCGATTTACTGACGCCAAAAAAATCCGTTGAATGAATGTGCAACTAGTCCGAATTTTCTATTCACACACGCCTTGCCGGTAGAGCTCGCTTCGCGCCGGCGCTGCGCGCCGGCGAGCTGCGCTCGCTATAAACATGAAGTGAGTATTTCTATATGAAAGGAAGAGTTTAAATGGTACTATAGAATAAAAAATATATAGAATAAACTTAAGGAGATTATTTACGACATTGAAAAATCTTTGGTTTTCTGATAAATGTGTAAATAGCAAGTGAAATTCTAAAACAGATTTCAATTTTAGGCACAATCGGCTGGCGTCACTGTACTTTCAGAGAGACCCAAACTGCCACCATCCAGATATGTTTTCCAACGGCCGGATTCACTTGTAGAGAAAACGATGACTGATGAACTTGACGACGATGACAACGACGTCCCGTTTTCAGTATAAAAATTGTCATCTGAAGTGTTTGGATACTAATTCAGTGAACTATCGCGAATTGACCAATAATTAACAACTTGCGACAATACGGTTAAATACTGAGACAAGCCAGCAAGAATGATAAACGGAACTCTAGCATTGACCAGACTGACTGTGCAGCGAATGAAACCGAATGCAAATGATGCAAACTCTTGTTCTTTTTTTAAGCCAATGCTCATAATTCTATAGCAATTTAAAAGCATCTGCTCCATTTCATGCTTACACTGCTTCAAAATTGCCTGAATATAGAGGACAGTCTGACAGATATGGCTGTAAATATGAGAAAAAAAAATATAAGCGAGCGAAAACCACCTTGGACCTTTATACAAAAGGTGTACAAAAATGATGTACATGTAAATATATAAAAATACAAACGTATATAAGTCTGTAAATATAATAAAACAGACCTTTTTTATGCATTAATGCTATGAATAATGCATTGGTTTACAGGATGTTGTGTGCAAATTGGAATAAAGACCACCTGCGATAAGGCCAACAGGTTTGACTGTCTCATAAATATGTATATATATTATCGATTTAGAACACGATTTAGTTTACTTTGAAATTCCACAATAAGAAAATTATACATTTACATGATTTAGAAATAGATATCGATTTGTTACTGATTTCAATACGTACATGCATATGCAAATAAGTACTAAGATAATTGATTTCATGGGGATTTGTCACAGATGTGCTGAACTATGTTTCTTAAATTCCATTTAGAATCCATGTTTTTGATAATGTATCGTTATGCTTTATATCTTTTCTTTAACAGCAATCTACACAAACTACTTACTACATACAACGGGTTTTACTCCGTAGTTACACGAGTACAAACTAAACCATTCTGTGATAAGATGACAATCAGATCTAAGATACATGTTTACTGACCACTTTTAAAACAAACCAAAAAGGTCATAGTGCAGTCCTTGTTATCGTTGTAGCTTAAGTTTCAATCGATAAGGATTCAGTCCGTATATAGTGCATGTACACTCTCTGAAGAACGGTTTAAACGATATCAATCAAGTGTACTTGAGTGAATGGTTTCACGTCACAATCTTAGCACTGCTATATGATGTGTTTAAGTTTATAAGAAATGTGTATGTCCAAATCGATTTAAATTGGTTGGATCGTGACTAGTTGTTAAATAAAATAGAGGAAAAAAAATGGAAATACGTGCTTCGAAAATATTACATTTTTAACTTACATGTACCTAAGCTGAAAATAAAAGTAGTATCAAACAAATTACTAGTATACTCTTATAAGCTGTTTATATATAGTCCTTTTTATACATTTAAGACGGTCAAAAGTAGTTTTTGGGAGTTGATTTTAATCAACTCTCCTATGCAGTTACTCAGACAAACCGAAATTGAAACAGTGTTTGGACCTCAGCACAAATTATTGCTGCTGACAAGACTTAGTTCTTGAAAATAATTGATGAATTCGATGTAATGTATGCTAAAGCATTGTTTTTCAAGGATACTTATTTAGAAATACCTTGAAAATAGTCAGATTTTAAATGGTACGAACAATTTAAATATTTTTTGTAGTCATATGTATTCCTACGCCAGAGTTCAATAAAGTCTCGTTCAACTCGACGCTCGGCTGTCTCCGTAAATCTTTGTTGGAGATTTACGGTGTTACGAGCGTTTGATGAACGAGACTAGAGCTAAATATTGCTTTGATCCATGCAATTTTCGAGAAATATTTCTATCACTGATACATAGTTTGATTGAACTAATTTTATCTTAAAATTATTCAACATTATTCATATGGGGGTTTCTCGACATTCTTGTCGAAAAAGCCCAAAAATTCATATTATGAAAATGTGCGTATTTCAAATTAGAAAATACATGTACTTGTCATACAACATAACATATCATTGATTTTAAAATAAATAAACATCGACAAAATCAACTCCCGTCAGTTCTTCAGTACTTTGATTTAGGTATAGCTAGGGTTGCTCAAATGAGCGGTTAAGGATGTAGATCCAAGCTCATGTTTAAATCATTCTTGTCTGGCAATCTACACATTTTTCTAAATGTACTCAAATTAAAACATTCAATGAATAATATTTTTTATCTAGCTTAAAGTAGTCTGAGTATCGCACTACGTCATAATACGGATTTTACAATATTGGTTCGACTTTTACAAAGCGTTTTTGATAACCGGTATTGATTTTGCTCTACATCGCTGTTGTAAACAATGGCAATAATAAACAATTAGAACGGTAATATATGTATTCTATAAGAGATAGAAAATGATTAATGTTGAGAAACTCGATTCTGTTAAAGTATAAAATGAAAAACGAAGTTTCTGATTAACCAGGATCTCAGGTATGCTTATATCTTCTTTGTTTTGACCCCCCCCCCCCCCACCGAATTTTTCTTTTTCTTTCACTAAACTTTTCGTCAGGGTCTACTTGGTTTAGAGCTTATAGCGTGAAAAGTAATCCGTCAACATATAATTTTTTTTTACCAAATTTTTTTTCTAAGATGTCAATCTCTAGAATAAACACCATGAATTTAAGTTTGAGTCCATAAAATAGTAAAAATAATACCAAACGCGATACTAGCATTGCATTTTTTGTATTCTATTTTGATACATCAGGTCCATAAAGCGTACTTACTTACAAAAATTTGCGCAAAATTATAGATGAGATATGGCGTAAATAAATATTTATACTCTATTTTGTATGTTCAGTTCTAATTTTCCCAAAATTGGTAATTATTTTTAGGAAAAACGGACGTCTGGCAAATTTCATAATTGTCAATAATTTTCGCAAGGGGGTACACCCGTCTGAGAGGTGATTACAAACAAACTAGCATGTAAACATACATATTTTCTTTTGTATATGTATTGCTAGAATGTATATTTATCACTTAAAGCTAAGCTTTTAATGATTGAGCCCATTTAGTGCCGAGTATAGGACTACCTTAAATAAAAACTTTGTAAAAATAAATCAAAATCAGTATTAACCAAAAAAAAGTTGGCAAGCAGTTGAATTTTTTTTATAAAGTCGAAAGGGCATTGGGCAACAATTATGGCGTCACCTTAAACAATGTCTACATGAAGTATATACAGTAAACATACGTCTTTAGAATTAACTAAATAAAGTTGACGAGCAAATTTGGCTTCTTGCCAAGTCTGAGATTTTCAGGCAGCATATATTCATTGCAATATATACATGTAATTTGAAAGAGCAAGATAGATGGAAAAAGTGATTAAAAAACATGATTGAAAAAATTGTGTTCCATTTTTTTTAAAACAATAAAAGAAATATCCCCAGACGTGTGCGTAAACTTCGAGTTGAGAAAATCTCTTAAAGTTCCTTTTTAATTTTTTTCACACAGTCTTTGAAATTGTTGAGGATTAGTCCAGTCAAATTTAAAATATCTGAAACAGATAGAGAATTTCTGTTGTCTAAATCTATGCGCATCTGATTTCCTCTTGATGCAATGTCACGTATTTCTGTTAATAATTCCATCTAACCTGAATGATTGAAATCTGATGTTGTTCACGTTAAAGAAATCTGTCCGCCTGCGTGTAGCTGCAGGTCTGTAGCTCCCGGTCTTGAAAAATTCGGATGGACGACCTGGGAGCTACAGTGCCTCCCATAGTAAAAAAAAATGCAATTTACGGCGCACAAAAAATTGCGCAAAGTTTTGACTGATTAATTTCATTTTCGAACATATTCTGTACAAATATTTGATTCCAAAAAATTCCTCGGACAATTAACTACAGATATAGTCACTTCACTTGCCTCTGATATTCTTTAAACACGATCACCAGCCCTGTAAAGTGAAGTGGTGCAGTTTGTTTACATGTAAAAAATGACGACCCTCGATCTCGACGTGAATTAATATACATTATTTTCCGAGGTCGGTTAGCATGTTTCAAAGAAAGTCTGAGGCAAGTAAAGTAACCATATCAGTAGAAAATTGTCTGAAGAATTTAATGGTATTAATTGTTTTCACAGAACCTGTGTGGAAATGAGGTTAATCAGTCCAAAACTAGCGCAATTTTCGGTGCGCCGTAAATTGCAGTTTTTTACTATGGGAGGCACTGTAGCTCCCAGGTCGTGTATCCGAATTTTTTCAGACCGGGAGCTACAGTCCTGCAGCTAGCCTGCGTGATGATAAACATAAATATAAGAGTCCGGCAAATTACCTGGAGAGTACCTTGATCTAACTGGAAGTAAGGCAAGTTTTCAAAGAACAAACGATACCTTTGCACGAGCTGGTACAATCACCGGTTTTGGGCCCCGTCTCTTGGATACAGCATACTGAGGGTGGCTTCCTTCAACTGATGGTATTGGTAAGATAATGTTTTTGGATGACTTTGGTGCATTTTGGCTACCTTGTTAGGTGGTGCATAGTTAGAGTCCTTCCTTGGCACACAGAAGGTGTTGGTCAATACTATTTGATTAACCAATATCCAATTCCCTGTAACAGTGCAATCTACATTTGCTACCAATATCACCTACAGGAGGAAATAGAAACTACACACTGTAGAATCTTAGTCCTGTAATTCTGAGGATAGAGGAAATGTCAAATACTTTATTTATTTCTTTTATTCAGAGACAAAGAAACAGCGGATTCAAACCATCCCAACAGTGCATCAGGGTTTTAAACTCAAACGTCTTAGACTGCTCAATTACATTGTACGCTGAAAAGTAAAGAGACAAAAATCAATAGCAAGAATAGAAATCTACTTTAATTGCATGACATTGGTAGCATGCGAAAACATTCCATTTCAAGAATGTACTAAATTAACAAGAATTGGATTGAAATTTATTACATTTTATTCCGTTAAAAAATATTCAACTGTATATTAGCTTACGAATCAAAACTGTATTATTTATTATCCATCAAATATCTATCTTATTTCGCAATGTACAGCAACATTTTAATTTACATGTATCTAAAAGCAACCGAATGATTCATCTTGGAAAAAACAAACGCAATTAAAAGCAGTATTAAAACATTTTCACGGAAAGGACAAAGGGTCATTAAAAATATATCTGTTTTGTAAACGTTCTTTGTTGATCTGACAAGACGATTTGTTTGCTGATCACAATGGTATCTAGCCACCGCAGTAATCTTTTATCTATAACAGTTTAGCAAAACAAACAATCGATGTTCTGAAGTACCTTATATCTATCGGGTCTTGTCTCCACAGAATAATCACACAATGTTCAAAGGTTTTCAAACCTACATCTTTACTGTTTACGAAAGAATTGACAACGGTGTTGACTAGATTCGTTCCTTTGCTAAAATCCACATTAACTCATTTCGAGTTAATTGGTGTAGCAAATGCATATTAAATATTATATAATAAATCATTACTCCATTATTCATTTCACTAATAAGTTTTTATTCTGCCATTTGTTTTTTGTTGGCTGTGCAGTTCAGCCCACGTAAACTTTAAACAGATACTTTCATCCCCTCCCAAGACTTAATAGTGTGAAATATAGCAATGACTTAATAATAATTATTTTAAAATCATATTAGAAAAATATATATTGTTTTCACCATTATTTTCAATCTATTTTTATCACTGAACTCTTCTGCAAGTGCAGAAATGCAACGATTTTCAGCCTGCTTTTACAAACAATTAGAACTTAATTGATCTAACACTAGTTTTTATTTGTACCTCAACAAGATTGATGTTTTTTTCTGAATCACTTTGTTGTCTCATAAATGTCATTTTTTCGAAATTTTGCAAAATATACCGTTTTCATGGAAGTATAATGTCATCACAGAATGTATTTTCCGAAAAAAACTAAACATCTAAAAAATAAAACATATTGACCAGTTTATACGTAAATTACAATGTTCTATTATAAAGTACACACGATTTTTAAATTGATGACTAAAACTGCGGCCAAATTTGGTCCTTATTGCCCTATCTTCTTTGAACCAGCGGGTATTTCTTAAATGACATTTTGAGTTATTGTAATAAAAAAAACATACTACGAATGTACGAGACAAGTTGATTCACAACAATTTCTTAATCAGGAATTTGATAAGCAGAACAAATATAAGCAGGTATATAACGTGTTAATAGATGTACGTTTTATAAGGGATCTTTCAATTGTGTCAGGTTTGTTTGTATATGTTTGCTATTGATTTGTTGATAATAAATAAAATGAAGCAATGTTGGTTAAAAAAATGAAAATCTCGCACATGATTTGAAACTTTTTCTTTTCATTTAAATTATGTTCAAATGCGACCCTGTTGTCTATAAAAAAAAAACTAAAAACAATTGTTGTAAGACACTTCTGCAAATTTCTTGTACAATTATTAATGTGTGTTTGTGTGTGTGTCTCTCTCTCTTCTCTCTCTCTCTCTCTGATACACAAACGAACACAGTACAAGTTACCATGAAGCATGTTTTGTAACGTTAAAACAATTTTTTCTGAACGAATTTGTATCGATCTAAAGCAATATCAGGAAAGATCCATCAAAAGAGCATTAAGGAGATATAATTATATAAAATTAATAGATGATTTGATAACACCAATAAAAAATAAATAAATAAACATCTAAATGCGGTAAAAATGTGTACACAATCCCAATGCCACTAAATATTTTTCCGTTCATTGCTCATTAACAAAATAAAGATTTGTAATTCTCGAAAATGACTCGACTTAAAAAGGGTCAGTATGGTTTTTTTTAATAAGTATGTTAATTTGAATTGGCAAGAACAGCAAAAAATGGTTGGAAAATTATTTACAAATAACACTATACAAACTTGACCAAAAGACAGTACTGTAGAATCATTATTGTTCGTTAGGCTACTAATGTAGCCCTTGCCCAATAATTTACATCCCCACGAACCTGTTTTATGTAAAATGAGCTATACCGATTGGTCTCTTCTTCCAAATCCTAAAAATCATAAGAAAATTTTTGTTCAGCACACACATTATCCTTTATTTCTGTCGAGTCATCGCCAGATGCACAAACTTTTCCGTCCGTTAGACAATATACAAATTATTTGACATTTCTTATGTCAGAGCATTGTATAAACGTGTCAGACTTCCCTGTATGACACAAGCCGCTATTCAATATGTGTCCCAAGTGGATATCTCTAAATTGAGCACAGTATTGCAGTTTGGATTTTAAGAATATCACTCAACACGCTATAAAAAGTAGGGGATGAAGCATTAGTTTTAAGGGCATACATGTAACTGTATGTAGTTGGCGTCAAAAGTCATTTTCCACTCAGCATGTTGTTTTATGTATAGTTGAGATTACCAAAAAGAATTTACGAAATTGAAGATATTGTTGGATAATGGAAAAGATTGTCAGAACTTTTTGAATCCTGAGGGAATAAAGCTTGCACAAGAAATCTAACCATATTTTCTAATTTCTCGTTACACTAGAATGTTATTTTTTTCCCGGCACATATTTCCTCAAAAGTAGTGACCCTACTTAGTAAATATTTTGCCTGACCGATCGAGTTCTATTTCTTGTTATTTAAAATTTGCCAATTAGTTTTATTTCTTTGACTGTCAAAAACGATTGCATAATTTCAGAAAGGGTCTCCATAACAAAAAATTCGTTCTTGCTTTAAATAGCTACAACGTTTTTTAAGTAAAAAAGAAGTCAATAAATATTTATTAAATCATTTAATGAATTTACAAAAAGAATATGTACTGTTAACATCATCGGCCATATCAATAAATATAACGGTATCTGAGTCAACAACCCCCCCCCCCCCCCACAAAAAAAAAAAACAACAACAAAAAAAAACTTGTAATACGACAATGCTAGTGTAAAATGTTTCTTATCTAAGATGATAAAAGGTAATTGATTTAAAGATGCCGGCATACAAAAGAAAAAATCTGTACAGAGTTTACAGTATTGATTAACAAAACGGGAGTGTAAAGATATGCCATTAAATGAAGGTATGTATCATCTAAAAGTGATAACAAAGATTGATATCGCTTGCACAAGATTGATATCTCTTGCACAGTCGGTTTAAACGTCTCCTTTGTATTTGTTTTAATGAAAATAACGTTCAAGAGATTCATTCTTTGATGTTTATCATGAACACAATTAATTTCTAGTGTCAGTAATATGATAGACTTTACAAGTTTAAATAAAACAGTTTTATAATCATAAATTCTGATAAGGGCCACTCATCTAACCTGACAAAATGCATGTACAAACAAGCAAAATAATAAGAACCGCCAATCTTACCAAGTATATTGCGTGTACCAACCTGCATACTGATAAGGATCGGCTATCTTCTCAGGTATTGTACCTACATGAATTATTCGACTTTTGTTGGAAAACTGAAAAAAAAAACATAGATGATTCCGGTAGTTTGTTGCAATTCTGGTAGGATATTAAACTGACCACGGTCATAATTTGAACATATTTTAATCTATATACTATCAGATTTATTTAATATGATTGTATAACAAATTAAAGAACTAGCTGCACATGTGGTGAACAATTTAAACTTTTACGGAGAGAACAATACTTCGTTTATTTCATTGAATTTTATTATATTTGGCTAAATTATAGTAGCGACTGCTCACTCTGTCACTTCAATTACAGCTAATACATTGGGTACATGTAACTCAAATAAGTCGTTTAATTTAATTTATTCTCTGAATCAAAATATGAACACACCATTTTAAAATAATTCAATAAAACGTGGTGTCGCAAGTGGATCTTATATGTCAGCTCGACCCAAAAGCCATTATCTCATTAAAGACAGATAATAAAATAAATGATAAAAATTAATAGTCGTTTTCCTGCCTTTCTTTTACAACATATTTTTATACAGGCTGGGGTTGAAGGGGAGTATGTTTCAATACAAAGCGGCTTAATGCCACGTGAAAATTATAAAAATTAATGTAAAATAATATAATTATCATGCAATGTCTGTAGGATCGATCCAAAAATGCCAACGTCAAATTCTCCCAGAAGAATTTTGTAAACGTATTATATTTAGCTGTGTTTTCTATTTGGCGTTTAAACGAAAAGCCGCTTCCTCTAATTCAAAGACATTGCTAATTCAATGTATGTTGAATTCAGATATGCGTAAAATCAAAATCATGCTTTTTGAGAGGTTTTTTTCTTGCACAATATCGTACACGCTTAAGATAATACATTAACAGTAGATATCGTATATGTAGTTTTGGCGAATGGTTGTTCTGAATATCAAGCTACATCCACATGTAAGCCAAATTTTAGTCGATATTTTATCATGAAGTTTTTGACATTATTAATTAATCTTGAGTATTCCAGATGCATTTTCCACAGGTAGTAATGTTATCATAAGTGGTTTATAGCTCCGGTCCTAACTTTCATTCAGCAACAATGAACTGAATGAAAGCTGAAATCAAACTGTCTCCCTTCTGTTCAAATTATGTAGTGTGATGCCAGAGTTGTTGTCAGTTTTGTGCAAGTATGACTATTATTTTGCATAAATGCACTTTTTTGCTGTTCTACCGATTCTAAAAATAGTAAGAGAGATATATTAAATTACGTTGCTTGTCAACCCAAATCCAACAAAATATTTTCATTTACAAAGTAAAACTTTCATGGTTTTCTGTTTGTTAAGTATTTTGATTTTATTAATTGAATACATCATTGGTAATTTTGATAATATCTAAAATGTTTACTTGCAGATTCCGTCTAAAAGAATGCCTACTTATTCAAGTGGTACGTATGTTGAACAGTATGGGAAGATATAAAAAGTAAAGTAAAATTTAGAAATAGTTATATCTATGTGGTGACCGTGACTGCAGTTTTGGAGTGTTTCTTTTTTTTTTTTTTAAAAGGCTGCTCTCAAAGTGAGTTAAAAATTTATGCATAATATTGTAACACAGACCGCATTTGTTCTTTATCTTGCAGATCAATCAGACGATAGCAGCGACACTTCTGATGAAGGTAAACAATTCATTTATAGAGGCATTACACTTGTTTGAACACATTCGATTGAAATAAATTAAATATAGGATCGTAAACAAGTTTTTACAACTTACAAGTTCCTCTCGGCATATACTAATAATAGTTATGTAAACAAATCCTAAATGTAAGTGATTGGTATTTTCGATTTTACTAATATATACAATGATAAAAACTATCCATAACAGCCCCTGATTCAATGGTTTGCAGATCATTTCGATTGAATGGATTTAATACTAAGTTTATTTGAAAATGTTTTTCATCGTTAAGTATCAGTCTGTAAGAGCTGTTTGTTCTAATTATTGACAATGCCTTGTTCTTGTCCCTCTTCCCCGTTAGCTTTTAGTCTGTAAAGATTTATCCTAAAAAAGTTTTTAGGTATATAATTTATTTATTTTTAATAGTTTTTATATTCCTTTTCATTAAATGCATATTTCCACCAAAGGATTTATTGGTTTTCTGAATTATATTAACTTTATTATGAAAGTTGAATTTTACAAATATCAAGAGAGTATGACCTAAACTACTTGAAAAGGGCTGCTAGAATCCTGTGCGTCGTTGTTGTGAATAAAAAATACGTAATATTTTCAGTTAAATTGAAGAAGTCGAGGGGGTTTCTTATAAATAATGACAATATGTTTTTATTCGATTAACAATAGGATCTCTAGCATAAATACTAATAAACATGAATAAATGCCCATCGAATTATTGTATTATAGATACAAATGAACTTCGAGGTAGTGTCACACTTTTTGATTTTTTGTTAAGGTAAAAAAGTGATCTATTTTTAACTGTCACGACGTGATACCATGGCAAGGCAGCTTCAAAGATCGACTCTATTTCGAAGTAGAAACATAATATAGTGGCGAACACATTCACTTGATATAAATATTCAGCACTGTTTTCATAAAATAAACAATGTTTAAATTTATCATAATATCGATGGTCATTAAATTCGGAGTTGCCTTACCTACCCGTGTTATAGTTAATTCATAGTTGTATTGAAACAGCCAGGCTGAAATATACACGCCCTGTTTATCGATTGACTGAACAAAATAATCATGATGAGTTCAGACTGAAATAATTATTCCAATTGGAGCCGATTTTGCTGTTTTTTGAGCTAACGCACTAATGTGCATTTACAATAAAATAGTGAGTTTAAATTACTTATTGCAATTAATTTATTAATTTGCTAAAAAAAATGTTCGTATAAACAATGGAATGCGTTTTTCGATGAAACATGCTGTTTATGAAGCTAGAGATTATTGCAGAATTTTAAAAAAAACCCGCTAACGCAAATTGTGTATTTTTCTGCAATATCGCGACCTTCATATCCTGCACGTATCACCAAAGAAAGCCTTTTAAAAACTATTGTTTCAATATTTGTTTTATTAGCAGTGAAAGTGATGTATACAATGAAACGAAAAGAAAGGGAATATTAATAATATAGACAAGAAAGGTTTTTACAAGAACAAATGTTTTCAAGCTGATATAAATTCAAATAATTATTTGTATGATGTGTTTCAATAGAAACGATTTGTTTTTTCTTTTTCTTGTAGACCAATCAGACAGAAGCAGTGACATTGCCCTTGACTTAGAGCGTATACATGTGTCAGGTTTGCCACGCAATTTATATACTTTTTATGATAAAAAAACACAAATTATCACATATGCACACAGCATAAAACTACTATGATATCCGCTATTTTGTTACAATGCTTTGTAAAGATGAGTTATCATAACAACCCAAAACTAAGACAAGGGCCCAATGCAGTTATCAAAAATTGCTCACGGTGATGAACAATCCATACATATGTACATGTATATACATTTTCCCAATTCTCTTTTGAGAAATGGACAGGCATAGCCTACTTCCACTTCTCTTCGCAAGCCCTCATATTTTGATTCTGGAAAACGTGTAATTGTCGGAACCAAAGACGGTTTTCGCTTCGACCCATGTTTCGACTCCAGTTTCCCTTAATTTTCGTAACAAGTCTATTATTGCTACATTCTAAACATTATGTATCCATATATCACTCAATAATCAACACCAACCCGCTTTCAAATATTTTCGCAACTTCTACATCCCGGGTTTAAATTTTGTGTATCACATTGTTTATCTAGGTCAGCGCAGATTACATGTTTATGTTTCCGATAAAATTGGAAACCTATTAAAGACAATAATTTCGAAAACGTACCTGAATCAACTTAATCTTACGATGTACAAACAAACACTTTGTCACAAAATTACAAAGTGGTATTTCTTCCCTTTTTAACCATCTCTTATGGTGACAAATTTTGCTCTACATCTGTTTTTAAACATAAAAATGAACATTGATTATTGTTATACTTTCATGTTAAATACTGAAATCTGATTGGTTAAGACGCAGTTAATAATATTTACTATTACCCTCAGCGTTAGCAACGCACTTGGCAACGGGTAACATTAAAAAATATTACATGCGCGAAAATTATGCGCGTACGGTTCGCTGTAGAATTCACGCTATTCCTATATAAAAGCAGTAAAATTTTCTTAAAAATTTTAAAAAAGACATTCAGTATAACAAAATAAATAGTGCCTGTTTGGGAGGATAACAGTTGAAATTGACACCCCTCGAAAACCATTGTCAACCTCCGCTTCGCGTCGGTTGACAATGGTTTTCTCGGGGTGTCAATTTCAACTGTTACCCTCCCAAACAGGCACTATTTATATAATATAGCATCATATATAGCATACAAGAAAGATTATAATTTTTCCAGAATCAAAATACGAGGGCTTGCGAAGAGAAGTGGATGTAGGCTATGCCTGTCAACTTCTCAAAAGAGAGTAGTATTTTCCCCTTCTTATTGATACTCAAATTACGTAACGCCACCAGTATGGTATTACTTTACGATGTGGCAGCTGATATTTAAACATTGTAGTTTACTTACTTTACATACTAATCAACAAGTTAAACGGTTCACTGGCTCTCTGATATGAAAGAAAACACATTACAGCAGTGCAAAATATTTATAAAAACTTGATTCTACAGAATTAGGTTTGTTCGAACACAGTGTTCTTAATAAAAGTTAAGGCGATATCGAGGACTCTCGTAAATATGTATATTAAGGCGTTCCAAGACGAATCATAGTCAAAAGATAGCTTCATAAACATACCTTTGGGTTCAAAATGGAAAACTTATATTCCACACAATAGCAAACCTTTCACGTTATGAAGACATACCTAAATGATCAAGAGTAAAACAAACTGATTTTCATTGATTAACTAAGAGGTATCATGCCATTATTCTTACCCCCTGCGCATTGCATTCACAGTAATTCAATTCTAAAAATGTATGTATTCTTTTCAAATAATTTCAATGGTGCTAATTGAGAAAATGTGGTGCATAAAGAAGAAATATGGCTGATGAACACACTAGGAAAATAAAATTAGAAAAATTTATAACTATCTTTAAAGGGTGCTTGCAGCCCAGTCGATGTAAAACTTATCTCATAGAATTTGATTACCAGAATGTAATGCAAAAAACTGGATCGAAATCGGAGCAAAAATAACCGAGTTACGCCGCTTCAACGTGGCTATTTTTAGCTGCTTTGAGATATCTAATCAAAAGAAAATAGAATTTGGCGATAACGAGGCTTCAGCGAAGTGACGTTACGCGGTCAACAGGAGGGAAATTTCTTACAAAGCTATACAAAATAAATTCGAATTTACAGCCAAAATGATTGATTTAGGTCCGATGCTTTGACGCATTAGGCTATTTTGAGCATTATAGATTTAGAAATTTGTATTCGTAATAATTTTGTTCCAGTCATATTTGTTTTTAATGGATTTTAAAATTTGCTATTCTCGTCGCCTTTTTACCGATGAATACGATATCATTAAACGCTTGCATGGGCAGATTTTTTTTCATTATTCATATTTTGATTACATAATATCCCTTCACAGACAAATGATCCGAGACAATGGAACAGGTAAATAGGTAAAGTAACGAAGCCACTTCTCCAAACACGTGTATATATCAATTCACCGCGATTAGGTAGGAATCTACAGTATACATGTACCGTCTTTGAGAATGGGAGGATGGAAACTTAAGATACATCTGCAGTTCAATTATCAGTGCATCCATTGATCACCTATCCATCATTTTCCCAAACATATGATATTCTACAACCTGAAGTGCGATGTTACAAAGGAGCCATATTTCAGCCCCACTCTCAAATAATTTTTCTGAAGTTTAGATATGTTGTTTGACAAGAATAATTTTATAGGTGAATCATTTAATACATGTAATTGAATTGAGCCGTTTAAATTTGTTATATGCTATATGATTTTCTTATATAAAGTAATTAGGAACAATTAATTAACAATTAATTAACAATCAAGTAACGGTTGATTGCGGACATTGTAGACTATAGAAGGAGCGTTTTCTTTGAAGATATTAACAAAATTCAACTTTATACTTAATTTACATACCAATCTTACTTTATAATATTGTAAGAATCACATCTAAAATATCTAGATACATTGAATTGTTTTTTATTTTGCTGATTATTAGTCAACCCGCTGACTTATATTGAATTGCAACTTCTCGGGCCTTTCCGACAGGCTCGGAAAAACACCTCGAATGTATTAACATTACCGGATGTTAGATTCCCTTTAAAATAAGTATCGGCTAGACAGCCTTATAAATCGCCTCTGTGTTATATTTTACATGTTAAGGGTATACCATTTACTTTAATGAAGTCTAGCTTACTTCTCAACAGATCGTCAAATCTGTTTATATCAAGTTTTATAAAAGGGGGGGGGGGGTTGTCATGGACGCTGAGGTGTTTTTTTCGAGCATGTCGGAAAGGCCCGAGAAGTTGCGATGGTATAAACTTATGATGGAACTTTAATTGCGCTTGCGTAATTTAAAATTCTGGGAAGAAATTAGACAGTTCGTGTTACAAAAATTCGAAGACGTTTTGAAACCAGTCATTTTTTAGGTGAAACTGCGCTTCGACTGTCAATGGGTTTTAACTAATACCTTTTGCCTCATTTGTAAATAGAATTTGAATAAATGCCATTATATTGTTTGCATTGTTACTCATCAAAACCTTTATTATTCACTCAATAAAAGAGAATGATATTAAAATTGTAATATTTTATGAACCGTATCGTAGATATATTGCTCTAAATGAACCAAACAATAAGCTTTGACAAACCACTGATATATCAAACAAGAATTTCATTATCGTCAATTAACTTCATTTTTTGTATCTTGACTATAAAGGAGTAAAATTAATTTATTATTTTATAATTTTTTTTGTACACGTTAGGGATTAATGCGTTTTCTCAATCACTTGTATTCTTGTTTATACTTTTAATTCTTTATTTACAGTGATGGTTCAAAAAAACTTGACCAGGAGGTACAAATTATATTAACAAATGAACCACAATGAAATTTTATTGGAAAAAATGCATGGTCACAATTTGAGCTTAAATTGGTTTTTCCCCTATTTTTAGATGTCGAGTAACGAGTTACTTGGATAAGTGAGAAAGTAATAGACTTTAGCTGCAAAAATGTAGCCCTCTCCCGATTTTTTTTCACGGGGGTGGGGGGAGGGGCCTTCAACTTCATTTGATCTGTACAATGGTGCAAGTGAGGGGTTGATGCAGTCCCGCAATAATTACGGCTCAAATGGTATACAAATTACTCCAGGTAGATAACACATATTTTAATTAGGCCCGCCTACTTTTCAGTAACCGTACGGTCATGAAATGATGTTTCAGAGATAGAACGAGGCAAAATCGTTTACTTAAACTGACATTCACCGTTATCAAACCCATCAACACTCAAAGCGTATATCCCATAAAATCATGCGAGAACTGTCATTGCTGCTGAAGGAAACAACTAGTTAACACGCTGATGTGTTTTATTTGGTTTTTATTAGTCCCCTACCGGTTTCAACCCGTCTGTCTGTTTGTCCCACTTCAGTTTTCCACACTTTTTTTCTTTATGCGTTTGAGGAATCATATGAATTTTGCTGAACAGCTTTAAAATGTCAAACTACAGATCAAGTGTACACTTTTGTAGCGTCTGGTTGACTTATATTCGAGAAAATTAATTTTTTATATTCCAATTTTTTCGGGTTCGTTATCGGGTTCGGTGTGTATTGAATAAACGAAGAAAGTATGTAGTCATGCAGTAATGATATCATGCATTACTTGTACCATTCCTTTTATTGTTTCTAACAAAGAAATAAGTTCTGTAAAATAGTGTCAAACATTGTGTTGTAAGTTTAATCGACAGGGCTTTTTGTATTATTACAATCGGGTTCGTTATCGGGTTGGTCTGTCGGGGTACAGAAGAAGGTAAGAAATGATATTCTGCATAACAGTACATTGTTTTCACAAATTTCTACCAGCAAATACTTTATGAACTTGGCGAAATCACAGGAAATAAAATACAGAGTATTTTACCCTTTTTAGCTCACCTGAGCTGAAAGCTCAAGTGAGCTATTCTAATCACATTTTGTCCGTCGTCCGTCCGTCTGTAAACGTTTTACATTTTGAACTTCTTCTCTAAAACCGCTTATCCAATTTCAACCAAATTTGGCACAAAGCATCCTTATGGGAGGGCGAATATAAATTGCAAAAAAAAGTCCGATCTGTATTCAAAGCGGAGAAAACCTTGAAACTGTAGAAAAAATCTTCTTCTCAAGAACTACCGAGGCAAATTCCAGGCACGTAGCATCGTTTTTTAAAGTGGGGGGGGGGGGGGGGGGCAGACTCATCCAAAAAGTCTGGACAAGCAAAAAAAAAAAAAAAAAGGGGGAAATTTAAAGTTTCCAAAAATCTTTTGGGGGGGGGGGGGCTGGAGTAGCATATAACTTCAATTTCACTCCTCATTTCCTTATTTCTTATCTATTTTTTACTTACTCCCAAAAAAGTGGGGGGGGGGGGCAACTCCATGATAATTTAATTTTTTATATGTACATTTTTAAAAATTTGTTGCTGCGAGAAAAAGTGGGGGAGGGGGGGGGGCAGGCCCCCCTGCCCCCCCCCCCCCCCTGATGCTACGTGCCTGAATTCAACGTAGTTTAGCATAAATTATCCTTATGGGAAGGAAAATATAAATTGCAAAAATTAAGGGGTAATTCTGTTTCAAATCTGAGTTATTACGAAAATAATGGTAAAGGAAAGGCGTGTTTCAATCAGATTAATAGCTTCGGGTTCGGCATCCGGTAAAATGGGTAGGCAAGACTTGGCCTGGCAAAACAAAAGATTGGCAGTTATTGCCAATCTCTTTAAAATTTCAGGATATTTGATGGACTAGTATATTTGTATTTGCTGTAAATATTGCTACAAAATAATGCGTATTTGGAATTGACGATTGACGATCTGCCCCGGCTTTTATTTTGCCACGGCGCGGGTTTGCATACCCATTTTACCAAGACTCGTATTCCATACTTCTAAAACGAGGTTCTTTGTTTAAAGCCCCTTTCACAATTGGCGCACGAGCTGAAGCGACCAAATATTCGTACGACCAAAAAAATTAGATAGGGTTCGCAAACTGTTGCCAAAATAATCGCATATGAAAAAAGTACTCGTACGAAACTCGCACAATATAAGCAAGCATTGTGCGATGTACATGCATAAATCTTGCGATATATCTTGCGTCTATATGCGACTGTTGTACAATGAAAGCGACTGTTGTACAATGAAAGCGAGTGTTGTAAGATAATGCGATAGGATCGCACGAGAGAGGAAGTGATCGGACGATTGAACGTGCGCCAATATTAATGCGATTGGACGGACGGCGCTCGTCCGATCATGCTTTCCATTGTACTAATGCTCGTACGAGTCAGAGCGGGTATATATATACGGCCCGTATTCAACGGTTTTTATTAGACATTGTTGAATGCGAGGGAAGATGCCGCCTAAGAAAAAATGACAAAAACAGCAGCTAAAGGCAAAATGGCCAACCGTCGAAACATCGAAACTAATCAGCCAGGAAAGCTGAAACCTGTGTGAAAGCATCCTCAGATAGTGTAAATTCAAAGTTATGAAAATCATGACCCCCGGGGGTAGGGTGGGGCCACAATGGGGAATCGAAGTCTTACATAGGAATATATACAGTAAATCTTTAAAAATCTTCTTCTCAGAAACTAATCAGCCAAGAAAGCCGACACTTGTGTGGATGCATCCTCAAGTAGTGTAAATTCAAAGTTGTGAAAATCATGACCCCCGGGGGTAGGTTTGGGCCACAATGGGAGGTCGATGTTTTACATAGGAATAAACAGAGTAAATCTTTAAAAATCTTCTTCTCAGAAATAATCAGCCGGCAAAGCTGAAACCTGTGTGGCAGCATCCTCAGGTAGTGTAGATTCAAAGTTGTGAAAATAACAACCCCTTGGCGTAGGTTGGGGCCACAATGGGGGGTCGAAGTTTAACAAATGAGTATATAGGGTAAATCTTTAAAAATCTTCTTCTCAGAAACTAATTAGCCAGGAAAGCTGAAACTTGTGTGGAAGCATCCTCAGGCAGTGTAGATTCAAATATGTGAAAATCATGACCCCCGGGTGTAGGTTTGGGCCACAATGGGAGGTCGATGTTTTACATAGGAATAAACAGAGTAAATCTTTAAAAATCTTCGTCTCAAAAACTAATCAGCCAGGAAAGCTGAAACTTGTGTGAAAGCATCCTCAGGTGGTGTAGATTCAATGTTGTGAAAAACATGATCCTCAGGGGTAGGGTGGGGCCACAATGGGGGGAGGGTCAAAGTTTAAAAAAGGAATATATAGGGTAAATCTTTTAAAATCTTCCTAGAAACTAATCAGCCAGATGATTCTTTATAATTGGTAAGACTTTGGTCCCAGGACAATTCTTTGGCCTCACGAGAATGTTCAGAGTTTGATGAACGTTTATATCCCATATATAAACTATTGTTATGGATCTTTTTGAGAACTGCAATACTCAACATATGATATGACTATAAAATCATCCTGTTAGAAAAGGGATAAATGATTATAAACATAACAATATCCAGGGGAAAATGGATTTTATTTATACAGGATCTACATGTATTGTACATTGTCCAGATAGTTTGTATTATGACTCCATTGAGCTGATTTTATGATACCTATTGTTCCTCAGGTGAGCGATGTGGCCGTTGGGCCTCTTGTTTTATTTCATTTCCATATCAACGATGTAGTTTGAATTTCCTCTGTTCTTTTATCTCTGATCAAAGCATAACATCTCGTTTATAACAGTTATGAAATAGATGTATGCTTCGAAGCTTTCATAGAATAATACAGACCGGTAGGGGACGTGTATTGCTTATGCAATACTCTCAGAATGCTTATTTATATACGGTTAGTCTGAACAACTCGAATTATAAAAAATAATTTTATCTATAGCAAGTCTAATATAAAAACGATCTTTTTAGACTGAAGTCAGTTGCATTAAAAAAAATAAGTTTGCACAATTATTGAGATCATATGGAATTGTAGCCCTCTCCAGTAAACATCAGATATAACCAATTGGAGGGGATACATTAATGCAGCTAAATAGACTTTTTTTTACTTTTACTTGGATTTTTCGTATTTTTTATTGATGTACTTACATGTATATATTACATTGAATTATGATTTACCGATAAATGCAGAATTCCCCCTGCCAGAATATATAATGAATTTTTTAACCTGCAAAGCGTCTCTTTTTTTAAAAAAATGAATATGCAAACTTTACTAGGAATAAAATGTTCTATTACCTTTCATATTATCTTTAATACAGATGACGAAGAAGAG
The DNA here is from genome assembly GCA_015776775.1 of Magallana hongkongensis. Classification (NCBI taxonomy): domain Eukaryota; kingdom Metazoa; phylum Mollusca; class Bivalvia; order Ostreida; family Ostreidae; genus Magallana; species Magallana hongkongensis. Next base: position 431,695 of record VIAA01000013.1, on the reverse strand, counting down.
ATAATAAAAATGTATCAAACAGTTCTGCATCACATAACTGGATGGACATGTGCTAAAACAACTTACTTATTCTACAAGATTCACGGTGAAAATACTCTTGTAAAAAAAACGAACATCCCAATGAGCCAAGGAAATAAACACGCAGAAAAGCTGATGATTGAAGATTCTAGGCAAAAGATTTGTAAGAATGAAATAATCTTTTCCCTACGGCATATAACTGTGTATCTGAACAACTCCCCATGCTCTAGTATTACACACAATTGCACTAATAATTTGAGAAACTTTTTGAAAGACTATGAAGATGTAAAGTTGAAAATATATGTTACTAGTTTGTACAATATTCGTCGAAAATCTTGCGATAAAGAAAAAAACAAACACAATCGTTTCATAGATGTTGAAGACCACTTTGCAAACTCAACAGGATTATGGAATCTAATGCAACATGATAGATGTGAGGTCAAGGCGTACTCTAAGGAAATCTGGGAAAAATTATTAAAGGAGCTGAAACTATCAAATAGTGATGAGCACGATCTTTTGAAAACATACACCGACAAAAGGAACGGAAATGACAGAAGCAGAGAAGAGGAAGATAAACGTATCCAGGAAGATCTGCGCTCTATCGGTAAGCATGGCTGATTTGGTTTAAAAATACTAGCATATTTCTGGAATAGATCCTATTTTATTGTACGGAAACAAGAACAAGACCGACAACATTTGGCAATTTTATAAGCCTAAACGTGTCCATGTATATTTTTTGTCAATATTGTACGTGCCTATATATCTGCGGTCCCTAGATTACCTTGATGAGAGATTTAAAAAAAAATGGTCAAAGTGCTGTCACTGAAAAGCATAACATATGTTATTTCATTTCGTTAACTGAAGTAAGATATATATGATGATGTATACAACCGCGTTTCCTCGATTCGCAAGCCCTTTAAAGAGATGGGGATCAAGATCAAAATTTTACTTACACTTCCTTCTTCCGCTGCTCTAGAGCAGACGTTCTTTTTCAGATAATGTTTAGATCGGATACAATCGACTTGTTTTGTCATAAGTTTTTAATTATTTCGGTTCAAGTAATTAAAAGGATAATAAAGGCACATTGTGCATTTTCCTGACACGTTATGTGTGTTTTAAGGCACGTTGTGCATAATTGTAATCTGAATGACTTGGTGAGTGACCCGTAGGAATCGGCGCAAGAATCTTATATATACTCCCGATCAAGAACTAAATATTAATAAAACTTCCTCCTTCTGATGGAAGCAAACGTCCTTCTTTTTAGATAAAGTTTAAGGTAGCTCCATACTCGTAAAATGCTCTGAGGAAAGTTGAAAAGCTGAACTGATTTCGACTTAATAGACTTAAATGTCATCAATTGTTAGAAAAAATATACATGTCATCACACTTTTTGAGATGCCAGATAAACATAAACTAAAGGATATTTTAGCAATAGAAAAATGTATTTTTTTTTTGTTAAAAGTAAAATCTTGTAGGCAGAAATTTGTTTTTCTTCTTTAAAAATTAATGTCAACTTTATCAGAAAACTAAAATTACAAAAATATTTTAAAATTAATCGTTGGAATAAGAAAAACTATAGCATTTAGACATACAACTGAGAGAAAAGTCAGAAAAAGAGTTATTTCCCCTTTGCATAGATATAATATATAAAAATTTGGAAATTTAGTATAAAATTAAGTGCGAAAATATCTTGAACCTACCAATAATTCTAATTACATCCATGTGATTATATTCACATAAAATAAATAAAACTATCTTGCATAAATTTTTCAAGAATTCAAAGTTTTACAAAAAAGTGTGACGTCACACAACACTGGATCTACTTTAAATCTGATTTAATAGATTTGTTTTGCCGTTAGTTTTAAGCTCACCTGAGCCTAAAGCTCAAGTTAGCAATTCTGATCACATTTTGTCCGTCGAACGTCTGTCCGTTTGTAAACTTTTTACATTTTGAATTTCTTCTCTACAACCGTTTGACCAACTTCAACCAAATTTTGAGGAGAATATAAGAGGCTGTCCAAGCAAACATCAGGCGAATATCGATTTTCATGAATTTTTTGTTTTCCCTCTGAAATAGCTTCTTTGTATTCTCTTTTAACCCACAATAATGATGATTTGCTTGAAAAAATAATTTAAGTGGTTATTTGGACGGGAAGATATATATTTCATTCTCTTATATAAATCATTGAAACCATGTACCAGACTGTGAGCTTTAAAATCCAATACATTGTTATTGGTGAGGCTTTGTATTTTCTATGAATGAGAAAAATATTTTGACTTTTTATTGATAAAATAAAATGAGTGGGAAAAGCTTGCGTTGAAAAATTGTAGACAAGTATATTTTGGTAATGTTTGATAATTTCAGTTACCTCCCTTGCCAAATGAATATTTGGAGGCTTTAAAACTTAATAAAAAAATAAAAGCAATAATTTTTCAACTATAAATAATTCATATAAAATCAGCTTAATTGTTTATGATAGACATAATTTTTTTAACGCTGAAATATATTTTTAAAAAATATTCAGTGCAGGTATATTTTCAAAACCAGTGTAAACAAAGATGGCCGCCGCTAACGTCTGTGCACAGCATGCTGCCAGAGTTGATTGTTTTTCGGTGTTTTGGTGATGTTGTCTCGATCTCAAATACCATTGGAAGTTAAATCAGGTCGCCAATAATAGTAATAATCCCGAACCTTTTATTGAAACTGAGATGAATAACTGTTACCAGACGAATTTCAACAAGTCAGCCAACAAATTATGCAGCTATGGGTACATTGATGTACACATCCACTCCTCAAAGAAAAAAGCAAGAGGTGTTCACCTGATGACGACAGAGGAATGTTATTTCTTCACAAATGGATAGTTCCAGAGGGGTCAGATAAATACTATGCAGAGAGAGAGAGAGAGAGAGAGAGAGAGAGAGAGAGCATTCTTACATTTATATTATTTAATATCAGATGTTTACTTGCACCTTTAATTTGTATTAATTGCATTCACATACCATGAATAAATCTTTGTAAAAAGAAAGTACAACAATAATCATAGAGTGTTTCATGTGGTTAATATTGCCATTATTGGGAAAATATCCTATAGTCTGTCCCAAGTTATTGCTTCCATCAATTTTTGATGATTTTTAATAAAAATACACATACCTGTGAAAGAAATACAATTGAAAACGATAAAAAGGAATATATCCAAGATATTTTCATTGAACTATTACCCCTTTTCACTCATAAAATTCACAGGAACGAAAACAATTTTCTTATGGAGATTTATAATGGGAAATGTTTACATCTTTCCTCCATTCGGAATACACTCGGAATACATCATGCAATTTTTTAACGTTATCATCCGGGCTTATTATTGGCTGATGCAATGCAAAATCTCCGTAGACCTTTAATTTTGGGATGTGTATTGAAACCTGAAGCGGTAGAGGGGGCGTTTCAAAACAGATAATCTGGACATTTTTCATATTAGTGGATGAACGTAGTTTGAGCACAAAGGTATTTACTATTAATGAAATATTAAGCAAAAAGTGGTGGAAGCGAAAACTCGGGAAAGAGTATACATTTTTTTTTAGAGAGGATTGTGTTGAGATTTGGAGTACTCTTTTTTTCCTTTGATAGGTCAATTTAGTCTTCAATCTTCATCTCTTTATTTTTCGTAATTGAAAAATATTGCTTTGTTAAAAATTGAAAAAAAATGTTATGAAATGACGAGTTTTTATTACATACACAGCAGAAAATATGGGGTGGTTTTTTTGTTAGCACAGCAATTTTATTTAACATAGCAGCTAGTGACTTGGCAATCGGTCAGAGTACATATTTGACATGTGACAAGAAATTAGCTGAACATTTCACTATTTGGATGGTCTAATATACATTCAAATTATTTTAAGGGTTTTCAGTATTTCATGAAGTACATAAATTTGAGAATAAGGATTAATCAAAGTACTGAAGTACTGAAAGCCGGGCTCTTATGGTGTGTCTTTATGCATATTGTGTAGTAAAGACTGAAAATCTCTCTCTTTCTCTTTCTTTCTCTCTCTCTCATGCTTTTAATGTCGGCAAAGCATCAGAAACGACCAAATTTTGAAAGCGGCTGTAGACAAAAAATATGTCTGTCTAATAGAAGTTAAAAGGTTCAACAGTTAAATGTTGGTTTTCGATGAGTGATCAATATTTCTTTCATCATAAAGCATTTCCTATTATAAAGATATAAGCATGTATTAAATCATAGTCAATATTTGTGACATGAACTCTGTCATTTACTGTCTTTTAACAATAATAATAACACGTTATGCATGAAAAAAGTTCATTTTTAATGTTAAAAATGGGTAATTTTGTGCAACTGCTTCTATGAGACTGATGCTGTTCCCACTGAATTTATTTTTGTTTCTCAAAATTTCATTTCTCAGGTTTATAAAGATGCCTCATTTTTTCCTTTCATGAAAATGTATTGGATTTTATTGAAATTTCAAATTAACATTAAAATACCAGAAGTTTTGTTTACAAAATATGCATCAACTTTGATAAGGCATATATTTTTGTTTGAAATATATTTATACTTTAAAAGCAGTCTAGGTTAAAGAGTTAAATGTGTATAAACTAAATAATATGATTTTTAAAAAGGTTTAATAGAATAAAGTAGTTTTACAACTGATCAAACTTCACAATATTTTTACAACTTCTGTGACCTTTTTGCACTAAACATGTTCCAAATTCAAAAATAGACATTTTTCTTCCTAGTTAGGCATACAATGAACTTTTTCTTTCACATGTATTACAATCATGTTAAAATGAAGTGATATACAAAAATTTATTGAAATCCAAGACATAGCATGTGCAAAGCCCTGCCTTAATTTTGCTTGGACAGCCTCATAAATTGCAGAAATCAAAGACCGATCTTTAGTTAAAACGGAGAAATCCTCGAAAATGTAGAAAAAGGGGGTGCATTTTTTAAAATCTTCTTCTTGAGAACAACTGATTCAAATTCAACGTAATTTAGCATTAATATTTCTTTTGAAAGGAAAATATAAATTGCAAAAATTATGGGCTAATTCTTCTTCAAATCTGAGTTATTACATAAATAATGATAAAGGAATCAGTGTTTCGATCATATTATAACTTCGGGCTCAGTATTCAATCCTTCTAAAGCGGGACGGTGTAAAAGTAAGTTCTTTGTTTAAAGCAACCATGTTGAATGATAAACGGGTCGATCTGACAAATGTTCTGCAACAGTTCGCGTGCAAAGGGAATCTTTGAAACATGCAAGATACATTGGTGCCGATTTTGTGAAGTAAATTGAGGTTAAATATTTCAGTGCGTTGACAGTTTTCACATTTGACGGTTTAGTTATGTTAGCTTGTTTGGATTTTCGTTCAATTTCATATTATTTTTGCTTTGAAATCTGGGGAACTATTGCATGCATTTTGTAATTTTTACGCATCGAATTAAACATAGACTTCAGTACATGTAATTAAGACAGTTGACTGTATACCTTTGCAAATAAGCAAAATCTGATGTATTAACAAAGTACTAAAATACAATTCATTCCATTGGTAATTATATATATATATATATATATATATATATATATATATATATATATATATATATATATATATATATGATTCATTTTGAAAAATAAATTGTGCTCTTTGTTTTAGTGCATGTCTCTTTTGTTTAATTGTTTACAATTTCTATTTACTAACCATATTTGAGTGTAAATATTCAAGTTATAAGCAAGATACAGAGCTTTGTACGCATATATAAGACTATTTTTTTTTACATTTTAGATGCTGAATAGGAAATACCAAATTATAAATCAAGCAAACTTGTGAGCTCTGTATCTTGCTTATAATTCTATGATTGACGCTGAAAATTTGGTTGTTCATACATTTTTTTTTATAGAAATTGATCGCTAAACGTCAAATACTCGTACACAAATGAAATGCCGTAACTACTTTCTGGGACCCCCTATTTCTACGATGATTCAGAATTATATGAATTCCACATTAATTTTGATAGTTTTTCAGACACGAGTAAATAAAATCGACACCCTTAAAACACTTTCAGTAGTTTCCATAGTTCTGAAACATTTTGTTACAGAGATAATTCATTAGAAAGTATTTCAGCGTAAAACCATCCTCGTTTAAATACAAAATAACTAGTTAGTATTTAAGGAAGAAAATGTACCTAAATGCTCTCAAATATTTTGATCGCTTTATATAGTTGGGGGGGGGAGGGGGGGGCAAAACGAAAATATAGGGAATTTAAAGTTAACAGGGTTTCCCTACAAAACGTTTAATTTTATATCTTGCATTGGATTTTCTTATTTTTAGTAAAAATAGCATTACATAAAAGTACAATGTCAAAGATTAAGTGTTACAAAAATAAGTGTAAAATTCGAATACTTTACAATATTTTTTTTTTTGTTATTCTACCGAGGGGCCATATTGTACAATATTCTTTGAACGCCCATATAAAGTCATTGTTGCTCAGATGAATGATGTGGTCCCATGGGCCTCTTAATGATATTTTCGGTAAACGTTATCAAAATATAATAAAATGCGTTGTGCATTTTCTTGACACGTTGTGTGTGTGTCATCTTAGTCTCACTGTATGTGAGGGAGATTTAAATGGTGCAAACAAAATGACTTCCAGAGGGAATATAAATCGGTGGCTACAGCAACTAAAGCATTGAAGTGGAAAACAAATTCAAATGTCCTCAGATGTGGACTTAGTGATAGAAATATTTGCATCAAAAACAGGGTGGAGACAGAAAGTATCACTCATAACATAAAACTCGGGGGGACCCTGGATCCTTCTGAGAAAAAAAATTGCACATCAATGAACTTGAACTGAAGGCAGTACAGTTTGCAATTCAATCACTGCCCAAACACAAAAAGAACATTTATATTCACAAAAAATCGGACAACACAACAATTGTTGCTTTTCTGAACAAAATGGGGGGGGGGGGGGGGGGGGGGGGGGGCAGCTAAGAATTACCATTACAAACAATAAAGCAGATTTAGCCTCAGTGTTTATCATGATTACTGTAGAACATTTAACCGGAATACAAAATGTTCAAGCAGTCTTGGAGAGTCGTCAGAAGGGGAATACCAGCAACTTGATGCTGAACAAGGGAATTTTCAAACAAATAAATAAGATGTAAGGGACACTAAAAATAAATCTTTTGAGGACAGGCCGAACGAACAAAAAAAAATTACATGAGTTGGCGTCCAGATCCATATGCTATGTGAATAAATGCAATCCAGATATCCTGGAACAACAAAACGGGGTATGTTTTCCCTCTATTTTGCTTAACAACCAGATGTTGTCCAAAGTTCTGAAAGAGAAGTCAAAAATTGTCAGGATAATCTCTGCATGTCAGACTCAATCATACTACCCACTACTTCTGACTTTGTCTACAGACAACCAAATTCTTTTACCTCCCATGAAAAACTTGCTACTATCACCAGAGGGAGTAGTGCATCCACTAGTCAACAGTCAAACCTTATAGCAAGTGGCTAGGACGGTTTAAGAAGACGAAAACAAGCAGCAGTAGTTTTGGAGCAAACGTCCTAGCTTCTGGCTGCAGGTTGGAGACAAGGAACTCGGACATCTTACAACAGCTGCTGAAGACAGTGGGATAGCTGGTGTCAATCAAAAGAAATTGATCCATTTCAAATCTCTGTGAATCATATAGCTGAATCTTTGGCTGAGTTATATGCAAAAGCCTATGAGTACATGTATAGAACAATTAACAGTTAGAGGTCTGCAATATCTGCATTCAATGTAGGAATTGAAGACGAGTGAAAAGCTGTCAATGTGACAGCAAACCGCGTTTTCTTTTATGTTAAATGTATTCATAATCCATGTCAGCCCTAAATTGATAAACACTATTTACCGTATTCAGAGAAATGGAGTACCCATATGCAATATTTTGCCAACAAATGACCAAGTTCAAAAGCTGGTATTTTTTCATGAATTATCAGAAATCAACTATATTCAAAACTGAAGGAGGAGTTATCCGTACAATAAGGAAATCCTATATGCAATATTTTGCCAAAAAATGACCAAGCTCAAAAGCTTGTATTTTTTTCATACATTTTCAGAGATTAAAATGCTAGCAATATGCACATTGCTAATCTATGTACAATTGAACTGCAAAAGAACAAGTTCATATGAAGTTCATATGCAATATTTTACCAAAAAATGACCAAGTTCAAAAGCTGGTATTTTTCCCCATAAATTATCAGAAATCAAAATGCTAGCAATATGCACATTAATATTGCTAATATATGCTTAATTAAAATGCAAAAGAACAACTTCCCAAATTGAAAACTGTAGGAGGAGTTATCCGTACAATTAGGGTACCCTATATGCAATATGTTGCCTAAAAGTTCAAGAGCTGAATTGTTTTTCATAAATGATCAGAAATCTGATATATGTACAATTGATTTGCAAAAGAACCTATCTTGAAAACTGTTGGAGGAGTTATCCGTACAATAAGGGTACCCTTTTGGCAGCCGCCCGTTCACCCGCAATTTGTTTACCATTTCAATAACCGGATTTTTCCGTTGTCAACTTATGACAGGAATAATTAACAAAGAGCCACCAAGGCCAAGAAACATGCAAATGTGTGATGTAAATAAAGTATTGTTATATAATATAGGCATGGAAAATAAAAAAAAGATTTTGTCACTGAAGGGGATTTCAATAAAACTGTGTTTGTTGATGGCTCTTACAAATCGCTTCCATTATCTCGCGGCAATGGGCAAACTTTATACTCTGTAGATTTAAATTCTTACCTTTCTAAATGTTACCATATAAAATATATTGTTGATATATTGAACACCTATTGGACAGGGGTTCTGGCACCTAAACAACGACAAATATGGCAATAAAGTGAACATGTATTTAATTTAATCTTAATCAATCGTTTTCTCCCATTCTGCCTCTGCATTATTGAGAAATCCGTTACCCTCTTGGTTAAGGGCTTGTGTTCTTGGAAAATGCAAATAATGGGCTCATAGTGAAAATGTATAATACCTTATAAAAATTGTTTATGTTCATATACAAGTATGTTGTTTTAGTCTTTGGGGAATTAACTCCTATGAACAAAATTTGTAATTCTTACATTTCAATTTTGTAACGTATTGTACACAGTAGCCCATCATTTAAAGAGGTTTGCTCCTCTCTCTTCAGGTAACTCTTTTATGTCACCTCTTGTCTAAAAACTCTGCATCATATATTAATTCGATTTGTATATCTATACTCCCGCGCCGAAGGAGAAGGTGGTATATTGTTTTACTCTTGTTTGTCTGTCTGTAACAAATTTTTTTATCGCATATTTCTCAGCAACTATTTATTGCAGATACTTAAAATTTTAAGACATTATTTGTTTGAGCATGTCAAATTGTGGGATATATTTTTGTACTAATCGGACGTTAACTTCCTGTTTAATGACAACTGTGTTTATTTTTAGCCAAAATTTTCAAACACATTTTCGTCAAAGATTTCTCAGCAATAATTTATCGCAGATGCTTGAAATTTTAATACACTATTTGTTTGGGCATGTATAATTGTGGGATATATTTTTGTACTATTCAGACGTCAACATCCTGTTTAATGACAACTGTGTTTATTTTTAGCCAAAATTTTCAAACACATTTTCGTCAAAGATTTCTCAGCAACTATTTATTGCAGATGCTTAAAATTTTAATACATTATTTGTTTGAGCATGTCAAATTGTGGGATATATTTTTGTACTTATCAGCATTTGCAAAATTGTGGGATATATTTTTGTACTTATCAGACGTCAATATCCTGTTTAATGACAACTGTGTTTATTTTAAGCCAAAATTTTAAAACAAATTTTCGTCACGTTTTGATGTTTTAATATTTGAATACGTATTTAATTACTCAGATTTGTTATTTCGCGGAATTTCATGTATCTTCGATTCCATATCCTTCCTTAACATCCCAGCGTGTCATCTACGAAAAAGACACCTGCATTGAACATGTAAGGATGTCATTATCGGTTTTTTTGGGACAAGTTTTTAACTACTCAATGTCAATGTCTTAACGTTCTTTCTTTTTTTTTTGTTATGTCATGATTAATATACTTAAAGCTAGTTTCATTAGCTCTAGCTGTTATGTCATTATTTTCGCTCTCGAGCTCTAACTTAAACTTCCTTAAAGGTATGAAAGTATTCTTTTGTTACAGCAAGAGGAATAGTTATAATGGTTAAAGCTTAAGATTCTTTGAATAAATCGTGAACATGCTTTATCTGTAGGCTTTGTTTGTAGGTCTCGATATAGTAGAACAGATATGGGAAGGAAATCCTGACGATCGAGACTCAGTCACACCTGCATGCTTAATCTGCACAATAGAATCTGCTCTAGATTTTGAAGCTATAAAACTTATGAAATGTGACCAAGGAGATAAACACGCAGAGGAGCTGTTACTAGCGGAATTAAAGGAACTTGATTATCTACTGCCTAAGATGACCATATTCATGAACGATACTCCTTGTTCTTTACCTAATCACAATTGTGCAGATAATTTGATCCAATTTATCAAGGATAAACACGTAAATTTAACATTATATATCACAAGTATGTCTGAATCTAAGGAGGAGACTTGCACCCAAAAAGAAAAAACAAAAAAACAAACAAATCTCCCAGATTGCAGCACCAAGGACGAAACTCGTCACAAAGCTGGATTGGCAAGGTTAAAGCGATACTGCACAGTCAAAGGTCGAAGTAAGGAAGCTAGGGTAGCATTGTCCGGTATCATGGAAATGTCTATAAAGGATTAAACCTTTCAAAAATTTAAGAACTAGATAAGGGCAGAAAATAAGAAAATGAACATATTGATATTTATTTAGATGATGATATCTAATCATCCATATTTAACTGTACTTTATAAGGCTGGAAACCATAATCAGATACGGTACAGGAAAAATGAGGAAATTCAAATTACATATCACGATTTTTGTGATAATCTGTATATTAATTATTTGATTATTAATTTATTTTAAAATATTTATTCTATTACACATGTATCAATATCTTTGATATTGTGATTCTCTCCCTTCATTTAATTCTCCCTTGTGTCGTTACAATCATTATGACATTTCTGAATAGTTTAGTGTACATCGGAACACCATATAATCACCCTGAAAGCTCAACCTGGATTTGAAACAATTAAATTCACACTTTTCTAAAGTTGTTTCCCTTTGTGGGGTCGACCTAAAAGTCAAGGAAAAAAACAACTTCCATCTATAGGTATATGTAGGCGTTCTGTGATGATTTAATCCTTCTGAATTTATTTTGTTTTCGTCAATGTGTGGTTTGGTCCATCCTTAAACAATTGGAATACACAACTGTACGATTTTGTAATGGCAGATAACAAAGTAACGAACATCTAAACAATAAAGGCTACTGTGAGAAATATATGCTCCCTCACAACCCCCCCTCCCGAGATGGCGGTGAAGAGATATAACTCTATATATATATATATATATATATATATATATATATATATATATATATATATATATATATATATATATATAAACTGTGTTGTTGTTCTCGACTTTTGCATGTGATGTCATTACGACAAAATTTTTTGCACTACTAGTATTGAAATCATCTTCCCAAGTGAAGGGTTTCTGATCAGAAACTGTTGACCAGGGAAGATGTATTGAAATATGAATTCATATATCACCGATTTATTGCAAAGAAATACACAAGAATATTTTTGCGATCTGGCTGATAATTTTTTTTTCAGAGAGCGTTAATTTGTGTTAGTGTTATAACCGACGCCTCGTTTTCTGTTCTGTGAGGCTGCAGATATTGTGTACGACCAGACTGCAACGGTGTAGAAAACAAAAATATTTGGACAAAACTTCATGTAGTCAAATACAACTCTAGCTACGATATGCCCGGCAGTGATGATTGCGATCGGGAATGTACCCTGTATAGTTGGTTCATTGTGTTACAGAAATAACGTGCTCGGTGTAAAAAAATAACATTTCGTATCTTTCGACAACTGCGCTAAAATTTTCAGAGCTTGTGACACTTCATAGATTGACTTTTAATTAAATGTGTATTTGCTGTCACATACATATTAAATTTCATTTTAATTTAACCTTTATGTACATACTACTATGGTGAAATGAGTTACATTAATTTCTGATTAATATTTAATTGATTTCATTAAATTTTGTGTGCATTCTTCAGTATAAATAATTTTAAATTGAAAATCATCGTCGGTTTGGATCAAACCTTTGGTGAATATACAACCAACCTACATTCATGTATATAAGCTATAACGCGCGTTGTTTTGTCGGATGATTCATGATTATGGATCTAAGAACAAGTCTAAAGGGAAACTTAAGATTGGCCTAGCTATAGTATTGAATGGGAGAGAGAGTTTGGTAATACTTGTCATGGGCGCCAATGTAATACATTCGAGGTGTTTTCCAAGCCTGCAGTAAAGGCCCAAGAAGTTGCGATTGTGACATATGAAAACTGTCATATTGGTACTATCAACAATTGGGTAACGATAATTTTCGTTGATTTCTATTATTTTTAAAAAAAAATCTGCTGAATTGGATGTAAAATAAAGACCTGACTATTCCATTGTCTTAAAAATTTCGAATCTTCAAAATCACGACCTAATAAAACCCGCAAAAAGTTATGTCCATGAATATGAATGAAACTGCATGATATTGAATTCGTATTTTTTTTTGTTCTAGAAGATGTTTTACATGAAAAAGAGAAAGAAAAAAATCTGAACTACAAAATATGGCGTTTCTACTTATGAGTGTTTTTCATCGGTCAAAATTATCTTACAAATTTTGCACCTAATATATGGTCCTTGTTATCATATGTAAAACATTTAATTAGGGCAAACTTTATCATCACAAAAGATATATATATATATATATATATATATATATATATATATATATATATATATATATATATATATATATATATATATATATATATATATACACACACACACACACTATGCTTTGGTTAAATATTTGTTTTATCCGTAACTATGTAACTAATTTTTCATGAACGGTCTCTAGAAAATATATTTCAAATCACTTAGTTGTATGAGTGCAAATATCAAATCACCCAGTATGCATATCTAACATACACGAGTCAGTAATTGCAAAGTTAAGTAAATATACAGGGAAAATGTAACTCTTTTATACATATATATCTTATGAATTACATATTTATATAACTACATATATTTTAAACCACAAATATTTAACAAGATTTGAATCAACAACAATTCTTTAGATTGCATTACAAAAAAGAAACCCTGATTGCTAAAAGATATCAATTTGATATAAAAGATTCATAAATAGTTGATTCGAGTATTTTTCTGGATAAAAACGACCTAGATAAGTATGTTTGCAATCCATCGCAAAAATATTAACTTCTACAATACAGCTAGTTTCCGATTTTTGCAATTCACGTGTTCGAAAATCACACGTGGCCAGCCATCTGAACTTATCCAACTCTTCGTCCACAAGCACGTTGGCACTGTCCCCAACTTTCAAAATTGTTTTCATTTCCCTGGCAGCCACCGTACAGAAATCGTTCGCATCTTCTAAAGCGGCCATTATAATGCCACCTTGTAATGGCCGCCATACAAGGCCCAGAATCCTCGGGAAGGATACAAATCTGGTTTCCGTTTCCTGTAAAAAAAATTTCAAAATATGTAAAACAATAATTCTGAAAGATATCGTTAAGGGCAACTATTTCCAGAAGATTACGTAAAAGGTATCCAATATACAGTAATCGCTGAAAAGTTATCTATAGTATATACATGTAACTATTCACTGGCCATGAAGACGATGACACTTCCTATTGTCCGAAAAGTCAGTTGATATATAAGTATGATAAAGGTTGATATAAGATTATAAATCTTATAATACAGAAGTAAACTTTATTTGCCAGCGATGCAAGTTTGTTGGTTGTAAACTAATTCGAGTTATCGGACTTTGAATTTAACATGGCGACTCAGATTACAACTGTATTTTCCGAGTATAATAAATTACTAGGAAAATGAAATACTGCTGGTGAATACTCTTTATTTAGTAGAACTTTTTCATGGCAAGATAAAATAGCATATTTAATCGTCGTTTTTTTTCAGAGAAAAAAAGACAAAGAGGTACAATAATAATATATATGTATACCTCCTCCAGCGTTTGAACACGTGTCCTCACACTGTTGACGTGTTTGGAAGTTGTTTCCGTTTCCGGCGCAACCGCCATAAACGAACCTTTCAGACTGTCCACTTATCATGCTGTAGCTCCAGCGCGGGAAAAAGGCTGGACAGGGACCGGAAGCACTTGTTAACCGGCACATGCCTTTGAAAAAAAGGCAACAATGGGGTTTCTTAACATCACATAAGTTACTGTCGTTTCATCAATATCCATTAAATACCATCAATCATGGATTTCATTGTTAAGTTGATCTACAAAATTAAATGGTCATTGAAGTGCAAAGGACTATATATGGTATGGGCCTAAAATGGCCCCCTAAAAGGAATATCATTATTTTACTGCAATTCTTTGTTTTCTTTGTACAGAAATATATGTGATGTTTTTACTTCATGTTCATTTTGATTCAAGTGCCCACTATTTAGAAATACGGCAATGTAAAGACAACCTTTTCCCGCCATTTTTGCAATTTTAGCATAAAAAAGCTTGTTTTCAAGCAGTTTTTCTTTCAGGAAACATAGAGCGCATGCTTGAACCAACAAAATATTTTAATCAGAGATGTATCTAGCCAAGTCTAATAAGTGACAAAAAATTTGTCCTGGTTCAAGCATGCGCTCTATATTTCCCATTCGTAAAAAGATGAGAAAAATGTCAATTTTCGACTGATTTTGATTGAATTATAGAAATAGCGTCACTTCTGACGTCATATACTGCAAGTGACTGCAAATAAATCAAACAAATATGTGAAAAAATATATTTTATATCAACTCTTCTAAATTATAACACAACATTTTATTGTACCCGAAACACTTCAAAAAATGGTGAATTATGGGGGCCAAATTTTACTCTTATCATATATAGTTCTTTTACTTACATTTTGAATAAATAGGATATTGGCCACGAATTTACGTGTTTACAATCAAACTGTGAATTTCATTGAATTCGCCAAAATTGATACCCCCGAATATTAATGAAACCACGGTAGTAGTCAGACACATTGAAATTTTAAAGCTGTTATTTCTTTAAAGGAAAAATCATTGATTTTGGTCATAAAAGTATAATCATATACTCTCCGGGACATATTAGAGGTGGTAACACATATTGAGGTTTTAAAACTGTTGAATTTAAAAGGACAAAAAAATACGGCCGTTGCTTATACCGGTATAATATACAAAATTATAGTTATTACATAGTCATTTAGATTGAAATTTTCAAACTGTTTCTAGAACGAATAAAAACCGTAAATAACCTGCCTATGTATACATTCAATGTTAATGTAATCTGCACTTACAGAAAGGTATGAAATAAATGGTACCTCTCTCAGTATATATGGTTTAATACGTTTGAATTGGATGATAGATGCCTTCATGACCTTCATTTAAATATTCGTCAGGCAATTCTCTCTCTCTCTTTCTCTCTCTCTCTCTCTCGCCGTACTTGTACTATTACAATAAAAATCTGTTTATTAAACTGAATATGAAATTATGTATTTTCAGCTACTCTAATGCCATGTGTCTGAATGTGTACAGTACCGTCATACAATTGTTGAACAATTGAAAAAAAAGAAAACAACAGAAAATAATTAATATGAGTACAAGTCATATTTTTTTTTTTTAATTTTTATTTTTTTTATTACCTAACATGACCGGATTAAAGAAACAATACTGGTCAAGATGGTCTCACCTGGCGTGATATCTCCTCCGCCTCCCCCGTTTACACATATCCGGCGTCAGTCCATCAGTGAGTATAGGTCCACGACAGGAAGAAGGCTTGGCAATTACTGGACTGTGCATGCGGTAAAGTGCAAGGACTTCCTGTAGCAAAAGATCATTTTCAATGAATATGCATTTTAAGCCAGCGTTGAAATATATTTAAAAATTATTGTTTTAACTTTACCATTTAATTTAATAACAAAGACTGCAAACACCAGCCTTTTCTACTTATTTTTTCTTTCCTCCTTAACCTTATTTCTCTGTCCTTCTAAGTGTCGTTTTTAACTTTCTTTCTTTTTTATATTTCTTTCCTTTTTCTTACACTCTATCTTACTCACTATATCCCGTTGCTGCATACAGTAAATAGGAATATTTCTATTGTTCATGAAAATGATATTCACTAAAATATCAGATTACAAGTAGTGTTTCAAAATATTTTATTGACAATTTGAAAATCTTTTCGACAAGAGGTTTGAAAGTAAATTAATGTATATTTTTGTGGACATCTTTTAACGGAATTTCTATAGACTGTTGTGACTTTAAGAAAGCTGAAATTTACCTGGTGGAAAAATACCGCCATCTCCTTCACACCTCTGCTGACAGGCTTGTAGAGAGGGGAAGTTGTTTCTGTTTCCTTGACAACCACCATACCGGAAGAGCTCGCACTGACCAGAAAAGGAATTGTAGTAAGAGCGACGCCTGTTGGCACGACACAGTCCAGTGACCGCGGGGAGAGTACAGAAATCCTCACCTGAGGGAAAATAAAAATATCCTAAAATTGAAACATTATTTCGAGGTGTTATTGTTTTCAGGAAGACAGTAATATTAAAGATTTATGCGATAACATCTTTAGAATCAGATTTCATTAAGAAAATAAACTACTCTTTTTAACAGGTGTTTTTTCATTTAAATATATATGAACCTCTACGAAAATTATTATGTTGACATAGATTCATTTAATCTTGTACAAATGATAGCTTTCTATGAAGCATATACAAATGTAGCACATTTACTCTTCAATAATATATAGCGCCATAACAGAGGTTGGCACTTTATTATATATATATATATATATATATATATATATATATATATATATATATATATTTTTTTTTTTTTTTTTCTATTTTTTTTTTTTTTAATTTGGTGTGTTTTACTTTTCTATGCATTTCAGTTAAATGACAGTCGTTTTGTATTATTCGTATATTTTATTAAAATATCATCCTGGGTTTTTATCTGATTTAACATATAACTGCCACATGATTAAGAGTCCACATTTCAAACAATCAAGGCCAAGATGTACTGCCGAGGTATTTTTGCTGAAATGTACTATCAAATTACAACCACAGGTATAAACGTTGGATCAAGTCGTAGACCGAAAATTCCTTTCACTAAATATCTGCATATCATGCCTATGTAAATACATTTATTTGTTTTTGTTAACTGTGTCAATTTTGTTTGACAGATTTTCAAATTTACAGCTCTGGATCTTGCCAAGGCGGCAGAAAAAAATTATATCAATGTCACCAGTTGTTGTTAATGTTACAAGTACATATTTATTTAGCCATAGAGAGCATAATTCACTGGGATCGCTTTATTAGTGTTTTATTTCCACATGCAGTAAAATCAGAATTGGAGTTTTGGTTGCAGAACTTGAAACATTTGAATCAAAAACGCTTGATTCAAGATTCTTTACCAGTTTCTTTTGTGTTTTCAAAAAAGATTATACAAAGAGGCAGTACTAAAATTCATTCTCAGAAATTGGCATTAGATAATTTTTGAATTGTATTGAAAATTCTATTTCATTCCTTGTAGCGAAAATACAAAAGCAGACTACTTGTCTAATTTGATTGATTATGAAGACAAACGACTGATGAGTTCTTTAGCTTTGTCGATAGTATGTGGGGTCCTCATACTATCGATAGGTTTGCCAGTGATTATAATACTAAATTAGAAATGTTTTGTATCCGGAGTCTGAAGCAGTTGATGCGTTTACACAGAACTGGCGTATAGACAATGATTCGCTAGTTACGCCTACAAGTTTAGTGAGTCAAACTATAAATCACATTATTACATGTATGTGTAAAGATAAGGACACACTTATTGTTCCAATATGGCCATCTAATGCTTTCTGGACTTTATTGTTTGATAAGAACATGAGATATAAACAATGTGTTATTGATGTATTGGAATTCGAACCAAACCAAAATATTTTTAAGCACGAAAAAAAGTCGCTTTGTCTTTTTAGTTCTGACTGTTTTAACTCGAGAGTGTTAGCGGTAAGACTCTGCAGAGATGAAAAATGACAAGACCACTTGAGGCAGGTCTGAGGTCATGTTTTCAAATAATTTTCACAGTTGTGTGTTCTGTTCAACAAGGCTGGTAACTAAGAATGTGGCAAGGTCGAGGAGCAAGTCATGACAAGGTCCTTCATAAGAATTGAATAGTTTTATTTAAGCTAGTAAGGTCAGAAGTATATAGACAAGGCTGATTTTTGATCAGTATGGTCTAAGAGCGACAATGCTTGGACATCCAAGCATCTAATTTTTCAGAATAAAACCCAATTAAATGAATATATGAGACTCCTCCTCGACAAGTTTGTGTATGGGTTATATACTACTCTAATTTTTCAGATCTTTTTAAAAGCGCAAAATTGAAATTATCTTTGGCGACTTCAAATCCATCCTTTAAGCCACTTATGAAGAACTTCCGGAATTATGTCTGAAATCAAAAGCTGATAATACGTGAAAAAATATGGATATGCATTTACAAAATTTCGTAAATGGTGTTTATTCCATAATATTTCCTTTCTTCCTGTCACGGAATTTCATGTATCCTTGTATCTGACAAGTCTTGGTGATAAATGTAACAATAGATGGGACAATAGACGAGGCTTTCTTTGCGATCAGCTGGGCACATAAAATGGCGGGATATCCTAATCCGTGTGCATCCGTGTGCATCAGATCTTACTATATCGGTTAGAGAAGGTTGCCACAGGACCATTGGATATAAGTAATTAACAGAATAGAACCGATTACTTTCAATATATTGATGGCAATTGTGTAGTCTTTATGGTAGTGAATCTTCTTCTTAATTAAATTAAAGAACATGTTGTATGTGTCTAAAACATATGTAAGCTATGCTGGTTTTCTAAAATTTCGGAACTGAAGAGATCCGATATGTTGTTGTTTTTTTACAATTATATGACCCTGTTTGTCCTCAAGAGCAAGGTTTCCAAGAGCAAGACGGATCGAGAGGAGAGATATGTTATTATTTCTTACACAGATAAAACAACATGTCCTGTCAAAATGACCAGAAGATATTTTACTCTTAACTAAAGATAAATGATTAATATGACAAGCATTTTTTACACTTGTAACTTACTATAAGAATTCCAATACATATGTTTTGAGAGACGATAAGTGTTTATCTTAAACACGAGCTAGAGAGATTCTTCTTGGCGCGTTTACATCACTAGGTTTAGACAACCTAGGGGCTACAGTAACTGCGGTGGTTAATCAGGGTGTATGCGATCGATAATTTCAAAAACACAGTCGATGAGAATAAGATTCTGCTGAAAATGGTTATGTTTCAGGAAATAGTTTGCAACAACTTTCAGTTTTGAAAAATTTAGGTATATAAGGGAGGGACCATTTTTTGCTGTCTTTATTGTTCGAGGTCTGTTGCACAGATGCAAGCAACAAGTTCTTACATATGTGTTTCAGTTTTTAATTTATAAATGATTTATGATCGTTTGAACTGGGGAATAAATATATTTATAAACGGTAAGTGAAACACGTGTTGTTAATGTTTCCGGTGTGAAAGAGATAAAATAATCTAGCTATAGTAAAACAATTTCGATTGGTTTATTGATGAGTATACAGGATAAAGTGCACTCGTGCGGAACAGGTAATTTACCTGTGACCGGGTATTAGGAATATAAAGTCATTCGAGTTTTCGCTGCTTTACATGCAACAGCCCCCTTCTCCCCTTCACGTTTACTGTATACATGTATATAATGTGTTATTTTTATATTGTAGAATGTTGAAGATGATGAATGTACTTATTGTTGCAAAAACTTGAATCAAAAATGAAGTTTGTTTGCAAGACACAGGCGAACCATTGTTTTTGTTTGAGTTTTTAAGATCACTTCTATGTAAACATCAAAATTTGGTGTGCACGCATAGTTACCGATTTTCTTCATTTTCTTTCGTATTTTGATACCCTTTGGTGAATAAAGATGCAATAAAACCGTAAAGGAATGCTATGGGGACCGGTTGCCATGGCTACAGAATCAAAAAATTGAAAGATGACCATGTTAATCTTTTTTAACACAAATTGTAAGAGATTGCAGCATTTTTTAGCTATACAGAATAAAAAAAATCGCCTGCAAGACATTGTGAATTTTAAAACTATTTAAATTTTTTATTACCAAATGAAAAGATACATAGTGTTACTATGGCAACTAACAAGCACTTTAAAAATAAATATTTTTTCGTTTTATTCAAACAAAAATAATTAAAATATAAAAATTAACTGTTGTTTTATTTTGGCAATAAAGATAATATCACTGAAAATTATAATTCGTTGCTATGGTAACAAAAACTAAATATCACAAAAATCTGCATATTTTGAGATACTTTTGATGACTTTTTACTCATACCTGGATCATGATACTTTAAAATAAATTTATTAGAATGGCTAAACATGTTGTTATCTTTAATGCAACATCAGTTGAAGTTGCATTCAAGCAAAATAAATGGCCGTTGCTATTACGTTCTAAACGATTAGGAATTTCTCTATGATTTTCTTAAGTCCACACATTTACCTCATCAACGACAATTTTAAAATGCTAAATAATGCTTGAATATATCTGATATAAATCTTTGGCATGTTTCCGACGAATAGCAACAAAAATTGGTTCTAAATTGTAACTAGCATTTTCGTTTGTAAAAATCATTATTGTTTTCTTCATTTTTTTCTTATTTTTAACCCTGGTACCAAACCAACAAGTTTTAAAAAACTATTTTTTTAATCTTTTATATGTATGTATATATATATATATATATATATATATATATATATATATATATATATATATATATATATATATATATATATATATATATATATTTATATATATATAAATATATGTTTTTAATGCAGCTATAAATCTATGAGTTAAGTTCAATTACAACTTCTATGATATTTGAAAAATATGAAAAACTAATTTGTTGAAAATAATTTTTGGTTTCCATGGTAATAATTGTAAGATTTTGATTTGCCAAATAATGCTTTTTCTATTATTTTAAAATTTACCATGTAGTCAACTCAATATCTTATATTTCATAACTTGGATAAGCTGCAATTGCTTTCTATATTGCTTTGAATTTGCTAAGATTTGCCATTTTTCTATCTTTAGCATCCGTGACAATGGCAACGGTAGCTCTTAGCAAAAATGTTATGGCATCTTGCTTCTTATAACATCAATATGTATTATTGTTTGCATTATAAAAGAAATGGGCGACAGGGCCTGAAGGAACCTATGTATGAAATTTTGATTTTTACATAGAATAAATCTTAATTTATAAATGATTTATGTATGTTTGTAGAATGGGTAAATAAGAACAAAAGTATGTTTAGTCGGGCTCATTGCAAAGCAATGGCCACAGCTATAGATACGGTGTACATTTCGGGATGTTGATTTAACAGCCGTCAAAATCGTTCTTAAAAACTAGTTACAAATTTAAGGAGAACATGGAATGTATAGCATGTCAGTTGGTCAGTGTATCTGTGCATCTCATGCATTTAAACACCACATGGTAATTTTCTCTTTTTAACACTCAATATTGAATGCATCAAGTTTGCAATGTAATTTAAAAGTTGATGTGCGGCGCAATGCATTGTTTACACTAAAAGCTTAGGTCATTCTAAGTAATCAAGCTGAGAGTACAAATTAAATTGTTAATGTGGAAATTGTTTTATAAGGGCGTACACATCAGTTAATCTAAATTGGGGTGTTCATTATCAGACCTTCTCACGTTTTAATATATTTACAACATTAATAAAAAAATGTTTTATTATGCTTATGAATGCAGTTAATCAGCAATGACTCAATATATCTATTTTGTCTGAAATAATGCAAGAAAACGAAAATAATTTCAATTCACACAAAGTGAGCCAGGAATCTGTACTTTGAGTACTTTGATTATTTCTTACAAGATATTATTAAATAGAAATAGATCAAGAAGGAGGTGATGCTTCATGGTTCTGTTCTCCCACTCCTCCCCGAAAATTTAAACTTATTGAATTCACGTAAAATAACGAAAGGTAAGTCTCTTAACCACCCCACTTCCCTGGCAATACGACAAACAAAATCTATGTTATATGTTGTTTTTCTTTTTGTGTATCTGAAGAATATCTTGAACTTGAAAAAACGTTGCGAGATTTGCAAAATAGTTATCGTAGTTGTGTTAGATTTTTGAATTCTGTATTTGTGAACGTGGTTAAGAATACAGGTTATTTGAAAAATTAAATCTAATTTTAAATCATTCAGATCACATCAACAATATTATCATTGTTTAAAAATAACCATGGGTATCTTCTTTGATCGATTAGATTAAATAAAAAAGCCGCTTATACACATACCTGGAAATCCGATTTCCATGAAGTAGGCCATGAACTCACTTACGTTATTTATAGCAAAAACATTTTATGATAACACATTTAATTCATTGTACTCTGGTCTGCTGAATTTGCTTTGTATTAACTGCATAAACAAACTAAGAATTATACAAGATATTTATACTTCGAAGTATTTTCAATTTAGTAAAAGATAATAAATAAAAATGTCAGACGTTGTTTGTGTATATATATATATATATATATATATAGATATAGATATAGATATAGATATATATATATATATATATATATATATATATATAAAATGATTGTGTTGTACGAAATAATATTTCAAAGTTGACATACTGCATTGCAACGTTTGATTTTTATCACCCGAAGGTAACGTTAAGTAAATATGACAGTGAAAACCAGATTACCTAATATTTCTTTTTTTTCAAATTGATAAAGAAGGCTTCATGGTTGAAAGTCTCTTTTAGTTTACAACTTTCCAATTCAGTTTAATTGATTTGTACAATGTTCGAAAACATTTGATGATATGAATGTTCTTAACATTTTTTAAATTCATTATTCAACATGTGTTTTCAGACTATTAAAAAAATAAAAAAAGTTGGAGAGTTTTATTCAAAACTTATTAAACTTCATTTCTGTAAAACTTCAACATATATAAATGAGTCCAAACTACTTATTTTAAAAACATTTTACCCTCGATATCTCAATTACTTGGTAATGTCAAAGTTTTGTAAAAGTCCCATCTCGTTCGAGATAACTCCCTCTCTCCCTCTCTAAAGAGAGAGAGAGAGAGAGAGGGAAAGAAAGAAAGAAAGTCATTCTTTCTCTCTCTCTCCTCTCTCTCTTTCTCTAGAGAGAGAGAGTTTCGGAATTATGCTAATTTTTATTTGTTTCTTGGTAAGTCTCAGATTATTCACTGACAGATAAAATTTTATTAGTTTCTGTTTATTATACTGCATTATGTGGCTAATGGTATACATAAATGTAGTTCAATGCCAGCGGAAAAAAAATCATTATCACTCATGATAGTGAGAAGTGAGAAATCAATGATTTCTTTGAAAAAGATAACATATCACTTTCTTCATTGGACTTTCATCGAAGGTCGTTTAATTTTGAATCTTTATCTGTGTTCAATGCTGTATAAAAGCAAAACTGCAGACCACTTCAAACATTATTCAGCAGATCGACTCTTAATATATAAATTTGGAAAAGTAAGCAGGTAAGAAAATATCTACTCTTATAACATAAATTTTAAAGAGCAAGCATATAAGATAATATTTTTTTTCTATATCCAAATACTTTGAAACACCAAATACAGAGTGATTGCACATTTCATCAAGCATTTAAACAATTTTTAAACTTTTTTATTCATTGTCATGGCGGTTTTTGGGAGTTGATTTTAATCAACTCTCTTATGCAGTTACTCAGGCAAACCGAAAGTGAAACAGTGTTTGGACTTAAGCACTAATCAACACCGCTGACAACATTTAGTTCTAATCAATAAATTTGATGTAATGAGTTCTTAAGCATTGTTCTTCAAGGAAACTCATTTATAGATACCTTGTAAATAGTCAGATTTTAAATGGTACGAACAATTAAGATATTTTTTGAAGTCGTACATTTTATGTATTCCTACACCAGTTCAATATAATCTCGTTCAACCAGACGCTCGGCTGTCTCCGTAAATCTCCGACAAGCATAGAGTCTCTCTTGTCGCTTAACGTAGATTAACGGATATAGCTGAGAGTCTGGTTGAACGAGAGTAGAGTTCAATTTTGCATACCTATTTCGATTACTAATACGTTGTTTGATGGAATAATTCCTTGAATATTACACATCATGATTGATATTGGGTTTTCACGAAATTCCTGTAGGATTCAGATCATAAAAATGTGCGTAATTCAAATACTTATAGGAATATACTTGCCACGCAAAATAACATATCGTTGATTTTAAAATAAATAACAATCGATAAAATCAACTCCCGTCAGTACTTCAGTACTTTGATTAAACATGTAATTATATTATAACTTTAACTTGTGTCGATCAGTCCTGCTGGAAACAACTTTATTTAATTGTTAGATGAATAGATAGTTGTACATGGTATGTTTCATGTAAGGAAAACCTGTACAACTCATTTTAACATATCGAGTGTGAAGATAGTTCATTCAAAGTACGCTCTCGTTTCCTTAAGTTTAGCTACGTCTTATAATATGGGAAGACTTCAATTGCAGTATTTAAAAAACGGGAAGCATTTTCATTTCCAAATGTGCATACAAGACATTCAGAATAGATATAAATTTAAAAATGTCAAAAGTATTGAAGTTAACTACATGTATTGTATGGTTGGTTTACACAGCTATAATTTTGTGAATTTGGTATACATAAGACAAGTAGATTACAGGCTATCTTAATTTAACCTTATAAAACTTTTTTAAGAATTATTTCCTGTTAAACATATTTACACCTACATTTGCAAAAAATTTATAATTTCTTTTATTCATGCAGAAATCTTAATAAATACATAAACTTGTTTTCTTTTAAATTATTCAAAAATAATTCAGCTGACTCTAGCTTCTTTGTAAACTTTTGATTTCAAGAAAAATATAATCTAGATGATTTTAAATATTGTGTAAGTATCTCGTTAGTTCAAAGTTTCATGTTTTGTTTTTGAAAGTACAGCGAAGAGTTTAAAATATCTATATTTTTTTCTTTCTTGATTTGAAACGTTGTAATTTTTTTTGGAAACATAACAATAGCTTGTTCAATTAAGACATTTGAATTGTTATTCTCTATCATTTGTTGAAGTAGCGACTTCAAGATAATAATAGACACTCCATCTGAGGAAATCAAATACAGTTTAAACTGCATGAATTCTGAAGATAACATTTTTAAAAAGTGAAGTGTTTCTTGAAAATTTCTAGATATTGTTTGATGATGATAAACATTAACAAAAATTATACGAAAATTAATTATACACTCTTTTTCATGTTTTTATGATCATGTGTACTAGAAAATAAATTGATTATTATCATAGCGTTCTTTTGTCAAATTGACGATTGATTTGATTGAGTATGACATCATTTTTTTTAATAATATTTGTAGAACCCGTATCATCATAAGACAAATGGCTTCCGGTGGTAAGTGTCTTTTGTTTTGTCGCAAGAATTAAAAAAAAATAAGTTGAATAATAAAAGCCCAACAATTAAAACAAATAAAGATTATTTAATATTGAATAATTGTAAATACAAACTAGTTCCAGAGGTATAGCCTAGAAATATGTTTTAAAATGGGGGAAGTAAAGTCAAAAAAATATTTTATGTGGTCATGATATTTTGAAAATAAACTACATAATTAAGCTTTAATGCATATTTCGAGTTAGATAAACTCTATTTACTGGAGGTTGGCATAAAGTAGAACTCTTTTGTATGAAAAAAAAATTAATTTATTGTTTTGACGTCACACCATCTATTCCGCTTGATTTATATTTAAAATGAACATAGTACTCGGAATAAAACGCTGGTTTATATGCCTTTTTGTTTCTCAACTACAAATAATCGACCAAACAAAATGATAATGTTTATGTTAACTCATCAATCTAAACAAAAGAGTTACAATTTAACTGCTATCATTCAAAGTCAAAATGGCCTCGAGTAAGTTTTTATTCCAAGTCAAGTTCTGTGAAAGCTAAATAAGTCTATTATAATTGTAATCGGAATGGTTACATTCTCAAAAGTCTGAATTACTATATCGAAATAACGACGGCAAACAATTTCAACGATACTGGGTATCTGTTGAAAAATTTGACAACAACAGAAATTCCCCCGACATTAAACTCCGCTCTAAGATTTTAAAGAACATGCCCCGTTTGACGTTAATTTAATGGAAAGTCAAAAGTAAAAGAATGGTTCCAAATCAAAATTGTATAAAATTTTCCAGAACTTGTCATTTAGAGCAAATATCATGATATCCGAATACTGATGCTAAATAGATAAAACCAACTGGAATAAATTGATATTGAGGTAAGGTTGTCGGCTTGCACTTTCTAGGAATTGTACTCCAGTTACACATCATTTTGTTCACAAAACTTTATTTTTTTTCTTCTAAAATTCAAATGATTTTCCCGGACCCGTTTTATGATTTCAAAGGATCAAAGTTCATTATTTCAAAATGTCATGTTGATGAAATGTAGAAACTTTCGTAAAAATTTGTACATAATATATGTGACTATTATATAGGTTATTTATACTTAAATAGTTCGAAAATAGTATCACTATATATATCATGATTCTCTTTTAATAATTTCTAATAAAAATTGACAAATAGAAAAGAATGCAACAAAAGTCTAAATTTTGACCTTTAAAATGTAAACAAAAACATCTTCTTTGCAACATTTGCAAGTTCAACGATTTCAGGAAACACTAATATTAGTATATTTGTAATATGGTGTTTAATAAACACTATTTAAAATCATATGTTGCTGAATTCGTTTTTTCGGAAATTGATAAAATGCTTGCGTCCAGTTATTTTTTCATTGTAGACTACAAAACCCAGCGAAAAAAAAATAATAAAATCAATTATTATGTCATATAAGTTTTGACCTCATATCTGAAATAAAGGGTAGTTGGTGTTACGTCACAATAAAATTATGTGAGTTTTCTCCCTGTAGCCGCAGACCTTACCTTAAGCAATCGATTTTCCTTATTTACATGTTTTAATTGTTCCGGATATTTTTAATGAAAAAAATACGATTTACAATTAAAGAAGTTGTTTATCAATTAATTTATTGTACGACATTTTTCCTTCATCCTTATTATATATGTATCCAATCGCATATTCATATTTTCACAGATGTAAAACGCCTCTCTGCTCGATTGGAGCTTTCTCTACCAGGTAATTTTGGAAACATATCTGTCAAATTCAGCTTAAGTATCAAAACAACTTGCTGTTGTGGATTTGATTATCAATTTATAAACGGAACATAACACAATATGACAGAAACAATATAAAAATCTTGCTTTAATTCGGTCTGTAGCACCAATGCCTCCAACTGTTTATTATATATTAATTGTCCCATCACACAATTAACAAAGAAACCACATGTTAGTCGAATAATTAATTTAACTAAAAGGAGAACATATCGCAAATACTATATAATAAAAATAAACTTCAATTGTGCATGAATTTCTTGTGGTTCAAAAAAAGTTCAATAATTATTTTAATACAGAGTAAATATCTTATCATAAACGATCTTGTCAAACTAGTGTGTGTTTAGTTTCAGTACAAAGAGGAATATTTACTTATGAAATATTGTTGAGTCGTCTTATGCACCTCCCTTCATATTAACAATGTAATTTTTTGTACGGCATTTGTTTAAAATTTTCTCGAGTTAAATTGAAGCGAAATGTGGAATTTGTAATTTTTGTTATTTCACGTTTATTTTTCACAATTTTCTCTTTTAAATCATTTGGGTATTCTAGGGATGTCCCCAGAGGCAAGATCTGGTAAGTACATGTATTACATCTGGTATAAAAACTGATTCCATTTATTATTAATATGAAAAGTTAGGTAAAAAGATCAAAGATTATGCTTTAATCTACCGCAAGAAGATTTATTCCCGCACAACCATTTCGCGACCTAGTAAAACAGTCTCAGTTACTCGGAGCATTCTGTACGCGGAGCATGTAAATCAGATATTGAATGTAAATTACATAATTTTATATTGTAAAATCAGATCACTTTTAATGATATTGCTGAGTCAAAGTTGAATAAAAGGTACTAGGTGTGTGCATCAATTCCAAACTTGCTCCCTGCGTACCCTTTTCTTCATCCTTTCAATATTAAACATATTCGAGACTCAATGGCTGTTTAATGTTAATTTGAGCTCTAGATACATGTACACGGATATCATTCAGTCCGACCTTCTTCTTTTTTTATTGAATCCTACATTAAAGACGTTTAATAATGCCTATAGAAATAGTTTTATGGTTGATAAAAAAAACCTTATAGTTATAAACATTAAAAAAAATTATCATATTTTGTGTAATATACATATATGTATCAGTTATACTCACAAGAAATCTATATTAAATATGCCATATGAAATACTAACGTATAAAATTATGAAAAATTAAAAATAATGATCCATAAAAGCACCTCTGACAATTTAATCTTAAATCATATTTAAAAGTCCATGTTCATGTTAAGCTGTGTTTCATCGTTGAATGTTTATAACTGTTCATGCATATAAATTCCTTACTAGATTGAAAAAAAATATACCAAATTCACTTTTTAATGATTACTATTAGGAATTAAACCCCTTAATTATACACATGTACATTTTAATTGGCAATGCGTTTCCATCTAATGTTATTTTAGTAAAAATGAATGTTTTAACATTAAAACAATGCATTTCTTAATTACAATACATCATTAATTATGCAGCTATAACAAAGCACAAGAAAATGATACAGCAAATGTATGAAACAAATCTTGATCATCAAGACTGGGATAAGGCCAAATCAACATGCTTAATCTGCAAAATAGATGATAACATCACTGTCAACTTAGAGGACAAAACAATTGGTGAAGAGGGTACACATGCGGAGGAGTTCTTACTACAAGAATTGGAGAAAAAGAGTGAAGTGAGGAACGTAACTGTATTTATGAACAACTCTCCTTGTTCTACACCAAATCACACATGTGCGGATACATTGTTGAAATACCTGGATGCTAACGACAATGTTCGTATGACCATGTTTGTCACTAGCTTGTACATGATTGCGCGGGAGTCTTGTAAAAGAGATGGCCATTCAGAGGACATCACAAACGGAAGTGTTCACAGCGCAGGTTTACAACGACTGAAACAACACGCACGCTGCGAGATCAATGCTTTCAATAAAAATGTTTGGGAAGAGTTATTGAACATTACCAAAATGACCAAGGAATTCAGAGAAGAGTTCATGAGTAAATACTGCAATGTAAGGAGCAGAAAAGAAGAGGATGATTGCATCAGATCAGACCTGGAATTTATCTGAACAATCAAATGTTTAGCATTCATATTTGTCTGTAAATATTTACTGTGGTTTTACAAGAGAATAGGAGTATTTGATAACTTTGCCGTATGTATTTTATTTCAAAGAGCAATTGTCACAGAAATACATGTATTCACAATACCCAACATTGTTTCAGTAATATAAATATATATACATAATGTGCTTAATTAATAACGCATTCTAATAAAATCTTATTTATATGCAGTTTTATTGTCTTCTTTTGGGTAGTTTTATTTTGTTTCTTGTTTTTATTTCAACATTCAATCTACCGGTATGTCTTCTCTAAACATGCAGTCTGCAAAAGATTATGACATTGGTTTTAAACTTAAAATTGCCATATGCAATTATGTGCAAACGTTGCTTTAAGTTATAATGTTATGCATGTAAATCGACAGGGCCATATATACTCTTGTTGTCATGATAAACAATAAAAATAGGGGAATATAGTTTAATAGTTTTATTAGTTTTCTATTGTATTTTTATGGCAATGTAATTTTTGCAATCGATATGTGGTTTAAAGATTTATTTGATCTCCCTTTTGGTGCTTTCCGGCTCATTCTTCATTCACACAGTGTCTTTCGTTAATAAATATGTAGTGGGTTTTAATAATTTTTTATGGTCAAGAATAACATTGTTATCCGAATAATATATTCATTATCCTTTGTTTAAGCAGCCTCATACCTCACCCAAAAGTGCCTTTGGTCAAAAGTGTGCAATATCTTCGAATGAGGCTCTATGTCTGGGTTCAAACTCAAAGCAGATTTACGTGAATTTTTTTTCCGGATCACATAGTCTCTCCTCTTGGTCATTTCCGGCAAAAGCCTTACCCACGAAGTGCCTTTGGTCGATGGATGTACACTGTGCAGTGACCCTATATGAAGTTCTAGGTCACATTGGACAAAGTCTTGTCCAGATAATATATTATCTACTACTAGTATCTACAGTATCTATAGTATCTACAATGTATCTTCGGTCAAGTCTGGCTCAAACACATCCCTACTCCTTTAATCAAAGAGTCTACAATGACTTTAAATAAAGATTCTAGGTCAAGGTTCAAGGTCATAGTAGAATCATCAACAGATTTAACTATCTGATTATTAAATATTATCTCCCTTTGGTTTAATAGGGCTTATACTTCACCTAACGAATGCATTTGTCCAATGGCTGTGCAGTGACTTTAAATTAAGTTTCTAGCCTTAGTCCTATTTTTACTAGTAATTTACCTAAATATTGCGCTAGCTTAGTCAAAGGGAGTGCAGTGATCGTGTATGATTTTTTTAGGACAAGACTACGCAAAATGTCTGGGTTCAGAGCAAATATGTAATCTCCCATAGCTTTATTTGACTAACACTTCACACATAGCTTTTTGATAAAGGATATGTGGTCACTTTGAACCAAGTTTCAAGGTCAATTGTAAAGGTTATAGCAGCTTTCTATAAAATAAAATTATAGACTGTAAACTTCTAGTTGGCGAAATATTCCAAAGACCAAACCAAAATAAGAATTTTTGTTAATTTAAAAACAAAATTACTTAAGCGGACCTGTTGAGATGATTATTATATCAACAATCTACTTGTACTGCAAAGGCTTGCTTAACTCGGCATAGTTTTCGATTTAAGGATGTAGAGACATTGTGTAATGGCCGTAATGAGTATCGAAATCAAACATTTAATTGGATGTTTTAATATGTTATCTATGCTTTGCACAATTATTTTCGGGCGACAGATTTACGTCTTTGTTTGACAGCGCTCAGTATCCATCTCTTTTGAAACTTGCAAAGACCAAACAAAATTATTGCTTATATTCGAAAGCCAAAAATTTCCAACCTATGAAGTCCATGTTATTATATATATGAAGCATCTTGAAAAAAAACGTTTAAGTCCTCTTCAAAGATAGAAGAAGCTTCTCATACAAATACATGAGCAAATGGCATATCGGGATTACTAAATCCTTGTAATGCTACCTAAATTGAGTTTGTTAAAGAAGGTAGAATCAGAGAGCATAATCACCCTACAACTAAAACAGAACCTGTTTCACTATCGAATGGTACCTGGCCTTTAGTGCTAATACATGTGTATACAATGGCAAGTATAAAAATTATTATGCGTGTTTGCTTGTTAGAGGTTTCTCAAATATCGGTCTAACACCAAATCTAGTTGAATTCTCAACTGAATGTAAATCCAGTTATTGAACGAGAGTGGGCGTCCAGTAAAACTTCAATGACGTTTGCGTTGTTCAAACAGCGGTATGTAAAACAATGAAGTGAAATCTTTTTTAAATGTTGATATTATGAAATGCCGAAATAATCAATCCACATCTAACATAAATTCATGGCAATCCATGGTATTCGAGATCCTCTTGATTTCCTCAGACAAGAGATTATTGCCGTGACTCGCAGTGAATGTTTCTGATTCATCCATCTATTGTATATGTTTTAGATACCAACATTTTAAAAAAATACAGATCACCGCTCCTGAATCGACCAAGACCTCCAAAGATTGTAGGTTTAACTAGCATTTTAAGCACAGTTGATGCGCCTTTAGCGTTTTTACTGTAATATGCATTATAAGACGTAGAATACAACATTCGGCATGACCTAATGTTGTTTTTTTCATTATTTGTATCATTTGTATCATTTATTCATTTTCGTAGTTTAAAAGACGTTAATAGTCCAATTACTTAGTTTGACGAGGACACATGAAAATAACTCAGTATGCATATATGAATCCTTGAAAAACGTATGCATAGCAAAGGAAGTACATAAAAACACGAAACTGTTATATAAATATTTTATGTATTTTATGTTTTTATAACTACACACAATTTTGACCACAAATAATTAACACGATGTGAAAATACAACAATTTTATAGAATAGATTGCATTACCTAAAACTCTGATTGCTAAAAGTATCAATTTGATATGTAACATAAATATTTTGTTGATTCGATCATTTCCCTTGAGGAAACAACGTAGATAAGTATGCTTGCAATCTATCTCAAATATATAAACATCTACAAAACACCTTGTTTCCGATTTTGCAATTCACGTGTTCGAAAATCACACGTGGCCAGCCCTCTAGATTTATCCAACTCTTCGTCCACAAGAACGTTGGCACTGTCCCCAAGATTCAAAATTGTTTTCATTTCCTTGGCAGCCACCGTACAGAAATCGTTCGCATCTTCTAAAGCGGGCATTATAATGCCACCTTGGAATAGCCGCCATGCAAGGCCCAGAATCCTCGGGAAGGATACAAATCTGGTTTCCGTTTCCTGTAATTTTTTTTTCAAAATATGTATATGTAAAACAATAATTCTGAAAGATATCGTCAAGGGTAACTATTTCCAGTAGATTACGTAAAAAATATCCAATATACGGTAATCGCTGAAAAGTTATCTATAGAATTTACATATAACTATTCACTGGCCATGGAGACGATGACACTTCCTATTGTCCGAAAAGTCAGTTGATATATAAGATTGATAAAGGTTGATATAAGATTATAAATCTTATAATACAGAAGTAAACTTTATTTGCCAGCGATGCAAGGTTGTTGGTTGTCAACAAATTCGAGTTATCGGACTTTGAATTTAACGTAGCCTCTCATATTACAACGTTTTTCCCGAGTATAATTAAATACTAGGGAAATGAAATATTGCCGGTGAAGACTTACGAATACTCTTCTATTAGTATAACCTTTTCACGGTGAGATAACATAGCATATTTAATCGACGTTATTTTTCAAAAAAAGAAAGACAGAGAGGTACAATAACAATATATATGTATACCTCCTCCAGCGTTTGAGCACGTGTCCTCACACTGTTGACGTGTTTGGAAGTTGTTTCCGTTTCCGGCGCAACCGCCATAAACGAACCTTTCACATTGCCCACTTGTCATGCTGTAGCTCCAGCGCGGGAAAAAGGCCCGGCAGGGACCGGAAGCACTGGGTAACCGGCACACGGCTTCAAAATAGAGGAAAAAGGGGGTTTCTTGATATCACATTAGTTACTAGTGGTAGCCTTCATTTAAATATTCGTCAGACCATCCATCTCTCTCTCTCTCTCTCTCTCTCTCTCTCTCTCTCTCTCTCTCTCTCTCTCTCTCTCTGTACTCTAACAATAAAAACTGCTTGTTAAAAATGAATTTGAAATTATGTATTTTCAACAACTCTAATGTCATGTGTCAGAATGTGTATAGTCCTGCCGTTTAATTGTTAAAAGCTGAACGAAATAATGGAAAAAAGATAAAAAAAAAAAATTAATAAGATCACCAGTACAAAATGATAAATATGAGTACAAGTCATGTTTCGTGGTTTTTTTTTTTTTTGTTTTTTTTTTTTTTTGGGGGGGGGGGGGGGGGGTTATTAACATTAACGGACTGGTCAACAATACTGGTCAAAATATGTTCTGAATAATGGTCTCACCTGGCGTGATATCTCCTCCGCCTCCCCCGTTTACACATATCCGGCGGCAGTCCATCAGTGAGTTAAACCGGTTCCGGTTTCCTCCACATCCGCCGTACACAAACTCCTGGCAACGCTGGGTGACTGAGTTATAGGTCCACGACGGGAAGAAGGCTTGGCAATTACCGGACTGCGCATGCGGTAAAGAGCAAGGACTTCCTGTAATAAGAGATCATTTTATGTATTTTAAATTAATCAGCTACATAGGCGTCGGAACCGGGGGGGGGGGGGGGGGGGGGGGCTCAGCTCTCACCTACATGTAGTTAGATCTAACCATGAGGCACATAGCATCATAAAGGGTTCAGCCCCCCCCCCCCCCCCCCCCCCCCCTCACACACACACTTTTTCTCGCAGCAGAAAGAATTATTCCTAAATTTACCTTGATAAGATTGAAATATTCAGAAGTTGTGGTACATATATTTACTGACAATTTGAAAATCTGTTCGATACGAGGTTTGAATGTAAATGAATGTATATTTATGTGAACATCTTATAATGGAATTTCTATAGACTGTTTTGACTTTTAGAAAGCTGAGATTTACCTGGTGGAAAAATACCGCCATCTCCTCCACACCTCTGCTGACAGGCTTGTAGAGAGGGGAAGTTGTTTCTGTTTCCTTGACAACCACCATACCGGAAGAGCTCGCACTGACCGGAAACAGAATTGTAGTAAAAGCGACGTCTGTTGGCGCGACACGGTCCAGTGACCGCAGGGAGAGTACAGACATCCTCACCTGAGAGAAGAAAAATACTCTTGAAATGAAATATTGTTTTGCAGTATTATTGTTTGCGGGGAAACATAATATTAAAGATATATGCGACTACATCTTCATTAAAAAAATAAACATAAAAGCACTCTTTTTAACAGGTGTTTTTCATTTAAAAATATATTAACATCTACGAAACCAATTATGTTGAAACTGATGCATCAAATTGTGTGCAAGTGGTAGCTTTATATGAAGCATAAATCATATTTACTCTTGAATAATGTTTAGGGCCATAACAGAGGTTTGCACTTTATTGCAAGCGTTTTTAAGATGAATGACATTTGTATTGCATTATTCGAATATTTCATTAAAAAATCTTCCTGAGCTTTTATCTTACTTAACATATAACAGCCACATAAAGCTTAATGCCCATGAAAATACTTTTATTTGGTTAATTGGTTCAATTTTCACCGACAAGTTGTAAGTTTTGAACCGATCCATCTTCAACTAACGAAATTGAGGTTTTATCGCAAGAAAGATAATTCCGCTCATAAACAGACAAATTCCGCGTATACACTCTCTGCTGGCAGACAAAGTTAGCTACTTTGTTGTATTATATATAGAGGGGATAAGATTTTTTTTTCAAAATGTTTGTTTTAAGTAATTTTGTGAAATGAATGTGCATATTATTAATAATTAAAAAATATATCATAAAAAGATATTTTAATGAAGGAGGAGTGAAGGATGGAGGGGGCGGGGGATTATCCACCCTATCCTTAAGCACCTGTGGTCATTGACAAAACCTGCGAAATACAAACCTGCGCCGCCATTTCCACAGACTCGTTGGCACTCCTGTCTGTTTTGGAACCTGTTTTCGTTTCCCTGGCAACCGGAGTAAAAGAACACTCGGCACTGCCTTGTGACACCATCATAGTAGTAACTTAAAAACCTGCCCCGGCAATTTCCGGTTAAACGTGGAAGGTAGCAAAATCCAGGTGTACCTATATAACATAATACATAAAAAACAGTGTCTTAATAGAGTGTTATTTTAGTTCAGTGATACATGTAAGTCGGCATCACACATGTGCACATGAATATCTATAAATTGGTCGTTAAGGTACCTTACTACACCAAGACTTATAATTTATATGTCACTATGTCACAAAATGGCAATTGAAATATTTTGTTAAATTGTTTGGATCAATCGCTTTGGTTATATATCATCATAGCTCAGTGGTTAAACTATCGAGCTTGTGAACGACAGATCCAGAACTCGAATCCGTTTTATGAAAATCATTATTTTATTAATCCAAAATTGCATATTTTTCGCCTCTTAGACTTACTTAAAACGTTATGCTATCTTTCATAATCAAGTAATTTTCTGCTGATTTGAGAAACATTTTTCAAGGTGGAGTTAGCTACCTTAAATTGCGTCCAATTAAAGAGTGACATTACCAAATACGTATCAAACAGAGACTGTAATTTAAGGTTTTCAACGACATCGCATTATTAAGTTTACTAATGAGCCGTCAGAATACTTATACGCTATATTCCAACAACAACAAAATCCCAATTGAAGCTGCATCAATAAATCTTAACTTCTTCGAAATCCGATATAACAAGGTAATCAATACATTAAGATTTTAAAAAATAATTATTCGTTTTACATAGTGCTTAAAAACCTCCGTGACAAAAGACTAACTACAATTTCTTTTCTAAGTAACTCACAGACGTGCAAGTTGGCAAATGCTTACACATACGTGTTGGATGTGTATATTTGCATTGTGTACGAATCTTAGTTTTAATTATTGATCAACAAAATTGACATTGAGACCTTAACAAAACATATACAGTCAATAAAGTCCTCCTACCCTGGGGTCCTCCTCCTCCTGCAAGTTGTGGTGGCGTATCAACAAAAAAAGTATTATCGTTCCCTACATCTGGAAAAGTAGTTCCAACTGGTATTCCACCGCCGCCATTTCCGCCTAACCCCCCATTTCCGCCAAATCCAGCATTTCCACCAAGTCCTGCATTACCGCCAAATCCAGCATTTCCACCAAGTCCTGCATTACCGCCAAATCCAGCATTTCCACCAAGTCCTGCATTACCGCCAAATCCAGCATTTCCGCCGAATCTTCCGTTTTGAAGTTGGTTTCCTCTGCCACCAAAGTCTTGTAATAAAACTGGATTATAAATGATCTGCAATCAAAAAAATTATATGAAAAAAGCAAAATAAGGTAACTAATAATGCACAAAGTAAAAAAAAACAACTATTATTATATTATTTACTGCATGTGTAATTATTCACATTACAAGTAACATTCAAAATATTTGACAATATACCTAAATTCTCTGTCTGTCTGTCTGTCTGCCTGTCCGTGTTTGTCTGGTTTCTCTCTCTCTCTTTCTCTCTCTCTCTCTGTTTCTCTCTCTCTCTCTCTCTCTCTCTCTCTCTCTCTCTCTCTCTCATGTTGTAAATTTTGAATTTACCGGGTGGCAGTAAATACAAAATTTACAACATGTTGTAAATTTTGTATTTACTGCCACCCGGTAAATTCAAAATTTACAACATGACATCTCTCTCAGAAAAATAGTTTTATAAGGAGATATCAAAGATCACTGCGTGCAAGTAAATGCATATGTATACTAATTACCCATGGAATAATATTCTTATTATGTATAAAGACGCTTTGTCCAAAAATAGTACAGCCGTGGATTTTATTAATTTATAAGCTTCTGGGAGATCGATGGACATTGATTACATTTTTTGTAACACATGTGTCATTATCAATCAGTCTAGAGCTATTTGGTGAATGAGTTTGATTGTTTCCAAACTGGCATCAAAGATTCTTCAAAACAATAACACAAGGGTCAAACTAAAACTATAAGCGACGTCGCCACTTCTACGTCTCCGCCACATGTATATATGTATGTCAGTCAAGTTGAATGAAAAGTCGCGTTTAAATGCACCTACTTGATCCGATTTTTAGGCTTCATGTATTATAAACAGTATCCATTTTTTTCCCATACAAAACAAATTATCTTAGAAAGTTATAGAATTTCAAGTATTTTACACCAGCAATATTAGTCTCCTTTTAAGGATAGAGAAATTCAAAGTAGATGAAAATAAGTTTTATATGGGAACACAAAAAATAATAAACCAAATGCATGTTGGACATGTCAAGAAGAGGGAACATATTTGTCTCTTCCCCCAATTGATTGGGTTTCTTCAAACCGCACATTATGCGTCAATGAAAACAAAAATGTACACTGTACAAATCTCTTTTCTTTTCTTTATAGCAAATGTCAAAGATGCAATCCAATTATAAGTCTCGACGTTTGGAGCGAATCTTAATATGAAGCGATATAATGCGCCATC
This sequence comes from Magallana hongkongensis, assembly GCA_015776775.1. NCBI lineage: Eukaryota > Metazoa > Mollusca > Bivalvia > Ostreida > Ostreidae > Magallana > Magallana hongkongensis. The sequence goes on along the minus strand of VIAA01000013.1, from coordinate 393,447 downwards.
ATTTGATGTATAGTTATGTATTGTATATCATATTCCCTTTGATATATATAAAGCCTAAGACAAATATGGGGTGTAAGAAAAAGCGGAGAGGCGATTCAGAGAGAGAGAGAGAGAGAGAGAGAGAGAGAGAGAGAGAGAGAGAGAGAGAGAGAGCAACGTAACAAGGGAGAGAAGTGAGTGAGTGGTACAATGAAACCTACGTCCACTTTAATTATAAATTTAACAGCGATGTCAGACAACCTTAGAGTTTATGAAACAAATTTATGCATACAGTCTACAAACTGTGTTCTTAACCCGAGGCTTATCATTTAATTCAATCATCAATACACCCCGGGTCTACATTTTCATATTTTACATGTAGGTGACTGAAAACAACAAGCCTTTAAATGGCATCTGCCACCCGAACACCACTTTCGGTTTATCCGAGATCGTATAATGTCTATACCCAGGGATAACAGGTAGCTCGCGGGTTTACATGCTTGTGAGAAAACCTACCTCGAAAATTTCTTCACGTGATCGATAGGTTTCAGAGTTTTATTTCTAAAATTTATTTGAGATTCGTCTGCGCGGTAATAATGTTACCGTGTTTTAAATGCAGTGTCATTTATAAAATCAAGCAACGCCATTTCAATGAAATATATAGTAAAATGCACATCTTAGTCGAAAAACGCATTACAAAACTATGCTCCAAACTTTTAAACGATTCAGACGAAATTAATTATACTCAGCACAATAACAGAGGAGCTAATTTTGAATCAATTCATAAAAAATAATCAGTATGTGTTCTCGGCCAATTTTTGGCAAAACAACTTTGAAGATTTAAAAGATTTCTCAAAACCGTATATGTTCATTACGACGTAAGCCCGACGTCATTATTTCCTTACGTCTGCCAACCCAAAAATTGAAATGCATTTATTGACAAGACTAGCTGATTAACACATTTTAGAACATGTAAATACTAATTATACATCATTGTGAATGTTATCAAATGTACAAATGCTATTAATGTAAGGCTGTAAAGATACTGTACAGAAAATTGCTATTTTTGTTTTTATGAATCTCTGAGTCATTCAATGCAAAAAAAAAAAATGCCAGGAAACTGCTGAAATAAAAGTTTGTAATCGTATAAAATAATTAGCTCAAGCCAAAAGAATTTAAAAAATTTGATCGGATTAAGTCAAAATTACGGAAGTTATAATTGTAAAAAAAAATAGCAAAGTTAATGCACACGTTTCAATTAATTTACTTGTCTATTTTAAAACATTATTCTAAATGGAAAAGTTCCAACGCACACTCATACTCATAGAACAAAATGTGACAATTTATGTGACATCTTTAAATTTTCAGCACTTGATGATAATAAATGTTTGTATAAACAGTAATAAACTGCATTTAAGCTTTTTAATATATTTTCTTGTATGCTTCAAAATATCTCATTTGTCATTTTGAAGAAAAAAAAATGTAGCCTATTAGTTTACTATGACAGTCAACTCTTTACGTTGATTCCTACTGTGACGTCAGCAAACCCGCGAGCTACGAATGTATTAACATTACCGGATGTTAGATTTTTATAAAAAATGGAGTCGCTTCCCATTAAAATAAGTATCGGCTAGACAGCCTTATAAGTCGCTTCTGTGTTATATTTTAGGGTATATCATTTATCATTTACTTCAATGAAGTCTATCTTACATCTAAAAAGATCGTAAACTGTGTTGTGTTTATATCAAGTTTTATAAAAAGGGGGGTTGTCATGGACGCCCATACATGTTAACCTACAGTGATGAAAAATAGGTAGATTTTAAACCGAAAAGCGGTAGCATCGCCCGCGGCCTTTTTCGCGTATATTTCAAAGCCAGATTTTTATGTACTACATATGTAGTAAGGGTTTCTGATAAGTAATTAACGATATCAACTAAAATATAAAAGACTTTTGAAATTTAGTAATATTAACACTAGCATTAAAAATGTTCGTATGCATTTACCATTATAATGATTACCGGTAAGCTATATTTGAGTGCAGAGCTCTTAACAATTACCTTTGTTCAGAAAAATAGGTTAAGTTGCCAAAATCGATCATATAAGAGAAGTAAGAACTATATAGTAGGAATTCATATGTTCTTTTTCAATATGAAAACGATGTTTACATGCTTATTTATTACAAATGCAGCATTCAATAAACTGCAAGTCAAGTTTACTGTTATGGCCAAGTTAAAAGATATATTCAATCCTCGTTAAAGCCACGTGTGGAATTGCAAACTTAAGCTTCTTTTTCCATTGCGAGGATCTTGTAACTAAAGTAATCATTATCACGGGAAGTGGCTTCTTTCATCGTTCAATGTAAAACACATGCTTGAAAACTTGTCATCCAAGCGTCTAAATAAAGCCTTTGTGTGCCTCCGATTCAAAGTCACGCGCTAATTTCAAACCCGATGAGAATTTTTGACCACAATGGCTTCCAAAATGGCTATCTATCAAAACAAGGAACGTATTTTGAAGAAAAGCAGTAGATTTTAAAATAAAAGCGTTAGGCGGGAGACAGAGCTAAAAAGCGATAGACTTCCGCGTAAATCGGTAGAGTTAACATGTATGGACGCCTAGGCAATACATTCGAGGTGTTTTTCCGAGCCTGCCGGAAAGGCCCGAGAAGTTGCGATTGCATATCCCTATGTGTACAGAACTAAAACCTTCGATTTTCAACCAACAACCAGTACGAGATTTGTTGACATTTACACGAAAAGGCAAACCACATTAGACATTAATGATCGCCGTGACTTGCCCTTCAAAAAACTGCGTGTGAAAACTTCACGGTCCGTTCGATTTACCATCATGCATGCCGCCCTTTTTTATCACTAATTGACAGCACGCTCGATACCATGTCATGGCGTTCTATGTTTGAATGTTTGTGGAATGTCTCTTATGTTTTATATAATCAACACCCGCTCCTCCTCCTAACAAAAGGCCTTTTTAGTATACTGTCCTTTCCGATATATTTCATTTTATCAAACAAAATATACAACATGACTACTTTGGTAGTTATGTTGTATATTTTATATGATAAAATGAAATATACCAAAAAATAAAATATACAACAGTATATTTTATTTGATAGTCATGTTGTATATTTTATTTGATAAAATGAAATATATCGAAAAGGACAATACCAATGTCATGTTATTATGTATATACAACCTGTCTTGAAACTAAGCGAAGTATCATCAGACAACGTATTGTGATGTTATTTAACATTAGTTCAAATATTAGATATTTATCATTTGTTGCCAATAAAATATCGTTTCGCAAGCTGTTTATAATATCATGTCTCAAGATTATGTTCGTATCGTTCGAATTTCTAATCATATTGAGACACGCAAGTTGTATTGTCATCACTAATATTTTTCACTTTAATTGTTTACGAGGGTTCATAAAGCTGATGACATATTACGAAACAGCCAATCAAAATACTTTATTATTGCAAAGTTTGATTGTTTACAAAGCGTTTTGGTGATCATGACTATATTACCGCGCCTTTGTTTGCATGTTGAAATGACGCAGTCACGGGTCAACCTGTATGGATGGGATAAATACAGCACGCACTTTGTTTACAGTGAGTCAGAGACAACGTAGAAAATAAATCGCCTAAAATATTTTATTTCCATTGTTATGAGTCCGAGGTTTACGCCAGGCAGGGCGTGATACATGCGTTATTGGTCCTTTAGTTACAAATAATGTATAATCACAGTCAATAATTTTCAGTAAGAGAGGTACATAGAGATCTTGTACCATAAAAGAACCCAATATTTGTTACATGTTATATAAGCACACTGGAAAAACTTTTTTAACAAAAATTTGCGGCTAAAATGGGTTATCGTTCTTTGATTAAAGTAAAAAAAAAATCCGCTAGGACCAAAATTTTATCTCAACAAAAAATCAAAAAAATCCCATATTAAAAAAAAATCTTAATCTTCTTTTTTCGCTAGTCATATTAATGAAATATAAAACAAAATAGTATACACTTAAAAACCTTTTCACACAAAAAAAAAAACCCCTCATCGGTTTGTAATCCGAGAATCATTTAGGCTGGGAGTGTGTGAAGGAGGACATCTTTACAACCAGTCAGTAAAATACACTGACATCCATACTGACAGGGCCCAAATTAAACTGATAGGAAACATTGGTACATGGCGATCGGAATGCTCACTGAACCAGGGGGTGCAGTCACAATTTTGGAGAATTAATTTAGCCCCTCCCCCATTTTCTCATTTTATTAGTTTTACCTTTTACAATTTTTTCTGGTAGGGGTGGGGGAGGGGGCGGAGTATAAAGGGATTAACATGCATTTTCAGTTCTAAGATGTGAATTTATGAGAATAGGTTAAAAAATCATCGAAATGAAAATCTACATAATTTTAGCATTCTTAAAGAAATGCTAGTATCATATATTTTTTTAAATTCTGAACCAGCATACAATGTTCATGTATCAAACAAAGGTATTTTATGAAATGTAGACGGAAATCTCAAGATGCGTAATATACAAAAAGTTAATGGTGACAAAATTTCATTCATCAAGAAATACTTGATCTTAAAACCTATACAAGCTCTACTGAAAAAAAAATGATATTGTCCTTTACAAACCACCTAAATCTACTGAAAAGCGCATCTTGCTCTTCTTGTCATGAAATATTCCAAACACATACATGTATTTATTTAAAGAAAAATACATTTTTAATAGCTGATAACTAGAAATATGTAGAGGGTTGCCATTATATTTAGATAATGTAAAAATGAGAGAATATAAAATGTTTAACCAGGATGATTAAATATATAAGCAAAATCTGTTCATTTGTTGGCAGATACATGTACATTATGTTATAGAATACAAAACGATTTAATTTTAATTTGAATCATGTTTCAAACTATTTGAACAGCTACACATGCATTTACAGAACAAAATTATACTGCACTGAAAAAAGCATGTGAAAGATACTCGTATTTTAAGAAAGTTGTATATTCCATCTGTTTAAAATACGTTTTCTTTAATCTTGATTCAGTGCCATTATTTGAAAAAGAGATACATGTATTAACAAACACAAAATGAAATAAAATTTGAAAAATATAGAAGGCCTTCAAAATTCAAGAAAAAAAACCTAAAAATAAATATGTACTTACATGAAGAATAAATAACAAAACCGGTCCCGGTATTCTAAAACACATGTTTTCCCGCTGAGAATTATACGGCCATATACTGCAGTCTCGCACTTATCGTTCGCCTGTCGTCACGTGACACTGTTACTGCGCTTTGACGAGTGTTTATTTGTGTTTTATCGCCTCGCCGCCATCTTTACCGTTTACGCTCCCAATAGAGAGGTAATTAATACGCGGTTATACGTGTGGCTTATATACATATAAACAAAAAGGCGCATTTCATTGATCATTACTCTCTCTGTCCGTCTCCATTTACTCTCTCTCTCTCTCTCTCTCTCTCTCTCTCTCTCTCTCTCTGATATAATTGTTATAGTTCTGGAAATGCATCAACAAATTTGGGTTCATTACGTGTATGATAATTTTATTTTGGAAGCTTTAAAGAAGTTTTTCTGAGCATTAAACTTGAGCGAATATAGGAAGTTTTTTTACGAGTATACGAAAAGATGTAAAACGTACGTAAAATTAATAAAAATGAATCATTGACATGGCCGGAATTTAAACTAATCAAACAGAAAAAGCATAATAAACACTGTCTTGTAAACTTGTCAATTAAGTCGCAACTTCTCGGCCCTTTCCGACAGAGCTCGGAAAAATACAATCCGAAGTTGCGATTGTAAATTGTTAAGTTGTGACGTTCACTTTATTTGGATCATTTCGTCTTTCTCTATAAAAATGTCCGAGCATTATCCGAAGAACAGACTAACTGGCGCGGGGTTATCGCTCTTGTCGTTAATCAAGAAGGTAATGGCAAAGACAACACGCGCGGATCTTACGATTGTGATAGGTGTACATGTGTGTCCGGACCTCCTCCCTGATTTACTCACAATCATTATATTACTACCTGTACAATAAAGTAATAGAAAATAGTCAATCGCAACTTCTCGGGCCTTTCCGGCAAGCTCGGAAAAACACCTCGAATGTACTAAGATCACCGGATGTTAGAATTTTATACAAAATGGAGTCGCTTCCCATTAAAATAAGTATCGGCTAGACAGTCTTGTATGTCGTTTCTATGTTATATTTTAGTGTATATCGTTTACTTAAATGAGGTATAGCTCACATCTCAACATATCGTAAAATGTGTTGTGTTCATGTTACATTAAAAGTTTAAAATTTATCAATTTAAACTTAACTAGTAACAGTTATGATTAACATGAATTTATAATTCATGATATTTTTGATTTTATATTTTGGATTAATTTTAATATTCAATTAGGATTTTCCTCAGGTATGAGTCAATTTTATTTTATTTTAGTTTAATAATATCTACTATTTCGCACAATTTCCTTTAAGTATTTTTCGGAAATTCTCTTTGTTAGCTAATTCATTCGCACATCTTTTGTAAACTTAGGATGACATTCCCAGCTGTTAGATACTAAGAAGAACATTCTTATTTCGGTTTCTTTGGAGGTAAATTCCTTTGCGCTTTTAGCTTGACACTTCGAAATTCCACATAGATAAACTTATTTATTTCATTTCGGCCTCACATAAAAACCTATTTACTTTGTTTCGGCTTCGAGTTAATCCTGTCTTTGTTACAGGCCTTCTCCGCGGAAATATGAGTAATTGTTATAACACCTTCTTTGGCTCAGCTAATAGTGTCAAGCATCAAAGAAACTTTGCCGAAATTGGGCGTAAACTTTTTTTAAACAAGTTACCTGATTGGTCAAAACTAAAGTCCGTGGATTGACCGCAATGGTAAGTGACTTTTACAAAGTCACTTTCCATCTTGCGGCAATTCAATAAAGACAGTTTTACTTAAATTTACGGATTTTATTTTGATTCATTCAGGTAAGCTTGAAATTACTGTTTTATTCTTTTTATTATTAAGCTGACTTTCATTTAAGGTTTTTATTACTTATTTTTAAATTAAGGATATTTTTGAAATAGTTTTTAATACCTTAATCCAATTAATTAGATAGTTTTTAAATTTCTTTCATGACTTCAATGTTAAATTGTTATTCGCTAAAAAAATTGCCCGCCTTAATTAATTACTTTGTAATCTTTTTAATCTACACTTTAAATTATGCTTATTGCGTATTAATTTCTACTTTAAAATTTAATTCCTTAAAGATTTAACTTTTCGTCTATTCAAACTTTACCGCGCCTTGCTAAATAGAAGTCTTCTGCGCGAGGAGATAAATAAGTTAGAGTAAACAAAAACGAAAAATAGAAACTTTTTCCGCTAAATTTACAAAACAAGTTTAAGTCTTTATTTAATTACATTTTTCGATATTTTATTATTAATCAACAATGTTCAGACTTACGAATCATGTTTTAGGTAAGCGCTATGCTCGATATTGTTTTGATTTCTTTTTATGTCTATTGTTAATCTGTTTTAATTGTGTTTCGGAACTTTTGTTATCTCTTTGATTTTATAACATGCTTTTATAATTTGTGTATTTCATTCATTTTCTTTATAACACTTTCCATCTTGCGGCAATTCAATAAAGACAGTTTTAATTTAATTTACGGATTTTATTTTGATTCAATCAGGTGCTGTGGAAGCAAGTTTCTTGCATTTAGACACAGGTTGATCCTTGAGCTAATTTCCCCAAACAATTAGTCACGACGGTGAAAACCAGTGTGTGACATTTATATCAAGTTTTACAAAAAGGGGGTTGTCATGGACGCCTAGGTAATACATTCGAGGTGTTTTTCCAAGCTTGCCGGAAAGGCCCGAGAAGTTGCGATTGATAAAATAGGCACCAATCTCCATCCTCCCTCTGCTGACAAAAATACGTTGATAGAAATTCAATATCGAAGCAGTATCTTCCACAAAATGAAACTTTTTACAGTGCTATTCTGCAGCGGAATGTTGATTGAGAGTTGGAAATGTGACTGAATGGCGAAGTTATACCGTTCCGGTAACATTCAGCTATATTTCAGTTGCCTGAATGGATAAGTTTCCTCCTTTGTTGATCCAAGGGTTGGATCACGTCGAATTGCCAGGTGCGGGTCATCAGATCGATCAAACGAAGCGTCTCCTTTGATCTGATGATCCGCGCATGGCATCGAAATATGGTCTGGTCCTGCATCGGGTTATTATTATAGTGAAACAAAATTATTACATGTATAAACTATTCCATCACCAAGTTAAAGATAATTCATGTAGCTAGAATCGATCTTGTGGATGAATCGCAATACAATCTGGAAGAATGTCTTATGTTGCGAGAAACAAATACTGAAATCGGTACATCATTTAGTTTTAGTGTTGGGTAATCGCCATTTTTTTTCTTACCCTTTCTCTCTTTCGTTTTCTTCTTTATTTCGGGGAGGGGGGGGGGGGGGGTAACATGTATTTGCAACCCATTGTGTTATCTTTCTGAAAATTTTCTAACGACAGGATTTTATCTATATACTGTCATTACCATTTTCGTATATAAAATGGTTTTTCGTTTTCTGTATATTGTTATGGATTTCAAAGTACATTTTGTTAACGTTTTCATATAACTCGACATTTGTTAACATCACATTATTTATAATTTCCAAGCTCTCAGGTTTGATTGATTTGTTGATTTAATGAAATAACATATTTAATGATTTTGTTCTCTAAATTTGTCGGTGTCTTAAATCCTTATTTAAATTTGTTTTCATTTTTAAGAAATTCTGACTTCCTACTTTCATTGAAACCAAAATTCCCACACATGCATTAAAATGACACCTTTTCCGCGGACAGATTTTTAATTACATAAGGAAAATCAATAAAAGTTAATCTTCTTCCCGTTGCTGAGTAATGATACAACAATAACAATTAACGTATTCTTGGCAATTAGTTCCTCTATTTTTAATTACCAAATCAACAGTTCAGTGGTCACTGAATGCACAACATACCCATCCTCCGCTGTGCAAAATATAACCACAGGTAGATACTCTAAAAGTAGCTACTAAAGGATTATATAAGTATTGAACAAATTCATGGTTGTATCAACTTTGTCGTTATTATCAACATCATCGTCGTTGGCGATGAGATCACATCATCATCATCATCATTAACATTATCATCATTAACATCATCATCATCATCATCATCATCATCATCATCTTGTTGTTCTCCTCCTAAAACTATTTCAAAAATTCTAAATAGCGTTTAAAACTGGTGAGAGGGAGGAGGTAAGGAAGGAAATGAGTTCAGTCGGCTCTTTCCATATTTCTCTTCAAATATACAGCCAATTTCATTTCTAGTTAGAAAATGGTTCTCATTTATCTTCAAATACATATCCAATTTCACTTCTAGTTACAAAATGGTTCTCGTTGGAACTTGCGCAAGCTCTATTTCAGACTTCTCAAAAACACTCTTTCCCATTTGCGACATTTCTATTTTGGGTGGTTTAGATTAGCTTACATTCCTACCATTATTAAGCGACATAAATGTTTGTCTGTGAAACATGGGCACCCTTAATTTTTTTCTCAATACCTAAAATTACATTACACCATTAGAGATAAAATTCCATATTTCTGCTTGTTGTTTGAAGATTTCAGGGGGATGGATGGTCAACGAATAAGCCATCAGATTCCCCCGAAAAGTTGTGATCACTTCAAGCTATAAATTATTACTTTGTCATGGAACACAATCTTTTATTAAAAGATTGATTAATTTCCAGCTCTCTGATTGGCTCATATCCAACATCTCGAAAAAAAACCCAGAGCGTTATATTCACCTGCACATGATTTAGGAGGTCAGTATAACATTTGATTTTTCTCTACATTGGACTAAAAATAGATCGTCCAATGAAACATCGCGCTGCAATGGCTAAAACGTTGCTTGATAACACTCAATTTAATATATGTCTGTATCAATTCCTCGCTGAATCATAAAATCAAAGTACTGAAGAACTGACGGGAGTTGATTTTATCGTTTATTATTTATTTTAGAATCAACAATATATTAAATAGCATGGCAAGTAGTTTCGTATATGTATTTGAATTATGCACATTTTAAAAAAAAAATTCGCGAAAACCCCATATGAATCATGTTGAGTAATATTCAAAGAATTTAAAATTCCATCAAACTGCATATCAGTAATCGATATTACAAACAAATAGTATGAATATAAGTACTATTGAACTCTAGTCTCGTCTGTCTCCGTTAATCTACGATAAGCAAGTCGGAGATTTACGGATATGTTGAACTCTGGCTTAGGAATACATACAATGTACGACCTAAAAAATATCTAAATTGTTCGTACCATTTAAAATTTGACTATTTACAAGGCATCTATGAATAAGTTTCCTTGAAAAACAATGTTTTAGCATACATAACATCGAATTTATCGATTATTTTCAAGGAATAAATGTTATCAGAAGTGTTAGTTTGTGCTTAGGTCCAAACACTGTAACAGATTCACTTTCGGTTTGTCTGAGTAACTGCATAGGAGAGTTGATTTAAAATCAACTCCCAAAAATTATTGCTGTTTTTGAGGTCAATAAGATGATTTATTACATACTTGGTAATAAATACAGGTTTTTTGCACATGTGATACAGATGACAACACAAATCCGTATCGGCCTCCGGGGCTGATACAGGTTATCAGCCCTCCAGGGCTGATACGGATCCGTATCACATCCCTTGCGGAACTCCTCTGTCTTTTTTCGCTTCGGCATTTTTGCATGTTTACAGACGAAAAATAAAACATTTTAAGTTACAGTCGACATTTTTACGTGCAGTTGAAATCTTCAAATGCTAGCAAATGTTTAAAGCAGTCAACTCTTAAAACCTGATGAAATTCCGTTCTGTAGCTTCATATTTGTTAAAACAAGAAGAACTCATATTTTTATTAAATACATGTACATGTCCAGACTTTTTTCAAATGATATGAATAATCAATTTGTTCAAGTTGATGGGTTTTCTTTTTAAATTTATTACTAAGTATGTAATAAATATAATAATAGATACCCTTTTCCATATCACAGCTTGTGTCAGCCCTCGACCAATATCAACCCTCGGGCCTTCGGCCCTCTGGCTGATATTGGAGTCTCGGGCTGATACAAGCTGTGATATGGAAAAGGGTATGTATTATTGTCTATTTAGCTACCCTCGAAGTATTATATTCACCTTGCCTCCGGCTCGGTGAATAATGTACTTCTCGGGTTACTAAATCATCGTATTGACCTCAAAAACAGAAATAATTGTATAATGTTTCAGCTTAAAAACTTGAGTATTTTTGTATTACACTATGCGAAACTCTTAATCTTAAGGAGTTCAATATAGTATAACGTATTCTAAAATTAGCCACTACCATTCAGCGCTATTAAGAAATCAAACGAATCGATGCCGTTTTTTTGTGTAAACGTAGGAGACGATTTCTTGACAATCAGTGGCTCTCATTTCACTGTGCATGTTCCCTTTATGTGGTCAGATGAAATTATTAGGACATAACTCACCGGACAAAATATACACAAGATCTCACTATACAATCAATACGACACATAATAAGTACATACTATGTACATACGATATCATGGTATAACTAAACTTGATGCTTTCGATAATAAAAAAAAACCCCATGGAAATGTCTTCTATACATGTGGAACATTTGGTAGTTCTTTTTATAAACTGATGAGGATTTTTTTTTTTTTTAGATTTTACTCGTGTTTAAGTCATAATTTATAAAATTTTTCTAAAAACACGGAATCATCACTGACTGTCATGATTGTGAAACCTTAGGAAATCGGTGCAGCACCCCCTCTCTGAAAGCCATGGTGTGGTATAAATTCTTTACCTGTGACAGTATAAACATCTACCGCTCAGCAAACGCCTCACTCTCGGTGCCGGCCAAGCAAGGCCTGTTATGTAATCTACCGCTTTAAAGGGGCTGGATGTTAATAGCCATTTTTAGACAATATTTATTCCCTTAAAACAAAGATTTTCTGTATAAATGTATAGATAAATTTTAGATAAATTTTACATGTATTATTTTAAACCTAAAATATTTGGATTTTTGAGCATTGGAATGTAATCAATATTTCATAATACAGTGTACTTAGATGTAGTAAGTTAGAGATCGCAATGGAACTAGAAAGTCTGTTTATTTGATAAACTTAAAGCTTTTAATACCTCGAGCTCCCGGGGAAAATTATTTGAAAAGGCGTTAAATAAACCAATATAGTAATTATGAGACGAAATATTTTATTTAAACTGATTTTTATCAAATAATTTGACATGTTCAGAATGGGCCATGTTTGTCTAGATTATGTTTTCTTTTGATATTGATATGGAAATACAGATTTAACTATTTGTGTAAATATTGTTCCCTCAGCCATGCGTATACCGCCCCCCCCCCCCCCCCACCACACACTTTTTTGCTTTCTTCTCTTTGCATTTCCTCCTAAATTATACATGAATTAAATATGAAGTGATGTTTTGTTCGACTCTAAAATCATTAGGCTATGACACATTTGAATAGAAAATTGCTGATAATGAACAGAAATTCCTATTGATGATAGGATAAATTGCCTACATGAAACACAATAAAGTTTTTTCTGGCGTTACTAAATGTAATACTTTATTTTAAGAATAACAAATACCACGAGAAAATAAAATGATTTATTTTACTAAAACATCTTAAATTTAATGGCGTTTTTAATGAGATACTGAATTTGTTTATTCTTTAAGAGAGAGAGAGAGAGAGAGAGAGAGAGAGAGAGAGAGAGAGAGTTACTTCTTTCATCCTGTTTTGTTTTTAATCAGACTTACATTTAGGACTTAATAGGTCAACACGTCTTGGGCACTTTTTCTATTAAGAGGCCGTTCAATACTTTGATTGACAGTGTTACTCACCATTAATGTCTTTCAAGCCGCTAATCAATGAATGACTTAACAAGTACTTGTACCGAACATCAAATTGTCCCTGTAGTTGCAACGTCATTTATTATGAATGAGTTAATTTTGTATTTAGTGATTCGTTCCTGAGAAATTATAACTGAGAATTTATTGCGATCAACTGATTTAGTCTGCCCGGGTTTCGTCCAAAACATTTTCATCTAAAGTGTCTGGGATATGGAAAAAGAAAAGGACTCCTTGGAATTGTTCGGGATCTTTGCTGCCAGCTGAGGTAAACGTGTATTTTAATTAATTACACGTACTAGTTAGTTCAGTTCTTTTTTTGGTGAAAATGTCTTCAACGTTTAGAGAATTTGTGTATTCTACAATTAAATGAATATTTTCCTCGCAAATTTAAATCAATGGTAATTTATGACTTTGTATTCAAAATTGCACCAGGTTTAAATAAAAAAAATTGCTCCCGTGCTAAACAAACGGCTAACTAAAGGATTTGAATTTAGAATTTTTTAAGAGACTTTTGTGATAAAATGATAAGAGAGAGAGAGAGAGAGAGAGAGAGAGAGAGAGAGAGAGAGAGAGAGAGAGAGAGAGAGAGAGAGAGAGAAATTTAATTTCCTTGTTTCAGGTTTTGAAAATTAAAACGTATGTATATGTTATTATACTTTTGAGAAATGCCATTTTTTATTTTTATTGGTATAAAAATATTTTTTAATGCTGATAAAATTGTTTACAATTTTTACAGTTTATTTTGAAGAACAATAAAATAGCGGTAAAGTGCTTGTATTTATATAGTCATATAAATTTTCGTGATTGGTAATTCAAAGAGAAACATATTATTATATATATTAAAACTCAATGTTTAATCACTAAAACATTTTTTTGTAACATATTAGATAAAAACGTCATGCAATGATCATATGTTTGAATATGTGAATTAAAAGACACGAGAAGCAAACGCATTTTTATATACTAGACTACAGAAAATAAAGAACACGAAAAAAAACCGCATTGGAAATTTACTCTCTTTACGTACAACCGATAAATGAATATATTATTTTGTACGCGTTTCTTACTGCACAGGCGTCGGAACCGGGGGGGGGGGGGCTTAGCCCCCGCCATTTTATTAGACCTAACCATTAGGCACATAGCAGAAAAGAGGGTTCAGCCCCCCACTTTTTTTTGCAGGAAACATAATTGTTCCGTAATGTACGTTTGAAAGATTGAGAAGTTGGAGTCAAAGGTACTACCCCCCCACCCCCTCCCCTCGGATTAGGAATTTCGTAATTTTTGAAAAAAAAAGAAAATTAGGTAAGATTTTTTTTATTGGAGCTATCACAGGATGAAGTTCTGCCATTCAGTCAACTGAATGATAACTGAATGGTCTGGAAAAGTGATTGAATGGCCCAGATATGCCATTCAGTCATGCCATTCAGTCACCTTTTAGTTACCTTTCAGTCACCTTTCAATTGACTGAATGGCAGAGATTCATCCTGTGTATAAGTATACCCCCCCCCCCCCCCCCCCCCCCCAACGGATTAGGATTTTAATGATTTTGGGAATTAAGTTTTTTTCTCTCAATATTTCTTAGGATCAGTCTAGCCCCCCCCCCCCCCCCCCCCCCCCCCCCCCACACACACACACACACACTTTCAATTTGCTTCCGACGCCAGTGTACTGTACAGGTAGGTACCATTTGTGAACACACATATTAAAAAGTTGACATACTTTATGATAAAGGAACCGGACGTAAGACTCAGATATATCAATAATGTATTAATTTTTCAATCTCAGGGGAAAAAAATGAATTTATTTATTTTTAAACTCACGGAATATACATTCAATGAGTTTTAAATTCATTTAGCGATAGAAATTACCCAAAGAACATCGATTGCAAGAACAGGATATAGGCCTATTCTCATGAACGTGCATCGGCTGGTCAGTAATTGTCAGTTGTAGCTGGTCAGTTGGTTAAAATATGCTGGGTAGTATATATATATATATATATATATATATATACATGCATATCAATATTATATCTAGACATCTTTTGCCATAACCAAACGTTTAGTAAAGAAAATTTCTTGACAATTCAGCTTTGAAATGTAATTTCAATATTTTCCGTTTTCTCTTATCAGAGCTCTGCTTCCAGAGGGAATTTCATAGTTATACACGTAGTCATGACAACGACCATCTAACCCTTTTAAGTAATGTCTGGAATCTATGCGTTTGGAAAGAAGACGGAGGGTGGCTACAAACAGTTTTTTTATGCTCTCTTAAATTTATAGAATTTCACTGAGTAGATAACATGGATGGGACACTGAGAGACCTATCTTTATATTATGTACATTCTATATAAGATGTGATTGATTTGAATTAAACGATTTAGGTGGAAACGATTCTTAATTTAAGCTGAACCAATTGCGATTTCTATCTATTTATGCAAGTTTAATGAGAATCAAAGTAAGCAAAATGAACAATAAATTCTTACAGTGTAATTACGCCGGTGTATATACAGAAAACACGGAGTTACTGGGTTTATTTCATTAAAGGTATTATCACTCTCGATAATCCTCGTCATACGTCATTGGATTATTTTTGGGACGCAATCAAAGAAAAAGAGAATGGAATTTTTCAATTTAAGTATTCCAATCTTCTATATTCCTGCTGTGAATGGGCCACAGACCAACAATGATTAGATTGCAATATCCGGGAACTCTCGTAAAAAGGAATTCGTTTTACTCCCATCATTTTTACAGATTCAGCTAAATTGCAACATTCACGTTTATTCACCGAAATAAGATTCCAATTTTCAAATAACAATTCGGATATTTTTATAATTTGAATTTGTGTTTTTCTTCTGACATGTTTATACATTTTACAGGCAATAATCAAATAATCGTAAAAAAGGGAAATCAAGAAAAGTTTAAAAATGAATTCTAGTATACTTGAATATCAAAATAAACTTAAACCTGTCTACAAATTTCAAATAAGCAAAAAAATAGAAAAAAAATATAATGGTATAATAAATAAATGTTCAGATTTTGACAATAATTTGCAAATATAAATAAAATAAACAAAATAAAATGCATAAATCAGTTTTTGTTACCAAAAATTAAAAAAATCATATTTTTATTCAGCTCACGAAATGTTAAAGGTATAAGTTTGGGTCTATGTACACGTTAACTTGATAAATCAGCAGTCATTCCATGTATATGTACTTAATGAACGCGTTCCTACGTGATCAACAGACAGCTCAGTGCATTTATTTAATCAACGGACAACGACATATTAATCATATTAGGGCGTTGGCTTTACATGTACATGTAATATTTCCTCATTAATACAGGACTCATCAAAATAAATCCACACAGAACCTGAATGTAAAGTAATACCATGAAACACACATAAAATAAAGGCCAAACATATGCTGAATGTAATGTAATGTAATACCATGTAACATACACAATGTACCAGTGACGGCGTTTGTTTAATACTGTTTGCCGTTCTACGATTATCATCTACATTATATATTGCTTAAAACAATTGTATATGTCATACGTTCTAGTGATTCAATTAATACTTTCGTTGAAAAAGTTAAGTAACTCTATAATATTATACCATTTTGAGATGTTTTATATCTAGAAACTAAACACATTCATTAAAGCGACGAATAAATCTCAGACTTCGCTTAAGTTTTATTTGAAGTATATTTCTATTGGTTCAACTTTTTGAATAACGACATTTTATACTAAAATTTTACCTTAGTATATGTATAAGTCTCAGTATAACTTAGAATTATCCACTTCTTATCATATGCTTATCGAATATTTAATTCCAGGAGAAAGTCATCGATCAGAATTAAAGCAGGAACCCCGTAGCTTGAACAACCGCGTAGAGAAGTTTGGAGCCATGTTTTGGGGTGATCATGGTTTCGTGGTTGTAAACATCATATTCTTTCTGTATAAGGTCGGAGAATCGATGCTGGACACTACGACCAAACCGTACCTAGTGACCGCCGTGTGTTATGATACATATATGTACGGAAAAGACAAAAACAACACGCTGTGTATGGATCTAGATAAACACCCGGAACTAGAGAACCACATGCAGAGCTTGTCGGGAAATTATCTCATATACTACAGATTGCTTTTGAATATTCCCGCCATTCCTCTGGCACTTCTTTGTGGATCTTACAGTGACCGCTATGGAAGGAAGATTCCCGTTCTCCTGCCTAGCCTTGGAAGTGTTTTCGCCGTCTTATTTTATATTTTGAGTGATTTGGTGCCGCTGTACAGGATTCCTTTGATATTCTGTGGTCTAGCTCTTCAGGGACTCTTTGGAAAAAGCTCCGTAATAACAATGGCAGTCAATAGCATTGTGTGTGATGTATCTTTGTCTGTGGATCGCACTAAAAATCTCGGTATTCTGTTAGCCATGAATTTTCTCGGTGTCTGCATTGGTTCGTTTTTCTCCGGAATTTTCCAAGACCTTCTCGATCTTAGCATTACATTCCTCTGTGTTGCAATACTTCACGGTATTTCTATAATTTTTACCATAATCCTTCTCGACGAAACGATCGAACGAAAAACAACCGACGACGATTTGCAAACAGCAAGGCGATGTGAATTATGCGAAGTGTTTAGACCTTCTAACCTGAAAGATGCGCTGAGTGTTGTTACAAAGCCTAGATTTCTAAACAGTCGAAAAATCATCATAGTTCTTCTGATCATTTCTCTTGCAACACAGATATGCAGAGCAGGTGAGGCAGACATCAATCTCTTATTCATCACAAGGACACCACTAAATTGGCCAAAATCCTGGTACGGTTACCTCATGTCCCTCGAATACGCCGTTAAAGGGCTGTGTCTTTTTCTGTTCCTCCCCATCTTTTCGATCCACCTACATATGTCCGATATCACAATAGTCATTCTGGGAATCTTATTCAAATTAAGTCGACTGTTGTGGGCGGGGTTTTGCAGTACTTCCTGGATGGTGTTTGTGTCGGTTTCGATTGGTGCGATGTCGGGCCTGATCACTTCCGCTTTACGCTCATTGGTTAGCAAAGCTGTTGACGTGGACGAAGCGGGAAAAATGTTTGCATTGCTATCTGCTGCAGAAACCTCGTCGAAATTCTTGGGATCCATCGTTTTCTTGAATATCTATAGCTTAAGCGCACACGTATTTCCAGGGGTGGGGTTCCTTGTCGAGGCTGTTGTCTATGTGTGTATACTAGGGACTTTGCTGACGGTGTTCCGGCCCCTTCAGAAAATGCAGCACAAGGGGATGGTGGAGGACAGAGTTCTAGACCTATCGTGTGGATCTCATTAACAATAATAGGAAACACGAAATCAAAGCTTCAAATTGATAACTTCAAACCATCAAAACCCAAAACACGAAGTCAACTGTGAAAGGTTTATCAATTAAAGGTTCATTAATATAAACCATCAAAATTTATACTTGTATAACCTAAGATTTTAACTTTAATGCTTCAAAATTTAATGCTAGACTGCACAAATTTTTCACGTGTAGTTTCCTTTGTTTTTTTCCCCCAAAAATATCGATGTAATAGGCTATGAAATGACACTCAATAAAGGTTTTCAAACGTACATGTATCTATTGTTTCATCTGGGTTCTTGAAACGTGATGCTATTAAGCCACCTGTACAAATTACGAGTGAACGTTTTCTTGAAAATAAAAACAGACAAGCAATCATACGTTAGTTTAAATTTAAAAAAAAAGCAAAAAATAAAAGAATAAAAAAATAAAAATAAAAAATGTCAAGCACATGAAAATTCTTGTGCAAAGGGTGTGTACCTGTGCACATGGTCTTATACCAACATCAAATCTGTGCCATGTATATACGCAGAAGTACAGATATCATGATTTAACGCTTGTGTGTATTGTATTGTTTTGACACTCAATTATTCAGTTTTAGAATGTTGGATTGTTAGTCGAAGTACAATATGCTGCTATGAAATGCAGTAAAACTGTAAAATAATCTCTGCATTATGAATTCACATCTGCGCAAAACAGGCATAAAATGATTTTATTAAGGGTACAGGAAACAGGTAGCATTGTTTTCAATGTCAAAATATATGTTTTTTAAAGCTCTAATGTAATGAGCAATCGTGTATTTTTATTATGTAATGTTCCTTGCATACTTTATATGAGGTTTTTTTTTTATAGAATGGTTAACAGGATCCATATATCAAAATTTGAAGACTTTTTTGTAAAGTTGACGTAATAGGCTAATAAAATGGTCAGCAGTTCCGCGATATTGGAGTATGTGCCCACTGCCCCTGAAAGAGACTGTCACACCATTAAAATGATTTATAATTGTAGCAATTAAAATACGATCCTAACTTGCATATTCGATGTGTCAATTATGTAACGTTGGTAGTAGGCCTAAAGGATATGTTTGATTTATGGGTACCTTATGGTGTTCCGATAGGACCTTCGCACCTTCGCCTTGAGGTCGAAGATGCGAGATTGCGAAGTTACGAAGGCGAAAGAATGACAGCGAAGGAGCGAAAGTGCGAAGATGTGACGGCGAAGTGCGAAGATGCGATGGCGATGGCGAAACATATATGTTTACCAGTGCTGGCTATGCCTAATCATTATATTCTCCACATGAACTGTTATGTCGGCCATAATGTATACATATACACTTTCAGACTAGTACTCCTGTCACTTACCAGCTGTCTGTTAACCGTTGATCAAACACAGTAACATTCTAATTTCCTTATGCGACACTCCTTGCTCATGTATGGATCTAGAAGGAGAGAGGGGGTCCGCACCCCCGGAAATTAATTATTAATAACTTCACACATGCAGTAAAGGGAAAGAGAGGGTCTGGATCCAATTCCCTCGGAAAATTCAATTTTAATAATTATATGAAATAAAATCTCCAAAATATGCCTCGACCCCCCCCCCCCCCCCCCCCACGCCAAATATAATCATCTCTTGCACTTTCGCCTTCGCAACTTCGCACTCTCGCATCTTCGCCCTATATCAGAACACCATAGTACCTATATTTCATTGCAAACGTCCTAAAATGCACATAAGTGTTAAACAATTATCTGAATTGGACTCATCACATTATCAAAAGAATTCGGTGGCCATCGACCATTATCCAGCAGCATATAAATTTCATCTCAAATATATAAAAATGATAAAAGTATTCTCTAGCTATGATAAATTTCCTCAAGAGTATATTTATTTTTAGAGAAAATTCGCGTCTTACCAGATTTTAGAAGACTTGAGGAAATAAGTCTCAAAGAAACAAGTTCTGAGGTGAATACGTTGGAGTGGGTAATTTCCGGAAAAAACCCCCATTTACAAAAGATAGGTCCTTTAATAAAATCAGTGGTGTATATGTGTGTATTATTAAAAGAAACTCATGCGAGTGTTTTACTTAAAACCTTAATATTAAGATTATTAAACGCATACAGAATTAGGATAAATGTACGTGTTTATAAAAGAAAATAGCATTATATCGCAAACAATCTTTATTGTCAACGTCAAAAAACTATATAGAAATTTCTTCTGAAGCATGTTTATCCACCGAGGCACCATTGTCGACTGTTGTACATGCGCATACAGGTTTTGTGCCAAGTTTTAAGACAATGATAAAAATGATTTACATGAACGCCTGTTGTTCTTAATTGTGATACTGAATGTCTGTGCTTATCTTAATTTGTTCTATTTTAACAAGGTCAGGTTTGACCAAACACGAGAAGTCATTATCGGAGTCGCCAAACGAGATGCATACAGGTGAGTTGCTCGTTTTTTTTTTCTATTTAAATATCATTTAGCAAGATGGGACAATTTGATTTGAGTAAAAGTATTCATTACACTCCCGACGACTGCTGCATGTATTCATTGATATATTGTTTATGAACACTGGCAATTGTAATTGTATCAAAGTGTAGATAATAGGTCCATTACACATCACGTGATGGTTTTAGTTTTTTCAATCGTCAACTTCCCTTACTTATGCATCACTATACCATCATCACCTGCTTATGGGGTTTATGTCTCCCAGCAGGCGCATGCTCTACATACGAACAATTTTTAAAAATTAGTGATAGGTGCTGTTTGATGAGATATTTTATGAATAAAAATGAATGAAGTAATTATCAGATACATTTCCTGTATAGCAGAGTGCTTGCTGAGAAAAATGATCTGCAATATGTGGGTGTCACTATAATGATGCTTAGGATAGACATAGATGCAAATGCTGAAGTAATACATGCTGTGAGATGCTGAGGAAATTCCGCTGGTAAGCAGTAGGGTTTAGGAGAAGGTCTGTATCTCAGAACGAAGATGATTGACCCCAGATCAGTTAGTGAAATTTCATCAGGGCATACAATTATCTACCAAATGCTTTGTAATTTATCTCCCTCGCTCGGGACTGGGAGGGGCTGTAGGGGTGCGGATGAGGCCAAACTTTTGAAAAATCAAGCCAAAATCGTGCAGGGCCCCCAGTGTGTTTTTAGTGCATCTGCACTGCAATATGTAGATTACATGCTTTGGGTGGGTCTATTATTTAAGCTAGGGGTATATGAAGTGTAATTAAGCAGCCTCATGAAACTGTCCCCCCTTATTTATTTACATTGACCTCAAGTATATGTCTACCCCCTCGGTACATGTTAGGCACTCCAAATAACTGTCCCCTGCCACTATGGTACCTATATTTCATTGCAAACGTCCTAAAATGCACATAAGTGTTAAACAATTATCTGAATTAGACTGATCACATTATCAAAAGAATTCGATGTCCATCGACCATTATCCAGCAGCATATTAATTTCATCTCAAATATATAAAAATAATAAAAGTATTCTCTAGCTATGATAAATTTCCTCAAGGGTATATTTATATTTAGAGAAAATTCGCGTCTTAAAAGATTTTAGAAGACCTGAGGAAAGAAGTCTCACACAAACAAGTTTTGAGGTGAATACGTTCGAGTGGGAAATTTCCGGGAAAAAAACCCCATTTACTATAGATAATCGCATGTGGTATATGTGTGTAATATTAAAAGAAACTCATGCGAGTGTTTTACTTAGAACCTTTATATTAAGAATGGTAGATGCATACGAAATTAGGATAAATGTACGTGTTTATAAAAGAAAATAGCATTATATCGCAAACACTCATTATTGTCAACGTCAAAAAACTATATAGGAAGTTTTCTTCTGTAGCATGTTTATCCACCGACGCACCATTGTCGACTGTTGTACATGCGCATACAGGTTTTGTGCCAAGTTTTAAGACAATGATAGAAATGATTTACATGCACGCCTGCTGTTCTTAATTTTGATACCAAATGTCTGTGCTTATCTTAATTTGTTCTAGTTAAACAAGGTCAGGTTTGACCAAACACGAGAAGTCATTATCGGAGTCGCCAAACGAGATGCATACAGGTGAGTTGCTCGTTTATTTTTTTTTCTATTTAAATATCATTTAGCAAGGTGGGACAATTTGATTTGATCAAAAGTATTCATTACACTCCCGACGATATATTGTTTATGAACACTGGCAATTGTAATTGTATTAAAGTGTAGATAATAGGTCCATTACACATCATGTGATGGTTTTAGTTTTTTCAATCGTCAACTTCCCTTACTTATGCATCAATATACCATCATCACCTGCTAATGGGGTTTATGTCTCTCAGCAGGCGCATGCTCTACATACGAACAATTTTTAAAACGAGGCAAGCTATTAACAAACAATTTGCTGAAACAAGAATAACAAGAACCTCGATTAAAATCTATAAGCAAGTTCTATGGTCGATACAATGACCTTGTCAGCAAGTTCAACATTATGTTTCATTAGGACATATGTTGACTGCTTTTTCATACTTGCAAGACGATTATTTATACACCGAGCACAGTTTCTTCCGTTTTTCATGATTTTGACACTGAACACACGGCGGGTGCAACCGGCCGACATGGGATTTTTTCTCCTCCTAGGCAACTGATCCCATCTCTCTCTTTTTAGAGGTCCGAGTTGCTCTGCTTTACAATTTGCACTTGTATATATTGATCTTTTAAACAGTGTGTCATTGTCATTGTCATTTTTTAAATAGTCTACAGCTTGAACCAATGTCACTTACACAACAAAAATGTGACAGACAGGAAACAAAAATCTCAATGAATGACACATTTCTATCAGTTAATATTCAGTCTAAAACACTAATACTTGTTGACCTATAATAACGTAATTTACAATGTGATATCAAAAAAAATGACTTTTCATCTTTTGTAGAGACTGTTGTTCAGTTTTTGGCAATGGTTCTCTTCTTTGAATTGTCATATGCAGGTATGCATGATTTTTTCCGTATTAAAATCATATTATAAATATTGTTTTTTTTCTTTAATGACGAGTGTGATTAGGTGAATGATTTTATCTGCACCAATGAAAATAAGTTTTACATATTTCTAAAAAAAGACCCCCTGCAGATTGTTTTCACTGATCAACCATCGCAAATAATGGTTGGGTCAGAAGTTCATTTGACATGCGTGGTAAGCGGCGGAAGTAGTCCCCATACGACATGGATTTCAGTAGGTACAATGATATGCACTCAATTTTCAAATCCTACCAATTATAAATGAATACGTGTCTTGTTTGACATTTTCTTGTGTTTTGCATAAAGATATATTATGACAAAAAGTACAAAAAGAAAGAAAAAAAACATCTCTCATAATAAATAAAAAATGAAGAAAACATGTTTATATAAAGATTCACAGGTATCACAAGAATTGCATTATCAATGAACAAATCAATTGGTTTAGAATAACACGGTTACTAGTACCTTAATTTGATTACGGATACATCAAACAATCACGTCTTTAAAATTATTTAGGATAAATGAGACAATATAGCATACACAAAAATGTTCTCAAATCAAATCATCCGTAAAATGAAGTGAAGTTTTCTTCAAAGTAACAACTTATACTTAAATGTAGCCAACAGGACTTCTCCCGCCAAACTCACACATGACCAATGAAGGGAAAACACTCGTGATCACACACTTTGACGTTACGAATAACGGGCAGTACATCTGTGTGACCTCAGACGGATTCCAATTTGCACACCACGTGTTTACTGTGATTTTAAATTCTGGAACGACCACAACAACGACCCCAACAACAACACGGTCTACTACGCATGCCCATAAAACAACCCATACCGGTAAGATGTCAACATAATTAAATACACCCAATCTTGTTTTAATTAGAACGACATCTGTTTTCATTTTTAATTAAATGTATATGCAAATATTTCTTACTTTATAGCTCCAAGACCACCAACTATTTTATCCACAGAAGTACAGCCCACTAATTATCATTATGGTGATGACGTGGAGCTCATCTGTAGAGTAGAGAGCAACCCTCCATCTGATCAGCTTGGATGGAATATGATGGTATTGAAAACACACATTATGGAAACACATTTTATCATATAAAAATTTTATTTGAATAAGAAAATGTGTCCACTGCAAATAAACTCAAAATCTTACGTGAAAATTAAAAAAAAAAACTTCGTTGTTGACAGCGTACGCAGCACTGTTAAGGCTTACTATGAAACTATCAGCGGATTTAAACATTCATTAAACGATGCATCTGTGATAACATATATTTAGGTATAGTTATTTTATCATGATGTAAATGTAAATGTCATATAAAATGAAAGAGTATAGTAAATGCTACTTTGTATGACACTTAGTGTGGTCCCCTGATTTGATAGTCACGCGACATGTGTTGATAATTATCCCAGATGGAGGCCATGAACAAATTTCAATATTACAAGGGTATACCCCTATTTGAAACAAAAATTTAAATGATTATTCAATTATTCTTTTCTGGTGCATTCTAAAAGTGCTGCTGTGTTGTATAGAGTTCAGTTGTTTTAGAATAAATATCAAAAAAATGAGCTCCGGTTGGAATTTATATGACCTTATGTTTGCTTAATATTTTACGTAATATTTGTTAATTCATTCTATAGATTACATCGAAGCAGCAATACTTTTAAATGAATTAAACATTCCTTTAATTCATATAAAAAAGATTATAATGATCTTTTTAGTGTATGACCTTGTAAAAAAACGGAATTAGATTGGCTTCCCGATGTCAAACACATCGAACTCGTTCAGTAAACACTCTAGAAAAGAAATAATACACACTCTAAAATAATAAGCACATGCCGAATCAAAACAGGCACAATAGATAAGATTCAATGGTATGATGATTGTTTTATGGTTATCTTCCCTTCATTTATAAAATTCATTTTTCCATGTTAAAAAGTTTATTGATCCGCCTCTCTACACAAAATATGCGTCAAAATATACAGTATGACGTCACATCGACAAGTTCACTGCGATCAGTTAGTTGTTTATAATTATCGTTGTTGGACTAATTTGACTACAAATTTGCAGGCATATGTAATTTTTAATGTAAGTTTAATGTTTTCGTACCCATAACACTTGGAAATTGCTGTATGTTTTTTTTAGCATTTTTGACAACTTTTTGTTTTGTGTGATGTCATAGTTAACATTTCCCGTACTTTCTGGTTGGCGCGACCACAAAGTAAACCTTAACAGTGCTGCGTATGTGGACACATTTTCCCCTGAAAACGTATCGTCCTTTGTAATATCTCACAAAAACTTACAACTATGACAAACATGATTCTCTTTTCGTTCATGACAACAGAATAAGACTTCACTCAACACACGCTGATTTGCGTTGTGTATGTTTGGGACTTTAAACAGTTTATGAATACAAGCCACACGCATTTGATCATGAGATATTTTATGAAGAATAAATCCTTTAATCAGATAAAACCTTAAATTAGATTTGTTTAATATGTGCATAAATACACTGTGTAGAATAGAATACAAAACATGTCTTCATTACTTTATAACACTTAAACCTTTTACTCTATAACTTTGAAAGCTGTTTTTGTAACAGGCCAGAAAAATGTTTGTGATGGACTCACGTCTAATAATGAAATGAACAAAAATGTATATTACGCATACTTATCTGCATTTGACATTTTTTCAACCGTAAAAAAGTACTGAAATTATACATTATTGATAAAAACAATGGAAATATTTATCTACAAAAATAGATTAGGCGGCAGGCAATGCCTAATTTGTAAGTATTATCCACTAAAGTGTCATTTTGATTGTAGCTACAAAGTGATCAGTATCATTTGACTGATATTTAAGAAAAAATATTTTGTTTTACAGACTGATCCCAGCAGAATTCCAGCCAATATCAATTTAGTGTATGGTACAGACATGGTAAAGGTACATATTAAACACCTGACCGCCGAGAACATAGAGCAGTATCAGTGTTTTGTACAAAATTCCTTTGGTTCGGACTTCCAAACACTCTCACTTCATCCACCAAAATAGTGTATCTTTTACCCGTTGGAAATAAATCATATAACTGGTAAATTTTTTATCTGGTTTCTAAATTTTTGTTACACAAAATATTTATTCCGATGAACATGCAGTTCAAGGATGGCATTAACTCAGAATTAATTAATAATAATACTGATGATAATGAAAAAGCACCACGTTATATAGCTTCAACTGTGGTGTTTGTTTTCACTGTCCAAAAACTAGGTCAATGGCCATGGTTTGTGGCTTGTGACCATTGAATTTTTTGTTATGTATTTTACATATATTCTTAGAAATTTCACACTGTGGTTTACAGTTTAATTGTTTTACTTTGTAAAAATAAAGTTGATTTAAAAGACCTTGGAAAAAAAGCTTTTAAAAAGGTTGAAAAAACCCAAACAAGCATAGAAACTTAGGTTTAGCTGCTAAGCTTATTAGAGTCTGAATTTACTTTATTAATTAACTAAACACAACCCATTTTAATTCCATTTTACGAAAAAACTAAATCATGTATTTATCATTAGCGAGTTTTCAGCATATCAGATACTTAATTTAAGGAGTTTCATAAAAATAACCGCAGTTTTTAATGTGTAAAATGCTTTCTTCATCATCGTCATCATAAAACTAACAATAAAGAACGAGGCACCTCTTTTAAAAAAGAACTGGACCTCTTCCCCATTAAAACTTTTCAGAGAGAACCAGTTTATAACCTCATAAAAAGTAACGACTACATAAAAAGAAGTTACCACTCCATATCATGAAAGGATCACATACTGTAAAAAACTCACCCCATCATGTAATGACTCAATAACGGCATATGATAAAATTGTCGCATCATATAAAGAATTTACCATGACATGTTACGCTTTCACTACAATAAATGTATGATGCATATGATTTAACACACCATAACATGAAATTAGTACTGCATATATTGAACTTATAACCTAACGTCAAGAAGGATTTTGCAACTGCACATGAAGAGTGTACCACATATTAACATAACGACTGGACAACAAATCATTTTGAGTTTATCTCTGTATAAAATGAGATTTATCATCACATGAAGATTTTTTCATAGCTTATGATAATAAACCACTTCATATAATTATCTTACGACATAATGTAACTGGTATTACGTGAAATAAATATTATAACTTTGGATATAATGATTATTCACAGTATATAATGATGTTAATTAGCAATGTGTATACTCACTGCATATAATGATGTTAAAACTGCTTATAATGATGTTACTAAAGCATAAAAATAATATACCAATTCATATCATATGAAATTGACCTTAATACAGTTATGGCGTTCAATACACCCCAGAAAATATCACTGTTAAGAAGTTTTGATGGTCAAAGGTTTACCATTTGGCCAATAAGCAAAAACCTAACTAATTAGATTTTTCAAAAGTAGAACTCTTTTTTGTTTGAAGTTAACTACTATTGTTTGCGTTGTAAATATTGGATGCAAACATTATGGGTTGTGATTCTAACAATTTTAAAAGAGAAGAGACAGAGTTTCAGAGGAAAATAAACTTGAACCTGAAATACTAGGTGTTAGATTAGGAAGTCTCAAAGCTGTTAAGTTGTTGCTCACGAAGCTTGACAAGCTAGGAAGAACATCTGATAAGACATTCAGTGGATCATTTTCCATATCCTAGAAATTCCGGGATATGTGCTATGTCTATAGTTTTAAAATACTCTCTAAAAATTATATTTGACCATGCGAGTTGTATGATATACCTTGGTAAAAAGATTAATGAACGCTAAATTAGGATATTTTGTATAATGAGAGAAATATGCATGGATCTCGAAATACTCTATTTGTCCCCGTGATTTAATCATGAAGGGAATTACTTCACTAGCATAATATCCATGGAAGGGACCACTGTTGGTTTCTGTGCATGCGCTAATAAAGGTGCATGTCCTGTGCTTATCTAAGTTTATTCCTTTTGAAGAAGGTCAGGTTGTAACTATACATGAAAAGTCATTATCAGAGTCGCCAAACGACATGCATACAGGTTAGTCTTTTTTTAAAATTCCCATTCAAACATCAGTAAGCAGGGTGTTGTGCAATTTGATGTAGTTGATATATTTTTTTTTACACTTCCGATGACTGTTATTTATCGATATACTGTTTATGATCGAAATTGTGAATGTACCAAAGTGAAGGGATTTCAGGAAAATACACCCGTTAGATTACAGTCCATATTGTTATCGAATGGAAACGCTTGAAAAAAAATCTGTTGAATTGACGGCTCTGTTCATCAACTAAAATGTGACGGACAAGAAACAACTCTATCAGCCAATCAACTTTCAATTAAACAATTAAAAACAAGTGAATTGGTTGTCGTATTATATTTGTCACTGGATCTAACAAACATGACTTTTCCTTTCCTTTTGTAGTTAGCATTGTTCAATTTCTTGTACTGGTTCTTTATGATTTGTCATATGCAGGTATGTTTTTTTTCTAAAAATTGTCCGATTGTCAAACGAATTTGTACTTTCTTGGAGAGTGTAAATAGGAAATTTATAATTTTATTTACAAATAAATCAAAAATTGGTTTGTATATTTCCAAAAAGGCCCCCTGCAGATTGTTTTCACTGATCAACCATCACACATAACAGTTGGGTCAGAAGTTCATTTGACATGCGTGGTAAGCGGCGGAAGTAGTCCACACACGACATGGATTTCGGTACGTACACATGTACAATGCAATGCAATCAACTTTGAAATCTCCTTACCACTTTCATATAAAGAAAACTTTTCTGACATTTTCTAGTCATTTGCAGAAAAAGGAAAATGTATGACCGATAAAAAAGAAAAATCTCTCAGAAATATATAAAGAACAACTCATGTAAAACGTACATGTAAATAGCATAAAGATTTTAAAACTAGCATCAATGAACGAATTAAAAGACATTGCAAATTATTCAAAGTTAGTAAATATATGTAAAAAGTAGATATTAAACCATTTACATATTTCATAATTACAGGTATAAAAAAGAGTAGGAAATGAACGCTATCCATCGGGGTTCTAAGTTTTTGTGTGGCATGATCTTTAAAATTGGTTTTCATTAGTTTTGAATTAGAAAATATTTTTCTATATTTTTTAAAATGTTAATTACTAAATATATTTGGTGACATGTCAACAAAAGCAAACCTAGAACAAATGTATAGTAACATCCAATAATTATTACATATTGTTATTTTTACACAAGATACACATTTAGCACAAATCCCATATTTTCAACTCATTGATGACTCTTTAATGCTGTCAATAAAGAGGTCCTACTTTCACAAACCGGCCAGAGCATGCATGTGTTTTTAAAATAACAACTTAGTCATATTTAGCCTACAGGACTTCTTCCTCCTAACTCCCACATGATCAATGAAGGGAAAACTCTCGTGATCACACACTTTGACGTCACTAACAATGGACAGTACATCTGTGTGACTTCAGACGGGTTCCAGTTCGCACACCACGTGTTTACTGTAAATTTACATCCTGCAACAGTCACAACAACGACATTGCCTACTTCTACTACGCATGCCCATAAAGCACCAACATACACCGCAGGTAGATAGACAACATTACGTCTAGAAATATAAAAAAAAATAAATTAATTTATCCAACAGAGTTCTCTTAATAAAATTTTATGGGAATATACAGCTTGAAATGATCCTTTATTTAGAAAAACGATCTACATGATATATCGTTCAATTTACTCAATTAATGTTATATATGTTACATCAAAGTGGTTATATGTAATTAGGAATTGACGATACATTTGTTATATAATTTGGTATTTCCGAGAGACCAAAGTAGTGATTTAAGAAATAAACTCTTTGGGGAGCTCCTAAAAGTGCAGCTCGGTACGCGTTGATCAAACCTCTTTAATTAGTTGAATGCTACATAAGCGCTTCTTTTTCATACTCCTCAATTCCCATTTCAGATCTTTCGTTACCTTTCTATATACATGTATTTCTCCAATGCCCTTTTTTTCCAGGGTGTGTGTTCCTCTCCCACTTCGTTGATATTTTTGAAGAATTCCACCTTCTCTTTTACTCAGACACTTTTACTTTAAGACTAACTTATCACACACGCATTAGATTTTAAAAGTAAGGATTTGCATTCGTCATCACAACTTCTCGTTTTCTTAAGGTGTTAAGATATTTTTACTATCCTGTGATATGATCATGTAACTGGTCTTACACGTATATTTACAAAAGTGTCTAAGCTATAAAATTGTTTTAATCATATTGTAATTTTGTCATATGGATTAAACAATTAATAAAAATATTACTGCAAAAGCCATTTCACACACCGATAAGGCAAATTGGTAGACTAATATTATTCATGTTTAATACATGAGTCAGGTATCTTTGTTTTGATCCTGGTGACCGACTGAAATAAAGTTGGAACCTGTTTTAAAGTTCTTGTTGTATTAGTTTTTTCAAAGATTAATAAAGAATTTGTGATAACATAACCCAGATAGGTGCAAAATACCTAACTTCGAGTAAATTAAAAACACAAAAATACCCTAGTAATTTTATTTTCTGCATATAAATTACCAAAAGGAGAAACCCTTTTAAACTTGATATTATCAGAGTACAGGTTTTGCAAAATATCGTTACACACAACGGGAGATATAGTTAAACTCATACTGGTAAATTTTTAACTAATGGGCTTAACGTTTTTTTCTCCTTTGATATCTTAGTGATATTCTTTCCAGATTTATTTTCGCCTCTTTTGCTTTCGTTGTTAACGTGCGAAAATTAAAACTCAACGAATTTTAAGCAATTTTCAAATTACACTGGTACATTGTAATTAGGAAAATGCATCTTACATATGTTTTACTTCTTGGCAAATTCAAAACAGGACAAACAGAAAAGAGGAGCAAAAACAAACCTGTACAAAGTTTTTAGATTTTAATGTTTGCATATTTTGTAGTGTATGGACCCCCATCAATTGTATCCGTAGTGATCCGGCCTACCTTTTATCAATATGGTGATGATGTAGAGCTGACTTGTGTTGTGGAAAGTAACCCGGATTATGATCAACTGGGTTGGAACATGCTGGTAAATACTGACCAGTTTAAGGGTAGAAACATAAAGCTTTAATATTCAAATCACTGTTTAAGGCATTTCAAACTAATTGCTACAAAAATTGCTTCGTGAAAAATAAAGTAGTCTAATTGCATCTAATATTTTGTACTAATCTACCGGAATTGGATATATCGATATTGATTTTAGTAAATGCATGTAAATTGTCATTTTTCATGTCAATGCTGATATTTTTAGTCAATATCTTAATATATATTTTAGAAGATATAAGAGTTGACAAAACTTTATTGAGTTACAATATTATTATAGAAATATATAACTGTTTTCGAAAAAAAACAACAACCCATTTATTCCATAGTAAGATAAATAAATTCAATGATGGCAGGATGTGCCTTCGACTCACCAGATTTGAGTGTATTCTCTTTGATTTGAGTCTTAAATATGTTATAACTTCTGTTGCATATATTTCAGAATTTGGAATTTATTTTTTTAACCCAAAAGACTAAAATTGGGATATAAAATTACTTTTTAATGAATGAATGAAGCTAAAAGAACCCTGATTACAATGATCTAATTTCGTGATAGAGACGATTGCCATTGTTTAACCTCATCTACTTCATTTTATCTGTTATAGTATATTCTTTATTATTTTTTCCCCTTAATTTATCTATTCGCTCATTTTTTCTTAATCAATAAACTGATTTTTACAAGATGTTTTGATATATATTTTGAATCATTGATTGAATAATCATTTAGTTTATTGATTTGTCAATATTGCTCTCAATTTTATCTTTTCTTCTGCAGACTGCTCCTAGTCTAATTCCTTCAAATTTGCACTTAAATTACACTGCAAACATAGTAACACTACATATAAAAGGTCTGAGAAGGGAAGACCTCGGAGATTACGAGTGTTTTGTCCACAACAGTGTAGGCTCAATGCATAAAACTGTTCATTTAACGCGTCCACATTAAATGTACCTGCAATCGTCTTAAATTAAAACTTGAATTCTGTTTCGGAGTTTGTTTGTTTGTTTGTTTGTTTGTTTGTGTTTTTTTTTTGTTTTTTTTTTTGTTTTGTTTTTTGGTGTTTGTTTTTTTTGTTTTTATTTTGTTTTGTTTTTTTTTGGGGGGGGAGGGGGGGGGGTAAATCTTGGGGGTAAAAAGCAAAATGGAATTCTATGATATCCATAAAGCTCACTACCAAAATTTTGATAGGCGTTAGAATTTGCACCATACAGCTTGGCAAATAGGCTCATATAATGATCATTACTTATATTTAATAGACTGAATGCATTATTTAAATGTTAACGAAACCTCCATCAAAATTGTGAAAGAAGATGAATGAACGGTTTCTTTTACTATTTGCCCTAAAATTCAAAAGTTGTTTAAATCACATGAAAATACGCTTACAATATCTTGATTACATGTGAATATAAAATACCAAGTTACACAAGTTCATCCTGTTTTCAAAACAGAAAAATGATTTCAACATTATGTCATATTTCTAAGATGTGGTCAAAAGTTACATAAATTGCAGATTTTCACATAGTTTTTCAATTCCGAAAATCTGTACGCAGCCGTCGCTAGGAACAAATTTAAAATATGTAAATTTCATCGTGGGGAACGGCTGCGGACATAGTTTTCTATTCAATTAAACATTAAGCAATCGGTGTCGTCTGCTTAGTTATAAGAAAAAAACCCGGTAAAATACACTGTTGATGACGTCACAATTACAAATCGATTTTTTTGGTAATATTTAAAATTTAATTACAACAGGGAAAACTATGATTGGAATTGTACCGAGTTCTTTATAACTTGTGAGTGTGCGGATGGATTAATGCCCCAGGGGAGGGTCAATAATAATTGGTCAATTGTTACGACAACAACGCAGAGCTATCTTTCCATAAATTGTCGACGAATAAGATCAAAAGAAGGAGTGGGTAAACAAAATGAAGAGAGATGTAGGCTAAAGCGTCAGAGTAAGTGTACCAGAAAATTAAAATGTTAATCCTGGATAGTTAGCTAATTTGAAGGTTATCATGAAACTTTTTGTCAACAAAAATATCAACTGCAAAATCTGTTACCTATCTCTCATTTTATAGTGTATTTCTTAGATATCAGACGCTACACTTCTCACAGTCGTAACTACCTCAGTTCTTGAATGGGAAACGATGAAGATGTCTCAGGCCAGGGAGTGTACTTAGTGTATTTGCTTAGATTTTTAAATATTTGTTCTCTTTAGAAGAGGCTCTGCCAGTTTTCCATGATCTGCTTTCCTAAACCATATATCTTCGAACATGGTAAACGTATCCTTTGGCGACAAATTACACGCCACAATTTATTAGCACTCTTTGAGAAAGTCTGCTCTTCTAATTCCAAAGCATGAGTTCGATCAATGTGCATACAAATCTACAAAGTGTGCTCTCTCTCTCTCTCTCTCTCTCTCTCTCTCTCTCTCTCTCTCTCGTTTAAATGCCAGCAGCAGCAGCTGTGTTTGTTGTTTCTGACTTTATATATATCTTAGTCATATTGTGGTTAGTATGAAGATAAAAAAAAGAATTCGACGAATTCGAATGCTTTTTCCATTGTGTTGGCTAAAAAGTTGGGTTTTTGCTTTATTAAGCTAAACTACCATTCTTCAACAGCAATTGGGCTTTTCAAGGTGTTTTAAAATCGACCATATTTTTACAAAGTAGAAGCGTTCAAACAAAATGTGAAATTTAACAAAATATTTGACAAATATTCAAAAAAGTATCCAATTGCAGTCATTTTAAAACATAGGCAATTGATCTATTTTCGTGAAAAATGACCAACAATTCAAGCAATATCATCGGAAGATTGAAAAATTAATGAACTTAAAATAAATATAAATTCATAATTTTTAAACAAACATAATTTATTCTCGATACATAAAAAAAACTCCTTATTTGGGTGGATGAAGTGAGAACGTTTGAACGTCTTGACCAAGGGAATTGTGTACAAAACACTGATACTGCGCTATGTTCTCGGCCCTTAGGTGATTAATTTGTATCTTTACTATGTCTGTACCATACACTAAATTGATATTGGCTGGAATTTTGCTGGGATCAGTCTGAAAAACAAAACAAAAATAATTCAAAATTCACAAAAATCATATATTACCACTTTGAAGCTACATCATAATTGAGCGAAATGCTTGTCTATCACTGTTATCAATTTTAAGAAATATGCAATATCCACATTGTTGTATCTTTTTTTTTTTTTTTTACATGCATCTAATTTATCTAATTCAAGCTTTCATCAGATTTAAGTAATTGATCTAAACATAGTCTTGCAAGATAATGTTCAACTGCGAATAAGTATGGTCATTTTCAATATCTGCCTATGCATGTATTCGAAATATGTTTAAAACTCTAAATCATATTTCTGTCGCATCTTGTATACATGTTAGTGTTTAAAATATGTTATGTTGTGGTGTACTTCTAGTCCATGAATTTAAATGTATGTCAAAGTTGTATGTTTTCGTGGTGGGGAGATATTACAAAGGACAATACGTTTGCTATTTGATGTTTTCTCATGAAGAAAGGTTAACACAGTCGCTGTCAACAACGTTAATATATTTTTCATGTGAAATCAAATGAATGAGATTGA
This sequence comes from Magallana hongkongensis, assembly GCA_015776775.1. Lineage (NCBI taxonomy): Eukaryota > Metazoa > Mollusca > Bivalvia > Ostreida > Ostreidae > Magallana > Magallana hongkongensis. The sequence continues at coordinate 358,343 of VIAA01000013.1, read as the reverse complement.
GTATAATAACATTGGATACATTTACTTATTTGAGAAAAATCCATTGTTTCATTTGGATTATATTTCATGTGTTATTTCAATACCATCATATTCCATCCAAGCTGATCAGATGGAGGGTTGCTCTCCACTCTACAGATGAGCTCCACGTCATCACCATAATGATAATTAGTGGGTTGTACTTCTGTGGATAATATTACTGGTGGTCTTGGAGCTACAAAATAAGAAATATTTAGCCTTCCACAATTTCCGAAATGTTGAGAATTTTTCAGTCAGGTTTATTCAAAGGAAATAACATTTGATCAAACTTTTTTTAATACTACCTTGATTTGTAGTAATATTTTAAACCTAGTTTGAACAATACTGTTTGAAAATTATATTTTAGGCAATCATTCATTGGCTATAATCAAGCCATATTTTCTCTAACAAGCAGTTTTATTGCCTATTTAGACATACCAAAACTCCACTCATCATTTATTTAGATTGAACAACATAACAAAAGAAATTTTGTAAACATGATCAATTGAATAGAAGCCACATCCCCCTTCTCATGTTTCATAAATTTCATGAGGTGCTCGTTCAATTCTTGTTGTCAGTTTGTATTCATTGTGGGTTAAAGACAGGATGTTCAATTGGTAATTATGATTATAATTAAGTATACTACATGGCAAAATGGCCTGCTGCGTAAATGAATATCCACAAATTTCCACAAATTTCACATTTTAACAATTTTTTTCCCTGTGTCGAGGTCCCCCTTTGAACGAAATTTATGATATAACTTTATTTTCTTTTTACCATAAAGATTCCTCATATCACATTCTAAAAGAAATGACCGTGAAATCAGAAAAAAGTTAAATGCGTTTTCTTGTTTATGCACACGGCAGTTGACGGTTGTTGACCGAACATAGCAGACCGATACATTTGCAAAAAACCCCTTAAATTAAAAATAAAATACATGAAAAAAAACCGTGAAAGACACACACAAAACAACATCTCAGTACCTGGTGTGGTAGTTGTTGTTGGGGTAGTGGTTGTTATTGTTGGAGTCGTAGTAGTTGTTGTCGGTGTTGTAGTTGTCGGTGGTGTTGTTGTTGTCGGTGTTGTTGTTGTTGTTGTCGGTGTTGTAGTTGTTGGTCCTTGGAGTTGTTGTCGTCGTAGATGTGGTTGTAGTGGTCATATGATGCTGAGGTTTTTGAATCGTGCACTGGTTGTTACACAAATTATCTCGACAACAATTATTACAAATGTTGCCGATTGACTGTGTGCAGTTCTATATAAAGAACAACAGAAATAATTCCTTGATCAATCGATTTCAAACTTGAATATGAATCCTATCTATAAATTTGTTAAGCAACTTAGCTCAATATATTTTTCAAAAATTTATAAAAACACAATATTGCTCATGTATATGGGTATTTTTACCAAATTCATTCATTGATTAGCAGCCATTATTTAAGTTTACAAAGATATAAAGGAATTAAAACGTATGCAGGTTAAATGGAACTCCAGACTATTGATTTGTTTTATATGGAAGAAAAACTATATTTAAAGGACTTTATCATTTGCATTGCATGAACTATTTTAAAAACGAATTTATTTTCGGTTTCAAATTCTGAATCTATTGTATTAAGTTAGATTTTCATAATTATCTCATTTACTAAGAACTTTTTTTCGATTTTTATCATAACAATCTAGTAATACATGTATATCGAATCATAATGCAAAATACAATATATGCAGGAATGTATTGTAGAAGGAAAGCAAAGAGAACAGAGTTAAACAGTACAATAATTAAACAATTCAACAATTACCTGTATTGTTTTGGAACACCCTGATTGATATATTCGAATGAGTCCGACTTCTGATATCTTTTGGTGTATATAACAATACTACAACAAATCAAAAGATATAAATAGTTTGCCAAAATCATACCATAAAAAAAATGACAGTTGGCATAATGAATTTTTTCATCATTTGAATTCTTTTTTTTTTTAATTGTGAAGGGTAATTTGCAACCATTGATGAGTTTTAGCTATCCAGATAGCACCGGCTTAGGACGATATATCTAAAGTTTTTCTCGCAAAAACTATTGTAACAATTTAGTGGAGTTTTATATATTTTACATGTTAGAACTTTTAATGACATTATTGATTATATTGAACAGTTCATCGATCGTGACGCAATATTGGGCCATGCCATATAATTGCTAAACAATCTGATAAGCTGTGCAAGTTTTGCTGAACAGTGACATTAACTGTAGTTGATATGATTACTAGTAAAATATGTCGACTCCTGCAGACCTTTTCTGTTGTAATTATGTATATTGTATATTTTGATTTGTCTTTCAATGATCTTGAAAGGCATTTTTGTTGTACATTGTAATATTTTAATTTGTTCTACTTGATCTATATCAAACGAAATTAAAATTAACGGATACACAAAAAATAATTATAATAATGATAATAATGATAATTATATTTACAATGATAATAAAATAAAAATTCAAATGATATATAATTATGATTAAATTGAAAAAAAATAACATTTCTTCTAAATAAATAGTTAGTTGGTAGATAAACTGTATTCAGAATGAAAGACAGGACTGGCATAATATGCCATAATTTTGTGCCAACAATTATATTTGTATTGCTTTAACTTACCCTGTCTTGGTCACACAAGGTAACTTGGTCACAGTTATCTGGACTTAACTGCTGATCACACTCAAAACAAAGCCGTCCATTGTGATAGTCAAAGTCTGTAATGTAAATTTTCAAAATATTGCATACCATTAAGTGTAGATCAGTGATTACAGTATTATAACGAGAGTTCAAATAATCATTAATAGGGGGCTATGGCGATCTTGAACATCTGCATGTCTGGACGGTAAGACTATCATTGCGTTTGAATTCTTACAACACAGATTGTATACAGATATATGTTGCAGGTGAGTTAACGCTACATGGAGCTGATGTTATGCCACAAAAGCTTATGAAACAAGCACACAATGTGCAAACGGCCTATCAATTGTTACAAATCTTTCATCAATGGTTGAATTTCTTTCTATATATCTTCAGATTATGTTAAGTAAATAAGAAATCATTTTTGAATTTATAGTTCGGACTAACCAAATGAAATGCAAGTTAGGGTAAATGCTTCTTGATAATAAATACGAATGTTAATTTTTATGATATAAGATTATGATATAAATACAAAAATAAAACTGTATTATTCCAAGCGTTGGTGATAAAAACAAAAACACGAAAGCAATTAAGGTTTTAAGATAATTTAAGTAAAAGATAATATGAAGAGTGAAAGAAAAATACTTGTACACGTTTGTCAGACTTATAATTACTACGTTAAAATGTACCGTTTTAAATTTAGAATTTGACATTTAATAGTGTACGTATATTATTGAAGTTTGTCTAATACAGGTCCGCTGAGGTTCAGTGTGGTTTTTGTTTATGAAAAGATTTTGTTATGTTAAAAGGCGCCATAAATAACACATACAACAATTATAATTGATACAATGAACCTGAAACTCCGCAGGCTCCTCCATTATTGCAGGTCGTAGCGTTACAACATGATTCACAAACTGGAATTCTACCATCGTCCTCTAGATCAAAGTCAAGGTTGAATGAATCGGGGTCAGTTTCTCTAACCTTGACCGCTCTTCTACCGACCACAGGTACTGGAGGACCACTCAAACCGTTTATGGCATTGCATATCTATTAAAAATATCAAGCATTTTTGTTAATAATGGTTCCATATTTTAATGAAATTACCAATGAACATTTTTTTCTTCATATCTTGAAAAGTACGTAATATCAAATACATGTATAAAAAGCGGAATTGGAACATGATGCATTTCATTTTATTAAGAACGTAGCACATTTAAAAAAAAACATGATTACGATATTTAAACTTTCAATAACAAACTTTTAATTTAAGAATGTATGACAATTGTATAGTTTTTTCCCCAACATTTGAATCATTACCTTCAAACGAACAATTGAGCTTGGTATTCTACACTATGCGGAATAGATACGGATTTTCTTTTTTTGTTTTCAGCATGCATTTATGTAAATCTTGAACAATCAAAATACTTTGGCGTTGTCATGGAACTTTTGTTTTTCAGCTTTTATATCATTTTTTGTATCAATGCCCTGCAAAAAAAGAAATTTGCAAAAGGGGTATTGATATTAAATATACTCACTGTGTTTGATTGGCATCCCAAGTCGTACCAAATAATGTTGTGTCGTATGTACTGTTCCATGTAACATTGCTATAGATAATACAGATGCAAAAATTAGATATCACACTTTAAGGCAAAAGAACTAAAGATATCGATATTCTGTCCAAACTATTTGATATTGAATTGGCTAGATAAAAGAAAATAGCATTGCTTACTTAAAAAAAAATCATACGGTGTAAATATGAAGGTTTTTATGTTTCTTTGCTCTGATGTCATGTCACATAAACCATTATCACTATTGTTGGGTCATTTTGTCCTATTTTATGTATATACAATTGTTTTAAAACATTGACAAAAATACTACCGTCAGTTCAAATATAATGTTTAGTGTTAACGGCAACACACTTTCAACAATTAATCTAATTCAATAATTGAAATGTGTAAATATTGTACACAAAAATGTTAATTTATTTTTTTCATATTGGATAATATTTGCGTTTAAAATTGACATTGACATCAAGAAGTCCAGAATTGTTTATGTCTTTAAAAATAAAACTTACTCAGAACTACGAAAACAAAATATGACCAGGAAAATTAGATTTCACTGTCAATTAGTGTAAATGTTTTGTTTTAAAAAATGTTAACTTTTCAATTATTGTGTGTTTTAATAAAACATATTGCACTGCATATTTGTACATGTAAAACAGAAAAGTGCACAACCACAAAATATATTATTCTAAGACTGTGGGTTTTTTTCTTTCAAAAAATTAAATAACACTGACTTCTAGAGGTGACGTCACTATTATCTATGTTTTCATACCTCAGTGGTCTCCGCACCTGGTCACTAAATTACACTCGTGAGGGTTGATCAAATTTTGACAGTTCATGCAAAGCTGCCCTGCCGCTGAATAAGTAAAATGAGCGGAAACCAATTATGTTTATTTAATTACATAAGGGAAATAACAAGAACTATATGATGTATAGTTTTGCTATAATTTAGCTATAGGCAGTGCTTTGTTTGTTTGTTTTTTTAACATTGCACTGGTATTGGTACATTATGTACATGTATCATCTATCATTTGTGTAAACCTTTTACAAATACCTAATGCTTATCTGTTGTCCAAATAAAAATCAAATCTTAATCCTGAGCAAAATTCATAAAATGATACAGATTGTCTGAATGAAATGTGACAATACCCTTTCTTACCTGCAATTTCGATTAATCCAAGTAAAACAACTAAATACATGGTATCGACTGAAATTAAGAGAATACGCGTTAATTCATATACAGTGCATGATAACCAAAAGACGAATACTGTAGATTTAAATCGGTAACTCAATGTACTTAAAACATCAAGATTTCAGTAATAAGATTATATAAGATGAATGCAATTAATGAGCCATTTAGATAATTGGTAATTAGCATAGAAACAGCGTTGAATACTGTTGTAATTTATTTTAGATATATATCAACATATAACTAGTGAATTCAAAATTTATATTTTGACAATGCCTTTATTGAAATGTTTGAAATCACAGAAAAAGAATAGTTTACCAAATGTTTAACTTTCCATTCATCGAGAGAAAGATATAATTATTTAAACAATCTCTTGTCATACACACAAATGTAACTGAATGTCAGGTTAAAGTTAACTTATATTCATTTAAGGTCAAGATCTAGTGAATGAAAGATGTCTACGGGTTTATGAAATTCGGGATAAAACATTTTTCAGTGATGCTACATAACAATAGCTTTATGTGATATTGTGTACCAGTGTTTGACGGTTTGATAAATACAATAATAATCATGATTTTCACTGTCAATTTCTATATAAAACAAACGAAATGGTTAACAAATCTCGGATTTTTTAAATTTTTGACTAATGAAATAAATCTAAAACGACTACAGTCTCTTCAAAATGGCCTTGAACAAACGAAGAATATGGATTAATTTTGTCCAGCAAACTATTTTTTATATAATTTCTGTAAAGTCGTAAAGTGCGGGAATCAGAATTAACAAAGTATTTATGACGTCACAATGATTCTAGCACTAATAAGACACTCCTGAATCATTTACAACATCCCGACCTTAAACATGCATTTAAAACATTAAAACTGTTTTTTAGTAGGATTTTTTTAGTTGATTTAAAATATAATAGCATGGGAATTTGGTAAAAATATTTATTAGCAAAGACAATCAACAATTTAGTAATATTAATGTTTAAAAATCTTTGCAGCTGTTCTCTGTGAAGATGACATTTATTTTTATTACATGACTGTTATATGTCACGATTTATCCAAAAAAAGCAAAATAATAATTGATGACAAGGTACCAATGCAGATTATCCATATTAGATGAATATGGTAGCAGTGTACTTACAATTATGACCAAGAATACACCGTTGATGGAAGCGACACTGGCGGAAAAGGACTGAGATAAGAAAAAGTTCCGTAACAAGATAGGGACTCTAACATGTGATAACTAACGCACTTGGATGAACCAATACGCACACAGTCCTTTTGCTCTAAGTAAGAGTAAAGAGATATGCGTCTATTTTTGTTTTTTCTATTTTTATTGTTTGTTCAATTTAGGTGTTTCCCTTTTGCAATGATCACGAGTATAACCTTGTGTTGACATTTAGTGTATGATGAATTGGGTTAGTTTTAAATTCAACACGTTTCCTCCCTTGATAAGAAATGTATTACTGTTCGCATACAATTCAAGGCCTTCAATGATAAGGTCAAATAAAGCAAAGTAACCGTTCTTTATGTTTCAATCAACATGTGTAATATTTAATATTTTACTTCATTTTAATGTTGTATAAGCACAAACACATATTTCTTTTAATTGCAAAACAGTTCTGCTATTATTTAAACATGCTCTACGGGTTTTTTTACAAGTGAAATTGCATTGAGAAAATTTTTAAGGACATGGATAGTTTAACAAAACTTCGACGAATTGAAACACATGATTTGTATTTTTTTTATTGTCATGAGCAATCAAACATGTAAAATGCATACTAAAAAGGTCAAAGCTAATGAACAATATGTGAAAGAAAATAAACTAGCATATTCTGATCTAAGTCCCGCGTTGCTATGCAAGCATTTTACATAATCATTATGATAACAAGTCGATGATTCACATTTTTAATATAAACATATTGTTAATATTAACACATTATACCCTTTAATAAAGATGACGCAATAAGATGCGTGATTAAATAATGATTTACAGAATCATGCAAACTGAAATAAAAAAATATAGAGTGCAAATAAAAATGGTTTTGATACATCTTCACATTATCTTGCGTTTTGACCTGGTTTTGATAGTATGAGTGTTTTCTATGTCGACATTTGACACAATTTTTAAACTATTGCTACAGAATTAAACTATAGTGATGTTAATAAAAAAAAACCAGAATATTCTTTTCAATATTCAGTCTCTACGTTTATACATGCTGTAAGTGCATTTGATAAGAAATAATTTGCTCAAAAGTTAGATTACGGAAAAGAAAAGAAAAGAGGTGCAACGTTTCGCGTGATAAAGGGAAATGAAGATATAAAAATATATAAAGCTATACATATTCTCCAGGACCATAAACAAAGCATAAATAAGCCAACTCATGTTAAGCATTCTATGATACTAGTACATAAGAATATCATACACGCATAATCTATGAACGTACTAAACAATGTTCATTAGAAATATTTACGTGCAACAGTCAAATGTAATCACATCAGTAAACTTAGCATGGAAATTCCAACAACTACCATTACAATATGTATAAACTGATCAGTTGGTTTATTGTATTCTAGTCTTAGTTTTGTCTTTAAAATTGCCATGCTATATAATCAAAGGCAAGTGCATATTGTTGTGGAATAAAAAAGCATGCATCCATTAAAAGAACGGTACCGCTTAATCTGTAGATGTAACTCGTACCCTGCACATCTTGTTGTAAATTGGCAATAGTACATGTTTGTGTTCGTGCACTTAAGCTACCTTTACTGTATCACTATAATATTTTCAAACAAGCTATATATTATCATGAGGAATTTTCACATTATTTGGACAATTAAAACTAAAAATAATATCTTGAACGTTTGTTTTCGAATTCAATGAAACTCTTTTTTTTTCTAAAAAGGAAAAACATGTAATTTGTTTAAGATAACTTAAAATGAATTTGTCTCAATAATAACTTTTGATTATCTATTCTACAATGCATGTGTTTTGTTACATGTGTATTTATGATTTGCAACTTAGTGATACAAACCATTAAAAAAGAGGTCTGAAAATTATAAGTCATGTAATATAATGGGGTTTTTTTTATCAACAGAACATATCCAGTAACGGAAAGGTAATTTTTTCTAAGCTAAAAAAGAAAATCTTTTCCTTAGAATTTAATATTCCTGTCAAGATTAGAGACAATGTACTTACAAGAAAGTAATTAAATCTTCTGACATAAAAAACATCATTTTTTTATATGAAAACATCGACCAACCTTGTAGCAGCTTAACATGCATCTTTAAAACAGCTTCAATGTAAATGTGCAAACCACATACGTTATTGTACAGTGCCGTAATTTTAGAAGGCAAATATCTTTAAAATATCCCAAATTGTATATTCACTTAAATATAAATGTAAAAATTATACATGGACTAATTGAGTTGTGTTGTTATTGATATAATTGTTATAAAGCCATTTGACCAATCATTTCTTAAAAACCGAGTACATTTCCATTATAGCAGGCCTGTTCCGAAGATCACAAATCCGATTTCTGAAATTCCTGAAAAGCAAAATTTATAAATCTATTATTTGTATAGTTAATAGTAACAATTGTAGCATATGGCTCCGGTAATTAATTAGACTTGCTCTTAGGGACTTAAAACATTGCTGATGTCATCTATGGTAAAATTTAACTGTTTTTTTTATTTTTGTACGAAATATTAATCAAAAAGTTCAAAATAATGTAGTTCAATATATCTTGAATATTATACATTGAAATATATGGTTTTTGTTTTTTAATTTTCTACCAAAAACTGGTCCCAACAGTATCAGGATAACTATTTATGATTTTAATTGGACTATTTTAAAGCCCCCCCCCCCCCTAAATTTACAAAAGCTTTTCAATGTTCCGAATAGGTGTTGATCAGTTCATCAAAATCACAAACTTTTCTAAAGAGAAAGCACTTAGTCGGTTCTGCAGGGAATCAGATAGTAAACGGCTATTTCTCAGGGACTCTGCGAAGATATATTGATCTACCTTAAAACCATATATTGAAAATAATATGCTTTGAAACATCCCGAAAATGAACTTGATCGCAGTACGTAAACGTCTTATTGTAGAGGGAAACACATACCAAATGATGTATATAATGTTGAGCAGCAAAAGAAGGCAGAATAGAACAATAAAGGCATAAAGAGCAGCCGCCTGTTGGTTGTATGAAGAGGATTCACCAGCTGAAACGAAACAAAAACACATCGATGAGTGTTATTTAAAACTGTATCACTTGATTAGAGCCATGCTTTTTGATTTATTGGAACTCGGTATGTCATTTTAATTTTTTTTTTTTTTTACATTTAACAGGGTAGCAATATTTTATTTGGTGCAACAATTATTTAAGTGCGTCTTATTCGGAGGAATTTTCAGTTTGGAAACATACTGAAGTCATATAAAAAGTGTTATTGCATACTGATGTTCAGATAACTAGTCTTTTGAAATATCTAATGTAAATCTTTAAAAACATTAAAAATAAGAAAGATCACAGCTGCGTTTCAACGTGATGTTATTTTAAATTACAATTATCTTCTTTTTTTTGCCCTTCATTATCTTAAATGTTAATTCAACAAAATTGTCATGTTTAACATCTTGATTGCAGTGTGGGGATTTGAATGCCTTTTTAATGACTTTTCTACCTGAACGGTTAGAATTAGTGTACACTAGCTTTATTACCATTGTTGCACAGGTCGCCTTTGAACCCTTCAGGACACCCCCGTGGACAATGTCCGGTCACGTGATTGCATTGTTCCCCATAAAGATAAAGACAGTTTCCACAAGCCATCGTACATGCTGGTCCATACGTGTTGTTGCGACAAGCTAAAATAACGAAGGCAAAATTCGAATGAAATGAATTAAACTCAAGATGAATGCTATCTTATTGCATTGTAAATATTTTGAAACGTTTATCTAAATGCATTTAGATAGCATTTTGATAAACGTTTCAAAATGGTTACAGATACCAATGTATTCATATTTTAAAAGTAATATCATAATTACATACGTTTAATCGACTACAATATCAGTGCTATTATAAATTATACAATTGACAATAACTGAGAGTTATGATTGTTGCCTTGAAGATCCTCAAAAAACGTTCAAATGTCCAAACGTTAAAAAAAATACATCATATGAAAAGATAGTACATGTACTTAATTTTAACAGTTCTATTGTGCATAATTTGCATTAACAACGAGTTCAAACTCACTTTGAAGATAATGAAGACAAAATTGCAAACATAAAAATTGTTAATAAAAATTTACCTAGTGTATCATATCAATTCATAATCATTATATATATTATGTTAGTATTTACCGTTATCAGTTCAACAATAAAAGTTTATAGTTTCATTTTTTGGCAAAATATCCTCAGGTAACATTTAGTATAGTGTAGGTAATGCTAATGTTAAAAACTAATAGATGAAATGGTTTAAAACGAAAACACCGCTTGCCTTTAGTACAACGTGACCCTTCGTAGCCACTGTCGCATTCCCCCGGACACGCACCATCTTCAAAATGGCATTGACTTCCCCGAAAGCAATGGCCGCATGTAAGAGTACAATTTGGTCCATATTTGCCGCCATCACATTCTGTTTCATAAAGTAGTTGATTAAAATTAATTATTTTGATAGAAGAGTTTGACTTTATTGTTAGGTACCATTAAAATGGTCATTTAAATTTTTTTTGTTATTCAACTTGTTTAATAATCCATGCTAATTTCTTTCAGATGTTTAAAAAAAACTTATTTCTTTATATTTTGTGCAGACATGGATTGAAAAATCAATAAAATATAACTTGGCTTAATACATTTGAAGGGTTTATGGAAGCACGAACAACGAATACACATTCAATAACTTGCCACAGATTATGTTTAATTCATGTAAATCTTACGACGATGTACGTATTTCTTACGTTTATCACACGTCACTCCCTTCCATCCTGCCAGACAACCATCCTGACATTCCCCTGTTACCCTGTCACACCTATCTGGCACGGCACAGTGGATGCTACATCTCTCCTGACAGTCATATCCAAAACTACCAACAGGGCAAGCTGTTGAAGATATATGTTACATACGCATAAAACGAGGAGGTAAGCATGAAGGGTCTTCTTAGTATTGATTCCATAATTTAAGGTCAAGATCTAGTAAATGAAAGGTGCCTACAGATTTATAAAATTTAAGATATAAATTCTTTCCATGATGATTTAAAATAACAGCTTTGTTTGAGAGGGTGTACCGGGGCTAAATTTTTGGGTAAACACAATGAAAAATCACGTTTTAAATTGTCATTTTCAATTATATGTGAGGGAGATAAAGAAGAAATTTAGGAGTTTTGTCCATTGTTGATTAATAAAATATTTCTATAGAATGCCTACAGTCTCTCCAAAAACGGAATGAAACAAGCTCTTGACTTCCTCTTTAAAATGATGTCAAATTGAATATAGGTATTTGGATTACTTTTCCCATGATTTAACATATTTTTTACTTTTCTCGTAAAACAAACAGGCATTTAAAAAATAGAATACGTGTAAATAATATATTAAAGCTTTTGTTATAGCGTATTTCACTTTCAACTCTATATGGCATTGCATATTAAAAATTGTTTTGTGAAAATTCCATTTAGTATTTGGTGGTCATAACAAGAATACTTTTTAAGCAAATGCAGTCATGTTTAACAGATTTACGGGGTTTTTCATTCTTCAAAAACACACATATACGTCATATTCAGGGCACTCTGAGCCCAACCTGTAGCACAGTAGATGCCGATTGATCCTCTGTCACATCCGTTTGGACAACTTCCGTTCACGTGATGACATTGGTCCCCGATTCTACAGTTTCCACAAATTCGTTTACAATCGAGGCCGTATGTATGGTCTTTACATTCTGTATAATAAATTTAAATGATAAGTTTCTGATTTGTAAAATCAAAGAATTCTAAAATAATAACATTGATAACCTTTTTTTTATCATTATTACTATTTATACTACTAATATTAGGAATTTAGGAGTAGTATTAATAGTAGAATTAATAGTAGCAGCTGCAAAATAAACCTCTTCTGTTAGTTTCTTTTTTTTTTTTGGTTGTGTTTGTCATTAAATAATTTTCTTAAAATGGCCGAACGATCAGCGTGCTAAAATCCCTCGTGTACGACAATGATCTTCACTGATTTAAATTTAAAACCCCTGTCGTTGGTGTTAATGAAGCTCCTAAATCATAAACTCTTTACAGTTTATCAGATCGATTTCAATACATATCTTACGTTCATCGCATGTTGGCCCCTTGTAACCCGGAACACAGCCAAGACAGGTTCCCTCCACAATGTTACAGTGACCTTCCTGACAGTTCTGTGGACACCGCTGGTAACAGTCCTCTCCATAGAAACCAGCCCTAGCACACCCTTACAAACCCCGGAAAATATAGTGAAAATTGATCTTTTGAATAAAAATGTATAAAACTCATATCACACAGTACGATAAAAGCACAAATTGAGCATAACTGTAATTAAATGTTTGTATACGTTCAAAACATCATTTAATAAATGCTTGTATTTGATTTTGTGCATTATTTTCTTTTGTGCTTATTATATAATTTAACGTTGCCTTAATTGTTATCAGATTAATATCAATGTGTTTTAGCTTTAGTCTTCTACTTTATTTTACCTGTTTTTTTTTTTTACATCTGTCGTAATTAACCGCAAATTATTAATGCTTTTTTCGATTCAAGCTGATGCGTATATGGTTAAAAGTTAAAACGAGTATATTGAGTGAATGATATCAAATTAACAGTTCTAGAGCTGTATAGATTCTGCTGGACACAACTGCGCAGACGACGTGCAAAATACGCGCTAGGTTTTTTAAGAGTTCAGTCAATATTTGTCAGTTTGCTGATATCCAGTATTTGTAAATGAATAATCATAGGTGTACTTTTTACATTTAAGTTTAATTAAACTCTTGTATTTTTAGAAAACGAAAATTCGAGTATGCTTTTAAAATTTGAACTCTTTCGGCACTGGAATGTTAATATCAACATTTCCGAAATTAATCCCCAGGATGAATTACCATTTACATTTCTAAATCATACAAGTATGTTTGCAATATGCGAGTAACCCATTAACTGAAATCTTTAATTTCAGGTACATTTCAACAAGAAGAGAATTCATAACTCAATTCTGAAGGAAAACTAATTATGTTGTAATGAGTAATGGTTTATCAATTGTGTGATTTAAAATATATTGAAACAAGAAATTTACTAGCTTTTTTCTATCCTTTTTGCAAGAAGTCTTGTGGTTCTTTTACGCTTTGTTTTCAGGATTTTCCTTTCAGCTGTTTGTTACTTTTTTCAGTACTTTGATTGAAATACATGTTTACATTAATACTGACTATGAAATTCATAAGTTTATAATAATTCAACAATACATGTAATCCAACGGGGTGGTTTTATCAGAAAACCTTCCTCTACTAACGCTGCAGTCAGTGCAAAAGTAAAAAAAAGTAAATATTTTAAAATCTTGATTCTCGGAAACTAATAAGCCAGCATCTTCAGATAGTGAAAATTCAAAATTGCGAAAATCATGACCCCTGGGTGTAGAATGGGGCCAAAATTTTGGTCGAATTTTCACATAGGAATGTATAGAATTACTCTTTAAAACAATTTTTAAAAAAAGCTTTAATTGTAATGCCCGTGCAACAATAGAAAAACATGGATAGTTATTTGAGAAATAAAGTACGAGTTTTCGTGAATTTAGCAGAATAACCTCTGAGGTCGACAAATGTTGTTTTAAAATATAAAAGCCGAGGCGTTAGCCGAGGCTTTTATATTTCAAATAACATTTCGAGACCGATGAGGTTATCCTGCAACTTTCACGATAACAAGAACTTTATTTCTATTCTACTAACAGCCCAGTATATCTACAGATCGTTTCTCCTATAGAGAGACGATCTAGGTCATTTTGACGACTGTTCCGTGTAACCCCAATGGTTTTGTTAGTAATGTTTAAATGTGTATCGATGAAAGGAATCACATGCAGACGCAAAGAATTAAAGTGAAAGAAGAAATCCCGTTCCGGCGAACCAAGAATATATACTAATTTACTCTTACATGTACCCTGTAAATAGATTACCGTCCCCATTTTACACCTGTTTTCTTTATTTGTAATGAAACAGTCAGAAATCTACTCACCATAAACCTCGACCTCACATAGCTCACTGAAGGCATATCTATCGTATCCAGCAGGGATAGAGGACTGGGTCCTCTTGTTGTAGAAGATGACATACCTCCCAGGCCTAGGACACGTTATAGTAATAGGATTCGGTATTGTGGCTCTAGTAAAGTTTGTATCCCTAAAGCACAGAACTCCCTCCTCTCGGTCAGTTGAGTTGGATATGTATAATGTAAATCCAAGAAACCTTGATGTGTAGGCATTGGACGCGTCTGAAAAGAGATGTGTTTTTATCTATATGGATAAGGCATTAAATGGTTTATATTTGACGTTGTCGTGTCAATAATTGTCGTCCGGTGAGCAAACAAATTGAATAACGCACTTAGTGCGCTATTATAATTTGTCTGATCAACTGACGGGTGTTATTTTAAACAAGACTACGTCAAAAAGAAATCTTTCAGTGCTGATATTTACATTCCCTTATCGATTAAATTAATTTTTTTTTATTTAATAAATTGCTATTAATTGCAGACCACGGATGGAGTTCATTTGTAACAGCAGGAACAGCTGTTATCGAAAACCGGTTTAACTGGTTATCACATCGACTATTGAGATGAGCCTTGAAAATATAGTCCATGGAAATAACTTTAACAATTCTGCTGTTCACAAAGTGTTACATTAACGTAAAATATGATGTTTCACAACATGTTTGAAATATATTTTCAAACATATAGCATAAAAATCATTGTTTGGGAACTAATTATGTAAATGATAAATTGTTACATTTTAAAAGCAAATTCTTATTGTTTGTATCAATTTTTTTATGTTTAGACGTTGTAGTCATTGTACCAATTGTGCACATTTTAAAAGACAATATAAGAAAACATGTACTCCAATGAATGTTGTCCGTCCTGTATTGTATAGTCACGTGATGAATACTTGACACATTTTTCAAGTCAACTCTCCATTCTGCTGTTAGTTTACTGTTGGCTGATATTGAACACTGTCCTCCATTAGCAGAAAGATCCGTTTTCCGACCGTCCACCGCTAGATTTGATCCCCAGTTACCTATTGTAGACTGTTGCCAGGTAGGCTTGAACAGCGCAATGTTGTCTGTGAAAAAAATAAAACTTCATTATAAACTAGTTAATTGTTGCGCATTTTTTCTACTTTTAAACAAATTAAAGCATGCTCATTGCCGAAAGTAGTTAGTGCCCTGTACGCCTTTAGAAGCACTTACTTAAATTGTTTTTTCTATACCCTTTTAAAAATGATTCATTGATATATTCCTACATGTACATTAAGTAGCGAAGTGCTGTTTGACAAAAATAAAACAGCTTTAAAGTCTTGTTCAGAAAACAATGTGTATAGTTAACATGTTCAATGAAAGAATCATACGGAAGACAAAGAGTAACAGAGATTCAAAGAAGCGAAGAGGTTTATTGTTGAATACATTACCGTATCCGACAACTCCTAATGGTAATACACTGTATAATGTAATTATCCAGATTCTGCATGAATACATTTTCGTAACTTCTCAATATTTAAAGGAAAGTAGTATGGCAAAGTGCAAGGCAAATGTCAACTAGCTTGCTTCTTTGATTGCTGGCTTTCAGAAGGCATCAGACAAGTATGTCCTTATGAAGAGTTTCCTATTGCATATGCGTGTGGTCTTCATGATATCTGATATAATCTATTAAGCTAACAAACCTTTGGTTCTTAGAATTAATCTATTTATAAACATGAAAAGTGCAGTCATTTTGAAATATTAACCTATTTTTATAATAAAATGTGGCGGGCATGGGGCATAAAACTGAAAGAAAACGAAAGTAAAGATTTAAATCATTTCTAGATCTTTTTTTTACATGTATATATGTATTTGAAATGAAATCAGAAATACTGTAAAAGGGCATTTGTGTGCACTGCATTTAATTTAAAACATTTAGTTTGCGCTATCTTTTCAAATAAAACTTTTAATAAGAGATTTATACAAAAGCGGTTGATTCCTTCTCTTAACAATTTGTTCTGGAGATGCACATTACAGCTATTACTAATTATAATTTACACTCTACACAAAGCGAGAAGATGATATTGTTGCACTTCTGAACAACGTCTTGAGCTTCAATCACCCATTACTTTAACAAATACTAATACAGTAAAACACGGTTATTGCGGCCATGCTTATAATGAATTGACGCTTACAGTGAAGTGAATTTTATTCCCCGTGACTTTTAAAATAACAAGTTGTAAACTTGACGGATATAACGAATAACGCTTATAACGAAGAAATATTGCCCATCCCTGTGACTTCGTTATAACCGTGTTTTACTGTGGTATAAATTGTATATAATTATTAATTACTACTGAGAAATTCATCATGATTACATCAAATTAATTTCATATGCATAATTGTGATATAAATCAATTAAATTTTAATTGTAATATCATGTAATATTATTTTCCGTAATTTTTCGTAAAGTTTTTAAATGTTATGTAACAATTAAAGTCACGCTGGTTGCAAAGAGCAATATATACCATGTCTTGTTTTGTTTATATATTTCATATCGACTGATTGAGATGATGGCCATACGTCAAGTAAACTATATAAGTTATAGCCCCTTGTATCGGAAATCAATTCTGGATAAAATTAATTAACAAACAACGAAAAAAGAGACAACGTATAAATTCATGGAATAACACATCTGATACAAGGACCCTAAGCAGAGAATGACGGTCCCGAAACAATACAAGGATTTTACCAACCGGTTTGTAAACTCTAGTCTAAGTGGTTTTATTTTACCACGTTTTTATCTTTGATTAACTTACCTTAAGAGTCCCCCATGCCGTGAATCAGACTTTGGAAATACTCTCTATGTATTTTTAGAAGGTTCAAGAAAATTTCTACCTGACCTAACCTCTTTTCTTTTTAGATTTAAAAAGATGTAACTGTAATGGTTTTTTTCTCGATGTGAAAGTCTTGCTTTGGGACATATCAAAAAGGTTTAAAGGACATTGCGATGCACGTCAAAAACAAAACGCGTTTCGAAGCCGTTGACACGTGCACCTAAAAGCTTGTTATCGCTACTCCTCGAAAGCTGCAATACCTGAGCGCACGTAATCTTCATGGATATTACATGTACAATGTATCGGTCTATTTAGTAGTTGCGAAAGTCCAAAAGACGAAAGGTCTCGCATTGAATAATATGTAATTAGAAATTAAAAGAGCATGGCCGTGATTTTGGTCAACAATTATTTTTTTCAATTTTAATGTTTACAATGCCTCAGTAGGGCATTTAAAATAGGCAATCAAAATTTGAGTGTCATTCGTTGAGTTATAAACAAGTTACATAGCTAACGATTATTTACTTTGTAAACAAAATTTACTTTGTAAATGGGACATTTTCCAATAAACATGAAAACCAGACGTACGAGGGTTGTAAGAAAAGATCGCAGACAATGTCGATCTCGAGCGGACTATTCGCATAATACCAGCGAAACTTTCAGATTTAAACTTGACGTATTTGCTGAGAAATATTTTTAGATTTATATGGATTAAATGCACCATAAAAAGTATACACCACAATTATTTTAATAAGATATGCTTTACAGAGCATGTTAGATTTTAATTTTTTAAAATTTTGTACACATTTGTCCTTACTCAGAAAATGTACCGTTTAAGAGCATGAAAATGAACGATATTCCGTTTGACATCACAATGACTTATGAAGGTTTTTTGTGAAAGTGTCAATTAAATCGAAGAATTTCTGACCCTTTTATCGCCGATTTTGGACGAACAACGCTCGAAAAATGAATCAAAAACGTTGACGTCGATGAACATCTTTGACCACAGGCCTTTATTTAAATTTGTGTACACGCAGGAAAATCTCCGACGGAGACCAAAGGTTCTTAAATGCTGCTATTTCTTTTAGAACAAAGTTTTACACTTAGAATCACTGACGTATAAAGATGGAAGAACTGATATTGTGGGCTGTTGCAGCAAAGCGGACCGACCCCCGTTTCAGCCCGGATCTTACACCTATGGATTTCGATTCTTTCCCTTAAATCTAAAGTCGAAACTGCGTCAACACAGATTTTTGGATCTAAATGATATACGATATGCCACAAAAGACGTTAACACCATAACAACATTTATTTGATTTAATTTAATTAATTTAATTTAAGAAGTATTTTATTCAAGTATATAGATACATTGAAATGGATTGAACAGTATTTATTTAACTAAAATGTCATAAGAAAAGTTAGACAGTTTTAAAAATATAAGTTCTTATCATATTCTGATGTGATATTTTTGCACGTATATGATTGTTTTGATGTTTTCAGGCCTTGAATATCTTTGACGTTAATATGTCGAAATCTATTTGAAAACCGATCAGCATTTAGCTTAAGTTCATTCTAGATTTCACATTCATAACGTGTAGAGGGAAATACCGCTTTCACCAAAAAATGATGCTTTAACATTTATGATATTGAAAATTGCAGAAATGACTTTCTAACTAAAAATATATTTAAAGACCTTGAATCCCACATTCTTGAGTGATTTTGAAAGAGGTGAGGGGTAAAACGAATTTTAACCTGTATTCCAATATCATACATTAGGCATCTTCTCTGGTCACATTTAAGTTTGTACTGTTCATTAGCTACTATGTTTACACATAGTAATACCACAGAGACATATTGTAGCACTGACGTTGTCAAAAAAAAGTTCAATCCTTTATAAATATTATCTAATGTGTTTACACTTTTATTTTCTTTGATAACACTACGAATCGATTTTGCATTGGAAACTGAGTATATTAAATGTAATTACAGGTACACATATCATACATCAAACCATCAACTAATGTTAGACTTATAATGTATTTCATGATTCATCATAATTTTTTCCCGTTCAAATGAATTTAATATGAAAAAAATTCTTTATATCTGTAAATCAATATTTGTCACAAAGAATAAAATGGACATACAAAACAACAATAAAATGATGCTTAAAAAGCTGATTTATTATTAAAATGAAAATAGATTATTTCGGTGCGGTAAGTGTTATTGTTTGGATGTCTTGGCCAAACGTATTTTGCACATAACATTGATATTGCCGTAAATTATCTCTGGCAAGGTGTTTGATGCGTATAACTGCTTTGTATAGCTGCGCTCGCTATTATGATATGTTGAGATGAGAAGGCGAAACGTCGGCCATATTGCCGAATATTAACTCTCACATGACGGACGTAGAGATATATCCGGCAGTCACGTGTCATGTATAAACCAATGAAATTGTGACTTTTCAGTGCGAGGAAAAAAACCCGGTTTATGTCCATCTTTGTTTCTGTTTTATCATCTATGCTTTTAATGATAAGGACGAAAAGAAGTGTTAAGATTTGCCTGGAGGTATATAAACAACATCATATTAATTATTGAATTCACCAAGCTAACCCAGCACTATACATTATATTTGCTTGAAAGACACTGAGCCTGGCAACATTCAGGAATTATGAAATAGAACTTAACAATAAATTGTATGAGAAGTATTTATTACTCCGCTATTACAAACAATTGGTGGATGTTGGCCGCATAGTGATTTTTTGTGGGGTAACTGGGGAGCCGACCAGTGTGCCAGTTTAACTACGCATGTAGGGACACACTGTGGGCCCGAGTATGAAACATCAGTGCCCGAACCTTAACGATCCCCAGCGTTCTAAGGAGGGTAGTGAGACCTGCCCTTCTCACCCTGTCTCCTGCAGTGCTACTTGGTTTAGAACTTTGCACGACAAAGGCTACTTTATCAACCAATTATAACATGCCACAGCCTGTAGCATCCCCTCACTTGGGTGAGGTGGATGTGGTCCCATCTATACCCAGTGTAGGCCCCGCTATACAAAAAACCCAATTTTACATTGTAACCACAAGGCACAGTTAACTGTAATAACTTTGCCTTTTATAAACCATATTGAATGATTGAATGTATATACTATCCCCTAGCTTTGAAAGTAAGTGGGGGAGACATCCAGGTTTTGGAGCAGAAAGTGTCAACACATACCACTGCGGGTTCCCCAGTAATAATCCTGATTACTTCTTTTAGAAACAAATTTGTCGTATCGAATTTCTTGTAATCTGTAATGAATAATTCATACATTGTACATACTTATGACTATTGTATTTAACAATAATATATTAAGATTATATATGTGTACTCTTTATTATATCAAATGCTGTCTTCAAAAAATTTATGGCCATGGATTTTGCAGATAAGATGTATGTTCTCTATTGAAATTAACTACTTGCTAAGTACATTATTTTTATGAGTTGGAAATTACAGCAGCGTTATTGTAAACGTTTTTTCGCACACACAAGGAACATGCAAAAAACAAGCTAATGTCGAGTAAAATCAAAGGGCATTTTGAAATATTCATTCGCATCAGATTCTGCAAAATTGTTTCGAAAACTGGAGACGTAAACTTCGTCCTTCTAATACAAACAACCTGACATTTGTCTGGGCTTTTTTTCTAACCATCATATTCCTTCCAAGTGAGTAATACATTGGGTTGCTTTTCACGTCGCAAGTCAGCTGTACATCGTCGCCATAGTGATAATGTGAAGGCGTTATCGTTATGGATGTAATAGATGGGGGTCCTTGACCTATATTTTTGAGTAAAATTTGTGTTGTGATTATATTGGCTTTTAAATCAGTTACTTATGACTTAAAGGGGCATGGTCAGTGATTTGGGTCAAAAATATTTTTTTTCGATTTTAATATTTAGAATGCTTCAGGAAGGTATTTTCAATAGGCAACCAACATTTTTTTGTCATTCGTTGAGTTATAAGCTATACTTAAAATTCTCATTTGTGTACCCACACATCTATAAGCAACAGTTGAGGCGTTTCATAATCGATGTTGATGTTACCCCTATTTTTTTTATATCGAAATTGATGCAAAAAGAAGCTGAAAGTAATATTTCGGGTATTGGTCTAAGCTGTTTGAACTTGCTTTGTATTGTAGAACTTTTGTTGCGCAAAATAATGTAAGAAAATAATCAATGATGATTACATCATAGCAACTGTATTTTTTTAATTTTAATGGCACACGATTTTTTTCTTTCTTTTGAACGAAATGTTGATGATGTATCTTTGTTTCAATGAACATTTGATTTTTCTCCACTATCAAATTGGAACACTAGTAAAAGAAAAATAAGTTTTATTTTCCGTTCAATATTCTCAGTTACAAACATTAATCAGTGAGTCACCCAATCAAACATTTCTAATAAGAACTTTTTTAAACGACGTTATAAAAACAAGACTCATCCTATTCATCCAAACCTTAAACAAACGCTATGCATGTATTAGGAAAAATATAGTGTTTTATTAGTGGAATAACACATCTGAAAAAAATCTCTCAAAATGGCAGTAAAATAATTGAATATAGATATATCATGAAAAATAAACTGTACATATGTCAAAAAGCATAAATCTAGCAATTTGGGGTAATACAAAACCATGAATATATATTAATTCAGTTCAGTATGAAGCAACAGAATTCCCAGCAGGATTCAAACTCAGGAGGTACGGATCATAAATCCGACACTCTAACCACTCGGCTATGGAGTTAATTGTGTGCTGCTGTCGATAAACTAAGGGGCGTTTTGATCAAATATCCGCAATTTTGTGATGATATGTTTTTCCACCTTTGAGTGCTGAAGACGACCTGTAAAAAAACATATTTTTTGGTGCTCGCCACTCTCCCCCCAACACGTATATAAGGAACTGACTAAACGCTTGCACTTTTTTTTGTAGATCTCACCTGTGTTGACGTTTATTTTACCTCGCCATTAAGTTATTTAATAGACCCAACAACATACCAGCTAAATAAGCAATACATATGCACAAGAAAATTCAAAACATCAATTATAATGGTCACTGCAATAAAGTTATTAAGAAAATGCACGTATAACAACAATATAAAAGTGCAAAAATTAGACAAACAAATCTTTTTCACACGTCGCACACAAGACACAGGTGTGAAATCAAGTGAACTTAAATCAAAGGCTTTTGTATGCCATGTTTAAGGCAATTGTCTATTTACAAGTCGTGTTCAGCCTTAATTTGCATTAACTTTAGTGTAGATAATAAATCATAATGTATATCTAAAAAAGAGAGAACGTAAACTCTCTTTTCATAATCAAACATAAATTGAATAAGGAAAAATATTGATGAGTATATATACAGCGCCACTTTGACCCTTCTGGCTTTGAAACTTTCAACTGATTTAAATCTAAAATATGCCAAAACTTCAATAAATGTCTCATTTCTTACTTAGCCTGCACAAAGTAAATTTCCTTTATAGGTAAGCTGGCTTAGCGCTTTTCAGTACTTTGAATAACATTATAACAAAATTCATTATACCAATATGTTCTTTTAGCCGTGTCAAAGTAAAATTTAAAAAAAAATATTTGTTTTAACAATTGTCTTTTAAACAATTGTATTTGAATTGACACATAACAAATATTCTTAAAAGCACCTTGTCTTCATAATAGCAGCATAGATTACGTATAATTCCAGTTCTATTCTACATAAGTATATATATCATCGTTTTCATTTTTGTCAAAATGCTCCAGTTCTTGGTGAGCGGCACATCCGTTTTCTAGAACATCAATACTGTCGACATATATATGTGACTTTTCGACAGATTCGTCCATCTTTTCGTCTCGATTGCGACATCTTAAAAGTGCCTTTCTGGATCTGAAAGGTAAGTAATATTTGTAATATTGACATACGGTATTTCCAATTGTTACAAATAAACAGGAACACTATTAATAGTTTATTGCTCAAAAAATAATATCTGAAAGTGTTTGCTAGATCTGAAGGTTAAAACGTTGGCCAACGTAAGTGAAACAATATCCGATTAAGTATATAACCTACATGAAAATCAGGTTGAGAATAGCACTGCCTGAAAATAATACGACAACGATGACGATGGAATAAACAGGAACCTGAACTGTAGTTTGCGAAACGGGTGGACTATGTGCTGCAAAAAAGTACCGAATATAAGTTTATCTAATCAATATAGTTGCATGTACATATGAAATGGTTTAACGATATTTCCTATTTTTTGTTCACCTTATTCCAATTGTTTTTGTGTATTTGTTTGTTAATTTGCGATGTTTTTTTTATTTACGTTTTAAGATTATTTTTTTTTACTGATTAGTTCCTGGCTAAGTTACTAGGAACCAGTACACATTTCTTTAAATTCAATATCGGGTTATGTTATATATTACATGCATTACGTATACGTGGTTTTTTTTTTACCATATGTAATGTTTATTCTTTTCGGTTGTTCATATCTATAACAAATGTCTCGCTCTTAACCAATATTTGAAATACTCTTGTAAAATAAATGATAATCTAACGGTGTTTTAGGTAACTGCCCTCAATGCTTTTTAAAATAAATTGTAAATTAATTTTGTTTTATCATTATTAATCACAAGAGTAAACAAATATACAAAAACTTCAAAAACTCTAATTATTAGCGTACAGACATCTTGTATAATTCTTTAATTTTTCATATCAATGCTACAAATAGATGAACAAGTTTTCATTGCGAAGACATTCAAAAGTATCTACATGTAACTGGTTGTCTTAGAACATGTATATTAATACATGTTTATATATATAAATATTTATACATAAAAATGTATACAATATGTATATATTTAAAAATAAAAAGAAGAGAAATTCTACGTTACATGAATTTCGTCATATTCTTTGATATTTTATATTCTATTACATATTTTGTTGGAATTTTCTTAAATATTTTAGTAATTTGGAGCGAGCAAACTTTAATCAACGCAATGATGTAACATTCTGATTTGATTTCATATGAACAAAACTAAAACAAATTGAGCAAACGGATTTACTTTCCGAGGTGGAATATTGTTATTACATTTTATATTACATGTATGCTGTTAAATATTCATACCATTATACGTTGGCCATGCAACCGTTGTCTTGTTCTTAAATTCATCTCTTGCTGAATAAAAAAATGATATTATACGCTAATAACATTTACATGTAGATATTCATAGATTTTCTCATGGTTTGGAGATAAAATGTAACGCATGCACAAAGGATACTGAATAAGTTAAAATAAATTGAATTTATGAAATGAACGTACATTCAACACAAAGGTCTCCTTGAAAGCCGGAAGCACATCCACGAGGACACTGACCGGTCACGTGGTTACATTTTTCTCCGTACAGGTAGAGACAATGTCCACATGTCATAGAGCAATTAGGACCATACGTGTTGTTGTTGCAAACTGACATTACATGACAAAAAGGAATTAAAATTTTGTTAAGAACTTTAAACAAGTCCGAGCCGTTGACAAAAACTTGAAAGTAGATTAACGTTAAGGATACTGGAATGAAAAATCTATAAAGTTTTTATCAATCAAAATGACAATATTGCATCGTATCATACAACTTAAAGTGAGTAGATTTTAAATAGATATGGGCTAGTCAGAATTTCATATAACTTCCTGCTATCAACTTTTAATTTTACGATGACTTTTATGTTATTAATTTTTTCTCTTAACTTTGGAATTTTTGTCAAACAAAATATACCTATAAAGTTTAGATTAAGAAAAAAAAATAAAGTTCAACAAACAATTTCGGTGAAAAAAAATATATGCATAAGGATGCCGATTTGCGCATTCAGCAGAGCAGGTGTTTGCGAACGATCTTCAAAACTCCCTATAACTGTGACAAAAGTTTTCGTGAGTGCTCGCAAGCACCCACTCTACTAAACATGCATCAGAGTCATAGGAAATAGCTACATACAGACAGACATATCATCCGTCCCAATCGTTTAAATATACATGTAAGCATGTATTTCTATTTGGCTTTTGAATCGGATTACTTAGTTTACAAAAGATAAGCAAAATTTAAAATCTAGTAAGAACATAATGAAATCTATTTGAATTGTATTTACAACCGTCATGTGTATATTCATTCTACGTAAGCCTGAATGTACTATTTCATTTTTACCAGTTTTGCATTGGCTCCCTTTATACCCGTCTTCACATCCATTTGGACATGTACCATTTTTGTAGTCACATTTTTCTTTCTCGTAGCAAGCGTCACAGACTTTGAAATGAAGTTTGGATAAACAAAGATATATAAATATCTCGAGCAATGAAAAATATATATGCATATGTCAGCTTGCCAACGCCATACATACATCCAAAAGACTTAACTTTTAACAGTAAAATTAAACATTATACAATGTAAGCTGTACCTATGTCACACATAGATCCTTTATATCCCGGAACACAGCTAATACAAGTTCCATCCACAATGTCACAGTCGCCACCCTTACAGTTTTCTGGACAAGGAGTGGAGCAGTTCTCTCCGTAATATCCTAAAGTCAGACAACCTATATAAAATGAAACAAATAACTCACCATATTAAACCTAATTAATGGATATGGTTACATTTTTCGACTTCTCTAACTAAACATTGACGGTCCCGAAATATAAATGTTCTTAATACAACAATTAATATATTATATTTGCATTTTACCACTCGCAAATACCCTGCATTCATTTTCACTAAATAATCGTTGTTTATTACTTATATTTGCATTTTACTACTCGTAAATACCCTGTGTTAGCCTAGACCTTGACATTTAGCTATTGCATTAAAAATAAACATTTAGACTGTAATGTTTCTTTGTAATTCACATAGATTTGTTAACAGAATCAATGATATGTTATAACAGTTATTCCTTTAAAATCCTACTATAAGACATGTTTTAATTAAATACATCAATTTTATGGAGTTGGAGAAAAACACATGATGTATCGTATAGTGGTTTAAATCTATAACGTCATTATATGACGTTATAGATATATATATAAAGTATATGACGCCACACCTTTATGACGTCATAGTATACAGACAGAAAAATTGCGATTAAAGAAAAATAATTGCAGTACCTCTGTATGGACTTACAGTGGGTAAGAACAATGGATATGCAAATATAATGCTGATAAGGTTAAGATTTTTTCACAGGAGCTAAAACTTTGTGCGTTTTATCTGAACTAAATGTTATGCATTTCTTAGAATAAAAATGTACTTTCTCTGTACATGTCCTTCAAAATACATCTCAATAAACGTAGACGCAGAAAGTGTTCGCAATATGCGTATTAAGAAAACATTAATTAGAAATATAGGCCTCACCTTGTCTACATAGCAAACATTCTTATAACGTTATGCACCAGCGGTAATTTGTTAATGATTTATGTTTTAAGCGTTTAAGCTTTAAATTATGAATTTTAAAACACTATTTAGGACAACTGAAATATTTCTATTTTTTTTAAAGAGAATGAAGAAGTCAACAAACTACGTGGTATCATATCTAGTTTAGAATTCTAGACCTGTATGATTTTTTTGTCGAAAACTCGTATTAAGGAAAGAAAACTCCTAAGTTTAAACTCTCAAAATTGAATGGCCTTCTTTATCTTTTAACAGAGCTGTTCTTTTCATTGAAGTAGGTACAATGTACATGTTTCACAACCACCCAGCATTCTTTTTGATAACCACAATGCTTTTACGACGTTCTATCTATTCAGAGTCAAATATAGCCATAAATGTGTTGATACTTGTTGTAGTTTTTATCGTATTAGTAAACATAACATATTAAACGTATTATACTTTCAAAATCGATGTTTAAAAGTGATATTAATACATATCGGGAAGTAAATTCTTGACAGCTATCTACGTGATACGGTTCACGTCTTCTATAAAGTAGAGGAAGAAGTAATGAATTATTCTTAAAAATTTGTTTTTATAAAAAATGATGCATATATAAATCATTCTCTTATATGCATTACTAAATTTGACTAAACTTCACGCTTGAATAAAATATGGAATAAAAAACTATATGGTATACTTTTTTAAAATCCAAAATCTGCTCTATATATTCATTAATTCTTTAATTAAAAAGATTATTTAAATCTTACCATAAACTTCAACCTCACACAGTTCGTTAAAGGCGAAAAAGGAATATCCAGCAGGGAAGGGCCAATGAGTTCTGTTGTTGTAGTAAATGACATATCTCCCGTGCATAAGGCATGTTACACTGATAGGGTTGGGTATTGTGGCTATGGTATAGTTGTTGTCCTTGAAACACAGTTTCCAGTCCTTTTTGTAGGTGGTGTTCGATACGTAGATTGAAAATCCCAAGAATCTACTCTTAAAGTAGTCGTTTTGATCTGTTAGTTCAAGAACAACGAAAAAGAACTTATTCTAGTGTAGAATAGTTAAGGTTTAACAAATTTGTAAAAAGTATGTCTTAAAAATATACAAACTCAAGACTCTGAACAAGAGAAATGTGTATGTTTGTGTAAACACGAATGAGGAGAGGGGGGACATTTTTAGTATAGCATCAATTCTAAACACTGAGATATGATTTGAAGATTTTCTTGCATCGCCATTGATAAGGCCATGCTATTAATGTCATCTGACCTTGTTTAGTGGCAACGAATGTTGTTTGTAATCATCTTTAAGGCTTATTATCCGTCGTTTTTATACGTAGTGCTGTTTCATAGAAAATGCCTAACACACATTACGCATATCAATAATTTTGTGACAGATTTTAGTAAGCATCATAAAACTTTCGCATAAATCACACAGGATGAGGCTGTGAATATTCATCAATTGAAAGGAACCTTATAGTTCCATAAAAGAATGTCATATCTTTTAAACATTAGGTTATGTTTCAATTACAGTAGTTTGTAGATGAATGAATTAAAAACAGCCCAATTCTGTGTCTCAAGTATTCAAACTTAACAAATACATGTATGTATGCTGAACATAAATATATTCAGATAAATCATCTAATATGAACGCCCTTCATTTTCACTTTGTTGGTCGATAAATACCCCAGGCTTCATTGTCCGTCCTGTATTGTATAAAAACGTGATGCAGGTTCCGCACTTCTCCTAGATCTACCCTCCATTCTGCTATTGATTTACCATCCGCTGATATTGCACACTGTCCTCCAGCCGGGGCAAGATCTGATCGACGTCCGTCAACAGCATGGGTTGCATTCCATGGTGTGCCGTGAAAGGGATAACGCTGCCAGGCAGATCTATTCAGAGCTATGTTTTCTGTAAAACGTCAAAAATTTGACTTTCGTAAATGTTACCGTATATCCGGGTTTTTTTCTTCCATATCACAAACTTTGCAAAAATGGGGTAAATAAGTGTCGTTTTCAGTTTATGTCAGTCTTTATTTCATTTACTTTGAATATTTCTAACTTTGAAGGGAGTGCAATTTTGAGGTTGTAATAAGACGAAAGTCTATAACTTTCTAAGATTATTGGATTTGATGGAAAATTATTTGATACTGTAAGAATGAAAAAAAACCTGACCATGCAGCTTTACATACTCTTTGGGGTATATGGGTCTGTACTAGAAAAATTCAATCTTCAGTACACGTCATGTCTGATAAACAATCTATCGAAGAATACAGTCTTCATTCCGGCTGTTAAATGAAAGCTTATGTATTCATGACTTTATATGCAATATGGAGTTGTGATTAGATAAGCTGGAATAGAAATGTTAAATTACATTTTCCGTGTTTGTTTTTTAAACCCTTATCGGTTTATCAATTTTTTGTGTATTGTACCTCCGGTTATCAGAATTGCTTGCAAAGACGAACACAAATTTTCTTATTAAAAGTATTGCTTTACAAGATAATTTAAGAACATTCTATGTTTTTTTTATATTTATTTTAGATATGAAATAAAATAATTAAATCTTCACGTGTTTTATTCGACAATATAAATTACGATAACTTATATGACTTTATATACATATGTGTATACACATATATGGAAACTTAATGTGTATACACATGTCTAGAAACATAACAATAGACCAACTTTCATTAACTTCGATATCTCGAACTATCAGATAATTCAAAGTTTTTACTATGCCGACCAAATCCGAGATAGCACATATTAACGTTGGTCCATTCTTTCACAGAGATAAAATTAATGCAGTAGGAGAAGATTCGACTTCCTATTAGAAAATATGTCATTAATGCGAATAAACAAAATCAATATATATTCAAAACAACTAATTGTAACGGAAAGCTTTTTTAAATCTATTTACAATATCAAAAGTAGAAAATAAAATGTTATGTGATTACAGAGCTGCCTTACATTTTGAAGCATAGATATATTGAAGTATTATATTAATTGATATTGAAAAAGTCCCGCGTTTAAATTTACAGTTTGAAAAGACGGGTGTTTAAATTTACAATTTTAAAAAACCGGATGTTAACTGCTTTAAACGTGCATATGCCTATCTGTGTATACTTTGGGAATTTTAAGTATATTCACTGGCTTGTACATGCCAACTTTTTAATACTCATGCTACTCCACTTGAACAAGAATGTACTTCCTGGTTTAAAAATTACCTAGAAGATGTAAATTATATGACTATCTGATTTTATACAAACTTCCTAGTTTCAGTGAAATTAAGATACTGTATCATATAATCTGATGGGGTATTGATACATATCTGCAATAACAGTATTTTAAGGAAATGCATATCATGATATCTGGGATATTTATCTGCACATAGGGTTTGCATGAAAATCACATTGCGTTTTGCCATGTCACTTATGAAAAGTGGTTCTGTATACAGGGAAATATCCCCCCCCCCCCCCGTTTTATTTTCGCCCCTTTCGCCCTTGTTGTCAGCGAGCGAATTTATGACTGGGCAAATTTCAATGTTCCAAATTATTTCTCTTTAAATATACTGTGTCTGGGAGAATTAAAGACGGGGCGAAATTGTTTGCAAGTGTAGAAGAGCGAAAATTACACGGGGCGAAAATAACCCTGTATACAGTATTTACTTCGTGTCAGTAAATCAGAGCATCTGAAATGTATTTGTTACATTGTTTAGAAATATTGTTCGTAAAATGTCTGTTGGTGTGTATCGACCTATGCCGAATTTACGGATATAACAAACTAATTTCGAGTCCCGTGGAGGCGATAATAACGACATTTACATCTTTTATAACAAATTTAATATATAGTTTTACATGTAAAAGTTAGAGCAATAAAATAATTCTTAATATGAGTTTAAATTCACAAAAATCCATTCATTTTCCATCCAATTGTTAGAGGTTTCTAAAGAAGGTATTTTATTTCATGTCTCATGCAGTCAGCAAAATCAGAAAGAAAACACAAATATAGCAAATCGCTTAACTTATTATAATCATTCCGTAATACGGATATGGCGAATTATGAATAAAACGAAGTAACTACAGGACTTCGTTATAACCGAGTTTTACTGTATTACTATTATGGAGGTTGAATGGTCAACTAATATCCCTGTAGGTTTCTTTGACGTTTAGAAATTATTTATTTCAGCCATATCAATAAATATTCTTTATTTTTTGCAAATGTAAATTTCTACCCATTTTATTTCTCTCACCAAAGAGAGGAATTAATATAAGCGCTTGGCTTGTTTCCCAGTCTTATTGTACACTTTGTCAGTTATTTGTACCCGCCAATAATATAAACTCGACAAATAATGTTTAAACAAAAATTATTGCATAGATATTGGTAGATATTAGTAGATGAATACAAAAAAAAAATTTTAATCCATTCACTCACCATATGTTTTTACAGTCCAAAAATGTTGGATGAATAGGGCTAACCAAATCATATCATTCCACTATCGAAAGTTACTGTAATTGGACCTAAAATGGAATGTCGACCCTTAGTTTAGAAAACAAAAACAAAGTTAACATGTTTTATGAGGTACCTGGTATAATCAACATAACGCCATCAGAATTCCATCATAAGCGGTATCAGTTAAGCTTGTAAATAGATAGCATAAAAGATGAGCGTGACAGTGTAGTTACAACACAACAACTAGTGGTATAACCTACGTTCAATTTCGTAATGAAATATGAAGTTCTAATTCATCGATTAAAATCTGTTTAAAATCATTTTGATTCAAGTAAGAATTTTATAAGAGAAACTTACCAATGTTGCTAACGAGTTTTCTAACTCAATGAACCCTTCAAAAAAGAGACTGTATTATGCACATGCATCGATCTATGTATACGTGTATATATTATGACCATTATCTTCTTCCTGTATATATATAAGTGGTGCGTTAATATAAAGTTGCTATTTTAGTCATGGCGAGTCGTTCTATGCATATGTACTTAACAGCCATTTGGTACAAAAGCCTGTTAGTGCCAATTAAATAAGATATATTAAAAAAGAAAAGTCTATATAAGAAAAACTCATTGTATATATAAAAACACACACTATATATAAGATAAACTCGAATATATAAAAATAAGCAGCTTTATATATAAAGGAATTACCAATATATATAAACAATTGTGAATATATATAAAGCTAGGTCGTGAATATATAAACAGTACTGTGATATATAAAAGCAACAGTGATAAATATATAAAGCGAACATTTTCCACTGAGTGACCTTCACTGAGTTCAGCCCAGCGTCTGCATAATAAACCCCGCCTAATAATGATATTTTGAGGGGCAGGGGGGCGTTTCACAAAGCATACTTAGGACTAATTTATATCTTAGGAAAGAACTTTTTCCTAAGTTCATTACTTATCCGTTTTACTATTCTTGTCTTATCTAATGTAATTCCTAAATTATGTCTTAGCTTTAAGACAGGTAAATCGATGTCTTAGGAACAAACTCAATATGGCGATTGTTTATTTGGTATTGAAATGGATTAAATGCACATTAAAATTGAACAGAAATACAAGAATACACAAATCATTAGTACATGTTCACTTTACTTCTTAACTGAAAACTTTAGAAATATCAAAATATACATATATTTCTTCAATTAAAATATCTCGTATAGACTTTTAATTTTAACATTTTTTTAGATTATCTGGTCGCATGCGCAGATTGGTAGCCGACATTGATATAGCCAGTGCACTGATGATAAAGAAATTATTCATTCCCGAGTCACTGATATCTTAAGCAGTTTGATAAAAACAGGAAAAAATACTAAGTAAAACTTAAGTACAGCTATTTGTAAGAACCAGGCAGGGGGTGATTCATGACCAACTCAGATTTCTATGAAATTTTAATATGAAGTTTTATGGACCACCAGAACATCATTGGAGATGATGACTTTTTTGTTCAACCTTTGTTGCCATGGTAACGTGGCACCATGTAAATGTACCTGAACAGCAAACACCAAACACATACTATTTTGAATTAATCTCTTACTTTCGGCAATTAAAAAAAAAATTAAACAAAACTATACAAATTTTATTTTTGTTTCTGTAAATATGGCCCAATATATTCACTGTTAATCATAATAACAATATTATTCTACCTTTCCAACAAATGGTAAAAATAAGTTAAAAACATGTTGTTTTTTAAGAAATCGTCATTAAGGTTTTTCCTCAGAATCAAACATTTTCAAGGGCATAATATGTAAAAATGCCACATGTGCCAAAATTTTGAGCACAGAGGATAAAAAGTACACATCCCTTACAAAACACTTTTAAGATAAAATTCATGGGTTTTTAAATACATAATGTGTTACCATGGCGATGAAACTACATGAAAATTCAAATTTTACATATACACTACCTATCATCATATTTTGGAAAGATGTTGTGGAAAAATAACACTTGTCAAAGAAATCTTAATACCTAAAATAGAAAGTACACACCTTGAACATTTAAAACTTTAGATAAAACCGATTGGTTTTTAAAAAGCATTTGGTAACCATGTCAATAAAAATTCCCAAAATATCGTTTTCAGTCAAAAAACCAAAAATTGTTACATTTTGTGGACATACTGCTAATAATAAATACAAGTTTAAAAAGAAATAGAGCATATAAGATAGAAAGTACACATCCTAAAAATGACAAAATACAGATAAAACTGGTGACTTATTAACTATCAAACTGTTACTATGGCAACGAAATATCCAAAAAATTGCCTTAAAAAATACAACTTAAATTTTTACATTTTGGGAGCATATTTCAGTTAGCCGCACAAGTTTAAAAAATTTTGAGCATATACATGTAGCAAGGAAAATACATATCTTAAACTTGAATTAAAGCATTTGGAATCTTAGTATTACTCTTTTACCTTAGCAACAAAAAATATCATCACAATCTGTATTTGAGTAAAATAAAATTTTGTCAAATATTTAAAAGATCAAACTGAGATATTAAACGAAACATTCATTAATTTCAAATATACAGAATTGAGAATGCCAATCCTCAGAATTCAAAATTTAGATAAATTGTAAATTTCTGTTACCATGGCAGCATAATGACTACAGAAAGAGTTGAAGCAGAAATGACTTTTCACGTGTATATCTATATATAAATCAAAGTAAAGTCCTGTGCTAATATGTTTCAACAAGGAATATTTCAAAATCACAAAGAGTCTATTAGCTAGTAATTATGACTGTGAGCAAATGAAAGTTTAGCTTTTTTTCATTTTAATTCTTTAAAATTGATAAAAATTAATACAAAAAAATAACCCACATGTATATTTCCTTTCTTTTGAAATCTACTTTTTAGATATCTATGCATTATCACAACTGTTATTGCCATGACAACCACAGAAGCTGAAAAAATACATATAAAATACACCTAGGTTTTGCCACATATCATTTATGATTCCATGCATGTTAGATGTACATACAGACATTATCTAAACAAACCAACAATCATTGAAAGACAGCACCAATATTTCTACATTTACAAGTTTAAACAATCATATTGGACTGTCAAGTTCTAAAGTCATGGCATCTCTAATGCTGTCTCTTTCTTCTTCCTCATATATTGACTGCAGTATTTCTCGCAGATGGTCATCTTCTTCTGGTTCATCCTTGATATCCTTGGCTTTTGCATTCAGAGAAAGTCTTGAAAAAAAGGAGTTAATCTGAGAAGGCTGCAGCCATTCATCAGGATTGAAAAACTTCTCTCCAGTGCTGTTTCGCAAAGATTTCATACGTTGAGATACTTCAACAGGAATTGCTTTCCTACCTGATTCTTCGCCCTCTTGAAAAACTCTATGGAGAAAATCTTTCACTTTGGAAGAGAAGCGTGCAAATTTCCTTGTTTTTTTCAGTGCCCATCCTTGTTGAAGCTTCTCTACTGATGAATTCTTTACAAGGGTATGGTGATCTCTGCCTATTTGCACCAGCTGTTTAGAAATGAACAAATTGGAATTACACAACTCGGACCAATGATGTCGTAGAGCATCATAAGTTGATGTTTTCTCTTGAACATGTCTATCCAGAAGAATATGCTCTTGAAGTATTTGGTATGAGGAAAACTGCTGATTGCAGCCTAATTCAGAACAGTGGAAAATACTGGTTGGTGTAACTGAACAGTTTTTTATGTGAGAGATCACACCATAGTTTTTTGATGGTTCTTCAAAGTCAGACAGTATGATGAGTCCTGTGTCAAGCTGCTCACTTTTCAAGACATCTTCTCTTTTTATCTTGATACCAATACCAATACTAAAACTGTGCCAGGCAATGATATCATCTCCTTCAAAGGCAAGATTATTAATGTTGGTGATTCCCTTGATGCAATGACTAGTCATTGTCTGGTTTTTCCTGTCAACTTCCACAACTGCACATTGACATCCTGCTACACCACTTCCATCCATTATTGCCTTCTTCATGTCAAATGGTGTTGTTACATTTTCTCCAGATGAAACAAACATCCTTAATTTGGATCGCATATGGGCAATTTTGGCATCGCAATAACTTTTTCCTGCCTGAGGTTCACTGAAGTCATAGCGTACAATGCTGATACCTGAAAAAAAAGTTATTAAAACCTTATAAACACTACTTTCATCATTTGCACAAATTCTGCCAAAAAAATCTATGATGCAATCATAAACCAATGTTTGTTTAAAATAAAACAACAAAAAATATCATGGTTTCCTTTTATACCCAAATATAACAATAAAGAAAAATCATTTC
This sequence comes from Magallana hongkongensis, assembly GCA_015776775.1. NCBI lineage: Eukaryota > Metazoa > Mollusca > Bivalvia > Ostreida > Ostreidae > Magallana > Magallana hongkongensis. The sequence goes on along the minus strand of VIAA01000013.1, from coordinate 322,667 downwards.
AGGCAATTGAATTCTCACCTGTTCTTTCACTAATTCCATGCATGCTCAGCCACAGGCACCCACAGTGATAGCAACCTGCATTGTCACTTCGTAAAAAAACTTCTTCAATTCCAGGCATTTGTACTCTTATAATCTTTAGGATGTGCTCGATGGCTGATGCAACAGCAAGCCAATCTTGCCTCACTGCTCCAAAAATGTGATTGAATGCCTTGTGCTATAAATGCAAAGTTGGATTTATCATTTTCATACCTATACATGCATAATCAATATGCTGTATACTACTACAGATTGTTTTCTCTCTATCAAATTAAAAGACAATCTAATTCCATCTTATTCAAATGTGTCCAATTAGTCAATGTCTTATGTATATCATGTGTATATAGAGTTCTTAATCTTTATATCATTGATATATTAAAAATTCTTGTGACAAAGTATATGTTGTCGATTCATCTGTCTGTGAAAAAAAATTGAAATGATTAGTAAAAACAATTTTCCATCAAGTGAATTTTAAGATTTTGAGGGAGGTTGGGATTTAGAAGCTGTACAACTAAATACAAGTGAAAAGCTGTCAATGTGACAGCAAACCAGGTTTTCTTTTATGTGAACTGTATCCATTATCCAAGTCAACCCGTATCCAGTGAAATGGAGTACCCTATATGCAATATTTTGCCAAAAAATGACTAAGTTCAAATGCTGGTATTTTTTTCCTGAATTATCGGAAATCAAAATCCTAGCAATATGCACACCTCTAATATATGTTCAATTGATCTGCAAAAGAACAATTACCTATCTTGAGAACTGTAGGAGGAGTTATCTGTACAATGAGGGTACCCTATATGCAATATTTTGCCCAAAAATGACTAAGTTCAAAAGCTGGTATTTTTTTTCATAAATTATCAGAAATCAAAATCCTAGCAATATGCACACCTCTGATATATGTACAATTGATCTGCAAAAGAACAACTTCCTATCTCGAAAACTGTAGGAAGAGTTATCCGTACAATGAGGTATCCTTTTGGCAGCCGCCCGCCCGCCATTTTTCACCATTTTAATAACCAGATTTTTCCGTTGGAAAACCCGGTTAAAAAAATAAATATGCAAGGGATGTTTGAAAATTATTGAAACATTATGCTAAGGTTTCATTCCCACTCACTACTACATTATTTTTAACAAAATTTACAATCATTATTATATACTAGTATTGAGCATTGCAGTTCTCGAAAAGATGATCAGACTTAAACAACTGTTTATTTATGGATTATGTGAGGCCCAAGAATTGTTCAGGAGTCAGAGTCAAAACAATTTTAAAACATAGGTAATCACAGATTACAAAGCTCACCGAGACGATGTATCACCATTATGAGACCACCTTTATCATATTATATGAAAATCATGATTTTGACAAATTTTAATCTACACTATCTGAACTGACTTAAGTAAGAGCTTTTCTAGAAAAATTGTGTTAAAATAAAAGATGATTTTTAAAGATTTTTAGGGTCTTCCGTTTCCAACGGAAGACCCTTTTGTTTTTCTTCGGATTCTTTTTCATTATTATTATTCTTCCTCTGACTTCTTTTGTGGCCTATATCTCAAAAACAATTTAACCGTTTTCCAGGAAATTTACAGAACTTGTTCGGTATCGTAAATATTCGAGGTTATTAAAATTTGAACTTATGACGTCAATTCCGGTTTCAGAAATTGACGATTTTGTAAATTTTTAAGGGTCATTTTGTCCACGCATCTCCTCCGAAACTAATCAAGATAGAAGCTTGAAATTTTTAGGGATTGTAGATTAATGTATGTAGATCTACCCCATTGCCTTCATTTATGTAAATTGTGCAAGGCTCTGAAGCTCGCCTGAACCTGAAATAAGCACCAAATTTTTCCACAAACTTTTTGAACATTTTCTGAAATATCTTTTGATCTATACATATTTTGTTAAATAATGTAATGCAAAAGATGTTTATTTTTGCAAGACCTTTAATGTAATATCAAAGAAAAGGGGCTGACCCCTCAAATTAGGGGCCAAAAGGGCTCTAAAGTCTTCTTACAATAACCTTTTACTGAACAATAATTTGTTATCAATCATAGAAGCAAAAATGTTTATTGTACAACTGTTTATCTATACAGTACCCTAGCTAAGTCATGTATTATGTATTTAGGGGTTTCAAGGGGCCAGAAGTTCAAAACTTTGATCATTAATATCTGAATAAGGAGAAATATTTTGAAAAGCAATGTAGAACACAAAATGTTAAGAATAATGTTCTTAACAATATGACAACTAAAATTTTTTGTTGGTGGCCCTGATAAGGAGTTAAAGGGTCGGCCCCTAAAACACAGACTTTCAGATATCTCGAAAACGTTTAACAATTCGTGAATACATGTGAACAAAATATGTTTACATTTGCGAGGCCTTTAATTTGTTATAAAGAAAAAAGGGCTGGCCTCTCAAATTAGGGGCTAAAAGGGCTAGTAAGTCTTTTTATGATAACTTTTTTCTAGGCGATAATTTGATATTTTTCATTTAGCAAAAACAAAGAACTTTTTAAGCTTAATCAAACGCTGAAATTCGTTTCAAAATCGGACTATGTGCTATATAGAAATTGGGGTTTAAAATTTGATTCTTCCGGAAATTTTGATTCCGTGTTTTTGGTTTAAGAAATAGCGTTAAGATAATGTAAAATTAATTCGAACCAAAAATAATCGTGTCAAGTCGTACATGAACACATTCGGGTTTATTTCGTTAAGACATTCTGGAAATCGGAAAGGTTTTTGTTAAGTCGTACTTAAAATCAGGAATTATTCGATTTCTTTCTTATTGTTTTAGTTTCTCTTGTTATTGGCTTAAGAACTCTGCTTCTTACAGGTACTTTAAGCTTTTCTCTCGACATTAACGGAAGACCCACTCGTTGCTTTGCAACGAGCTTTGCTCTAGTTCTCTATATATTCCTAAGTAAAAATTTGACATCCCCCCCCCCCTTTTGTGGCCCCACCCTACCCACAGGGATTACGATTTGAACCAACTTGAATCTACCCTATCTGAGGATGCTTTCAAACGATTAATAGCTTTTCTGGCTGATCAGTTTCTGAGAAGAAGAATTTTCCTTCTACATTCCTATGTAAAAATTCAACATCCCCATTGTAGCCCCACCCTACCCCTGGAAATCATGATTTGAACAAATTTGAATCTACACTACCTGAGGATGCTTCCACACAAGTTTCACCTTTTTGGCCAAATGGTTTTTGAGAAGATTTTTAAAAAATACCAACAAATTTTCAATGATTTTTAATTATCTCCCCTTGAATGAAGTGGCCCTCCATTTTAACAAATTTTAATAGTGGTTCTGGAGAAGAAGTCAAAAATGTAAAAAGTTAACGTACATACAAACAGACAGATGGACGCTGGACTAAAAGTGATCATAAAAGCTAGCTAAAAAGTGGCCACGCTCACATACCCCACTCTCCCACATTAATTGACATTTATTGTACACAAAATGAATGTCTGGTAAGTGGTAATGTATAAATATTGCACATAATTTAATTTCATAAAGAAGCACAAGTTCCGAAATATCATCACATCACATGCACATCTTTAACAACAAAATTCTATATGCAAGTTGTTGCAAGAGGTGTATTTAAGCCATATGAAAAAAATAAAGCTTCTATAATTATGATGATTGTGTGATTGAGCATAAATTGATATAGTTTATTTGCTTGACAAGTCTAGTGAGTATTAACACCATTTCAACTCACTGGATAAATCATATTAAAAAATCACAAAATTTACAAATCCTCTTTATATATATATATACATATATATATGTCCAGTCTTCAATTTTTACAGGACAGTATCTAAGACAACTTTACATATGAAACACCACTAGACATCATTGAGATGCCCTGTTTTTACAAAAGTGTTACAGGGGATTCTGCTTTGACCTTAACCTCTACTAAATTTGGGTCAAGATCATTGCACATCCCTTAATTAAACAAGTACTCTATGGGCAATGAATAAACTTGATTCATGCTCACCGCCAATACCTACTGGCAGTCTTCTGGTCTAGTCTGAGATTCATTGGGTCAGAGAGAGAGAGAGAGAGAGAGAGAGAGAGAGAGAGAGAGAGAGAGAGAGAGAGAGAGAGCAAAGTCAAGACAAGGATTTTGACAAATAAAGGTCTGCTAGTCCCTTAAGGTTGATATAAAAACTTGATTCAAGGTCACTACACAAGTCAACCTTTACCAGAAGGCACTTTGTCTGTGAAGTATTTGCCAGATTGGGCCAAGGGAAGAGAAAATATGCCCCAGATAAGTGATACCAGAAAGACAGATGGATGGAAGGACAGACAGACTGATCCCTATTGGGTGCCGGCTAGGAGGATACAATTTTTAGGGAATCAAGTATCAAAGCAAATACCTGTGACAAAGTCTCTGAATGGCACTGTTCAGCGGAATTCTCTGTCTCTGAATGGCACTGTTCAGCATAATTCTCTGTCCTTGTTTGGAGGTTCCTGGACTGCCTAAAATGTATATATGTTTATAAGTAAAAGATCAAACTCATACAGGTTTTATTTTAAAATGCAATTTTTTAAAAACTGTTTGGTCCAATTCTTTGCTCATTACAATATTTCTGTAAATAATTTTTCATCCCAATCAATTCTCCAAAAATTTATAATATTTTTTCAAATTAACCAAGCAATATTCATCTCTTTTCAAAGAGATAAATTCTAAAATATTCAAATTTAAAAAAAAGAAGGTTTATAACAGGTTAAAGAAGAAACATGTGTACAATGTGCATGTGACATGGAAATGTATAAACAAAACAAAATCATTTGAAAACAAAATCATTTGACTTTGTCCAAATTTGAGAGTTGATCGATTTACTGTACTTTTAAGCATCATTAAAACAAACTTTAGAAAGTTTCTGACAAGTTGTACACACAACTATCTTCAGGATTTTATTACAATTAGCCTCATATTTTATAAGCACATGAAATTAGTGCATAAAATAAAACTGTTTGAAGACTAGTGAGAGAAAAATTGATAACATTACCTGTAAGGTTGCTTCAGGGGTGTCATCCGAGGTATTTTTGCAAATTTGAGCAGCACTGAAATTATGTCATATATTAAAATTTAGCTTGACAAAATAGTTTGTTACTCCAAAATAATCACTAAAACGAGACACAAATGCATTTGAACTCTAACTTGGCCATGCAGCGATATAAATTTTTTATTTTATAAATGCCGATCCCGATTGTTTTAGTTTAATTTGTGTATGACGTGCGATTCTGATAAAGTCAATATCATAATCATATTGATTATAGACATGATCAAACAGATAAATACATTGCCTTTATTCTAAGCAAATTTAAATACATTTTGTTAAAAATGCAGCCAAATTATTTTTAGAGTTTTATATACTAGGTATTATGTACTTTAAAATAGCATACAGAAATAAGTTTTTTATGTGTGTGTGTGTGTGTGTGTGTGCTCATCTATTCCCATAATCAATCATGTATATCATACATGTATAAGTTATTTAATAGCATTCAATTCATTGTTTTATTTGTTTTAAAATAAAACATAAAAATTATTTCTTACCTCGCACCATTTCACTTCCTGGGTTACAGTTTTTCTACATCTACTGCACAAGCCTAAAAATGTATTTTAAATTATGCATAAAAGACATAGAAGCTAAATTATGTTCCTTTATTGTGAGTTAATTTAATAGAATTTTTTAAAAGGCATTCAATAAAGATACAAGAGTGATATCTCAGAGACATAAATAACATAATAAATGTTATTTATGTCTCTGGATATATTAATTGTGGCATTTCGCACATAATTATAGGTGCTCCCTATTTAAATCAATATAACATTTTTTTTATCTCCATATAACCTACTACATGTATAAAATGTTATAGAATAAAAATTTTATACATTGATTAAGATGGGTTTTAGTGCCTATGTCAGAGACATAAATAACAGAGATTGTTATTTATGTCGATCCCTGCCTAGTGCCTATGTTAATTCTGAAATCTATCCTGTTCTCAATATTATATAAATTGATATGTGTCTACATTTTTAACATGTATGCAAAATCTATTCATTGACACGATATATGCAACTTCCACTACACAAATACAATACATATATATACCTGAGCCAATAGGGACAATATATCCATATACTGTATGAAGGTGCCGAGACATAGACAAAGTTATGCTCCTCCCAACCTCTGCCTTTGCCGTTGTACTGTGACTCGGGTGTGAGCAGGATGACTTCTTCTTCCATCGTATCCCAAGGGAGTATCGATGAAATGGACAGATGGTATAGTCCCCAAATAGCGAAAAATCACCAGCACGGTAACATATCAAATGTCCCTAAGAAGCTATATCTCCAATGTTACATGATTTGAGGTGGTTTTTAATGTTTCTCCTACAGTTTTTCACGTACACTAAACTGTTTTCATTTGGGAAATAAGGTGATGTGGTACACTTGCTTTTATCAGGTAAAAATGAAGAAAAACTGCATACAAGACTACTTTCCATGGATTCTAATATTTCCTAATATGAAATATATTAACTACATTGTTCAATATATTACTTAATTTCAAATAAAACTACATTTTCTTTCCTGCATAATCCTCACCTTCCATGACCTTCTACACACGGAAGAGCATCACTGTACCCTTTTCAACTCCAACACTGAAGAGCGACAAAGGGAGATAACTAGATTTTGATGAAATTGCATAATTTCTAATCGTAATATTTATTCATAGTTTGAATAACCCATGGAATTTTCAGTTGATATAAATTCTGCATAATCAATTAAACACAGTTATGTTTTCCATATACCTGGAAAATGTAGGATTTTTAGAAACAAACCTTAAATGTGTAACCACTATACAATAGAGACTGTAGACTGAATCAGCAACTATGGTGTTTGTTGAGTTCATTTTTTTTTAAACCAGTGCACAGAATCAAATTATATTTAAGAAAAAATATTCATATAGATGTTTTTTAATGTGTTTGTACCAATTTTTACAAACAAATTAACTATCATGAATCAGTCATCTATGTTTCTGCCTGGTTCTTACAAATAGCTGTACTTAATTACAGATTGACTGGATGATTTGTCCTATCCCTCCACCAAATAAGCTTTTCTTTTACGAAAGAAATTTGATATGTTTTCCTTGCCGGGGGGGGGGGGGGGGTGGGGTGAGGGGTTCTTTTTTTCAATTTTTGTTGGGAGGAGTAGGAGTGACCGGCAAGTGATTTGGGTATGTCGATGTTAAATCATGCAATTGCTGTTTCATTAAGCAATTGTTGCCTTTTATCCTCGCTTGCTCCATCGGCCAAGATGCATTTATTTGCGATGTTTCCTTCTGTAAAAAAAAAACCCATTCTTATTTCAACCATTACAAGAAAACACGCGTTACATTAATTAAAACTTAGTTTAAAAGTTCCACACCTTTCTATTCTAAATCTTACTTGTCACTGCATGTGAATTTTGTATTCCATTTTGGAATATATCGTACACTGCGATCTCTGAAGTTAAAAAAAATACCATTTTCACAAAATATATGGGTATATTACGTTATTTTTATGTACTCGTGTATGCATGTGAAGGTAAAATATTATACATAATTTCAGTACATGCACATAGGCACTACACTATTTACACACTATTTTCACGTTTAATTTTTTTTTCTAATTTGTTTCTAGGTGAATAAGGGAATACGTGTTTACGTTTAGAAAGTTTACATCCGTGACATATTGAAAAGAATTTACATGATCGATATACTAGTAAGATAGGAATTAATGAAATGATTTAAAAATTAGCTTACAATGTATCTTAAGATAAGATTTAGTCAACTGCGTTACACTAAGAAAGTTTTCTGAAAAAGCAATGACAAATCTTAAGAACTTCGTAAGTTAAAACTTAGGCATATCTTAAGTTCTATCTTAGGAAACATCTTAGGAAATCGTTGTGAAACGGGCCCCTGGACTTTTCAAGGACAAAAACTATCTTAAGTTCTCTTCAAAATGACATAGAGTAAATACCTTTTTTTTTAAAGTTCGTTAATAATTCAGATATTAATAGCATAATTTCCAAACATAATGTTGTTTAACAAAAACTGGAAAGTCTATCGTCTCATTGCTAATAAACCACTTACACCCTGCCAGCTGAGGAGTAATAAATAACCTTCAATTTTCTTTTTTAGAACTAAGTTCCTCATGGTTATATAATATTTTTACTGGTACAAGGAAATTTTCGTATACACTTTAATTTTTGGAAGTAAACATCCTAAGGACCTATATTTACAGGGTTTTTTTTTTAATTGAATTTTACCATTCCAACTGAACAAAATCTCAAAATTGTTAAATACAATTATCATTTCATTATACATAAGTTAAAATGTGTTAAAACACAAGTTTTTTTTTTTATTCCACACCATAGGAAGTACAGAAAACTTGCTAATTTTGATCTCTCCTCAGCATTTAATATATAAGTATATTGTTAAGAAAATGGTTTATAACATGACCTAACAAGTTTAAGTTTGGATTATCAAAGATGGTTTTTGACGCATATTATGATAACTGATTGTTACAAATGCCAATATAATTGTTAAAGTTTGAAAATCTTAACAACTGTTTGCTAAGAATATTGAAATATGTTACAGTGAAATGTTAGGAAGTCCTAACAACTGGTTGGCAAGAATTAAGCAACGCATTAAGTTATCTCTTCGTAAGCCTTCACAAAACCATCTAAAATACTGCTTGTTTAGAACATAAGAGTTAAGTTTCAGGTTTACAACTCTTGTCAACTTTTGTTCTTGTGTTAAGAATGCCAGTATCAAATTTAAAGTTTGTACGCTTTACCAAATGTTTGGCAATAATCAAAGAGTAAATTTCAAAGATTACATGTCTTTTATTAAATTGAAATAGAAACGTCTTAACAATAATGATTGCTTGTCAAGAATGTCAGACGTTAAGTTCTCAGTGTAAACTCCTGACAACTGGTATATCACATTGAAAATAAACCACTTTTTTTAACCATTCTGTATGTCATACCATTGGTAACCGGTACTAAAAATGTGTTGATTAGAGATTATGTAAGAAACCTTCAACATAGTTAATGAATACAATATGTGCTTGCGCTATTATTTCACATGTCCAAGATTTCACTGTTCTGCAGGTAATACTCAAAAACTCTTATTCGGCGCAAAAGAATTTGCATTTATTTTAGTGCTGCTAAAGTTTTCATCATTTTCCCCAGTGGCGTTTTGCAGTATGGGAGTTCGTCTATCTCCAAAAACCCCTATACACTCTGTGGTTGGTGCATCAACAACCGCGACTGTGATAAGTTCCTTTTCTGGTGTGTTGGCAGTAACCTGTAAAATATATAGCATTATACATATGTAAGTGGTATTACTGATTCATAAACTCTTACATTTATTCAAATAAAATTTGAATCCTGGTGTAGTGCCAGTGAATGACTTAACTGACTTAATACCCTTCAATCATTACATTATAAGAAGAAGCTCTGCTAGTCATACAGTGAAATGCGCTTTTAAACCTCTTTATTGACAATTTATTCTAGATAAATAGGCTTTAAGGACACACGAGACGTTCCTCAATATTTTATATTATTTTCCTTGATATATTATTCATTTTTTATTATCATTTAAACCTGTTAGTTCCAAAACAATTAGAGTATATTACAAGGGTCTTTTCGGGGCTTAAATATTTATAGTTTTCCTTAAAATGGCATGCAAAATGCATTTAAATGTTTATGAATAAACTTAAGTCATTTTCTATATTTTCAAGTGGACACTTTATATCTAAATAAAAAATTATCATATAACATGAAAATATGATTATGGAATTACTTAGTGGAAATCTTCACATTGTTGAGGTAGAAAATATGGAAGATAGGTCGCATCTGACATTACACAGAAAAACACAGTACTAGGTTGTGGTAACCGAGGGTGTCTTACCAAATTTGTGAAATTTCAAAGTCCTATCTCATGGAGGAGTTTTGCAGTATGTTATTTTGTATGTAGGTACCTTTTTAAAATAATTGTTCTCTTATATCTTTTTACAAAACTTGAAATGTAGTAAAAGGACCAAATTCATGATTTTTGCTTGTACAATAGATCTATAACTCTGTTAATGCCATTAATCAATTAATCATTACAAGTAAAAAATGGTGTATATTACAACTTCCATAGACCCACTTACATTTTATTAATTATGACCAAATGACATAAAGTGTACTAGACAGTGCCTTATACAGTATGTACATGCCTTCATCAATCACCCTCTGAATGAGAAAACTTGCCTGAGAAATCCCCCGGCGACTTTACTCTCTAAATACGAAAATACTCGTTCCAGGGTGCTTTTTGATGATTGTTTCCACTTGGTCCCAGTAAGTCTGCCTAATTGTTGATAGTTGTGTTATGATGGAGTCTTTTTTTACTGTTTGTTTCTTCTTTACGATCATTGGGACACTGAGGGATGAAATCAATTTCAAAATAATGCACAGAGAGAGAGAGAGAGAGAGAGAGAGAGAGAGAGAGAGAAATTATCTACATATTAGATCCAACTTATCAATGTTGAATTTATTTGGGTGGGTGGAGGGTGGTTGGGTTAGATTTGTGCATTACCAGGTGTGTATAAAAACAATATCATAGCACAGCATTAAAAAGCTGATACATGTTTTCCTGGAAGGTTGACTAAATGTTGAAAATGTACCTTCATATTTCTCCAGCAGAGCATTTCTCATAATTGGTAATTCTTCAAACTGACAAGTTCTCAAATGAAGCTGTTGGAAGTTTTGTTATTTCTTAATAGGCCAATTAAGAAATGGCATAGCTCCTGGTGACAGCTTCTTGTTGAGGAAAACCTTTTTGATAAAAAAATGCCATATATCCCAAGAAATTGTTGTAATTTCTCTAATTTCTTCACAAATTTTTATCTTAATCTACTGTGATATCTTGTTTATGTTTACCATTTTATGCTTGTTTTGCTTTGAACAAATATGACATATTTTAAGGTCATTTTTACATTGTTTTGTGTTCTTCTATCTCCGGGCAGAGCTCCTGTAACTGAAGCATAACATGCTGTGTATGATTACCATCAATGAACTCTACCTCTGCATCAGGTTGAAAAGGGTCTTCAGTTTTAGCTCCTTCTGTAGGAATATTTAGTTTCATTCATTTGCGTTTTTTTAAAATTTGAATTGAAACTTCCATAAATTTCTGTCCGATGTTGGGCGTTCAACTTTCTAATTGCCTTCGACACTAATGCAAAGTTTATGGCCGACAGTGGAATATTAAATTCTCTGATGCATTTCTCTCTGCATATGAATAGCATAAACAAGCTGTACATTTTCTTGAAATTTACCTTTAAAAGTTTTGTTAAGGTCGCTCTCACATTTGATTGGGACATTCTATAACATTTACACAAACCTTGCTGTCTTCATTTTCCTTTGTAGAAGCTTTGTTAGAGTAATCTGCTTCTACACTCTCCGTGGTCTATTATGATAAACATAATATGGGATACAGGGTGTTAGCCAGCCCCTTGAAAGATATCCCATTATAATTGTGTTATACGAAATTTCGTGTTATTCGCCAGGCTAGCTAAGCCTGTTAATGGCCGTGTAAACCCATTTCCTTTTGAGGGTCGACTGGGCTTCTCCGGGGCCCCATCCCCACCAAATATGAAGGCCCAAATATGGGATACATGGTGTTAGCCAGGCCCTTGAAAGATATCCCATTATAATTGTATTATACGAAATTTCCTGTTATTCGCCAGGCTAGTTAAGCCTGTTAATGGCCGTGTTAACCCATTTTCCTTTTGAGGGTCGACTGGGCTTCTCCGGGGCCCCATCCCCACCAAATATGAAGTCCCAAATATGGGATACAGGGTGTTAGCCAGCCCCTTGAAAAATGCAACAGAATATCATGATTTGCTTACCCTCTTGCCAGGCTAGCTGATCGTGCCAATGTTCAGGTCAGGTCAGGAAGTAATAACTGTTCCTTTCAATTAAAAATGAAGTTTTTCTGGATTTTTTAATTACGTTTATTAGCATGTTTACGGTAATTTGAATAGCGAACCGACCACAGAATTCTATTCGCTATTCGAATAGTGAATAGCGAGAAGCGAATAGAACTCCAACTTCTGAATGGCCCATCAAACTGCGTATCAGTAATTTAAATAGTTATGAGAAATTGTATGGATCCAAGCAAAATTGAACTCTATTCAACCAGACTCTCAGCTGTATTCGTTAATCTCCGACAAGCAAGAGAGACTCTCTGCTTGTCGGAAATTTACGGAGACAGCCAAGCGTCTGGTTGAACGAGACTATATTGAACTCTGGCGTAGGTATATATAAAATGTACGACTTCAAAAAATATCTATATTGTTGGTACCAATTAAAATCTGACTGTTTACAAGATATCTATATATTAATTTCCTTGAAAAACAGTGCTTAAGAACTCATTACATCGAATTTATTGATTAGATCTAGATGTTGTCAGCGGTGTTGATTTGTGCTTAGGTCCAAACACTGTTTCAATTTCGGTTTGCCTGTGTAACTGCATAGGAGAGTTGATTAAAATCAACTCCCAAAAATAAGTTTTATTTCCGTTCAATATTCTCAGTTACAAACATTAATCAGTGAGTCACCCAATCGAACATTTCTAATAAGAATGTTTTTAAACGAGTTATAAAAAACAAGACTCATTATATTCATCAAAAATTTAAACAAACGCTATACATGTATCAGGAAAAAAAATTCGTTAAGCCCATACCATCACCATAACTATATGCATGTTCTTACAAGAACATGTAGTTCATTTGTTAAGTATCAATTAAATTCTAGAGAACAGAAATGGAAAAGCTTATAACAATCAACGTTACCCACGGCGTTCCACGACGAATAAATGCGGATAGCAATGGGTTTTATGTCTAAATGACTCATCCAAATGCCTTACATTCTTCAATAGAATTTGTGCATGTCACACAGAGCCGTATAGATATAGTTACCCTTGATTCTCCAGTAAATTCAGAATGGTATATTGTGTGACTGTTAGCTGTTCCAGTACCAGACGTGATTTCGCTCGTGTAACAATCAGGGCTCGAGCTGGGCTTTGCCATTTTCGCCAATGGCGAATTTTTTTCAAATGTGGCGAAAAGAAATTTGAATGTGGCGAAAATCCTTTTCTTGTAATAAAATAGTATAAAAAATCAGTGTTCAGTTTTCGTTTTAAATATACACCTGTTGATTCAGTCAGAGTGTGTTTATTTAGTCATCGCACGCGACCGGAAATCTCGCGTCGCTCCAGTGCACACAGAGCTTTGGCCAGATAATAGCCTCAGGTAATATTTGGCTGCAAGACGTCGATAATTATGTAATCGGGCACGAGACGGTTGTATACACGGCTTGTGGTCAATTTTTAAAGCATTTAAGGTCTCACTCATTATTCTGTTATCGTCTCCATATTAGTATCAAATCGTAACCAGTGCACCGATCGCTAAATAATTGGTTATATAAATGCGTATAATATGTATACATTAATCGTATCCCGAACATTTGTTTTTGGATAACGTTGAAACTATTTATTACAATTTTCTATAATTGGGTTGTGCTTGCTTTTCTCTCATGAAATTTCAAAACACTGCAGTCGGTCGTCATTGATGTGGACATATCAACGCAGATAATTAATTTTCTTTGATGTCCAGTGCGCTACGGTATAAATATGATAATCTTGCTTGACCATGTACCCCATTTACTTTTGACATTTGGCTTGTCAATATGGGGAAACGTAAACTTGTAGCTTCTGACCCTTGTCAGTATAAAATTCAGAAATTGTCAATGTTTGGCTTTTCTTCCAATTCGGGGTCTGAACATTCAACCCCTCCTGCTCAAGCATTTAATTCAGTCAAAATAGTCAAACCATCCACTCCAAAACGCAAATTTAACATCAGTTGGAAATTTAACAGGAACTGGTTGAGATACGATTCCAAATTGGGCTTGATGTTTTGTGACTTATGCATTTCGGCCAACGTTCAGAATGTTTTCACTGAGGGGTGTAGCATTATGAAGAAAGAGAACGTAGACAAACATGAGAAAGGGACAGGTGCTTATTATTTGTTTACATACATTTTTACATAATTACCCAAAAATTAGATCATCAATAAACAATTTACATGCTTTATATAAAATAAAAAAAATATTTATTTTTCTTTTTATTCATAAATTCAGGAGACAGTAGCCACTCATCAGCCTTATGCAAGTCAAAATCTGCAGAAAACATGGAAGTTGTTTGGCAAAACGCTCTCTCCAAGAGTAAATCAGCCATCATATGGTAGGAGAGGTAAGGGAGTGTAGGGTTGAGTTAGGAAATTTTGTGGAATTCTGAAGGGCTAGGTTGCAGGCAAATCCCAAGGCTTTTTTGAGTAGTACTGATGTCTGTCAGGTAGCATTTATGGCTAGGGAGTTGTTTCCTATCGTGGCAGCTGCTGCTGGGCGCCTGATACTGCTCCTGTCAGCACAGCAGATTGTGAGAGAGGCTTCAGCAGGCAGAACTTGATCAAGACTGATGTAAGAAGTTGCCTTAAGCCAACAACATTGGAGAACCTGATGAGACTGTCCATCAACAGTGGTAAGGAAGAAGTGGATTATGAAGAGACATTCAGAAAATGGTCATCCCTGAAAGCCAGAAGGATTTTCCATGTGAACTTTAACCAGTGATGATATCTGTGATCAAGTGAAATGTGATGTGAAATGTGTTTGTGCAGTGTTTGTGTAGTGCTGTGTTAATATTCATAAACATTAGTGTAGTCACTGTAGTGCTTTGTTCTACTGACAGTTTATTTATTATTTATGTAACACATTGGTTATGATATGATATATGTTTACAAGTTTTGATCTGTTATCTGAATAAAATATATCAAACAATTTATCTTTTTATCATTTAGAAATAAGTATTGGTTTATAGTAGATGTTTTACTGGATATTAAGGGATAAATATAACATTATATAAATAGTGCCTGTTTGGGAGGGTAACAGTTGAAATTGACACCCCGAGAAAACCATTGTCAACCGACGCGAAGCGGAGGTTGACAATGGTTTTCGAGGGGTGTCAACTTCAACTGTTATCCTCCCAAACAGGCACTATTTATTTTGTTATACTGAATGTCTTTTTTAAAATCTTTAAGAAAATTTTACTGCTTTTATATAGGAATAACGTGAATTCTACAGCGAACCGTACGCGCATAATTTTCGCGCATGTAACATTTTTTAATGTTACCCGTTGCCAAGTGCGTTGCTAACGCTGAGGGTAATAGTAAATATTATTAACTGCGTCTTAACCAATCAGATTTCAGTATTTAACATGAAAGTATAACAATATAACATATTATTCAGTAATATAAGTGTTGAATTTGAAGTATTAGTTAATGAACATCTTGCGCCGCGTAACGACGCGCAAAAGTGGCGAAAGAGAAATTTGGTCCAGTGGGAGCCCTGGTAACAATGCTTAAAGAATATATATAGTTTTATATGCTTAAGATCTGCTTTTTAATTTAAAATATGGTCGGTCGATCGATCGAGATTGATTATTTTTTTTTAGCATTTAAACTTACACTATCTTGATCGCACCAAGTAACTTGGTCACAGTCGTTGGGATTCGATAAATCTTTGCAGTTGAAACACATGCGTCCGTTGTGATAATCATAACCTAAAATGTATTTTTATCAATTAATGTAAAGCTATGTTCGGTTCCAGCGCATATTTGACCAAGTAATCACTGTATTTGTCAACCTAACTGTCGCAAGTGTATACTTTCTAATATGATAGGTGTAATTCGGGTGTATTTTATACTTTTATCGATTTTACTATGCGTTCAAAACATATTATACGTTTGATTATAATGTACATTGAATGTGTATCTTAATATAATGCAAATGAATTGAATATAACATTAAAAACCTGCAACTCCACAAGAGCCTCCATTGTTGCAAGCAGTAGTGTTACAGCAAGATTCACAAACAGGAAATTTACCGTCGTCATCCTCATCAAAATCAACTTCAAACGAATCGGGAGCACCTTCCTTTAACATAACCTTCCTTCTTCCAACTATTGATGTTTGAGGCCCACCTATGCTGCTACAGACCTAGAGAAAAATAAATCCTTTTACGTAGTATAACGATCAAATAATTGACAATTTTGAATTTTTGGTTCTCGTTCATAAATGCTAAGATATAATTTTAGTTCCCACTGACCTGAGACACTGTGACATATGGTTTAAAACACGATTTGATACATGTTCAAGTTTTACTTTTTAATTCATCAAAAACGTTAGTAACAACAATTTCAATATAAGCACATGTAAATCACTTTCAATTGTATACAATAAATCAGTCTGAAGTTCCTACGAAACATTTGTTATATAAAAAAAAAAACACTTGATAACTCACAACATTACTTTTACATCCCAAGTCATAATAAATGGCGTTGTGTCTAACATACTTTTCAATGTAGCATTGCTGTAATGAGAATAATATCGTATAAGACATGCATACATGTATCTACAATATTTTTTGAAGTAAAAGTGGCATAAAGCACACTTGGTTTGTTCTATAACACAAATGCTATTTGAATATGAGCAATAGGCTCTAGTGAGTTTGTTTGATAAAAATGGGTCTGTCCTTCCCGTTATCGTTGGCGTCATAAACTTTTTTTAATTGTTAGGTGTGGGCCATCAGGGGGATGGAATGTTTATAAGACTATATGCTAAATTGGAATTAAAAGGAAAAAACAATTGAAAATCTTATTCTTTTAAACTAAACCTAAACCATTAAAGTTTAATACAGGAATTTTGTGTGGAGATAAATTTAAAAACCTTATAAAAAATGTATTCTGATTTGTGTACATAATTTGCAGTTAATACTCTAACGGTGGTCTATAGTATTTCTAATTAGGTAAAGCTATTGTTGTTGAGGTTAATTTAGGAATGTTTGGAGATAAATTTAAATCCCCTTATAAATATCGGTATTCTAGGTTGTCTAGATATTTTTGCAGGTAATACTCTAATGATGGTTTTGAGCTTTGTTTTATCAGTAAAAACTAAAGTTGTTTAGGTAAGCCATGTGGTCCCTGGGTCTCTTGTTATATATTAACGGTATTTATAGAACTTAAATTGACGTAGGCTTTCAGATGAGAACTGAATGTTGCGCAGTGCCTGTTTTAGAATCTCAGCTTATTATGACTGTAACAAATTTGCAGAAAAAATATTCCCCTTTCTTAGCCCTGTAAATGGTTTGTAGAACGGTGTTTAATTAGCTGGAAAGGTCAATTGACTAAAACGAATTTTAAAAAGGTAATTGCCAAATAATAGTAAACGTTTTCTCGTTATATTTGAAAAAATATGCAATATTTTTATCATGCCCACATCACTAAAGAATGCTGTGTGGTTCATAAGTCGTCCATTACATCCAGCTTACAATTTTGAAATATGACCCTAAGCCAGAAATTATCATTAATTAAAACTATAAAAAGTGCAATATGTCTTGCTTTTAAATTTTAATTAATAAAATTAATAAATCATTCATTATCAGTTAACATAGATCTTTCTTTAAAAAAAAATCAATGTTGAAAAATTATACAACCATCTACCTTTCTTTTAAAATCTTACCTGGTGATTACCACATCTGGTCACCAAGTAGCATTCGTGGGGGCTGTTTAAGTCTCTGCAGTTCATACATAACTGACCTGCCATTAAAAATAGATTAATTGTTTTTTGCATATTTCGTTTTAACCAAGACTAAATATACAGTCAACGAAAACCATTAACAGAGTTAGCGCTCAGTACAGATGATATGGGTGTCAAATTCATGACAATTTATATATTTAATAAATGCACGAAAATTAAAGAATATGTGAGTTTCGTATGAATGCACATTTACATAAAAACGCAAGTCATATGTAGTTTAAAGTTTTTATGTACTACTCTCATACAATGTTATATAGTTAATTGAAATTATATCATTATATACATAAATATATTTTGGATTTTTGTTATCTATTTTCATTAGATAGCAATATTAAGAACATTTTATTAACTTATTCCGCAGACATATTCGATAACTCTAAATTATTCGGAAAACTTTAATTCGTTCCAGAAATCTGCCACTTATATATAAAAACTGATTAAGCTTATTGTGTTAACAAAACAGTTGGCTTTTCAACGAAAACCTTAACTTAGTGGCTTCATGGAGACCAACTTTACAAATGTAAATTGTTTTGAGACACAGATACACTGATAACACTGTTATTTTTTCTAATTTTATCACAACTTGATCACAAATGTGATATATATATATATATGTATATATATATATATATATATATATATATATATATATATATATATATATATATATATATATATAATTAAGTTTCCGGTTAATAACTTTAGATTAAATATAAATCACGGTAAAAACTTTAGTAGTTCGGGCGATTGCATTTGAAGTCCACATTTTGTAAAATGGATATATTTTAAAATAATCTCTTCTCACACATAGTCAATGTTCCGAACCTGGAATGGTTCTCACTGTTTCGTTCTTTTTTTGCTGTTTGTGCACTCTCACTCCGGCGTTGTGCTGGTTAGTCAGGCTAATATAATTTTCCCCACAGGTTGGACAAATTGCACAGTAGATAAAATTAGATTATTTGCAGTTCATTGGGGCACTAGTTTTTAGAATTTGGACATTTTTGAATATTATTCCTTCTCCCTCCTATATAAAATTCACATGTTCCACTTTTTGATGGGAGTAGTATTGCAGGACGAGAACCTTGCTTTGGAGAAAATTATTCGCTCTCAAATTCGGCGCTTGTCTTCTGCTGTTTATGATTGATGATTGGTTGAACAGTTTTTGTTTCATATTTTCTGATTGTTCTGATATTGGTAAAAACGTTTTGCTTATTTCAAAATTTTATGGTTACACGGACTATGTGTAGTTACAAACGGAATTTTCTAGTTTCTCCTCCTTAAGGAGTAAGTAACTACACATAATCCGTGTATAACCCCCCCCCCCCCCCCCCAAAAAAAAAAAACAACAAAAACACAAAAACAAAAACAAGAAAAAACACAAAAAACAAAAAACAAAAAAACAAACAAAAAAACAAACAACAACAACAAAACTTTAAGGCTGAGGATTAATGACCCTCAAGAGAACCCGATGTTAAACTATATCAAAAGATAGGAAACAAAACAGATCTACACAATACACGTTTTATTTTCAATTGAAACTCTTCGATTACCTGTTATTTCGATTAATCCAAATATCAAAGTCAGTTGCATGATCCAACTGTTTAACTGAAATACAAGTGAATATCAATAAGTCAAAAAGAAAAGTTCATACATTTTAATGTGAATGTTGTACGACTTTAAAACACTTTTTACGCACTTTCTTTTCATTAAATGGAATGTGCGATCATTCTAGAAAAAAATATTTTGTTTTCCATGAAATACGATATGATGCTAGATAACATGGTGTTGAATTTTGGAGTTTATTTCCAATCTGGTCATAGTTAAGAGATATCAAAATAATGATTTACTGAAAAGCATTTTAATTTCAACGATAAATATGTTCTCCATCAAGAGGTACATTTTGAGTAGAACATAAAGCAGTAATAATAACGCATTTATCAGATTATATAAATCATAATGACTGTTCATATATGAACAAACTTTTCATTTGAAATGACCAACTGTGACCATCATGAATTGAATTTGAAATGTAAATACAAATAATATACATTTTGATACCGTAAAATACAAGCAAATATAAGCATCGTTGTTTTATAGCGTTTACAAGCAACGTTCGTTTACTAATAACAGTTGTCACGTTACACTTCCTCAGGCATTAAACATTGATACTTTACAAAACAATCATTAAAGAAAACTTAATGTTTAAAACACTAAAACAAAAAAATAGCTGAATTCATTAGATTTGTTTCATTAAATATTATTCAAATATTTAAAGTGGAACATAACACTGCTCATGTAACTATCATTGCAATGGTGCTTTGATGTGTTTTGATGTCATATATTCATTATGACGTCATACAAATATTTTGTCTGTACTTAACAGCCCTACAGTAGTCATTGTCACAACATGAACTAAGGGAAATTTAACATTTTTGATTTTAGAAATGTAAATGTACAAAATCATAAGAGGTTAATATAATAAGATATATATTACAATAATATTTTCATGTCAATTGCAGAAAATTGAAATTGAAAAAATCCAAAATGGAGAAAAGGGGTATAAAAACTATAAAGATATCTCCCGTGCAAGGTTAGAAAGTAGTCATATGCATGAAAATAAAACATGTTGTACTGGACATCATAAAGTAACTTTGTTAAAAAAAGCAAACAAATCCATTAACAAGTACTTTTACACTGTAACGTGCTGTTCCCCTTTAAGGATTTTTATTTTTTTTTCGGGGGGGGGGGTCCAATTAATGTATTGCGTAAGCTGTTTTCTATCAAAATCATTATTTTTTTCTTAGACAAGAAAGAAATAAACACAAAGTTTTGTGGTAAATTTGAAAGTTTAAAGTTTACCTTGCCATGGAAATGTTCCAATGAAAATTCTATTCCCGTTAAGTGTATTATATAAAACCTGAACAGCCGTGCAACTTGACTTTAGCGTACTCTTACATAATGACTACGAGCAAATGATTACACAATCTGAGGAATTGTATATAAATAGAGTTTGTGCTGAGACCTTTCCAACACGAACAGTCAATGCCAGGTCACCTGTAATCATCACGTCCTACTTTTGACGGGAGAGAGAGACAAAGGGACAGAGAGAGAGAGAGAGAGAGAGAGAGAGAGAGAGAGATGTCTCGTTTTAATTGTAAGATAAATTATCAATGATAGTTACACTATTTAAAAACAAATACAAAATTGATAATGTCGCATTGAGAATAATGCAAAGTAAAACATTTTTTCGGTTAAAAAGTTATCTTATTGGTTCTAAAAATCTTAAAAAACAAAACATTTAAACTTCTTTTTTTTTAATTGAAGATACAAAAAAAAACAAAAAACAAAACAAACAAAACAAAAAAGAAAAGAGCAAAATAAAGAAAATATAACAGAATATAGATATATCATGAAAAGTAAAACTGTATATGTCAAAAAGCACAAAATTAGCAATTTGGGGTAATACAAAACCATGAATATACATGTATCATAATTCAGTTCAGTACGAAGAAACATAAGTCCCAGCAGGATTCAAACTCAGGATGAACGGATCATAAGTCTGACACTGTGCTGCTGTCGATAAACTTAGAGGCGTTTCGATCAGATATCAGCAATTTTGTGATGATGTGTTTTTCCACCTTTAAGTGCTGAAAACGACTTGTAAAAAACCCATAGGTTTTGGTACTCGCCACTCTCCCCCCAGCACGTATATAAGAAACTGACTAAACAATTGCACTTTTTATTGTAGATCTCAGCTGTGTGAACGTTTATTTTACCTCGCCATTAAGTTATTTAATAGACGCAACAACATACCAGCTAATTGCAATACATATGCACAAGAAAATTCAAAACATCAATAATAATGGTCACTGCAATAAACCTATTAAGAAAATGCACGTATAACAACAATATAAAAATGCAAAAATTAGACAACAAATGTCTTTTACACGTCGCACACAAGATCCAGGTGGGAAATCAAGTTAACTTAAATTAAATGCTTCTATATACCATGTTTAAGGCAATTGTCTATTTACAAGTCGTGATCATCCTTAATTTTCGTTAACTTTAGTGTAGATAAAAAATCATAATGTATATTTAAAAAAGAGAGAACTTAAATTCTCTTTTCTTAATCAAACATAAATTGAATAAAGAAAAGTATTGATGAGTACATAAACAAAGCCACTTTGGCCCTTCTGGCCTTAAAAACTTTCAATTAATCTAAATTGAAAATATGCAAAAATGTCAAGGAATGTCTCATTTCTTACCTAGCCTGCACAAAGTAAATTTCCTTTATAGCCAGGCTGGGTTAGCGCTTGTCAGTACTTTGATTAACATTATAACAGAATTAATTATACCAATATGTTCTTTTGGCCGTGTCAAAGTAAGATTTAAAAAAGAAAATAGAACAATTGTCTTCTAAACAATTGTATTTAAATTGTCACATAACAAATATTCTTAAAAGCACTTAGCTTCATAATAAGCATATATCCCGTATAATTCCAGTTCTATTCTACATAAGTATATATATCATCGTTTTCATTTTTGTCAAAATCCTCCAGTTCTTGGTGAGCGGCACACCCGTTTTCTAGAACATAAATACTGTAGACATATGTATCCGACATTTCGACAGATTCGTCCACCTTTTTGTCTCGATTGCGACATCTTAAAAGTGCTTTTCTGGATCTAAAAGGTAAGTAATACTTGTAATATTGACATACGGTATTTCCAACTGTTATAAATAAACAGAAACACAAGAGAGATCTGGAAGATCGTGACCATGTTTAAACTATATTGATATCTAATGTAAGAAGATCTCTATATAAACATTTAGGAAAGTATCCAAATTCCAAAAAAAAATTGTACGGATGTTTGTCTTTACTAAATAAAAGTTTCTTGCTCAACAAATCATGTCTAAAAATGTTTGCTAGATCTGAAGGTTAAAACGTTGGCCAACGAGCCTTTGTAAGTGAAATAAGATCCGATTAAGTATATAACCTACATGAAAATCAGGTTTAGAATAGCACTGCCTGAAAATAATACGACAACGGTGACGATGGAATTAAAAGGAACTTGAACTGTAGTTTGCGAAACGGGTGGACCATGTGCTGCAAAAAAGTACCATATATAAGTTTCTCTATTCAATATAGTGGCATGTACATATGAAATGGTTGAACGATATTTCCTATTTTTTGTCCATCTTATTCCAATTGTTTTTGTGTATTTGTTTGTTAATTTGCGATGTTTTTTTATTTACATTTTAATATTAATTTTTTTTACTGATTAGTTCCTGGCTAAGTTACAAGGAACCAGTACACATTTCTTTTAATTCAATATCGGTTTATGTTATATGTTACGTGTATTATGTATACATGTTTTCTTTTTTTACCATATGTAATGTTTATTCTTTTCTGTTGTTCGTATCTATAACAAATTTCTCGTTTTAAACCAATATTTGAAATACTCTTGTAAAATTAATGATAACCTTACGGTGTTTTAGATAACTGCCCTCAATGCTTTTTAAAATAAATTGTGAATTCATTTTTTTTTATCATTATTAATCACAATAGTAAATAGATATACAAAAACTTTAAAAACTTCAATTATTAGCGTACATACATCTTGTATAATTCCTTAATTTTTTTATATTAATTCTACAGATAAATGAACAAGTTTTCATTGAGAAGACATTTAAAAGTATCTAACTGGTTGTCTTAGAACATTACATTAATACATGTTTATTTATTTATATATATATATATATATATATATATATATATATATATATATATATATATATATATATATATATATATATATATATATATATATATATATATATATACATAGAAATGTATACATAGAAATGTATACATTATGTATATATTTAAAAAATAAGAAGAAGGGAATTTTTACGTTACATGGATTTCATCATATTTTTTATATTTTATATTCTATTACATATTTTGTTTGATTTTTCTTAAATACTTTAGTAATTTGGAGCTAGCAAACTTTAATCAACGCAATGATGTAACATTCTGATTTGATTTCATATGAACCAAACTAAAACATATTGAGCAAATGGATTTACTTTCCGAGTTGGAATATTGTTATTACATTTTATATTACATGAATGCTCTTAAATAATCATACCATTATACATTGGCCATGCAACCGTTGTCTCGTTCTTAAATTCATCTCTTGCTGAATAAGAAAAATGATATTATACGCTAATGATATTTACAGTGAGAATATTCAGTTATTCTCATGGTTTGGAGATAAAACGTTACGCATGCACAAAGGATACTGAGTAAGTTGAATTTTTGAAATGAACGTACATTCAACACAAAGGTCTCCTTGAAAGCCGGAAGCACATCCACGAGGACACTGACCGGTCACGTGGTTACATTTTTCTCCGTACAGGTAGAGACAATCTCCACATGTCCAAGAGCAATTAGGTCCATACGTGTTGTTGTTGCAAACTGACATTACATGTAAAAAAAATGTGATTTCAAACTTCGTTTACTATCTTCAAACAAAAGGCTCATGGGCCACATCACTCACCTGAGCAACAATAGGCATGATAAAACCCGCATAATGGATTCATAATAAAAATATGTGGACAATGTGGAATATTACATGTAGATCTTGTATAAATAAAAGTCCACCCCCCCCCCCCCCCCCCCATATTCTTGTGTTTATGATCCAGTTCCAAATGACCTTATAGTCATATTTTGTTGAGCATTGCAGTTCTGAAAAAGATCCTAAACAAATGTTTATAAACGGGATATAAACCTACATGTACGACACACTTTGAACACCTTGTGAGGCCCAAGAATCGTCCAGGGGCTAAAGTCTAAACAATTTTAAAGAATCAGCAATATGTCAAAATGTTTGCATATCAGAGAAACCATACATGATAACATTTTAGTTTTTGTAAATAATTGCTTTCCTTTGTACAACTAGATTCCCCAATGGGGCCCCAACCCACTCCTCAAAATTTTAATTTTTTACGAATTTGAATCCACACTATCTGAAGTTGCTTTCACTTAGGTTACAGCTTTTCTAGGCAAATGGTTTTTTTAACAAGATTTTAAGATTTTTCTTCAGATATTCCTACGTAAAAATATGCCCCCCCCCCCCTGGATAAACATTAAGGAGACAGTGATGAAACAAATATATACAGTTTTTATCACTTAAAAACATGACAATATCACATTGTATCATATTTTATTTACAAGGTCAGATTGCGATAATTTATCAAATAATGCTCAAAGTTAATGAGATAAAGTTTTAAGTGAGTAGATTTTAAACAGATATTGGCTAATCAGAATTTCATGTAACTTCCTTAAATCACCATTTCTTTTTTTTTACTATGAAATTTAAATTTCTAATTCTTTCCTTATATATTTGGAATTCCTATTTTAGAAAAAGAATACACGTCGTGTAAAATTTAGATAAGGAAAAAAAGTTTAATAGAGAGGTTTAGTGAAAAAAAAATACATGCAAAAGGAGACTGCTTTGCGTATTCAGGTGAACAGGTTCTTGCGAGCGATTTTCAGAACTCTCTTTACTTGTGACACACGTTTTGGTGAGTGCTCGCGAGCACCCACTCTGCTGAACAGGCATCAGAATCATAGAAAATGGATCAAAATGTCTAAGCTACATACAGGCATACATTCCATCCGGCCTACATTGCATGATCTATGTTCTTCAATGCATGTGTATATTCAATATGTTTCATTCAATTTAATTCATTTTTTAAACATAAGTATTAATAGCCATTAAAATACTTCATATATTAGCATTTGTTTCTATTTGGCTTTTAAATTGGATTACTTAATGTACAAAAGATCCACATAATTTGAAATTTAGTAAAAATATAATGAAGTCTATTTGAATTGTATCTACAACAGTAATGTATATGTTAATTCTACATAAGCCTGAATGTACTATTTTTTCGTTACCAGTTTTGCATTGTCTCCCTTTATACCCGTCCTCACATCCACTTGGACAAGTACCATTTTTGTAGTCACATTGTTCTTTTTCGTAGCAGGCGCCACATACTTTACTGCAATTCATCTCATATTTGCCTTCACATGCTGTTAAAATCAATGCAAAACAGCTTTTATTAACACAATTTCAAACAACAAGTGATGAAGTCGTTATACTATTTGTAATTATTCCCGAGATGACTAATAAGAAGTTTTGAAGTGAAATTAAACAAAATAAAAGATATGTATGCATATGCTAGCTTGTCTATGCCATAAACACATCGAAGGCTTGCATGAACATTTATCAGTAAAAAAAAAATGTAGTGTTTACCTTTGTTACACATAGATCCTCTATATCCCGGAACACAGCTATTGCAGGTCCCATCCACAATGTCACAATTTCCATTCTCACAGTTATCTGGGCAGGGTGTGTAGCAGTTCTCTCCGTAATACCTTAGTTTCAGACAACCTATGAAAAAAAAAAACAAATAACTCAAGGTATTAGACACTCTTAATGATTATGGTTATATTTTCTGATTTTCATTTTAAAATCTGATGATTTCTAAATATAAATGGACTTGATAGTACAATTATTACTGTGGTTTCATCAATATTCGTTGAATACACATTTTCGTTTGTTTCGTTGTTAAGCTTATCCTTTAAAATTAAATATTCATTGAACTACAATTTCTACTAATATTTTGTATAGATATGGTCATTGGCCACGAATTTACGTATCCTTGAAACTGTGATTTTCACTTTATCCACGAAAATTAATACACTTTAATATATTAATGAAACCACAGTATATTATCTTATATTATATTATATTATATTATATTATATTATATTATATTATATTATATTATATTATATTATGTTATGTTATATTAAATTATAGTATATTATATTTTATCATTATGTTATATTATTTTTATAACATCAAGATAATATATAATATGTTAACGTTAAAATTTTTTCATAGGAGTTGAAACTTTGTGTGTTTTATCTGAACTAAATTTTAAGCACCTCCTAGGTGGAATAAAATTATACTTTCTCTGTGCATGTACTTCAAAATTATGACAATGAACGTGGACGAGGACATTTCATTGGAAAATTGTTAAACATAGGTCATTGATTTTAATACACAATTTTAGACAATCAAAATGTGTTTTTAAAGACATTGAGGTTGTCAACGAATTACCTATTCTATCTTCTTACAAATTCCAGGTATAATTTTTAGCCATAAACTCCCATTAAGAAAAGGCAAGTTCCATATTAAAACTTTGAAAATTAAATGACCGCTTATATCTTTATACAACGATCTGTTCATAGTTGGTACAACAACCATCTAAACCTCTTAAGGTTGGTTGATAACGATGATTTTACGAAGTTCAAATAAAATCAATATCCATGTTTCAAAATAATAATAAACATATCGGAAAATAAGGTCTGTTACAGAGTAAGTGAAAAGCTAACAATTATTCTTAAAAACGAATTCATTCATTAAAATTTTTCCAAATATTCACACAATGTAACACTAGCTTTGACACTACTCAAAAAGTTCACGATTCATATAACTATGCAATAAAAACCTATAATAAAAAGGTGCACCTTTTAAAAATTTTAAATCTCCTTTGTATTTTTCCGTGTGATTCTTTAAATCTTACCATAAACTTCAACCTCACACAGATCGTTAAAGGCGTAAGTAGAATACCCAACAGGGAACGGAAGATGAGTTCTGTTGTTGTAGTATATGACAAATCTCCCGTGTATAAGGCACGTAACATTGATAGGATTGGGTATTGTGGCTCTGGTATAGTTGTTGTCCTTGAAACACAGTTTCCAGTCCTTTCTGTAGGTGGTGTTCGATACATAGATTGAAAATCCCAAGAATCTATCCGTATGGGCGTTTTTTTCATCTGTTAGGTCATGAAAAATGACAAATAACTTATGTTTAGTGTAGTATAGTTACAGGTCTAGTATATTTGTGTATGGTTGTCTTAAAACAAATACAAACTCAAGACTCTGAATTCAAAAAGTGTTTGTGGACGTGTGAACACGAAAAGTGGGGAGGGGGCATCTTAAAAAACACCAAAAAACCTTCTTTGTCTTTTGATTGTTTTACTTTATCATTATTTATGTCTAAAAAAAACTACCCAGGCAAGAGATACATTAACCAGTTGTCATGTAATGGTGCAAGTGTTATAAAAGAGTAACAGTGTCATCATATTGAATTATTCTAACAACAATGCAACCAATTCTATGAAAGCAGTTTGATAAATTGTAAAATTTAATTGTTCAAAGTGATGATATACACTATTTGAAGCATTGTGAATTTTAAATTGTTTAAACCGCGATCGACTAATGTACAGTACCGATCAGATTCAACCTAAGAGAAAATAAACCCCAACTAAACTCCGGGTTTATTTTCTGAGTTTACTCTGGGATTAATCCGGGTTTGCTAGAGTGGACCATAAGTAAACCCACAGTAAACCCAGAGTGAACACAGAGAGTAAACCCCGATCAGAAGTATACCACTGAAAGCAGACGCTACATGTGTATTTGGAACATACAAGGGGTAGGAATTACAGACAGTAAGATGGTAAAATAAATGATAGGTCTGATTCACACTTCGGTTCGTAAAGTTTACCCCAAAATCAATTCTCGAGCAAAACCCAAAGTAAACCCCGAGTAAACCCAAAGTAAAACCCGAGTGAAACCAATTTTTCAAAAAGTAAACCAAGAGTAAACCCAAAGTTTACCCAGAAAGTAAACCCGGGGTCTACTTGGGGTTTACTCTGGTGTTAGGTTGGGTCTGATCGGTACTGTCAATCCCTCAAATCGTATGGTTACAATATGTGGGTTATTAACAAACGCATTTTTACACATTATGAATATCAATAATTTTTTGCTAGCATTTGTAAGCAGCATATAATTCCCATATAGATAGCACAGGATAAAACTGTTAATTCTAGTCAACTGAAAGGTACATTATTTATTTCCTATGTAACTTGTAACACGAGATTTTATGGACTATAAGTCGGATGTATATTTCCGTTCACCCGACTTGAGCTGGAAATAAATAGCGTGACGTCAGAATGCATTAAATGTGACTTCACAATGCATCAATGCTGACATGGTATATCTTGAAAGTGTAATAACTCCTTGATTTGACATGGGAAACAAATATGTTTGGTTTACATAGGAAATAAATTTGTTATACAGGTCTTATCATGGGTATACGTGGATTTACCCCGTGTTGTATTCAAAACACCCTTCGGCCTTAAGGTGTATGGAATGCAACCCGGAGTAAATTCCCGTACACCCTTAATTGAACCCAAATAACTAATAATGTGCAGGTCTGCAAGAGATCTCTAAATAACAGAACTATGCCATTAAGTTATATTTCAGTCACCTTTTAGTTAACTAAATGACAACACTCCATACTGTGTTACATGTATTCTGACTGAACAAAATGATACGTTGAACATAAAAAATCACCAGATATATAATTTACAGTAAACAGGCTTTACTCTCTCAAAGAAAATCAATAAATACCCCAAGCGACATTTTCCGTCCTGTATTGTATAAAAACGTGATGCAAGTTTCGAATTTCTCCCAGATCTACCCTCCATTCTGCTATTGATCTACTATTTGCTGATATCGCACACTGTCCTCCTCTGGCGGACAAATCTGACCGGCGTCCGTCAACAGCCAATGTTGCTGCCCATGGTGTGCCGTGAAAGGGATAACGCTGCCAGGCAGGTCTAGTCAGCGCTATGTTTTCTGTAGAATTTGTCAACATTTGACAATCATAAATGTTATTTATATCCACAAATTCACGTTGTTGGTCCGTGTTTGAGGCACCCAAAGATATACAATTTTAAATGCGGCAAGAAAAGTGTTGATTACACTATCTTCAAAACAATGCACTGTACTAGAAAGGTTTTAATTCTCTTTAGAATATAGAACAATGGAACTGAAATGTCGGTGAATTTGTGAAATACGGAAATGAATATTTAAAAAGAACGTTTTTATAAATAGCTATTTTTTTTACGAGGAAATACATTCCTGTTCAAGCAGTAGCAATTCCCTAAAACTGATAAAAGCTTGTGAATATTAAAAAAGTTTATATTTCCCTGTTCAAGCCAGTTTCTATACTAAACAAAACCCAAACGTACTCACATACACATTTGCATGTTAAAAAACAGTGAGCTTCCATCTTTTTAAATGTAAAATTTAACGCCAGACTTTGTCAGTATCAAATAATACTTCAGTTTTTATATGTTTCCAAATTACGATTACCATGCCAAGTTTTCTCTCTATAAATGAATATTAGTGGTATTCATTTTGTGTCAGTAAGTCAGCGCATCTCAAATGTATTTGTTACATTGTTTGGAAATTGTGTTCGTAAAAAGATTTTGCTTGTTAATCAACTGATTTAAAAAAATAAGTCTATTTGCATTGTGTTTCGTCTAATTCCTCATATTCTCAGATCAATGGATCTTTCATTGTTATTCACTAAAACAAATGATATTTATTCAATGAGGACCAAATAGTTCTGAAATTGGAGCACATTCAATGTCAAATGACAATTATTCACAATGGAAGATATGCGATCTATACTTAAAGAGCCCAGATTGAATGCACTTGGTACGTTCAATTTTCAAAAAACTCTAAGGTACCCTTTCAAAAATTACCCTTCAGTTCTAGTTTAAAAAGTAAGATATTTTTTAGCCATATGATATTCTTTGGAAAAGAAACACACCATATAATTTATCTTTGAAATTTCACCCATTTTTAATATTTTTATAGAAAACTCTTTTCCGCAAAGAGATTAATAAATATCGCATAAAAATGGCGACAACGATCCAGTCCATTTAAAAAAAGTAACAAACGTCCTTGTTATTTGAAAATTTTTGTTGGAAACGTCACGAAATTCAAAAACTGTATGTTTTAAAAAGTGTCATTTATTCGAAATTTTACTATATGAGAGATTACTGATTCCTACTTAATGATCCTTTCTTAAAATGTAAACCATGTAAAACTATTTAGCATATTTCAATATATAGATGATTCACATATTTTTTAAGTAGTACTATTTATTCATTACATATTGTACTGTTTTCTTTAGTTTTACATGTAGATTAGCGTGGGATTAGCGTACTGTTATATTTGGCATACGTAATTCGAACTTTCCAATAATTACATCAAACTGTATTTTGTTCCCATTTTATTATAATTGTGCATGTGCTTTTTATATAAGCTTTCTTGGGTTTTTTTTTTTGCAAATGTAATTTGCATTTCTTTTATTTCTCTTACCTAAGAGATAGATTAATATGAACCTTCTGGCTTGTTCCCCCAACTTATTGTAAACCTTGTCAATTATTTTTACCTGCTATGGATAAGCTCAAAAACATTGTTTAAACTA
Source organism: Magallana hongkongensis (assembly GCA_015776775.1). Taxonomy (NCBI): domain Eukaryota; kingdom Metazoa; phylum Mollusca; class Bivalvia; order Ostreida; family Ostreidae; genus Magallana; species Magallana hongkongensis. The sequence goes on along the minus strand of VIAA01000013.1, from coordinate 291,460 downwards.
AGTATCACTGCATGGATATTGGTAGATATGTTAGTAGATGAATACTAAGAATAAATACTTTTCAATTCATTTACTCACCATATGTATGCACAGTCCAAAAATGTTTGATGAATATGACTAGCCAAATCATATTATCCTAAATCGTAAAAAAAAAGTATAAAGTATATTAAGCTCATATCTCATAAGGCTAATTAATTGTAAAACACACCTTAAATGTAACTTGACTTTGTATGGTTTAAATAAGGAATGAGGAATCATTCTTTCAGTATTATGAGGTGATAATATCGGTCGGGGCGTAATCAAATCCAATAAAGCCCGAAGGGCTTTATGATAGATTTGATCACGCCCCGACCGAAATTATCACCTCATAATATTCAAAGAATGATTCCTGATTACTTATATTTATTTAATTTTAAGCCATCGTATGATTAAATATATAAATATAAATAAGCATACCCCGCTGGTGCCTCAATTTGGCGTCATTTATATTATGGGTTATATAGTACAAAATCGATACGTAGTGATATCAAAGGCAAAGGCACTGGTAAATGTAAATATTGGCGTGTACCAGCTTAAAATGGATATGAATATCGTATTTATACCGCTTTTAAAATCATCATATAACAATTTAGTTTTGGTTGAATTTGTAATAATTAAAACTCGTACATGTACATATACCTTAGCGACATTAGCTTAGCTTGTAACTAAGTATGAAAGTTTTATATTATATACATGTAAAATGCAGTTACAAGGAATAAAACTACGTAAATAAATTCATAATATAAATTAAAATTCTGATCAGTGATTAGAATTTGTTTTTATTTTGAATTAAATCAAAGTTTTACCAGAAAAGAATCTTACCATTGTTTCCACAAGGTTATGCAACCAAATGAACTCTTCCAAAAGAGAATATATTTTACATATATATATATATCCGTGTACAAAGCTGTATCGATATCGTGATCATAGTCTTCCTCCTGTACATAAGTTGTGTTTGGTAATGGATATTTCTGGTATGGTGTGTCATTTTGTGCATATATATTTAAGCAGTTATTTAGAGATTAAATTACCATATTTTACATTTATTTATATTCTCTTAAAACTTCAAAGAGACACAAAAAGGACATTTGTACATTATATTCACATTAACAAGTAAGTTGGAAGCACGATGAATATTAAGACGAACAGGCTATTTTTTTTTCTGGTTAAAAGAATAATAAACAAAATTTTCATTATAATAATCAAATTACGGAAGTTTAGGGCATTTGGATTTGCCTATTTTTTCTTTGTTAAAATTGAAAATAATTGACGATCTGAAAATAACTTTTACATTGTTTATTCCAAAAAGTTATAAGGCACTCTGCAGTTTCATTACAAATAACACATGTTACCTTTCATTTACCTTTTTTTATCTACGTGTACATAGCTCGTTTGAAAGACGGTGGTTACCTGTTCTAACTTAAAACAAATTCTAAACTTTTTTTGGTATACATCTTCGCATTGTTCAATCACATTTCAACTTCGTTATATAACAGTTTTCTATTTTAACCTTCAGTGAAGTTATAAATATTAAAATATTATTAATAAGGATTATTCAAGGAATAATCAATCATTCTTTAAAGATTATTAGGTGTTCATAAGGTTCAGGGCGTGAAACAATCTTTATTACTTATTTAAGGAAGAGGGAATCATTCTGTAAGTAAAACTCGGTTATCGAATACGGTCGGGAGTGATCTACACACTGCACACTGACGAGTATTACATAGGCTTCACATAATAATTTTTAACATGCAAGCCACTAATGGTTATAAAATATTTTTTCACTGCAACAAGGAAACTATTCGTATATTTGTTATCCTTTAACTTTCAAAAGTGGAGTACTATGGGAAGTAAACATCAGAAGGACGTGAAGGAAAACGTTTTATCTTTAAATTTTATGCATATGCAGAGGCGATTTAGTCTTGAAATAACTACACTTACTGCAAACGTTTGTCTTGTGGAACTGTAACATGCGACGACTCAAGAGTATTGTCATTATTTGGTACACTTTAAACAACAAGCAAACAAATATTTATTACAGTCCTGTTGATCTTATATGTACAAAATAATATTACCAGGAAGTGTGCATGTACAGTATAAGCTCGGGCAAGGTAAAATATTAAAGGCAATGACAACACATCATGTTAAAACATACAACATCGTTGTAACGTAGATCTATAAAAGGTTGTATGATTTAAGAAATGTAGAAAAAGTTTTCCGGTCATTTTTCAACAATATTCAAAATGGATGAACTTTCAGCTGATGCAGAGCTATTGAGCTGAATTTAATAGATTAAACACAAATAGTGAGTTAAAATCTGAACCGACTGAATTAAAAACGAAAGGAGAATACATGCGATGACTTGTGATATTATTTACTGTGCAGAAAGATTCGTTATTAAGCTGACTTTCATGTGAAATCGCTGGAAAATGCAACTGGACATTACCATCCAAGGAGAGGCGATCGTGGACGAATAGTTGATATGTCGACAAAGAAAAGTATGTATAAGACACTTTTATAAACGTTGTGTAAACTAGATAGCCAGTGATGTACTCAAATGGTATTTCTGCCGCTTGGAATGCACCAAAGGAGTTCATGCAATACTCAGGGCTTTAATTGCTTTACGATGCTTATTCTGGTGACCGATTATGCACGTGTGTAAATTTGCAAATCATTGTTACCAAATTTGAACAGCAGTGTTACAGTGAAAATGTATAGGCCTATATGTTCGTTATAATCCTTTTTAGAAAAGAATCAGCCAGCCTCGCAATAATAATGATTGATCTCAAGCAGACGAAATCGTGAGAAGACGTTTAATTTTCTATCTCGTGATCACATAATGTGTTTTGTTTATTTTTGAGGGTTAAACTTTCACGTTGTAATGTTCATAAAATTGTATCTTGTTTGATGACAATAAAATAAACACAACTTTACATTTTGTTGACAGTGTTTAATTATTTGGAAAATTTCCCCTCTATAAATAGTGTTAGATCAGAATAGTATTGTTTATATTTGAAGGTGAGACTTTTAATTTTTAATATGTATAAATTTGTATATTGTTTGCTGACAATTAAACAGACACAACTTTACACTTTTGTTGACATTGTTTATTTTGGAAAATCGCTTTCTATATATTGTGTTGAATTAGAACAGATGAGAAAAGTAGACCCGGCAAAATTTTATGGATGCAGCTATCAAATAAATTTGTCGACCAATCAGAAGCGCTAATATCTCATCAAACGAATAAATATTAAATGATCAACAAATCAACCATCTTATCAACCTTGAATAATTCAATATCATTAATAGACGCAAAATATGTTACATGGTAATTTTTTTTTTTTACAAATTTTAAGGTTCAAAATAATGAATATTAATTACTAATATCTTTATAAAGATCTCTTCGTCTTGAGGGGATAGATATTGTCTAAAAATAAACGTTCATGACTATCCACCCCTCTTAAAGCCAATGAAATTGCACTATATTCACAATGTAGTGGAACGAGACTGGTATTAAACATGGATTTCACTTTGTGTTACATCGATTACCTGCTAATATGGAACCATTACATTTCGTTGGGGCCAATTTTCGTGGATTGCTTAAATTTTACAGGTTCGTGGGAACGTATTTTTGTGTATTCTGTTCAATCTGCAAAGGAAATATGACTTTATTACCCTAATTTATTAATTCATGGAGGATGTTAATTCGTGGATGAAGGGTATCCACTAATTCCACGAAAATTGAGCCACCACGAACTTTATTGATTTCACAGTATTTCGATCAATCAACATATCAAACTCAAATGCTGTATCCATCTGTCTTAACTGAATGAGGAATGAATAGCAATAAGTCAATAAGAAAATTCAAGCACTTTATTATGAAAAAGTTATCTTTCATTTCAACGAATAAAAAAACGACAAACTGTATACAGGGTTATTTCCGCTCCGTATCAATTTCGCTTAATAACTTTTTTAGCTATTTAATTATCTAACTTTTTTCTCAGAAAACAATCTGCAACAAACATTGTTTTGGTTATTCGAGTGTAAATTTTCGTCAAAAGGTCTTAAAGTTTCACGTTTTGTGTTGTTTGTAGATATATCAGAGTAAAAAGCAATTTAAGAGATGTTTCGTCTAGACTACTTTATTTTTCTCCCATTCAACTGAATATCAGTATACCATAGACTGATATCATCAACACATCATTAGGTCTTTCCACCTTTCAGGTGAAAGACCTCTTGTTTTCTTTATGTTTTTTATTCTTCTTCTTTTTTTCTATTAAGCTCGGGGTGACTTTTTTTTTGTTATTAGAGTTATCCAAACAATTTAAACTTTATGTAATTGCTCATTTAAAGTTATGGTACCAATTGACCCTGTGTCAAAGAACTCCCAGAACTTACAGAGTTATTGCCCTTTGAGAAGGAAATGCTTGTTATCTCTACTCCTCTGAAACCATAAGAGATTTTACCAATGTCTTCATTACACTTACAGGGTTCTTCAATCTATTCATACCAAAAGGATCTGAGGCCCCCTTGTAGTAGTTATTGCCCCTGAAAGTATTAAAATTTTCATAAAATCACTACCAAGTTTTTTATTATTTATCATAGTGACTTTGGACCACATGGGATGGGAGCATCTACCTTGGCCGAACAAAATGACATAAAGGTCAACCTCCAATTGTTCGAGAACAATTAGCCTACTAGTTTAATTTAAACTTCTACCGATATAACACATATGTCAACAATAACAAGACTTGAGCTTTGAAATGTTAGAAACCATCAACGACACTCATAAATCTAAACCTTAAAAATAGAAAAATAAATTTCAGATATTTGGAGCTTCAGTTGCGTCAAAGTGCCTTCAAGGAATACTGTAATTCATTTATTTGGTAGGAGATAAGCTAAAACTACAACTCATGTTAAGACTGCTTAAATGAGAGTCTTGTATTAAACAAAGCATTCAAAACACTTTTACATTTTTTATTTATATATGAAAACATTTAATCAACAATTAACAAGAAATAGACGTAACGTTTATGTGAAAACCTTGAAAGAAAATAAATAGTTTAAAGCTACTAAAATGTAAAAGAAAGACTTACATAATTGTATCATAACAGAATCATTAAAGTATGATTTTACAAAAACAAAAAAAACAAAAACAAAAACAAAACAAAACAAAACAAAATAAAAAAAACAAAAACAAACAAAAACAAACATTAAGCAAAAGCAATAAACAAATAAAAAAAGAAACAAAAACAAAAACAAAACAAAACAAAACAAAATAAAAAAAACAAAAACAAACAAAAACAAAAACAAACATTAAGCAAAAGCAATAAACAAATAAAAAAAGAACACAAAAATATCACACAAAATATATAACAAAAACAAAAGACGAATAAAGCAATTAACGAGGCCGGGTCTAATTTTTTCTGCCCTAGATTTGTGAATGAAATTTTTTTACAAGAATTCTACTGATATAATTATTATTTTAAGATAAAAAAATAAGACATTTACCACACCGTTTGTTTAAGGGGTCATCTCAAAGTTTGTTAATTTTTAACATAGGCCCCTATGGGATTTTGCTTGAAATGTACCAATTTTGCACATTTTTTAAACTTCTGCCCTAGGGATTTCTTTTTCTGTTCTACATATTAAAATTATTGCTAAAATGCATCAAATGGTCAAATAAAAAAAAAACTTTTACCTCCTGGTTTGTTCCAGGGGTCTTATCAAAGTTATTTTTTGTATGCCCAATTTCCCAGTTTGTCAGATAATGATAATTTTTTATTTGACAAAGACGGAAATGGTGATCTTTATTGTATTATCAAAAAATTCAGACATATTTAAGTAATAAATAAAATATATAACATCACATATTAAGGGTCATTAATATAAAATACATGGTTAATGTCTTGAAATAAATGAATTAAGCGATATTTAGGCGGGTTAAGAAAACGTGACAGAGGGCTAGGCTTTCTGAACCCTCTTCACGTTTTCAACCCGAGCCCAAATGTTTATTCCACAATATAAATATCAATTTTACGCATCAAACGAGCTATGTTCAACAAATTTCGCTGAATATCTGCAGTTGAAACTATTTCGCCATTGCGTCAACAAAGCAAAAAGATGACGTCACAATACAAATGAAACGCTGCGCGAAAGCGTGCGTACTCGTTCTGTAGTCGGCCTCGTTAAATGCTTTTAAAAAATGGAATGCTGTTTCTTTTTCAACATTTTAACAGAACCCAGGATACCAATATGTTCATTTGGCCGTGTCAAGGGTAAGAGTAAGAAATTTTAAATAATATTCCGTCTTTCTAACAAATGCATTCCTATTTTCACATAATACATATTTTTCAAAAACGTACTTTTCATAAAAACAACATATACCCCTCATTATTCGGTTTTATGCTAATGAAGTATATACATCATTGTTTTCTTTTTGGTCAGCATGCTCGAGTTCCTGGTAAGTAGAAAATCCGTTTTCTTGAATATAAATACTGTTCACAATAGTGTTCGGTTGTTCGACAGATTCGTCTACCTTTTCTTCTCGATTGCGGCATCTTGCAAGTACCTGTCTGGATCTGAAAGTTTAGTAAACTGACATGACGTATTTTCAAATGTTACAAGAAAATACGATCACGATCGGGTGAAAAATAATTCGAGTACTAATAAGTAACGTACATGAAAAACAGGTTGAGAAGAGCACTGACTGAAAACAATACGACAACGGTGATGATGGAATAAAAAGGGACTTGAACTGTAGTTTGCAAAACAGGTGGACCATAAGCTGCAAAAGAATATCATATACATGAACAAGTTTCTCTAATTTATACAGTTACATTATTATTAAAAAGATAGGGGGGGGGGGCAATATTTCCTTTCCTTTTTACCTATACTCATTTCTTTTTGTTTTTTTTTGTTTGTTAATTTGTGTTATTTTGTTGTTGTTGTTGTTTTTTTTTTTTTTTTTTACATTTTTAGATGTAAATTGTTTTGATTAAATCCTTGCTCAGCCACAAGGAACTAGGACCCAGTAGCAATTGTCCATTTTTAATTTTGTTTTATTCAATGTCATGTTAAGTTGTTTATTACTTTGTATATACTTCTTAAGATAAAAAAAGAAGGGAAATATCACATTACATGGATTTTCAAATTTTTGGTCAAAATAATTTAGTCTTTTGTAATTTCAGCTGTCACTAACAAGCATGTACACGATCACTTTTATCTGATGTGTTTAGATTATATTCCTTTTTCATATTCAAACGTAGTTTTGAGAAATCCCAACACCAATAATTATCTGTCCTTTTTAATTCAAATTTGACTTCGTCTATATAAACACTTTAAGAATTTCTCAAGATCAAAATTTAATTAACGCTATCATGTAACATTAGAAATTTCTAATTTGATTTTAACTGAACTAAATTAAAACAAAACGAGTAAATGTACATACTTCACACAAAATCAGATAATTGTACAATTAAAAAAAAATATATTTAGAATGGAATATTGTTATCACATTTTACATTACATGTATGCTGTTAAATAATCATACCATCATTCATTGGCCGTACAAGTGTCTTGTTCTTGAATTTATCTGTTGCTGAAAAAAAACAACAAATGACCAAAGCCATATATATTTACATAAAAAGTAATTTATCAATTTTTCTCATGGTTTGGAGAAAAAATGCTACGCATGCACAGAGGGTACTGAATAAGTAAACATAAATCGAATAATATGCAATGTGAGAAATACTAACACCGATAATTTTCTTTCCGGTTTAATTAGATTTGCTATTATCTATTTAAAATACTTTAGGAATATGGAGCAAACAATCTTTACGCAACGCAATGATGTTACATTTCTGATTTCATTTCATATGAACTAAATTAAAACACATTGAGTAAATGGATTTACTTTCAACACAATCAGATAATATTGGAAATTAAAAAAAATGATTCAGAGTTGGAATATTGTGATCACATTTTATATTACATGTATGCTTTTAAATAATCATACCATTAGATGTTGACCATGCAAGTGTCGTGTTCCTGAATTCACTTCTTGCTAAATAAAAAAAAGAAATGACAAACGCTTATAATATCTAGAGATAGGTATTCATAGTGTATCTCATGTTTGGAGAAAAAATACTACGCATGCACAAAGGGTACTGAATAAGTTTACGTAAATTAAACATATCAAATGTACGTACATTCAACACAAAGGTCTCCTTGAAAGCCGGAAGCACATCCGCGAGGACACTGACCGGTCACGTGGTTACATTTTTCTCCATACAGGTAGAGACAATGTCCACATGTCATAGAGCAATTAGGACCATACGTGTTGTTGTTGCAAACTGACATTATATGAAAAAAAAAAAAGAATTTCATTTTTTTTTTAATAACTTTAAACAAGTCCGAGCTTTACCGGACACCGGATATCTCATAGAATCATTTCTGGAATCGTTGACAAAAGTTTGAAAGTAGATGAACGTTAAGGAGACAGGAATGAAAAATCTTTACAGTTTTTATCAATCAAAATGACAATATTGCATCGTATCATATAGCTTAAAGTGAGTAGATTTTAAATAGATATGGGCTAGTCAGAATTTCATATAACTTCCTGCAATGAACATTTTTTATAAATTTGATTATGACCTTTATTTTAATAATTTTTTCTCCTAATTTTGGAATTTTTATCAAACAAAATATACCTGTAAAATTTAGAATAGGAATAAAAAAGTTCAACAAACATGTTCAGTGAGAAAAAAATATATGCATAAGGATGCCGATTTGCGTATTCAGCAGAGCAGGTATTTGCAAGCGATCTTCAAAACTCCCTATACATCTGACAACAATTTTCATGAGTGGTCGCAAGCACCCACTCTACTAAACACGCACCAGAGTCATAGAAAATGGCTACATACAGGCAGACATATCATCCGTCCCAATCGTTTAAATATACATGTAAGCATGTATTTCTTTTTGGCTTTTGAATCGGATTACTTGGTTTACAAAAAATTAGCATAATTTTAAAATTTGGTAAGAACATAATGAAATCTATTTGAATTGTATCTACAACTGTCATGTCTACATAAGCCTGAGTGTACTATTTTTTCGTTACCAGTTTTGCATTGTCTCCCTTTATACCCGTCTTCACATCCATTTGGACAAGTACCATTTTTGAAGTCACATTGTTCTTTTTTGTAGCAAGCGCCACAGACTTTGAAGTGAAGTTTGGAAAAACAAAGATACAAAAAATATCTCGAGCAATGAAAAGTATATATGCAAATGTTAGCTTACATACATCCAAGAGACTTAACTTTTATCAGTAAAATTAAACATTATACAATGTAAGCTGTACCTATGTTACACATAGATCCACTATATCCCGGAACACAGCTAACACAAGTTCCATCCACATTGTCACAGTCCCCACCCTTACAGTTTTCTGGACAAGGAGTTGAGCAGTTCTCTCCGTAATATCCTAAGGTCAGACATTCTATAAAGAAATGAAACAAAGAACTCACCATATTAAACCGACTTAATTTATATGGATACATTTTTCGATTTCTCTAACTAAAAATTGACGTTCCCGAAATATGAATGCTCTTAATACAACAATCAATATCTTATGTTTTATCATATTTTATTATACTATATTACTAGACTTTGACCTGTGCGTGCACGGGTTGACATTGCATAGATATCTAGGACATTTACGAAATAGATACATCGACATGCCGTATATTTTTGTCATTTATATAACCAAAATTTAAGCCGACAATATTGCTATTTATTTCACTGCACTCTGCTTAGAATAATCTTACTGTGTCTCGGGACAAGCCTTCACCAGTGCCTCCCATATACCAGTAATGTAATTAAAAAATTGCAGAATCGCTTCGAAACGATTTTGGAGGAAATCAATAAAGCTGCATTAAAAATAACAAACTATTCATAACAAACCATTTTGAAACTGTAAATACCTTTCATCATAAAATTTAATTCATAACAATGAAGAATTCAACACTTTTTCACCAATGTTAAACTTTTATTTACACACTATGCTGACGTTCGGAACTCTCGGGATTTTTCATATTAAATGCACTGAGTTAGATTTATCTTCAATATTTTCTTTGATGAAGAGAATATGTAGGAAATTTTTAATGAAAATTTACACGTATTTGTATTATCGTTTCTGAGTTTATGCATGCAAATGTGATACTGTGGAAACATAAACTAAAAAGCCTCCCATGATTTAGCGTGAATGTAATGCGCATGCGCAAGATTGTAAAATCCAAATAATTCAAATGATATCCGGATTTTTAAAAGGAATTTTCGTTGATTATTAACTGGTGAAGCTTGAGTGAGAAAAAAAAAATTGATAATCTTCAAGTACCAATGATGTTTAATATATAGAAAAGGAAAGACAGTACTCTTCTGATTTATCGGTATTAAAGCCCAAAAATTCGAGTCTATTATTTTAATATAGTAGTATGTATAGATAATGATGATAACGTTAAGACTATATACATGAACAAGTTTCTTTAGTTTATACACTTACATAATTTTTTTAAAAAAGGGTGGGGGGGGGGATATTTCCTTTTCTTTTTACCTATACTCAGTTGTTTTTGTTTGTGAACTTGTGTTGTTGTTTTTTGGTGTTTTTTTTTTTTTTTTACATTTTAAGATTTAAATTGTGTTGAATAATTCATGGCTGAGCTACAAGGAACTAGGACTCAATAGCAATTGTCCATTTTTCCTTTTATTTTATTCAATATATTGTTAAGTTGTTTATTACTATTTATACAATTTTTAAAATAACAAAAATAAGGGATATATCACGTTACATGGATTTCGTCATATTGATTCACATTTTTTGCTGTCTTTTTTGGTCAAAATAATTTAGTCTTATGTAATTTCAGCTGTCACTAACAAGCATGTAAACGATTACTTTTATCTGATGTTTAGATTATATTCCTTTTTCATATTCAACCGTAGTTTTGGGAAATACCAAACACCAATGATTATTTGTCCTCCTTATCATCGTCTATTTAAAAACTTTAAGAATTTCTAGAGATCAAAATTAAATTAACGCTATCATGTATCATTTCTAATTTGATTTCAACTAAACTAAATTAAAACAAAACGAGTAAATGTACATACTTCACACAAAATCAGATAATTGTACAATTAAAAAAAAAATATTTAGAATGGAATATTGTTATCACATTTTACATTACATGTATGCTGTTAAATAATCATACCATTATTCATTGGCCGTACAAGTGTCTTGTTCTTGAATTTATCTGTTGCTGAAAAAAACAAATGACCAAAGCCATATATATTTACATAAAAAGTTATTCATACATTTTTTGTCATGGTTTGGAGAAAAAATGCTACGCATGCACAGAGGGTACTGAATAAGTAAACATAAATCGAATAATATGCAATGTAAGAAATACTAACACCGATAATTGTCTTTCCGGTTTAATTGAATTTGCTATTATCTATTTAAAATACTTTACGAATATGGAGCAAACAAACTTGACGCAACGCAATGATGTTACATTTCTGATTTCATTTCATATGAACTAAATAAAAATACATTGAGTAAATGGATTTACTTTCAACACAATCAGATAATATTGGAAATTAAAAAAAATGATTCAGAGTTGGAATATTGTGATCACATTTTATATTACATGTATGCTTTTAAATAATCATACCATTATATGTCGACCATGCAAGTGTCGTGTTCCTGAATTCACTTATTGCTAAATAAAAAAAAAAAAGAAATGGCAAACGCTTATAATATTTAGAGATAGGTATTCATAGTGTATTTCATGTTTGGAGAAAAAATACTACGCATGCACAAAGGGTACCGAATAAGTTTACGTAAATTAAACATATAAAATGTACGTACATTCAACACAAAGGTCTCCTTGAAAGCCGGAAGCACATCCGCGAGGACACTGACCGGTCACGTGGTTACATTTTTCTCCATACAGGTAGAGACAATGTCCACATGTCCTAGAGCAATTAGGTCCATACGTGTTGTTGTTGCAAACTGACATTACATGGAAAAAAAAAAGGAATTTCAAATTTTTTTAATAACTTTAAACAAGTCCGAGCTTTACCGGACACCGGATATCTCATAGAATCATTTCTGGAATCGTTGACAAAAGTTTGAAAGTAAATGAACGTTAAGGAGACAGGAATGAAAAATCTTTACAATTTTTATCAATCAAAATGACAATATTGCATCGTATCATATAGCTTAAAGTGAGTAGATTTTAAATAGATATGGGCTAGTCAGAATTTCATATAACTTCCTGCAATCAACGTTTTTTTTTTTAAATTTGATTATGACCTTTATTTTAATATTTTTTTTTCTCTTAATTTTGGAATTTTTGTCAAACAAAATATACCTGTAAAATTTAGATTAGGAAAAAAAATAAAGTTCAACAAACATGTTCAGTGAGAAAAAAATATATGCATAAGGATGCCGATTTGCGTATTCAGCAGAGCAGGTATTTGCGAGCGATCTTCAAAACTCCTTATACATCTGACAACAATTTTCATGAGTGGTCGCAAGCACCCACTCTACTAAACACGCATCAGAGTCATAGGAAATGGCTACATACAGGCAGACATATCATCCGTCCCAATCGTTTAAATATACATGTAAGCATGTATTTCTTTTTGGCTTTTGAATCGGATTACTTAGTTTACAAAAAATTAGCATAATTTTAAAATTTGGTAAGAACATAATGAAATCTATTTGAATTGTATCTACAACTGTCATGTCTACGTTCATTCTACATAAGCCTGAATGTACTATTTTTGGTTACCAGTTTTGCATTGTCTCCCTTTATACCCGTCTTCACATCCATTAGGACAAGTACCATTTTTGTAGTCACACTGTTCTTTTTCGTAGCAAGCGCCACAGACTTTGAAGTGAAGTTTGGAAAAACAAAGATACATAAAATATCTCGAGCAATGAAAAATATATATGCAAATGTTAGCTTACATACATCCAAGAGACTCAACTTTTATCAGTAAAATTAAACATTATACAATGTAAGCTGTACCTATGTTACACATAGATCCACTATATCCCGGAACACAGCTAATACAAGTTCCATCCACAATGTCACAGTCTCCACCCTTACAGTTTTCTGGACAAGGAGTGGAGCAGTTCTCTCCGTAATATCCTAAGGTCAGACAACCTATAAAGAATTGAAACAAAGAACTCACCATATTAAACCTACTTAATGGTTATGGTTATATAAATGCTCTTAATACAACAATCAATATCTTATGTTTTATCATATTTTATTATGCTATATAACTAGACTTTGACCCGTGCGTGCACGGGTTGACATTGCATAGATATTTAGGACATTTACGAAATAGATACATCGACATACCGTATATTTTTGTCATTTACATAACCAAGTTTTAAGCCGACAATATTGCTATTTATTTCACTGCACTCTGCTTAGAATAATCTTACTGTGTCTCGGGACAAGCCTTCACCAGTGCCTCCCATTTACCAGTAATGTAATTTAAAAATTGCAGAATCGCTTCGAAACGATTTTGCAGAAAATTAATAAAGCTGCATTGAAAAAAAAACAGTCAAACTATTCATAACAAACCATTTTGAAACTGTAAATAACTTTCATCTAAAAATTTAATTCATATTAATGAAGAATTGTACACTTTTTCACCAACGTTAAACTTTTATTTACACACTATGTTGACGTTCGGAACTCTCGGGATTTTTCATATTAAATGCACTGAATTAGAGTTATCTTCCATATTTTCTTTGATAAACAGATGATTATACAGCAAATTTTCAATAAAAATTTACACGTATTTGTATTATCGTTTCTGAGTTTATGGATGCGAATGTGATATTGTGGAAACATAAACTAAAAAGCCTCCAATGATTTAGCGTGAATGTAATGCGCATGCGCAAGATTGTAAAATCCGAAAAATTCAAATGATATTCGGATTTTTTTAAAAGGAATTTTCGTTGATTATTAATAAGTGACGCTTGATTGAGATAAAAAAAAGAAAGTATTGGTAATCTTCAAGTACCCATGATGTTTAAAATATATAAAAGGAAAGACAGTACTCTTCCGATTTATTGGTATTAAAGCCCATAAATTCGAGTCTATTATTTTAATATAGTAGTATCGATAATGATGATAACGATGATAACGTTAAGAATTTTTTAAAGGAGCTAAAACTTTGTGCGTTTCATCTGAACTAAATGTTATGCATTTCTTAGAATAAAAATGTACTTTTTCTGTACATGTCCTTCAAAATACATCTCAATGAACGTAGACGCGGAGAATGTTTTCAATATGCCTATCAAGAAAACATTAATAAGAAATATAGGCCTCACCTTGTCTACATAGCAAACATTCTTATAACGTTATGCACCAGCGGTAATTTGTTAATGATTTATGTTTTAAGCGTTTAAGACTTAAATTATGGATTTTAAAACACTATTGAGGACAACTGATATATTTCTCTTTTTTTTTTAAAGAGAATGAAGAAGTCAACAAACTAAGTGGTAGTATATCTACTTTAGAATTCTAGACCTGTATGATTTTTTGTCGTAAACTCTTATTAAGGAAAGAAAACTCCTAAGTTTAAACTCTCAAAATTGAATGGCCTCCTTCATCTCTTAACAGAGCTGTTCTTTTTATTAAAGTAGGTACAATGTACATGTTTCACAACCATCCAGCACTCTTTTTGATAACCACAATGCTTTTACGACGTTCTATCTATTCACAGTCAAATATAGCCATAAATGTGTTGATAATTGTTGTAGTTTTTGTCGTATTAGTAAACATAACATATTAAACGTATTATACTTTCAAAATCGATGTTTAAAAGTAATAATAAACATATCGGGAAGTAAATTCTTGACAGCTGTCTACGTGATACGGTTCACGTCTTCTATAAAGTAGAGGAAGAATGAATTATTCTAAAAAAATTGTTTTTATCAAAAACGATGCATATATTAATCATTCTCTTATATGCATAACTAAATTTGACTAAACTTCAGGCTTGAATAAAATATGGAATAAAAAACTGTATGGTATACTTTTTCAAAATGCAAAATCTGCTCTACATATTCATTAATTCTTTAATTAAAAAAAATTCTTTAAATCTTACCATAAACTTCAACCTCACACAGATCGTTAAACGCGTAAGTAGAATATCCAGCAGGGAAGGGACGATGAGTTCTGTTGTTGTAGTAAATGACATATCTCCCGTGCATAACGCATGTTACACTGATAGGGTTGGGTATTGTGGCTCTGGTATAGTTGTTGTCCTTGAAACACAGTTTCCAGTCCTTTCTGTGGGTGGTGTTCGATACGTAGATTGAAAATCCCAAGAATCTACTCTTAAAGTAGTCGTTTTGATCTGTTAGTTCAAGAACAACGAAAAAGAACTTATTTTAGTGTAGATTAGTTACGGTTTAACAAATTTGTAAAAAGTAGGTCTTAAAATATACAAACTCAAGACTCTGAACAAGAGAAGTGTGTATGTTTGTGTAAACACGAATGAGGGGAGGAGGGACATTTTTATTTTAGCATCAATTCTAAACAATGAGATATGATTTGAAGATTTTCTTGCATCGCCATTGATATGGCCATGCTATTAATGTCATCTGACCTTGTTTAGTGGCAACGAATATTCTTTGTAATCATCTTTAAGGCTTATTATCCGTCGTTTTTATACGTAGTGCTGTTCATAGAAAATGCCTAACACACATTACGCATACCAAATATTTTGTGACATGTTTTAGTAAGCATCATAAAATTTTCGCATAAATCACACAGGATGAAGCTGTGAATATTCATCAATTGAAAGAAACCTTATAGGTCCATAAAAGAATGCCATTTCTTTTAGACATTAAGTTATGTTTCAGTTACAGTACTTTGTAAATGAATAAATCAAGCAGTCCAATTATGTGTCTCAAGTATTCAAACTGAAGAAATATGCTTAACATAAATATCTCCAGATAAATAATGTAATATGAACACCCTTCATTTTCACTTTGTTGGTCGATAAATACCCCAAGCGTCATTGTCCGTCCTGTATTGTATAAAAACGTGATGCAGGTTCCGCACTTCTCCTAGATCTACCCTCCATTCTGCTATTGATTTACCATCCGCTGATATCGCACACTGTCCTCCAGCCGGGGCAAGATCTGATCGACGTCCGTCAACAGCATGGGTTGCATTCCATGGTGTGCCGTGAAAGGGATAACGCTGCCAGGCAGGTCTATTCAGAGCTATGTTTTCTGTAAAACGTCAAAAATTAGACTTTCGTAAATGTTACCGTATATCCGGGTTTTTTTCTTCCATATCCCAAACTTTGCGAAAATGGGGTAAATGAGTGATGTTTTCAATTTATGTCAGTTCAATTTCATTTACTTTGCACTGGATGAAAAATCAAGTTTCAGCAAAACTGAAACTATATGGAAACCTTGCTGAAACTTGAAGTTGAAGTTTCATGTATAGTTTCCGCAATGCGGAAACCATTATATCGATTCAGCAAGTATCCGTTAGGTTTCAGTCAGCAGAAACTTTCGTCTAAGATTCCTGATGGTCTCCGCAATGCGGAAACTAAATTTGAATCGTGTGAAAAGTTGTGTAAATTATTATGGAAATATCAATCAGTTTCAGAACATTTCCGCTAGGTTTCAGTATGCTGAAACTTTTAAGTTAAGATTACTGATGGTTTCCGCAATGCGGAAACTAAATTTGAATCATGTGGAAAGTTGTGTAAATTATTATGAAAATATCAATCAGTTTCAGAACATTTCCGCTAGGTTTCAGTATGCTGAAACTTTAAGTTATGATTCCAAATGGTTTACGCATTGCTGAAACTATTACTAAAATTGATTTGAGTTTAATAGTGATATCATTTATTTTCAACAGGTTTAAGTTTAATTCTAGCCTAATGATAATGAATCCGTATAGTAAGGTTTCAGCGTGACTGAAACTATATGTATACATGTAACTATCTTCAAATGTGGCAACTAAGGCGATTAAGAACCGTACTAAGTAATTATTTGAATTTGAAAAGAAAAACTGATGTCTGATCTTGTTTAATGCATATGATGAAATCATTAATCTTAGGTACTCGGGCACGTGTATACATGTGTATACATTCTTTGTCCAGGTGACCTCCTCTGTGATTTTCCTGTATATTCTGTGTGGATTGCAAGGTTTTTTCTGTCAGGAGTGAACAAAAGACTGTTACATAACATATACACAGTGCGAAGCGTGAGTTTATAACTGGAGCCCGGCGGGAATGTTTTCTCAATTTGTGTGTACCTGAGTTAGTAAAACTGATAAGTACATTATAATTATTTAGTAAAAAAAAAATCTAGCTCGTTGTATATCGCAAACAGTGTATGAAGAAGTATTTTACTTAATACACTCAATAAATTAATATACCTATTTTGTAAGACTCCTTCTTAAATCATTTAGTTATCATTTGAATGAACTTTGAGGTACAGTAACTAATTAAGCAAACAAATTAAGGTAAAGTCGTTGTAAATTTTTACAAATCGTACCAAATATTCGTACAACCTGAAGTTTTTAATACCACGCCAACAGATGTACACAGGAATTTTTGTTTTACAAATGCTACAGTTAATAATAATTGGTGAAACCCACTTAGAGTTTGAGTCTAATATAATAATTGTTTAATTATTTACATGCATTTCAGACTTTACTACATGTATGACTGTATCATAATTCACTGGCGTCGGAAGCAAATTGAAAGTGGGGGGGGGGGGGCTGGACTAATCCTCAGAAATATTGAGGAAAAACCCTAAAAAAAACTAATTCCCAAAATCATGAAAATCCTTATATCGGGGGGGGGGGGGGGGGGGGGGAGGGGGGCTAGTATGCCTATTACTCCAACTTCTCAATCTTTCAAGGTAGATTTAAGAACAATTACATTTCCGGCGAGAAAAAGTGGGGGGGGGGGGGCTATGTGCCTATTGGTTAAGTCTAACTTTGCACTAAGCCCCCCCCCGGTTCGACGCCTATGTGATTCGTGCATTTGTATACTTTGTATTTACTTTCTGTACTGTAAACACAGATATTGATACATGTTTATGAAACATGCACATGTTTCTGTTATGAGCTATAATAAGCATTATTTATAATTTTACTGAAGTTATACGTTATATTACAAAATCAGTTTAAAATCCAGCACTAGCCATGTGGTGCACGTAATTTTAATCCCATTTTTTAAATTTGATTATACATTCGTATACATTTGATGTAGAAAGTATACCAAATAATTAAAATTATATTTTGTTTATATATCAGTCCGACGTGTACATCTTACATCCCGGCTTGTTTAACGCGTTTGTATTTCAATTTCATAAGTATTCTTAACGTACTGTTCATCGTATGACCAATCAGTGCATATGTGTAACTGTAAAAAAATTGCCATCAATTCATCGTAGTTGTAAATTCACCGTACGGGTGAACGCTGTTAACCGGACCCCGTTAGTTGATTGGCATCTAATTATATTTGTGATTTCTGTGTGTTCATGCAGAACCTGCTCTGTGATGAACATTATATTTTCACACCTCTATATTCTGAATAAGAATATGACCGTGCTTAGAATCGCGGTGAAAATTGGACAAGTCAAGACTAACTTGTCAGTAAACTATATATGGCTCTATCATATTTAGTTTGACAAAATCATCAGGACTTTTAAATAAAATATAGTTAAAGACAAAATCTGATACATATGTCTCATTCAAACTTGTTTAATTTCATTAGACATTTGTAAACAAACGGTCGGCCATTTTTTTTTGGTTAATCACGTGTTACAAATACAATTGTAACAAACACACGCCAATACTTTGTCGTATTTAACCAGGAAATACTGACCCCAAAAGTTCTTATTTAAAATAAATATACATGTAAAAAGTATACTATTCGGTAAAAAATGATAATTTTGATTAAACATTATTCATTTTAAACTATCCCAAGATGCACTTTTCCAAGATTTACGGGGTTCTGATTGGTCAGTATTGGCGCAGTTTATGATTCCGAGCGAAGGTTAAAATGGACAAGAAGGTGCTGTTGTAAAATGGAGAATTGAGAAGCATTAATAGCCTCTACAACAAGGAGATAATGCAGGAACGAAGAACTCATGTCAAGGTAACTTAATTCACAATATAGATACTCCCAATAACATTTTCAAGGCTCTAATTTATCTCTCATTTGTAAACGAGATCTCGCGCCATCAAATCAAGATGGCGTCATTTTTTCAAACTTGGTTCGGCGTTTTAATTTTTATTACCGTATCTCTTTTAAATATACGTTTTTACCAAGTTAACCATTAACCAACTTTATATGCATGATAATCAAGATTATCCAGGGTATACACATATATAATTATATAAACGTCCCTAATATATATGAATGCTTGGTTGGTAAACAAGACGAACAATGAATCTTTCGCACATTATACAATTTACAAACTCTAAATGTAACGAAAAAAACATTAATAATTAAATCCGGAAAATGAAATCTTTCACGTTTTTCTTTTTCAGCATTGACAGCATTCAAAGTCAATGTTTCCGGTGATTAGTTGCTCCTCTGTTCGGTGATTCGGGTGAATGTTTTGACCAGCTGGACGATGTGAACGCAAGGTATTGCTTTTAAATTGATTATTTTCACCATTAAGTTATACATGTGTTGGATGTTTATAATTTACTGTAGTAATTTTTGGGAAATCCAGGTCTAAGTTCTTGAAAAGGAGGTTGATTGGGGGGGGGGGGGGGGTGGTGAAACACTTATTGTTGATAAGTTTTTCCATTGTTCAACAAACAATAATTGAATCAAAATGAAAATAACATAGCTTCAAACATAAAATGAAACATTTTAGACCAGATACTACTGTAGCCATTATATGACATAGTTTAAACACCAACTGGCAACTGCATAGTAGCTTCTGTAATCAGAATTTTATTCAGAATGCTTTTATTACATGTTAGGCTGAATGTTTATTGTTTAAAAATCTAAATGAAACTTTATTATTCTTGTTTAAGATAAATAGAACAGACATAAAGTACAGCCCAGTGAAAGGAACAAGTTCATCGCAAGAAGAAGAATTTTAATGCTACCACTGTCCAGAACTACTAAGTCTGCTGTAACCATGATG
Organism: Magallana hongkongensis; assembly: GCA_015776775.1. Classification (NCBI taxonomy): domain Eukaryota; kingdom Metazoa; phylum Mollusca; class Bivalvia; order Ostreida; family Ostreidae; genus Magallana; species Magallana hongkongensis. Next base: position 271,194 of record VIAA01000013.1, on the reverse strand, counting down.
TGATCATATGAGTGCTTCACCGGTCTGGACAATGCTCGAAAATCCCCCAAAAAGGCCTATTTCCATAAACTACGACTCGGGTTACATCAACAACAGCCAAGGACACTCCTAATTGATTCGAATGGACACATCCCTACGACCCGACTAAACCTCTGCAGAACAAGACTTTTTAACTGTAAAGTATTCTCATTTCAAAAAACCTATTAACTATAAAAGTACTTTTTTTATATGATCAAATACCAGTATATTACAATGTCTGTTTGTAAGCTAGAATCTTAGAAAATCACATCGTTTTGAGTTATTAAATGATTGATTAGATATTAACTTCCATTTTCTTAAATAATTTGTTATATTTGCAAATATTGCATAAAATATTAGACTCCATGTAACATTTATCCTCACACCTCCAAGTTGATAAGTGTTAACTACTTTTTTTTCCATTTTTTTTGTTTAAACATTCATTGATACATGTAACTTAGTTTTTATTTGCAGCAATATATGAAAATTTAAGAAACCAATCTTAAATGTAAAAACACTGCATTAGGAGATGAATGCATGGGTCATAGAAATAATAAAATACACCAAACAATATTCAATTATGTCGTATATGAAAATATATAAAGACAACAAATACCCCATGTATTACAATTTTTATATAACAAAATTACTTGGATGGAAAGTTGTTTCCATGTGGGTTTTATTTTAATCTGTGTTATGTAACTAATATTGGAATTAGCTTTTATATCATAAGTAAAATGCTGGTATTGATGAGAATTGTAAGGTGAATGATCTGTGTGATACTTTGTATTTTATACATTCATGCTACAAAAAGCAAGTACATGTACATGTAGTAATACTTGTCATATATAAACAATGTATATTTTACCTCATTTCTTGGATTTAAAAATATTAATGTAGGTAAAGTAGTGAAATGTAGGAAGGTAAACCGTGTGTAATTAAAGAAGAATATTCATCAGGAATGAAGTGTGTCGCAATCAGCATAATTAATTAAATGTGTACATCATATTTTTGCACATGATTTGACAGACTGCTCCATTGTTAGCTTTTTATTGGCCAACAAGCTTTTCATATCTCCCTCTGGGTCATCTATTAAATACTGACAGGCTTATGATATTAAAATCTGATCAGTTGGTACATCATGGGTGGAAATGAAAAGTTCACTTTGGACTTAATGGATTATCAAAAAAATGATATCAAATCCTGTTCTATTGTAAAACATTAGATTATATTACATGTACTAACAAAGAAAAGGTTTATCCCAACTTGTAAGTGGGTCACTTTGACCTAATTTTGGAATTTATTGACATATTCAAATCAAATCTGGGTCATACCTTTATAGTCAACTACTATCTTGTAGTGTATTTTTTTTTTTTTTAAAGATGGATACTACTGTATAGACTTTTCAAAAATATTTTATGGTGTACATATTCATTGTAGTTCAAAACAAATTGAGACAAGTGTATTATGTTCATGTAACAGTGAAGTTTTCTTTGTTTATTCATGTACGTGCAGTTATTTTGTAAATTGCATTCATATTTTTAAAAAAGTAAGATCTTTGTTTCATTTTTAAAGGGAGATTTGATAGGCATTTAATCGAGATGAAAAAAAATACAAATGTAAATATTTTTGTGGGAGTTTTTTTTCTTGTGCAATTTTATCATTTTTTAGATAAAAGTCCCTAAAAAAGGAATTGCCATATGGATGTTCCTCCATTATTGTATCTTGGCTGTATTTTATTTATTATTGGAAACAATTTCAGATTTTTGAACAAAATAAATTTGGAACTGTTTGAAATTGTTTCGTTTGTACATAAAGTAGAAACCTTGCTCAGCTTTTGTGAAAGCAAAAATATAAAAAGTTTCAGTAAGTTTCAGTTGCGGAAACCCTTTGTAAACAATATGTATCCCAATTGTATATGAAGGTTGAAACTATGCAGAAACTTCAAGTTTCAGTAAGTTTCCTTCGCGGAAAACATTTGTAAACAATATGTATCCCAAACGTATATGGAGATTGAAACTATGCAGAAACTTCAAGTTTCAGTAAGTTTCCGTTGCGGAAACCATTTGGATTCATGGACAGCCTAAGTTTCAGCACTGCGGAAACTTAATGAAACTTGAAGTTTCCGTGCTGAAACCTGTCGGAAACTTAAAGTAACCTTAAGTTTCCGCAGAGTTTCAAAAGGGTTTCCGCAGCGCTGAAACCAGATATTTCATCCAGTGTTGAATATTTCTAACTTTGGAAGGAGACCAATTTTGAGGGTGTAATTAGACGAAAGTCTATAACTTTCTAAGATTATTGGATTTTATGGAAAATTATTTGATACTGTAAGAATGACAAAATCTGATCATGCAGCTTTAAATACTCTTTGGGGTATATGGGTCTGTACTAGAAAATTTCAATCTTCAGTACACGTCGTGTCTAATAAGCAATCTATCAAAGAATACAATCTTCATTCCGGGGGATGGGGGGGGGGGGTAGATTATTCGGCAATGGTGTTAAAAGAAAGCTTATGCATTCATGACTTTATACAAGATGGAGTTGTGATTAGATAAGCTGGAATGGAAATGTTAAGTTGCATTTTCCTTGTCTGTTCTTAATACCCTTATCGGTTTATCATTTTTTTGTGTATTGTGTATCCGGTAATCAGAATATTTGGCAAAGACGAACACAAATTTTCCTCTTAAAAAGTATTGCTTTACAAGATACTTTAAGAACATTCTACGTTTTTTTTTTTTTTTTAGTTTTTTTAAGATATGAAATAAAATAATTAAACCTTCTAGTATTTATTCGACAATATGAATTACGATAACTTATATGACTATATATACATGTGTGTATACGCATACATAGAAACATAATGTGTATACACATGTCTAGAAACATAACAATAGACCAACTTTCATTAACTTTGATATCTCGAACCATCAGATAACTCAAAGTTTTTACCGACCAAATTCGAGATAGCACAAATTAACGCTGGTCCGTTCATTCACAGAGATAAAATTGATGCAGTAGGAGAAGTTTCGACATCTTATTAGATAATATGTAATTAACGCGAATAAACAAAATCAATATATATTTAAACAATTAACTGGAACAGAAAGCTTTTTTTAAATCTATTTACAATATCAAAAGTAGAAAATAAAATGTCGGTGATTTTACAGCTGCCTTTCATTTTGAAGCATTATAGGATAAATTGAATAGTATTATAATATTTGAAATTGATTAAAAGCCCGGGGTTTAAATTTACAATTTAAAAATACGGATGTTTACTGTTTTAAACGTGCATGTGCCTATTTGTGTATACTTTGTGGTTATTAAGTATAGTCACTGGCTTGTACATGCGAATTAACACTTTTTTATACTCATGCATTTTTATTAGTTTTAAAAGTTTGCTTCTCAGCTTGAACAGGAATGTATTTCCTGGTTTTAAAAAAAACCTTGAAGATGTAAATAAGATGACAACTTTATTTTACATCAGTTTCCTTGTTTTTGTGATATTATGATAATGTTTCATGGTTATGGTTATATAAATGCTCTTAATACAACAATCAATATCTTATGTTTTATCATATTTTATTATGCTATATAACTAGACTTTGATCCGTGCGTGCACGGGTTGACATTGCATAGATATTTAGGACATTTACGAAATAGATACATCGACATACCGTTTATTTTTGTCATTTACATAACCAAGCTTTAAGCCGACAATATTGCTATTTATTTCACTGCACTCTGCTTAGAATAATCTTACTGTGTCTCGGGACAAGCCTTCACCAGTGCCTCCCATTTACCAGTAATGTAATTTAAAAATTGCAGAATCGCTTCGAAACGATTTTGCAGGAAATTAATAAAGCTGCATTGAAAAAAACAGTCAAACTATTCATAACAAACCATTTTGAAACTGTAAATACCTTTCATCTAAAAATTTAATTCATATTAATGAAGAATTGTACACTTTTTCACCAACGTTAAAATTTTTTTTACACACTATGTTGACGTTCGGAACTCTCGGGATTTTTCATATTAAATGCACTGAATTAGAGTTATCTTCCATATTTTCTTTGATAAACAGATGATTATACAGCAAATTTTCAATGAAAATTTACACTATTTGTATTATCGTTTCTGAGTTTATGCATGCAAATGTGATATTGTGGAAACATGAACTAAAAAGCCTCCAATGATTTAGCGTGAATGTAATGCGCATGCGCAAGATTGTAAAATCCAAAAAATTCAAATGATATTCGGATTTTTTTAAAAAGGAATTTTCGTTGATTATTAATTAGTGACGCTTGATTGAGATAAAATAAAAAAATATATTGGTAATCTTCAAGTACCTATGATGTTTAAAATATATAAAAGGAAAGACAGTACTCTTCCGATTTATTGGTATTTAAGCCCATAAATTCGAGTCTATTATTTTAATATAGTAGTATCGATAATGATGATAACGATGATAACGTTAAGATGTTATGCACCAGCGGTAATTTGTTAATGATTTATGTTTTAAGCGTTTAAGCCTTAAATTATGGAGTTTAAAACACTATTGAGGACAACTGAAATATTTCTCTTTTTTAAAAAAGAGAATGAAGAAGTCAACAAACTACGTGGTATCATATCTACTTTAGAATTCTAGTCCTGTATGATTTTTTGTCGTAAACTCTTATTAAGGAAAGAAAACTCCTAAGTTTAAACTCTCAAAATTGAATGGCCTCCTTCATCTCTTAACACCCCTTCATCTCTTAACAGAGCTGTTCTTTTCATTGAAGTAGGTACAATGTACATGTTTCACAACCATCCAGCCTTCTTTTTGATAACCACAATGCTTTTACGACGTTATATCTATTCAGAGTCAAATATAGCCATAAATGTGTTGATAATTGTTGTAGTTTTATCGTATTAGTAAACATAACATATTAAACGTATTATACTTTCAAAATCGATGTTTAAAAGTAATAATAAACATATCGGGAAGTAAATTCTTGACAGCTGTCTACGTGATACGTTTCACGTCTTCTAAAAGTAGAGGAAGAAGTAATGAATTATTCTTAAAAAATTGTTTTTATCAAAAACGATGCATATATAAATCAGTCTCTTATATGCATAACTAAATTTGACAAAACCTCACGCTTGAATAAAATATGAAATAAAAAACTATATGGTATACTTTTTAAAAATGCAAAATCTGCTCTATATATTCCGTGCGATTCTATAAATCTTACCATAAACGTCAACCTCACACAGATCGTTAAAGGCGAAAAAGGAATATCCAGCAGGGAAGGGCCAATGAGTTCTGTTGTTGTAGTAAATGACATATCTCCCGTGCATAAGGCATGTTACACTGATAGGGTTGGGTATTGTGGCTCTGGTATAGTTGTTGTCCTTGAAACACAGTCTCCAGTCATTTCTGTGGGTGGTGTTCGATACATAGATTGAAAATCCCAAGACTCTACTCTTAAAGTAGTCGTTTTCATCTGTAAGTTCAAGAACACCGAACAAAAACTTATTTTAATGTACAATAGTTAAGGTTTAACAAATTTGTAAAAAGGTATGTCTTAAAAATACACAAACTCAAGACTGAACGAGAGAAGTGTGTATGTTTATGTAAACTCGTTGGAGAGAGAGAGAGAGAGAGAGAGAGAGAGAGAGAGAGAGAGAGAGAGAGAAAGAGAGAGAGAGAAAGAGAGAGAGACGGGGGCACAATTTGAGAGTATAATCAATTTTAAAAACTGATATATGATTTGAAGATTTTCTTGCATCGCCATTGATGTCATCTGACCTTATTTAGTGGCAACGATTATTGTTTGTAATCATCTTTAAGGCTTATTATTCGTCGTTTTTATACGTGGTTCTGTTTCATAGTAAATGTCTAACACACATTACGCGTATCAATAATTTTTTGACAGGTTTTAGTAAGCATCATAAAACTTTCGCATAAATCACACAGGATGAGGCTGTGAATATTCGTCAATTAATAGGAACCTTATAGGTCCATATAAGAATGTCATTTCTTTTAAAAATGAAGATACGTTTCAGTTACAGTACTTTGTAGATGAATACATCAAGCAGCCCAATTCTGTGTCTCAAGTATTCAAACTTAACAAATACATGTATGTATGCTTAACATAAATATCTTCAGATAAGTAATATAATATACACGCCCTTCTTTTTTCACTTCGTTGGTCGATAAATACCCCAAGCGACATTGTCCGTCCTGTATTGTATAAAAACGTGATGCAGGTTCCGCACTTCTCCTAGATCTACCCTCCATTCTGCTATTGATTTACCATCCGCTGATATCGCACACTGTCCTCCAGCCGGGTCAAGATCTGATCGACGTCCGTCAACAGCATAGGTTGCATTCCATGGTGTGCCGTGAAAGGGATAACGCTGCCAGGCATGTCTATGCAGAGCAATGTTTTCTGTAAAACGTCAAAAACTAGACTTTCGTAAATGTAACCGTATATCCTGGGTTTTTTTTTTCCTTCCATATCACAAACTTTGCGAAAATGGGGTAAATGAGTGGTGTTTTTAATTTATGTCAGTCTTAATTTCATTTACTTTGAATATTTCTAACTTTGAATGGAGACCAATTTTGCTGGTGTAAATAGGCGAACGTCTATAACTTTCTAATATTATTGGATTGTAAGGAAAAGTACTTCATACTGTAAGAATGACACAATCTGATCATGCAGCTTTAAATACTCTTTGGGGTATATGGGTCTGTACTAGAAAATTTCAATCTTCAATACACGTCGTGTCTGATAAGCAATCTATCGAAGAATACAATCTTCATTCCGGGGGGGGGGGGGGGGGGGGTGGGGTATTAGATTATTCGGCAATGGTGTTAAAAGAAAGCTTATGCATTCATGACTTTATACAAGATGGAGTTGTGAATAGATAAGCTGGAATAGAAATGTTAAGTTGTATTTTCCGTGTCTGTTCTTTATACACTTATCGGTTTATCATTTTGTTGTGTATTGTGTATCCGGTAATCAGAATATTTGGCAAAGACGAACACAAATTTTCCTCTTAAAAAGTAGTGCTTTACAAGATAATTTAAGAACATTCTATGTTTTTTTTTTTTTTTTAAAGTATATTTAAGATATGAAATAAAATAATTAAACCTTCTAGTATTTATTCGACAATATGAATTGCGATAACTTATATGACTATATATACATGTGTGTATACGCATACATAGAAACATAATGTGTATACACATGTCTAGAAACATAACAATAGACCAACTTTCATTAACTTTGATATCTCGAACCATCAGATAACTCAAAGTTTTTACCGACCAAATTCGAGATAGCACAAATTAACGCTGGTCCGTTCATTCACAGAGATAAAATTGATGCAGTAGGAGAAGTTTCGACATCTTATTAGATAATATGTAATTAACGCGAGTAAACAAAATCAATATATATTTAAACAATTAACTGGAATAGAAAGCTTTTTTAAATCTATTTACAATATCAAAAGTAGAAAATAAAATGTCGGTGATTTTACAGCTGCCTTTCATTTTGAAGCATTATAGGATAAATTGAATAGTATTATAATATTTGAAATTGATTAAAAGCCCGGGGTTTAAATTTACAATTTAAAAATACGGATGTTTACTGTTTTAAACGTGCATGTGCCTATTTGTGTATACTTTGTGGTTATTAAGTATAGTCACTGGCTTGTACATGCGAATTAACACTTTTTTTATACTCATGCATTTTTATTAGTTTTAAAAGTTTGCTTCTCAGCTTGAACAGGAATGTATTTCCTGGTTTTAAAAAAAACCTTGAAGATGTAAATAAGATGACAACTTTATTTTACATCAGTTTCCTTGTTTTTGTGATATTATGATAATGTTTCATGGTTATGGTTATATAAATGCTCTTAATACAACAATCAATATCTTATGTTTTATCATATTTTATTATGCTATATAACTAGACTTTGACCCGTGCGTGCACGGGTTGACATTGCATAGATATTTAGGACATTTACGAAATAGATACATCGACATACCGTTTATTTTTGTCATTTACATAACCAAGCTTTAAGCCGACAATATTGCTATTTATTTCACTGCACTCTGCTTAGAATAATCTTACTGTGTCTCGGGACAAGCCTTCACCAGTGCCTCCCATTTACCAGTAATGTAATTTAAAAACTGCAGAATCGCTTCGAAACGATTTTGCAGGAAATTAATAAAGCTGCATTGAAAAAAACAGTCAAACTATTCATAACAAACCATTTTGAAACTGTAAATAACTCTCATCTAAAAATTTAATTCATATTAATGAAGAATTGTACACTTTTTCACCAACGTTAAACTTTTATTAACACACTATGTTGACGTTCGGAACTCTCGGGATTGTTCATATTAAATGCACTGAATTAGAGTTATCTTCCATATTTTCTTTGATAAACAGATTATACAGCAAATTTTCACTGAAAATTTACACGTATTTGTATTATCGTTTCTGAGTTTATGCATGCAAATGTGATATTGTGGAAACATAAACTAAAAAGCCTCCAATGATTTAGCGTGAATGTAATGCGCATGCGCAAGATTGTAAAATCCAAAAAATTCAAATGATATTCGGATTTTTTTAAAAGGAATTTTCCTTGATTATTAATTAGTGACGCTTGATTGAGATAAAATAAAAAAAAAAATTGGTAATCTTCAAGTACCCATGATGTTTAAAATAAATAAAAGAAAGGACAGTACTCTTCCGATTTATTGGTATTAAAGCCCATAAATTCGAGTCTAATATATAGTAGTATCGATAATGATGATAACGATGATAACGTTAAGAATTTTTTAAAGGAGCTAAAACTTTGTGCGTTTCATCTGAACTAAATATTATGCATTTCTTAGAAAAGAAATGTACTTTCTCTGTACATGTCCTTCAAAATACATCTCAATGAACGTACACGCGGAAAGTATTCTAAATATGCGTATTATGAAAACATTAATTAGAAATATAGGCCTCAGCTTGACTACATAGCAAACGTTCTTATAACGTTATGCAACAGCGGTAATTTGTTAATGATTTATATTTTAAGCGTCTAAGCCTTAAATTATGTAGTTTAAAACACTATTGAGGACAACTGACATATTTCTCTTTTTTAAAAAAGAGTATGAAGAAGTCAACAAACTACGTGGTATCATATCTACTTTAGAATTCTAGACCTGTATGATTTTTTGTCGTAAACTCTTATTAAGGAAAGAAAACTCCTAAGTTTAAACTCTCAAAATTGAATAGCCTCCTTCATCTCTTAACACTCCTTCATCTCTTAACAGAGCTGTTCTTTTCATTGAAGTAGGTACAATGTACATGTTTCATAACCATCCAGCCTTCTTTTTGATAACCACAATGCTTTTACGACGTTCTATCTATTCAGAGTCAAATATAGCCATAAATGTGTTGGTAATTGTTGTAGTTTTTATCGTATTAGTAAACATAACATATTAAACGTATTATACTTTCAAAATCGATGTTTAAAAGTAATAATAAACATATCGGGAAGTAAATTCTTGACAGCTGTCTACGTGATACGGTTCACGTCTTCTATAAAGTAGAGGAAGAAGTAATGAATTATTCTTAAAAATTTGTTTTTATCAAAAACGATGCATATATAAATCATTCCCTCATATGCATTACTAAATTTGACTAAACTTCACGCTTTCATCTAAAAATTTAACTCATATTAATGAAGAATTGTAGACTTTTTCACCAACGTTAAACTTTTATTTACACACTATGTTGACGTTCGGAACTCTCGGGATTTTTCATATTAAATGCACTGAATTAGAGTTATCTTCCATATTTTCTTTGATAAACAGATTATACAGCAAATTTTCACTGAAAATTTACACGTATTTGTATTATCGTTTCTGAGTTTATGCATGCAAATGTGATATTGTGGAAACATAAACTAAAAAGCCTCTAATGATTTAGCGTGAATGTAATGCGCATGCGCAAGATTGTAAAATCCAAAAAATTCAAATGATATTCGGAATTTTTTAAAAGGAATTTTCCTTGATTATTAATTAGTGACGCTTGATTAAGATAAAATAAAAAAAAAATATTGGTAATCTTCAAGTACCCATGATGTTTAAAATATATAAAAGGAAAGACAGTACTCTTCCGATTTATTGGTATTAAAGCCCATAAATTCGAGTCTATTATTTTAGTATAGTAGTATCGATAATGATGATAACGATGATAACGTTAAGAATTTTTTAAAGGAGCTAAAACTTTGTGCGTTTCATCTGAACTAAATGTTATGCATTTCTTAGAATAAAAATGTAATTTCTCTGTACATGTCCTTCAAAATACATCTCAATGAACGTAGACGCGGAAAGTGTTCTCAATATGCGTATCAAGAAAACATTAATTAGAAATATAGGCCTCAGCTTGTCTACATAGCAAACGTTCTTATAACGTTATGCACCAGCGATAATTTGTTAATGATTTATGTTTTAAGCGTTTAAGCCTTAAATTATAGATTTTAAAACACTATTGAGGACAACTGAAATATTTCTCTTTTTTAAAAATAGAATGAGGAAGTCAACAAACTACGTGGTATCATATCTATTTTAGAAATCTAGACCTGTATGATTTTTTGTCGTAAACTCTTATTAAGGAAAGAAAACTCCTAAGCTTAAACTCTCAAAATTGAATGGCCTCCTTCATCTCTTAACAGAGCTGTTCTTTTCATTGAAATAGGTACAATGTACATGTTTCATAACCATCCAGCCTTCTTTTTGATAACCGCAATGCTTTTACGACGTTCTATCTATTCAGAGTCAATTATAGCCATAAATGTGTTGGTAATTGTTGTAGTTTTTATCGTATTAGTAAACATAACATATAAAACGTATTATACTTTCAAAATCGATGTTTAAAAGTAATAATAAACATATCGGGAAGTAAATCCTTGACAGCTGTCTACGTGATATGGTTAACGTCTTCTATAAAGTAGAGGAAGAAGTAATGAATTATTCTAAAAAAATTGTTTTTATAAAAAACGATGCATATATAAATCATTCTCTTATATGCATAAATAAATTTGACTAAACTTCAGGCTTGAATAAAATATGGAATAAACAACTATATGGTACACTTTTTAAAAATGCAAAATCTGCTCTATATATTCCGTGCGATTCTATATATCTTACCATAAACTTCAACTTCACACAAATCGTTAAAGGCGTAAGTTGAATATCCAGCAGGGAAAGGGCGATGCGTTCTGTTGTTGTAGTAAATGACATATCTCCCGTGCATAAGGCATGTTACACTGATAGGGTTGGGTATTGTGGCTCTGGTATAGTTATTGTCCTTGAAACACAGTTTCCAGTCCTTTCTGTAGGTGGTGTTCGATACGTAGATTGAAAATCCCAAGAATCTACTCTTAAAGTAGTCGTTTTGATCTGTTAGTTCAAGAGCAACGAAAAATAACTTATTTTAGTGTAGAATAGTTACGGTTTAACAAATTTGTAAAAAGTAGGTCTTAAAAATATACAAACTCAAGACTCTGAACAACAGAAATGTGTATGTTTGTGTAAACACGAAAGAGGGGAGGGGGGACATTTTTAGTATAGCATCAATTCTAAACACTGAGATATGATTTGAAGATTTTCTTGCATCGCCATTAATAAGGACATGCTATTAAGGTCATCTGACCTTGTTTAGTGGCAACGAATGTTGTTTGTAATCATCTTTAAGGCTTATTATCCGTCGTTTTTATACGTAGTGCTGTTTCATAGAAAATGCCTAACACACATTACGCATATCAAATATTTTGTGACAGGTTTTAGTAAGCATCATAAAACTTTCGCATAAATCACAGAGGATGAGGCTGTGATTATTCATCAATTGAAAGGAACCTTATAGGTCCATAAAAGAATGTCATTTCTTTTAAACATTAAGTTATGTTTCAATTACAGTACTTTGTAGATGAATGAATTAAAAACAGACCAATTCTGTGTCTCAAGTATTCAAACTTAACAAATACATGTATGTATGCTGAACATAAATATCTTCAGATAAATCATCTAATATGAACGCCCTTCATTTTCACTTCGTTGGTCGATAAATACCCGAAGCGTCATTGTCCGTCCTGTATTGTATAAAAACATGATGCAGGTTCCGCACTTCTCCTAGATCTACCCTCCATTCTGCTATTGATTTACGATCCGCTGATATTGCACACTGTCCTCCAGCCGGGGCAAGATCTGACCGATGTCCGTCAACAGCATGGGTTGCATTCCATGGTGTACCGTGAAAGGGATAACGCTGCCAGGCAGATCTATTCAGAGCTATGTTTTCTGTAAAACGTCAAAAATTAGACTTTCCTAAATGTTACCGTATATCCGGGGTTTTTTCTTCCATATCCCAAACTTTGCGAAAATGGGGTAAATGAGAGGCGTTTTCAGCATATGTCAGTTCAATTTCCTTTACTTTGAATATTTCTAACTTTGGAAGGAGACCAATTTTGAGGGTGTAATTAGACGAAGGACTTTATGGAAAATTATTAGATACTGTAAGAATGAACACAATCTGACCATGCAGCTTTAAATATTCTTTGTGTTATATGGATCTGGACTAGAAAAATTCAATCTTCAGTACACGTCGTTTCTGATAAGCAATCTATTGAAGAATCCAGTCTTTATTCCGGCGGGGGGGGGGGAGGTTAGATTATTCGGCAATGGTGTTAAATGAAAGCTTATGTATTCATGACTTTGTGCAAGATAGAGTTGTGATTAGATAAGCTAGAATGGAAATGTTAAGTTGCATGCATTTTCCGTGTTTTTTCTTTATACCCTTATCGGTTTATCAAATTGTTGTGCATTGTATATCCGGTTATCAGAATTGTTGGCAAAGACGAACACACATTTTCTTATTAAAAGTATTGCTTTACAAGATAATTTAAGAACATTCTATGTTTTCTTATATCTATTTTAGATATGAAATAAAATAATTAAATCTTCAGGTGTTTTATTCGACAATATGAATTACGATAACTATATGACTTTTAATACATGTGTGTATACGCATACATAGAAATATCATGTGTATACACATGTCTAGAAACATAACAATATACCAACTTTCATTAACTTCGATATCTAGAACCATCAGATAACTCAAAGTTTTTACTATGCCGACCAAATCCGAGATAGCACATATAATAACGCTGGTCCGTTCATTCACAGAGATAAAATTAATGCAGTAGGAGAAGATTCGACATCCTATTAGATAATATGTCATTAACGCGAATAAACAAAATCAATATATATTTAAAACAATTAATTGTAACGGAAAGCTTTTCTAAATCTATTTACAATATTAAAAGTAGAAAATGAAATGTTAGGTGATTATAGAGCTGCCTTACATTTTGAAGCATAAACATTTTGAAGTATTATATTAATTGATACTGAAAAAGCCCGATGTTTGAATTTACAATTTAAAAAAACCGGATGCTAACTGCTTTAAACGTGCATATGCCTATCTGTGTATCCCTTGGGGTTTTTAAGTATATTCACTGGCTTGTACATGCCAACTGTTTAATACTCATGCTACTCCGCTTGAACAAGAATGTACTTCCTGGTTTAAAAATTACCTAGAAGATGTAAATAATATGACTATCTGATTTTATACAAGCTTCCTTGTTTCAGTGAAATTAAGATAATGTATCATATAATCTGATGGGGTTTTGATACATATCTGCAATAACAGTATTTTAAGAAAATGCATATCATGATATCTAAGATATTTATCTGCACATAGGGTTTGCATGAAAGTCACATTGCGTGTTGCCATGTCACTTATGAAAAGTGGTTCTGTATACAGGGAAATCACCCCCCACCCCCGTTTTATTTTCGCTCCTTTCGCCCTTGTTGTCAGCGGGTGAATTTATGACTGGGCAAATTTCAATGTTCCAAATTATTTCTCTTTAAATATACTGTGTCTGGGAGAATTAAAGACAGGGCGAAATTGTTTGCAAGTGTAGAAGAGCGAAAATTACACGGGGCGAAAATAACCCTGCATACAGTATTTACTTCGTGTCAGTAAATCAGAGCATCTGAAATGTATTCATTACATTGTTTAGAAATATAGTTCGTAAAATGTCTGTGTTTGTGTGTATCGACCCATTCCGAATTTACGGATATAACGAACTAATTTCGAGTCCCGTAGAGGCGATAATAATGGCATTTACATCTTTTTTATAACAAATTTAATATATAGTTTTGCATGTAAAAATTAGAAGCAATAAAAATAATTCTTAATCTGAGTTTAAATTCACAAAAATCCATTCATTTTCCATCCAATTATTAGAGGTTTCTAGAGAAGGTATTTTATTTCATGTCTCATGCAATCAGCAAAATCAGAAAGAAAACACAAATATAGCAAATCGCTAAACTTATTATAATGATTTCGTAATACGGATATGGCGAATTATGAATAAAACGAAGTAAATACAGGACTTCGCTATAACCGAGTTTTACTGTATTACTATTATGGAGGCTGAATTGTCAACAAATATCCCTGTGGATGTTCTTTGACGTTTTGAAATTATTTATTTTAGTCATTAGATATTCTTTATCTTTTGCAAAAGTAAATTTCTAACCATTATATTTCTCTCACCAAGGAGAGGAATTAATATAAGCTTTTGGCTTGTGTCCCAGTCTTATTGTACACTTTGTCAGTTATTTGTACCTGCCAATGATATAAACTCGACAAATAATGTTTAAACAAAAATTATTGCATAGATATTGGTAGATATTAGTAGATAATACAAAAAAAAAAAAAATATTTTTTTAACCCATCCACTCACCAAATGTTTTTACAGTCCAAAAATGTCCGATGAATAGGGCTAGCCAAATCATATCATTCCACTATCGAAAGTTACTGTAATTGGACCTAAAGTGAAATGTTGACCCTTAGTTTAGATAACAAAAATAAACATGCTTTATAAGGTATATTCAACATAAAGCTTATCAAGCTTATGCATTATAAAATACATCTTAAATCCATCTAAAACTATGTATAGTTAAACTGCGTGTACAAGTTTTTACATGTAGTAAATACATACCGCTTTAAAAGTCATGAAAAAAATAATTACCTTTATAATCAAACTTGCAATAAATAAAATTCGAACTTGAACCATAGCGGTAATCAGTTAAGCTTGTAACTAGTTAGCATAACAGATGTGCGTGACAATGTAGTTACAACACAACAACTATAACCTACGTTCAATTTCGTAATGAAATCTTAAGTTCTGATTCATCAGTTGAAATCTATTTAAAATCATTTTGATTCAAGTAAGAATTTGAAGAGAAACTTACCAACGTTGTCTACGAGTTTTCTATCTCATTGAACCCTTCAAAAAAGAGGCTGCATCATGCACATACATCTGTGTATAAGTAATTATATTGTGACTATTATCTTCTTCCTGTACATATATCTAAGTGGTGCTTAAATATAAAGATGCTATTTTTAGACGGAGGCTGTTTAACAGCCTCCGTATATTGTGATTGTCTTGCCTGTGACGTCAAATAATGAGGATTCCTTAAGCACCATCTATAGGTGGACGAAATAATGAATAATTATGAGATTCGATAAACAAACATGGTGTGCTTCTTTGTCTCTGTCGTATATCGTTCGCATATTATCAATTAATATCCCGCGGAGACGTATCTCTCTTTACAGCCCCCCCCCCCCTGCAAGTGATTAGGGAAATCAGTGTATTTTACAAGCTGATAAGAGTGTCGGGCGTGAAAAAAATAGATAGAATTGACAAAAAAATCTTTTATAAGATGCAAACAATAGCCATAATATATATATCATTAAAACTGGTACCATATAACTGAACTTGAGTTCTCTGCAAATTCAAAATAAATAGCAAAAAAAAGTACAAGTGTTTATTGTGTCCATAGTCTTAACAAGAGAGAGAGAGAGAGAAAGAGAGAAAGAGAGAGAGAGAGAAAGAGAGAGAGAGAGACGGAGAGAGAGAGAGTTCTGTTGAGAAAAAAGAAGTATACGAATTAAACTTCACAAACACAATATATCAATCTTTAAATCAAATTTAACATCACAAACAGTGTATAATACTTCATTGTTAAGTATAATTCCTTTCTCTTTATATGAAATCAAACATCACAAACAGTGTAGAATACATGTACTTCATTGTTATACATATTTTTTTTCTCTTTGCTAGAAATCAATCATCACAGACAGTGTAGAATACCTATACTTCATTGTTAGGCATGCTTCCTTTCTCTTTACTTGAAATCAAACATCACAAACAGAGTAGAATACTTTATTGTAAGGCATACTTCTGTTCTCCTTACTTGAAATGAAAATTATTAGAACGAAACTTTTTCCCCTTATCTTGGAAGGAACACGTGGTGCACCTCGCGCGTTGATTTGATTAACAGGGGTAACACGTGGAAAACCCAACACGTGGACTCAGACTGAAACTGCATACTGGATTAAATCACATTATACTATATTCTTTTGTGGATACTAATTTTATGAATATATAATATTAGTATATTTCAAATGAATGTACGTAAAATTACGCCTAAAACGCTCTCTCTCTCTCTCTCTCTCTCTCTCTCTCTCTCTCTCATAACGATCATAATAAGAGAATATCTAGATCGACGACACTCATTAATCAAGAAATCCCTTCTGTGATATATTAAAAGGAGAGGGGAGGGGGGGGGGGTTGTGTTGTACAGTTAGACAAAGTAGCTTGCAATTTAGAGGTTATCTTTTGTCTTGAACAGGTGTGGAAGCTTCTAGGATATGGCGTTTTCTACCTTGGGTTTGCAAATCACTATACACAGGAAATAATATTGACTTAAACTAAATATACGTGTACATAAATAGTTTGCATTGTATTTTTCAAGTTTGAGTTTTATGCATTTAATAACATGTACAGTTTCCCATGTTGTTTTGTGATGCAAAATAATTTCCTCCTTCCTTTTTTGTAAGGAATAAACACCTTTGATTAGTAATATAACAAGCTTATGAGGTTAAAATAAGAGAACAACACTAACCTATTTTAATATTATCTACCTAACTCTGATGTCAACCTGAAAAATATCCTCGCGACCTTAAATTGCCATAATACTAAACCGCTTCGCGAATATTCCAACATGATAAGCGGTATGCACGCTGTTTTTCCTTAAATAAGAAAAATCATATTAATTTTCATAAGTTTAGTTTCCTGCGAAATGATGCCTCCGTCTATCAGTACTTTTAGTACTTTGATAGTCATGGTGAGTCGTTCTATGCATACGTACTTAGCAGCTATTTGGAGTATACATTAATTTCATTTATTCTCTAAAACTTTAACAATGACACATAAAGTACATTTGTACGTCAGTAAGATATACAAAAGATGCTTGTGTTTTTTATTGACAACATATATGCACTTTTTGGAAATCTGGCCTCATGATCATGACGCAATTTTAAATTTAACTCGAAATTTCAGTCAGTTATATAATAATTGTTATCAAAATATGACCATTGAATTGTGTTATTAACAACGTTATATCAAGTACCTTAAAAAGCATTTCAATTTTGACAGTTAATTGTGTCAATGAAGAATCATTAAGACGGTATACATTTTTTTTAACTTACGTTTTAGATTGCTTCTTGAAAATTCTTCCAAAAATCCGTTGGAATTCCTATTGATACCAATTGCTCATCAGTGTTAGCAGATCTATATTTTATATTCATATGAAGCATAATTTATTATTAAGACTTAAACAGGAAAAAATCACTAGCTGTGGCCTTCAACTCGACACTTATAGGTATATCACCGACATATTATCAATAAACTATTGTTATTCTTATTTCGACTCGATATCCCAGTGAACTTGAAAATCATGGATACCACAAATTAAGGTCATTTGTTTCATATTTAGATATTATTAAGACTTAAACAGGAAAAAATCACTAGCTGTGTCTTCAACTCGACACTTAGGTATATCAATGACATATTAACAATTAACTATTGTTATTCTTATTTCGACTCGATATACATGTATCCCAGTGAACTTGAAAATAAAGGATACCACAAATTAAAGTCATTTGTTTCATATTAAGATATTTTTCAGAAGAAAAAAACAACAAAACTTGGCGATAAATGTAATGACTTTATATTTTTTCTATCGTCAACTTTCCAACAAATTCTAGAACGAGGCAAGCTACTGACAAACAAGTTGATAATGCAAGATTATCAACAGTCTCGATTGAATTCATCATTTCGTTCAGTGCTATGGTCGATACACCGACCATGTCAGTAAAAACTATCGTCTGCTAGGTCGAATGCTGAATGACGTTTTTCATACTTATTGTTAGGCCATTATCAATCATCGTGTCTACGGACCTTCTTGTTTCCCAGATTACAACAATGAGCATACGGCAGTTGTGACCAGTCAGCAGAGGATGATTACTCCTCCACGACCTATGATCCTACGTCTGATTTTTGTAGTGGTCTGTGTTTGCACTGCTCCTGTTTTGTAGTTTTCCTTTGGCTTTTGATTTACAACACTGTTTGTTATTGCCAAATTTCATATCAAAATAACCAAAAAAAAAAAATGAAGTTTTTATGAATAATTAGGCCAGCAGACCATCTTTGTTTTTGGTTAATAATATACAAAGCTTTTAGTGCAACAAACAAGTTCAAAAGATTTGGTTTTAAATAATTTTCTTTGCTTAAATTAAAAATTAATCGAAATGAAAATAATTTTTTTTCATTGTTTATCCCAGAACGTTATAAAAAGGCGCATCTTTACTAGTTTCATTACAAATGACACGCACCTTGATGTAACGTATGAAATAAAGACAGTGAATGCCAGTTTTACAATAAAATAAGTTTTAATATGTATCCTATTATTGTTTAAACACATTCAAAGTTCTTGATATTATTTCAGTTTTGAAATAAACTAATAAAGGATATTTCAAGGGAAAAACAATATCATTCTTTGAGTATTATGAGGTGTTCGTAAAGTTCGGATCGTGATCAAATCTGTATAACTTACATTTATATAATTACGGTATTCAATGTATAATAAAGACATATTGAAAATTGTGAATCGCATTGTGCATAGCATTCGGGTTGTATAACTCCAATCATTTGGGGGACGAAACCAAACGGTTCCCTTTTCTAAACATCCCATGATGCATTTTGGTTTGTTTTACCCAAAAAGAAATTATTTTTATTTACTTTGAACATTTGTAACTTTGCTGGTGTAAATAGGAGAAAGTCCATAACTTTCAAAGACAAACGGTTTGTATGGAAAAATATTTGATACTGTAGTAACAAAAAATCGGACCAAGCAGCTTTTAGAATTATTATAGCATTTACTTTTAAATGAAGTTAATTTTTAAACTGCTAGTATCAACATTTGAGTTTCATAGTTTTTTTCTTAACAACTACTTGTTAAGAAATTGTGTTTGAAATATGACCTAACAAGTTCATGTTTGAATTATCAAAGATGATTTTTCTGACGCATATTATGATAACTGATTGTCACAAACCACTTTTTTTTAAACATTCTATATGTCTAACAATTGGTTACCGGTTCTTAAAATGTGATGAGTAGAGATTATGTAAGAAACCTTCGACATAATTAATGCATACAATATGCGCTTGCGCAAGTCCAAGTTCATGCAACAAATTTTATTGTTCAGATTTTTTGTTCTGCAGGTAATACACAAAAACTTTCTTGATGATGAGTTGACATTTTAATAGTCAATATTTAATTTTAAAATCTTTATTTGACACAAAAAGGACAAAATAAGAAATTGTTTTTCATTTTTGCCAAATTGTTGAATGTCTTTCTTATTCAGCGCAAAAGAATTTGCATTTTTTTTAGTACTACTAAAGTTTTCATCATTTTCCCCAGTGGTGTTTTGCCGTATGTGAGTTCGTCTATCTCCAACACCCCCCTCCCCCCTGTACACTCTGTGGTTGGTGTATCAACAACCGCGGCTGTGATAAGTTCCTCTTCTGATGTGTTGGCAGTAGCCTGTAAAATATATAGCATTATACATATGTAAGTGGTATTACTGATTCATAAACTCTTATATTTATTCAAATAAAATTTGAATCATGGTGTAGTGCCAGTGAATGACTTAACTGACTTAATACCCTTCAATCATTACATTATAAGAAGAAGCTGTGCTAGTCATACAGTGAAATGCGCTTTTAAACATCTTTATTGACAATTTATTCTAGATAAATAGGCTTTAAGGACACACGAAACGTTCCTCAATATTTTATATAATTTTCCTTGATATATTATTCTTTATTTATTATCATTTAAACCTGTTAGTTCCAAAAAATTAGGGTATATTAAAAGGGTCTTTTCTGGGCTTAAATATTTTTAATTTTCCTTAAAATGGCTTGCAAAATGCATTTAAATGTTTATAAATAAACTTAAGTCATTTTCTATAGTTTCAAGTGGACATGTTATATCTAAATTAAAAAATATCATATAACATGAAAATATGATTATGGAATTACTTAGTGGAAATCTTCACATTGTTGAGGTAGAAAACATAGGAAGATAGGTCGCATCTGACATTACACAGAAAACACAGTACTAGGTTGTGGTTACCGAGGGTGTCTTACCTAAATTTGTGAAATTTCAAAGTCCTATCTCATGCAGGAGTTTTACAGTATGTTATTTTGTATGTAGGTACTTTTCAAATATATTTGTTCTCATATCTTTTTACAAAACTTGAAATGTAGTAAAAGGACCAAATTCCTGATTGTTGCACGTACACTATATCTATAACTCTGTTAATGCCATTAATCAATTAATCATTACAAGTAAAAAAATGTTGTATATTACAACTTCCATAGACCCACTTATATTTTATTAATTATGACCAAATGACATAAAGTGTACTTGACAGTGCCTTTTATGGATGTACATGCCTTCATCAATCACCCTCTGAATGAGAAAAACTTGCCTGAGAAATCCCCCAGCGACTTTACTCTCTAATACGAAATACTCGTTCCAGGGTGCTTTTTGATTGTTTCCACTTGGTCCCAGTAAGTCTGCCTCATTGTTGATAGTTCTGTGTGATGATTGAGTCTTTGTTTACTGTTTGTTTCTTCCTTACGATCATTGGGACACTGAGGGATGAAATCTAATTTCAAAATAATGCAAGAGAGAGAGAGAGAGAGAGAGAGAGAGAGAGAGAGAGAGAGAGAGAGAGAGAGAGAGAGAATTTATCTATATATTAGATCCAACTTATATATATATTATATCCAAGTTTAATACGATGCCTAGTGCTGTTGAATTTATTTGGGTGGGTGGACGGGTGGTTGGGATTAGAATTGTGCATTACCAGGTGTGTATAAAAAACAATATCATACCACAGCATTAAAAAGCTGATGTATGTTAATCCTGGAAGGTTGACTAAATGTTGAAAATGTACCTTCATAATTGTTAATTCCTCAAACCGACAAGTTCTCAAATTAAGCTCTTGGAAGTTTTGTCATTTCTTAATAGTCCAATTAAGAAATGACATAGCTCCTGGTGACAGCTTCTTGTTGAGGAAAAACTTTTTGATAAAAAAAAATGCCAGATATCCAAAGAAATTATTGTAATTCCTCCAATTTCTTCACAAATTTTTATCTTAATCTACTGTGATATCTTGTTTGTGTTTACCAATCTATGCTTGTTTTCCTTTGAACAAATATGACACATTTTAGATCATTTTTACGTTGCTTTGTGTTTTTCTATCTCCGGGCAGAGTTCCTGTAATTGAAGCATAACACGCTGTTTATGATTACCATCAATGAACTCTACCTCTGCATCAGGTTGAAAAGTGTCTTTAGTTTTAGCTTCTTCTGTAGGTGGAGGAAAGTATATTTTCATTCATTTGCGTTTTTTAAAAGTTTGAATTGAAACTTCCAAAAATATCTGTCAGATGTTGGGCGTTCAACTTTCTAATTGCCTTCGACTCTGATGCAAAGTTTATGGCCCACAGTGGAATGTTAAATTCTTTTATGCATTTCTGTCTGGCTTTTTCCGCATACAAGTTTGGTGAAATCTGAAATGAATTTCATAAACCAGCTATACATTTTCTTGAAAATTACCTTTAAAAGTTTTGTTAAGGTCGCTTTCACATTTGATTGGGACATTTTATAACATTTACACAAACCTTGTTGTATTCATTTTCCTTTGTAGAAGTTTTGTTAGAGTAATCTGCTTCTATACTCTCCGTGGTCTATTATGGTAAACATAATATGGGATACAGGGTGTTAGCCAGCTCCTTGAAAGATATCCCATTATAATTGTATTTTAAGAAATGTCCTGTTCTTCGCCAGGCTAGCTAAGCCTGTTAATGGCCGTGTTAACCCAATTCCTTTTGAGGGTCGACTGGGCTTCCCCGGTGTCCCATCTCCACCAAATATGAAGACCCAAATATGGGATAGAGGGTGTTAGCCAGCCCCTTGAAAGATATCCCATTATAATTGTATTATAAGAAAATTCCTGTTATTTGCCAGGCTAGCTAAGCCTGTTAATGGCCGTGTAAACCAAATTCCTTTTGAGGCTCGACTGGGCTTCCCCGGGGCCCAATCCCCACCATATATGAAGGCCCAGATATGGGATACAGGGTGTTAGCCAGCCCCTTGAAAAATGCAACAGAATATCATGATTTTCTTACCCTCTTGCCAGGCTAGCTGATCGTGCCAATGTTCAGGTCAGGTCAGGAAGTAATAATTTTTACCTTATAACATTTCCTTTCAATTAAAAATGAAGTTTTTATGGATTTTTTAATTACGTTTATTAGCATGTTTACGGTAATTTTAATAGCGAGCCGACCACAGAATTCTATTCGCTTTTCGAATAGTGAATAGCGAAGAGCGAATAGAACTCAAACTTCTGAATGCCCCATCAAACTGCGTATCAGTAATTGAAATAGTAAGGAAAAAATTGTATGGATTCAAGCAAAAATGAACTTTATTCAACCAGACCCACAGCTGTATTCGTTAATCTCCGACAAGCAAGAGAGACTCTCTGCTTGTCTGAAATTTACGGTGACAGCCGAGCGTCTGGTTGAACGAGACTATATTGAACCCTGGCGTAGGAATACATAAACTGTACGACTTCAAAAATATCTATATTGTTGGTACCATTTACAATCTGACTATTTACAAGATATCTATATATTAGTTTCCTTGAAAACAATGCTTAAGAACTCATCACATCGAATTTATTGATTAGATCTAGATGTTGTCAGCTGTGTTGATTTGTGCTTAGGTCCAAACACTGTTTCACTTACGTTTGGTTTGACCGAGTAACTGCATAGGAGATGTGATTAAAATCAACTCCCAAAAATAAGTTTTATTTTCCATTCAATATTCTCAGTTAGCAAACAATAATCAGTGAGTCACCCAATCGAACATGTCTAATAAAAAAAAATTTAAACGAGTTATAAAAAAAGACTCATCCTATCATCCAAAATTTAAACAAACGTTATACATGTATCAGGAAAAAGCCCATACCATCACCTTAACTATATGCATGTTCTTACAAGTACATGTAGTTTATTTGTTAAGTATCAATTAAATTCTAGAGAACAGACATGGAAAAGCTTATAACAATCAACGTTACCCACGGCGTTCGACGACGAATAAATGCGGATAGCAGTGGGTTATATATCTAAATGACTCATCCAAATGCCTTACATTCTTCAATAGAATTTGTGCATGTCACAAGATCCGTATAGATATAGTTACCCTTGATTCTCCAGTAAATGCAGAATGGTATATTTTGCGACTGTTAGCTGTTCTAGTACCAGCCGTGATTTCGCTCGTGTAACAATGCTTAAAGAATATATATATAGTTTTATATGCTTAAGATCTGCTTTTTAATTTAAAATATGGTCGATCGATCGAGATTGATTATTTTTTTTTCTGCATTTAAACTTACACTATCTTGATCGCATCAAGTAACTTGGTCACAGTCGTTGGGATTTGATAAATCTTTGCAGTTGAAACACATGCGTCCGTTGTGATAATCATAATCTAAAATGTATTGTTATCAATTAATGTAGAGCTATGTTCGGTTCAAGCGCATATTTGACCAAGTAATCACTGTATTTGTCAGCCTAACTGTTGCAAGTGTATACTTTCTAATATGATAGGTGTAATTCGTGTGTATTTTATACTCTTATCGATTTTACTATGCGTTCAAAACATATTATACGTTTGATTATAATGTACATTGAATGTGTATCTTAATATAATGCAAATAAATTGAATATAATAAATTGAAAACCTGCAACTCCACAAGAGCCTCCATTGTTGCAAGCAGTAGTGTTACAGCAACATTCACAAACAGGACATCTACCGTCGTCATCCGCATCAAAATCAACTTCAAACGAATCGGGAGCACCTTCCTTCAACATAACTTCCTTCTTCCAACTATTGATGTTTGAGGCCCACCTATGCTGCTACAGACCTAGAGAAAAATAAATCCCCTTTACATAGTATAACGATCATATAATTGACAAATTTGAATTTTTAGTTCTCGTTCAGAAATGCTACGATATAATTTTAGTTCCCACTGACCAGAGACACTGTGACATAGTGTTTAAAACACGATTTGATACATGTTTAAGTTTTACTTTTTAATTTATTAGAAACATCAGCTAAAACAATTTCGATTTAAGTAATTCTACTGTCAATTGTATACGATAAATAGTCTGAAGTTATAATGAAACATTTGGTTTATCATAATAACACTTGATAACTCACAACATTACTTTTACATCCCAAGTCATAATAAATGACGTTGTGTCTAACATACCTTTCCATGTAGCATTGCTGTAATGAGAACAATAGCGTATAAGACATGCATACATTGTATCTACAATATTATTTGAAGTAAAAATGACATGAAGTACACCTGGTTCGTTCTATAACACAAATGCTATTTCAATATGAGCCAAAAGCTCTAGTGAGTTTCTCTGATAAGGAATTGTGTCCGTCATTTGTTGCATTATCGTTGGCGTCATAAACCTTTTTTCATTGTAAGGTTTGGGCCATCAGGGAGATGGAATTTTTATAAGAGTATATTTTAAATTGGAATAAAAGAAAAACACTTGAAAATCAAAGTTTTGAAACTAAAACATCAAAAAGAGCTCAAAGTTAATTGTACGAATGTGTGGAGAAAAATTTTAAAAATATTATTAAAAAGTTTATTCTAATCTGTTTACATATTTTGCAGTTAATACTCTAACAGTGGTCTGAAGTATTTCTAATTAGGTAAAGCTAATGTTGCTGAGGTTTATTTAGGAATGTATGGAGAGAAATTTAAATCTCTTTATAAAAATCTGTATTCTAGGTTGTGTAGATATTTTGCAGTTTATACTCTAATGATGGTTTTAAGCTTTTTTTATCAGTTAAAACTAAAGTTGCATAGGTAAGCCATGTGGTCCCTGGGTCTCTTGTTATATATTAACGGTATTATAGAACTCAAATTGACGATGAGAACTGAATTTTGCGCTGTGCCTGTTTTAGAATCTAAACTAATTATGACTGTAACAAATTTGCAGAAAAAATATTCCCCTTTCTTAGCCCTGCAAATTGTTTGTAGAACGGTGTTTAATTAGCTGGCAAGGTCAATTGACTAAAACGAATTAAAAAATGTAATTGCCAAATAATATTAAACGTTTTGTTATTATATTTGAAAAAGAATCCAAATTGGCATAAACAAACTCATGCACACATCACTAAAGAAGGCTGTGTGGTTCATAAATCGTCCATTACATCCAGCCTACAATTTTGAAATATGGTTGTAAGCCAGAAACTATTATTAATTAACTATAAAAAGTGGGATATGTCTTGCTTTTAAGTCATTATTAATAAATCATTCAATATCAGTTAACAGAGATCTTTCTTTCGAAAAATCAATGTTGAAAAATAATACAACCATCGACCTTTCTTTAAAAGCTTACCTGGTGATTACCACATCTGGTCACCAAGTAACATTCGTGGGGGCTGTTTAAGTCCCTACAATTCATACACAACTGACCCGCCACTAAAAAAAGATTAACATTTTTGCATATTTCGTTTTAACTATCACTATAAAAACAGTGAACGAAAACCATCAATGCTCAGTGCAAATTATATGATGACAATTTATATATTCTAATAAACGCACGAAAATTTAAGAATAAATATGTGTTTCGTATGTATGTACGTATACGTGAGTTTTTTTTACTCTCATACAATGTAGTATAGTTAATAGGAATTATGGCATTATATACATAGTGCACATAATTTGATTTTCTTATCTTTTTTCATTAGAGAGCAATATTTGAAACTTTGTATCAACTTATATACTATAACTTAGATGTAAGGGACTATATTTTGTGGCGGAAGGATTTTAAAAAGAAAATGAACATTTTTCATAACTCAGTTGTTTTAGAGTACCGTAATTTTAGCTTTCTTATTTTCCGTACAGACCAAATTTTCAGATACAGTGTAGTTTATGTGCATTATGATATCTTCGTATTGTTTCAAAAAACATATTTCAATATTTCTATCGACATATATTGGCATGTTTAAGTGATATTTCATAAAAGTAAAGAAAAAATCAACTCCAATTTTTTCCTAAAATTAGCTTATTTTCTAGCTGCAGATCTGTAGCTCTCTGGTTGAAAAAATTCGGATAGACAAACCAGAGAGCTACAGTTCCAAGCGTTGTAAAAACCTCCGATTTACGCCGCCGTTTTTGTGTCGCTCGCTTCGGGAATTATATCCGACTTTAAAAGCATTCAACCGCCTAAAAAATTGGATTTATTAATTAAACATATAGTTTACCCTAACTCTGCTAACTTTGTTTTCCTTTCAATGGTTCACAATGGCCATCCTTCGCCTTGGAATGTCATCGTTTTAAAAAACTCGCCTTATGACAGCCATGTTTACCTAGTAGCGAGATCTCGGGTGCGTCGATTTACCCAAATGGACCCAAATGGACCCAAATTGCGATTAAAGTGGAAAACAATTATAATAAAATCCTTATAAAAATTACTAATATTATCACTTGTTTTAGTCATTTCATGGGGTTGTTAGCCGTTATTAAGAAAAATAAAGACCCAAATGGCGACCCAAATGGCGATTCAAGCGGAAAACAATTATAATAAAATCCTCATAATTTAGGGAAATTTGGAAAAATAAAAGCCGAAGGTCCAAAACAATAACAAATTATTTCAGTATATCTTTAAAAACTGTTTTTGAAAAATAAAGATAAGCATTTTATCTCGATTTGTAAAAGTATATAATGTATGTAATTATATTCAAATAATATAAATATATATATTATATAAAAATAAAACAACTTTCTAAAATAATTTTAATTATTGTTATGGACCTTCGGCTTTTATTTTTCCAAATTTCCCTAAATTATGATTTTATTATAATTGTTTTCCGCTTGAATTTGGGTCCATTTGGGTAAATCGACGCACCCGAGATCTCGCTACTAGGTAAACATGGCTGTCATAAGGCAAGTTTTTTAAAACGATGACATTCCAAGGCGAAGGATTGCCGTTGTGAACCATTGAAAGGAAAACAAAGTTAGCAGAGTTAGGGTAAACTATATGTTTAATTAATAAATCCAATTTTTTAGGCGGTTGAATGCTTTTAAAGTCGGATATAATTCCCGAAGCGAGCGACACAAAAACGGCGGCGTAAATCGGAGGTTTTTACAACGCTTGGAACTGTAGCTCTCTGGTTTGTCTATCCGAATTTTTTCAACCAGAGAGCTACAGATCTGCAGCTACTTATTTTCATGCCATATCTCAAAATTTACATTATAGAACCATACTTTTGGTTTTATTTTCAGAATTTTAAGTTTCTTTTGACAAGTCTCTCATAATTTGGGAAAAAGTTTGAGACTTTTAAATTATTTAATTGCATGTTGAATCGTTTATGAATAAAAATAGTATTTTTTCAGTGCAAAAAGGTCAAAATATCAGTAAGGTGAAGAATTTGCACACTTTTTCATTAGATAATTTTAATTTTATTAATTCTAAATAATGTAAATTTGTATTTGATACCATGGTTCATTTCGAGAAAAATTATAGAGGGAAAAGCGATTTATGTGCAATTTGCACTTTCAGTGCAGAAAGGTCATATTAAATACACTGTAACACCGAAAGGAGCATATAGACCCAAACACTTTGTTTTGAATTTTGGTTTAGATATATGTGTAGATATTAAAAAAATACTTTAGAAAAAAAGTTAGAGACTTTTGATCGCAGGATCCAACGTCCTTAAATGAAATATGCGATCATTCTATAATATATCTGGGTTTTTTTCATGAGGTACGATATGATGCAGAATATTATGGTGTTGAATTTGAAAGTTCATTTTCAGTCTGTTCATATTTAAGACATATCAAAATAATGACATATTAAAAGTATATTAATTTAAAAGATAAATATGTTCTATATTAAAATGTACATTTTAGTAGGATATAACGCATTTTTCAGATTATAAAAATTATGATCACTCTTTGGAAGCCAAGTTCATTTTTCATTAAAAGTGACCATCTGTGGCATTCATTAATAGATTTTGAAAGGTAAATACAAATAAAATGATTTTTGATATCTCAAACTACAAGCTTATAAAAGCATTGTTATGTTTGCGTTCAGAATCGACATTAGTTTTTTTTTACTGATAGCAGTTGTCAAGGTGCACTTCATCAAACATTAAACATTGATATTATTAAGGTCTTCCGTTTTCAACGGAAGACCTTATAGTGATTGTAATGTTTTTTCTTTTTTTTTCTTTTTTTCCCCCCTTTATTGTCGGCAGAATTTCTCAGATGATGGCTTGATAGATTTTCCTGAAATGTTCAGGGATGATAGAGAACGATAATATTTCGAGGCGTTTTTTTTCATTTTTTCAAAACTCATTTCCGGTCGTCCGTTTCCTGTCCCGCGGCAAAAAACCATGTTCTCTCGAGATCTCAGAATGTGCAAGCACTTGGACATCCAAACTTTGTGGGATGATAGACCTATATCTGTAGATGTGTTTAAACTATATTGTTTTGTTCGGCGTAACTTCCGGTCGTCACCGGAAGCACTTCAAAAATAATTATTTTTACGCATTAAATTCGTTTTCCATATAATAAATATATAAGTATAAATTTATACATAGCTTATCTATGCGATGTTATATCAACAACAAAATTCTACTTCCGGTGAGATATCTCAATTATCTCAGGTAGGTTTTTTAAAACACATGTTGTACCCACGAGATCTCAGAAACTAAAAGTGATCAAAGCACAAAACTTTCACGGATGAGAGACATTTGATTGAAGATGTGTTTAACTAGTTTCATTTTGTCGACCGTCACTTCCGGTCCATACCGAAAGAGTTCAAACAAATCAAGCTGTTTATCCGTTTAAGTGTTTTCATTAGATAGTTTCAGTTACTTTGATAAATACTAATGTGAGATAAGCAATTAAACAAGAAATAATAAATTGAATTTTAACTGAGCACTTCCGTTTGTCCGTTTCCTGTCCCGAAACTAAAAACCTTATTTCGACGAGATCTCTAAAACAGTGACGACAAGAACAACCAAACTTTGTAGGATGATAGACTTATGTTTGTACATGTGTTAACGCTATTTTTTTTTTGTCCGGCGTAACTTCCGGTCGACACAGAAAGTAAACCCAATTTTGATTTTTTTAAAAAATATGTTAGTTATTTAGCATGGGATTTAAGCTATAAATTTAAGATTTAAGCTATAAAAATACAACAACATCTACAGATGGTAAAAAAACTCATAAAAAGTTCTACTTCCGGTGACACATCTCAAATATCTCAGGTAGCCTTCTTTTTTAAAAACAAAGTACCCGCAAGATCTCAGAAACTGTGAGAGATCAAGACACAAAACTTGTATGGATAATGGACATCTGATTGAACATGTGTTTAAGGGGTTTCATATAGTCGTACGTCATTTCCGGTTCTCACTACAAAGCGTTCAAGCAACAGAATTTTTTTATTTTTAACTTTAGATTTATTTAAACATTATACTCAATGTGATGAACAGTAACGTATCGTAGGTAAATGTACTAAAATATGTACTTTCAACTTCTTTAATCACTTCCATTTGTTCGTTTCCGGTCCCGAGACAAAAACCATTTCTCATCAAGATATTAACAACAAATCAAAAAAAACTTTAAGGAAAGACAAAACAATATATGAAGATATGTTTACTATGTTCTGTATGATCCGGCGTAACTTCCGGTCGTCACAAAAGTACTCTAAAATTGACATTTTGTCTTTTTGTTTTGTTTATTTTTTGGGAATTCCTGTACAGTCTATATTATATCCATTTTCTGTTTACAAGATAAATGGATGTTTTGAACAAATTAATACATGAGGAACGGAAGACCTTTTTGTTGCTATAGCAACAAGAGTCTAGTTATTATTATTATTTAGGTTTTCCGTTTCCAGCGGAAGACCTTATTGTTTTCGTACTATTTCTTCTTCTTATTTTTTGTGCACGCGATTTCTCAAAAACTATTCGGCCGATTTCTATCATTTTTTCACAGATGATGAGGCATGATCTGAATTTTATATTTTTTTGAAATTTTTGTTGTCGTCACTTCCAATACCGATTTATCGGCCATTTTGTAGTTTTTTACGACCTATTTTGTGCAGAACTGATCTCAGAAACTAACAGAGATATGATTATAAAATTTTCAGGATAGGTAGACTATAGTTTGAAGTTGTGCCCTATTCATTTGTTTAACGCCAGGCACGAAAATCGGGTACGAATTTTTTTTCAAAATGTTCTTACGTTTTGATCTGTATCTTTTTATCATTTGATATTTTGTTAAGACATATATAACAAAAGTGGTAGGGAATAAAAAGTTCTTTCCAACAAAATCAAGAAAAAGGGGCTGACCCTTTAAATTAGGGGCCAAGACACTCGTAAACTGTTTTACAAATAACTTAAAAACGATAAAGATTTTGTAATGCAATATAGAAGCAAAGTTGTTGATCGTAACAATATCTATCAGAAAAAATTATTGCCACGCCCATGTATTACGTAATTAGGGATTATTAGGGGCCAAATCACATAAACTTTGACGCAATATATCAAGAGAAGGAAACATATTTTGTTAGGCATCGTAGAAGAGAAAAATCTTACAATGATGATTCTAATCGATTCCACTAATCAAAACACTAATGTTTGTCCCCATGAAGGATCTAGAGGGCTGGCCCCTAAAATATTCAATCATTTGTATCTAAAAATGAACAACAATTTCAGATAAGTGTAAGAGCAAAAAATGTAAGTATTCTTGAGAACTTTTGAATGAACTCAAGAAATAAGGGCTGACCCCTTAACTTAAAAACGATAACGATTTTGTAATGTATTATAGATGCAAAGATATTGATCGTAACAATGTCATTTTGTAAAACTCATTGCCACACCCTATGATGACATAATAAGAGTTTTTAAAGAACCAAAATCTTAAATCTTTAATGTGCTGTAGGTGAAAAAGCAAAACACTTTTTAAGCACTGTAAAGGATATTGACAATCGTATCCATTATCTGAAAGAAATGGTTGAGGGGGAATTCTGAAATTTCATTAATATTTTAATCGTATCGTTTAACAAATTGAACGGAAGACCTACTCATTACTCGTAACGAGATCGTATCTAGTTATTACTATTATCATTATACAAAATTTATAAAGCGCCATAAATAATTTATATAAGATTACTCTAAAGCGCTGTACAAATAAAGACTATTGCCATGAAAGATAAGAACATAAATAATATTCCTAAATACACTAAATTAAAAACTACATACATATAGAACTTACACTAGTTTTTGTTAAGTTGTAAAAATCAACGCTGTGCTGTCTCTGAACTCAACAAGATAACGTTTAAAATGCGTAAATACTTAAGAATTGTCTGGATAAGCCTTGCTAAAAAGATAAGTTTTCAATATTTTTTTTTTAAAACGAATAAAATTTATCTAATCTTATATTTTTGGGAAGGCTGTTCCACAATGTAGAGCTGGCCACGTCGAACCGCTTGTCATTTTACGACCTAATCCGCGCACGCCACTGAACAAGGAGCATAGAGCTCTCTGAGCATAGATACCTATTTGGCTTGTAGACCTGGACCAGTTCCTGTATATGCAATGGCTATGTTAAAACAACATTAAGAAAAATAGCCCAATCAATGTAATGTATAACCAGTGCAGAACTTTCTTTCAAAACCATCATTTTTTTCTAAGACAGGAAGTAAATAATAATAAAGTTTTCTATCACAATATTGCTGGTAAATTTTAAAGTTTACCTTGCCTTGGAATTGTTCCAGTGAGAAATATATTCGAGTTTAGTGTATTATACCAATCCTGAACAGCCGTGCAGATTGACCTTTGGCGAACTCTTACATAATGACTAACAACAAATAGATTACACAATCTGAGGAATAGTATATAACATACTGTGCCGGATAATTATGCCAGTGCCAAGGTGGCATTTTTGCACCCGTCTAAGCTGCATATATTGAAAAATTCAAATATGCCATATGATAGACCATTGCTTACAGAGTTAACAGCCACCTTTGTTATCATTGTATCTCACCTGTCAGGTGAGATATTTACCTTTCAAATACAAATTCCTATAGGAAAAACATTTTCCCATAGGAAAAACAATATTCCTATAGGTAATTTGAAATTTCCTATCGGAATACAAGAACTTCCTATAGGAAGTTTGATTCCGACAGGATTTGATAAAATCCGATAGGAAAACTTATTATCCTATAGGAAAACTACATGTCTGAATCAAATTCCTATAGGAAAAACCATTCTCCTACAGAAAATATAATTCCTAAAGGACTTAAAGAAAATCATATAGGATTGTCAATATTTCC
The DNA here is from genome assembly GCA_015776775.1 of Magallana hongkongensis. Taxonomy (NCBI): domain Eukaryota; kingdom Metazoa; phylum Mollusca; class Bivalvia; order Ostreida; family Ostreidae; genus Magallana; species Magallana hongkongensis. Next base: position 238,207 of record VIAA01000013.1, on the reverse strand, counting down.
TGTAGGAGAATCAATTCTCAAGATCAATTTAAGATTTTATTTATTCAATCACCACAGATAGATTATTATTTCATAATTACACAACATTCATAAAGAAAATCCATTTGAATTCAAGAAACAAACAATTTTTTACGGGAACTATTTTTTCGTGCGGAAGGTTTTTTAGACGAAAATGACAGAAACAAGCAATTTTATGAATTTTCAATATACTTTTCTTTTTATTATACTTTATTCATTATTCACATTGTTAACATTTTATAGGTTTGTAGCATATTTTATAGGTTCTGTGTGACATGTACAAAATCAAATCTTGAGAATGTGATAGCCGTTTAGCATAAAATCATGCATATATAATAGAACCTCTGAATTTTTTTAAGCAAAATTTTGCGAGAATTTTACCTTTGAAGCCCTATATCTAAAATTTGACATCACTGACCCCCATGTTATATTATGTCAAAATGATACTGAATACATATTTAGGCAAACTGGATTAATCTAATAAAATTCTTGATATTCAAAAAGTTTTTATTTCAAATCAAATTGTAACTATTATAGAAATTGTCTATTTTAAATGCAAAAAAGGTCACACAAAAATGTATGCAGCTTTGTACAATTTTTTCGTAATCCCTCTATGCAGTGTGATCATTGTGCATAATTAAAAAAACTATTTAAAGAAATAAGTTTGCTTCATCAAAAATACTGACAACAAATCCTAATCAGGATGAAATTGCATTTTAGGTGCAAAAAGGTCACATAAAATGGGCCATAACTCAGAGGGATGGATACTGATCCCCCATTATCTTTGTATTTTTTAAGTTTGTTTTGTCTACAGATTTCAATGATATACTTCTCAAGAAAATCTTGATACAACAACATTGAGGAGTGGGATACCTTAAGTGTTGTCTGTAGATATATTAAAGCAATTTTGGATAAAAGACAGATGTATGCTACTTTGTTTTCTTTTTTTTTTATTGTTTATGTTTTTGTCAAGAAATGTCTTTGTATAAAAGAAAACCGCTTATTTTTGAATTTGTTTTCCTCTTTTGTTTTTTTTTAAGGGGAAGAGGGCCAGTTAGTTTACATTTGCACGCTTTTTTGCTATCTATTTCAACTGGAATTGACACCCATGAACATCATATATCTAACTATATATTTAGATAAGGTTAAGTGGTATAGCAAAAGAGTAAATTGTTTTACATGATAAAATGTGCGTCGTTTAGAGTAATTGCTGTTGTTGCAAAAAAAAAGACTCAAAAACATGTTTTACAGTACGAGTCTAAGTTAACAAACCTCTAATATCGCATATTGGTTGGTCTAAAACGAAATTAATGTGTCCCGAAAAAGGATTATGAATATCAAACTTTAAGCAGCTTGTTAAAGCACTCAATTTACGTTACGCTACTAAAGCAATAACTGCCTTATCTCAACGAAGTCTTGTCTTGTTTTTGTTAATTCACTAGAAAATACATTTTTATGAAAACTAAATCAGTTTAAAATTTTGATTGAAACACCTGTTTTGACTCTGTTTGAATCCTAAGATGGGGTAAACAATTAAAAAAGATGATTTTTCTTTATGTTTTAGCCATATGCAGAGCAAACCGAATTACAATTATTTTTCACTTCCCTCTATCAATATAGTGTTAAAGAATTAAGGTTGTATCATCATCTTTCGTTAAGGATCCTCGTTATCCTGTAACTTTTGTTGTTGTTTTTTTTTTTTTTATAAAAGTACATCACAACATGGTAATGTTAGCTCACAGTGAATTTCACAACTGTTTATATTGCCAAATTTGGTTGTATGTGTATCGGCTCATAGGGTAGCACATTGTCTAGGTGTCCTGCAGGTCCCAAGTTCGATTTCAGCAGGAACTTTCGTTTTGTAAATTTGCGAGTTTCATAAGTTTTCAAAAGTTGACTTTTCCTCCTGATGTATTTGTTGTCAAATACAAGTGGAACTCATTAAATACTTCCATATCTCCAAGAAATATAAATGTTTGTACTTGTATGAAAAACTTTTTGCAAAGATGTGGAAGGCCCTTAAATGGCGTACCTTAGATGACAATTTTTTAAGTTTGTTATCAGTAAACAATATGGGAGGCTAAAAATATAAATACCATTAATATATATAATATGAATATTACTTTAACTATATTTAACCTACTACAAACTGAACAAGAAAGTTATTTACTTGTATTTTCATAAATATTTGAATATGACACACAACCCGTTGCTTTTATGTTGCTAATCAATGTTTCTTATCGTTAAGAGTTGAATAATCTTTCAATATTATTATATCATTGAAATTTTATGTTTGTGAGATCACAAGACATACTCTCTCTCTCTCTCTCTTTTCTCTCTCTCTCCCCAGATTCTATATTTGCCAACCGCAATCATAATGATTAAGGTTACCATCTATTACGCAGTTAATAAGCAAAAATGACTCGTATGTTTAGATTGAATAAAAATTACAGTCTTGTAAAAAAAAATGACGTTCAAAACATTCCTACATTATTTTGTAATCCGTAAAATAAAAATAACATTGAATCAACAATGATTATATGATTGCACCCATGAGAAAAGGGTGCTTATGGCATTTTTTACAAAACAGAGAAATAACGTCACAAACATATGACGTTACGTCATAACGTCGTCTGAAAAGCGTAAATTTTATAACGCGTCATTTTCATCGCGTTTAGTTTTTATACCTTTTTTAAAATCTAATTTTCACATCATTATAAATCATCTCTTATCATACTTCATTTGAACACAAATTTGATTAACTGCATGCATTTCTGTTTTTCCTGATCTGAGCTTAATGCTCCAACTTGGCTATGATTTGGAGAAGAATTATAGAAATATTTTATCAATTTTAGGTGCTTTTTTTTTTTTTTTACAGCGCATTGATATTAACATATTTACACCAATTACATCTAATTTAAAAAAAATCTTATTTCAAATATTCAGACCATGCACATACTGTTGATTCCTTATTTTACGCAGGTTCTTAATTAATTCCGCAATTCAGCAGTTTTCCATCAAATCGCTAGAACGTAAAATCGCGAATGCCGAATTTTTATCATAGCACACGTTTAATGTAGGTTAATACATATGTCCAGAAATAAAAACGAGATTGTAAAATTCGCGAGATGCACTTCTCGCGATTTGACACGGATATTAATTCATCGTGTTTAAATAGGAATCTACGCTAAAAGTGCGTGGATTAAGAAAGCAAACAAAAAAATGAACCTAACAAATACATGTACTTGTATCGTCTTAATTCAGCAAGTACCGTTGCCGTTATTGTTTTAACGATGTACGACTTTTTAATGTATGCTGCATGTACAATAAACATATCTTCCTGATATATTACACAAAAGCAGTAAGTAGAAAAAATGTCTGGTTAAACCAGCTAGCTGAAAATATCACAGTAAAAAAAAACTATTTAGAAATAAGAGAGATTAAAGTCTGCAGTTCTGCACCCATCTCACCGATCCGGTAAACACTTGTATTGTTTAATTTGTACTAAGTTTAGATAACATGTGTCTGTGTTTCCTTGCACATCCTTATGTTAGGAACGCTGCATTTACATGTACAAAATGAATCTGATATGCCCATAAAAAACTCAATTCATTGTTTTAATTCTTAACGAGACCAGGTCTAATTATCTCTACCCTATATATTTTTTTATGAAATTTCCTGCATGAAGTTTCACTGGTATATCAATTATCTTTAACAAAAAAAAATAGCGACCCCGATTTCCTTCAATGTTCCTTCAGTAGTCTTCAATGTTATCAATTTTCTTTAGAAGTCCCTATGGGAATTTGTTGAAAAGGCGCTAAATCTTATTTTCCCCTCATATTATTTGTATCTTTGCCCACGATTTTTTTCGACCGATTGATTTAATATCTAGAAGTAGAGCTACAAGTATGATTTACTCCTGGTTTTTTAATGAATTGGAGGGGCAAAAATGGGTGTGTGTAATAAGCGCGAATCAAACAATGAAATGCTTTCTCTGGTAAACAATGCACGATGTGAAGATGGCAACATTGCAATAAATAAATAAATAAATAAATAAATAAATAAATAAATGAATAAATAAATAAATGAATAAATAAATAAATAAAAATTAGCATAACACGCCCTAGCGGGTTATGTAATTTTATTCTGTGATGATCGCTACTGTCATAACCCACATGAATCATTAATGAAAGTATTTTATTGTTTATATTTGCATCCTTCTTTTTACAGATTAATGAATTGGTCGTAAAGAAAAAGTAAAATTAACTTTATTATTGTTAATGTACATCAATATGTTAAATAAACGGAACAGCTACGTCATCTTAAATGGGAGGTTGAGTCTAAAATCATCATGAATCTTTCGTGTAGTCGAGGATTTTTCTAAAGCTAGTCGATTAATGTTTCGACCAATCGATAAACGAATGTAGATTTCAGTCCTGTCAGTTTCTACAGAGATTTGAATTACAATTAATTTTTTTCAGAAATAGAAGGAATCATACTTGGTGGATGTAAATAAAAACAAAGAAGTTAACTCAATGTACAACTTAATCAAAACACCACTTAATGTTCCTATCGGCCGTGTTTTTTGTTAAAAAGGACGTTTTAAACAGACGATTTCTTCTATTTTTTTTTCTATTGAAAACTGCTATGTTAATATTAAATTTTGCTTGGAATTCTGTCCTTATTACGTCGATTTTGTTTTTAATATTGTTGTATATGCTTAAAAGGTGTTAAACAGTCGAATGTTTCAGAAATGATGTAATCATACTCTTATCCTTTTCGGAAAATTAAAACTTCCTATTTCAAGTTATAAATTTAAATAAAGAGCCACAACAACAAAATAGTCATGACGTGACTCCTATTATATAATTACAGGTTAACTCCAACCTAATTATACATTGACCTAATTTCTAAATAAAAATTAAAAAAAACCAAGATTCTTTACGACGACGCACGCAGTATGCTTAAAAAAGGGGGAAATGTTTTCTTGCCGGTACCTACGGTGAAACAAGAGTTCGGAATATTTTTCCAAACATGAGTTTTTAGTGATAATTTATTGGAAAAAATGTAGACATCATAATTAAAACATATTTTTACTACCATATATAAAATTAACGACTCGCTCTTTTCTACTTTAATACCGATAAATCATGATCAAAAATGTTTAATTTTACAAACGTTGAACCTACCTCATGTTTTATATCGGGACTTGTTTTTTAATTCAATTAGCATTAATAAATCAATAACTTTGCAATCGTCAAAACAAATCTTAAAACTTGATGACGGACATTTTCTTCTGACCATTACTGAAGAACTTGAAAATTCAGACAGTTTCACGATCCCGTCGAACCTGAGTTTTATTTTCACATTTATTTTAGTCGATGGAGTGGATTCATAAAATTATTTTACTGATTTAATTGTGTAAGATTTACAAATGATTTTGGAATGTAGGATACTTAGAGACTAATTACAGCGCACTGACGGTGTATTTAAATGCATGCATAAGCTGTGGGTTATAGGTAATGAACGGTTGAGAGTTATCTAAAACTAAAGGTGAAATATACATGTGTACATTCAAAACACGGAATCAATTTCTGCAAACTGCCTGTTTTCTCTATAATACTAAACCTACATATTTGTCGTGGAAAAGTAAGTGTCCGGATGTTGTTTTTCATGTGTGGGTACGCCCGAAATGTGTAAGCACGGGGGGGGGGAGGCTTAACTGTTGTAGAAAAACAATCACGGTAGTTTGAAAAAATGTGTCTAGAAGTGATCGAATCGAGAGTAAAAATATTCCACATACACACAAAACCATTTTGTATTATGTGAAATTTATCAGTATTGGAAGGCGGTGAATACCATCCGATCCAGGGAAAGGGCACTCTTTTCCATAAATTCTGCATAAAGTCGAATGGAAAAATCTTTTGAACAGAAAGGGTGGTGTAAAGGGCATGATCCCGGCAGTGGTCGATTACCTACTTTTTTAATTGTGTTTATCTGTGAATGCACATGTTAAAGTCTAGTTACTTCTGAAACAATTTCTAAAACTTCAAAAGAATAGTTCAATGCTGCTACTACATGTATAATTGAACAATGGATCATGATTAAAACAATTGTACGATACGGGACTTCTGATATTGTTTTAAAAGTTCAAGTCTAAAAGATGACATATTTAATAATGTCACGAAAATCGTATATGTTGTTTATTTAAAAGAACAAAAGCGACTAATCTGTTTAGCTATTCATTGTTTATATGGAAACGACAGTGTTTATGTAAATGAAATACGTTCACATAGATTACTCCACTTAATGGTTTCTCGATGATATCCCAACAGAAACTGAAACTAAACAACTGCAGTTTCTTTTCTTTTCTTTTTTTGAAAAATCGCTTTTCACTGGCAGACAACTACGCTGTCAGTAGAAACATTTTACCGGGGTATTTATGCTTAAAAAAACCAATAAAAACAAACCTTTGTTTTTAAAATAAATGAATAACATAGATGCAAGCATATAACTATATGCAATAATGTGATAAGATTCTGATAACAAAGTGCTGTATTTTACGTTTATTAAATGACTAATTCACAGTAATGATTGATAACCTTTACTTAAAAAACTGTTGACGTTGCGTATGTGAAACACGACGTTGTGATTTTCCTTATGAAATAGCATCACTCTAATTGGGAAAAACCTCTACTTAGAATTAGCGTGTAGCCATAAAATTTTAGATTTGACAACTTTGAGATGTGTTAAATTCAATTTTGTAAAAATCTTAAAATGTGGAAAAAATGCCATAAGCACCCTTTTCTCATGGGCGCAATCATATATCAATGAAAATTTATGTAACAATACCTTAACTTAAGATATGATTTACACCTTTTTGTTTGGATTTGTGTGCCTATTTATGTTATGAGCAAGAAATAAACATAACAATTATGTCATAAACCCGAAAAAGTAAATGGTTTAAAATTACTAAAATGTTAAAGAATGATTACCATTATTATATTATTATAGACTAATTCAACTTTGATTTTACAAGAAAATCCCTCCCAAAAAACCAAAACAAAACAAAACAAACAAACAAACGAAAACAAAAATTAAAATCAAACAAAAGCAAATAAGCAAGCCAATGCTTTAAAACAAATAATGGGGTGTTGTTTTTATTTTAACATTGTAACGGAACCAATTATACCAATGTGTTCATTTGGTCGTGTCAAAGTAATTTAAAACAATATTTTGCACAGTTCTCTTTCTAAAAATTGCATTTGCATTTTTTCATTACATCTATTTTTTTTTAAAAAACACTCTGTCTTCATTTAATTAACATAGACCCCTCATTATTCAGGTCCTATTCTAAAGAAGTATATATATCATAGTGAACATTTTTGTAAATTTGCTCGAGTTCTCGGTAAGTAGAAAATCTGTTTTCTTGAACATAAATACTGTTGCCATATGTACTTGGATTTTTGACAGATTCCTCTACCTTTTCTTCTTGATTGCGGCATCTTAAAAACGCCTGTCTAGATCTGAAAGTTAAGTAATACTTTATTGAAATGAGGTATTTCCAAATTTTACAAATTAACAGGAACACTATTAAGAGGGCTCTCGATGGTCGTGGTCGTATTTAGACTGTTATATATATATATATATATATATATATATATATATATATATATATATATATATATATATATATATATATATATATATATATATATATATATATATATTTATATATATATATATATATAATGTTATGGATTTTCCCCTTACTACAGCTATTAACAACAGTTGATAGCTTAAAAAGATCATATCTGAATGTATGTGCTAGATCTAATGGTTAATATGTTGTTCAACAAGAATCCTTATATGCAAGTGAAACATGACCTGATCACTAGTAAAAGACCTACATGAAAATCATGTTGAGGATAGCACTGACTGAAAACAATGCAACGACGATGATGATGGAATAAAAAGGAACTTCTAGTGTAGATTGCGAAACAGGTTGACTGTGTGCTGCAAAAAAGTACCATATATAAGTTTCTCTAATCAATACAGTTACATGTTCATATGAGAAAAGCTATGCTCGAAAAAAACCAGAAAACTGTAATGACGAAATGAAAAGAAACTTGAACTGTAATCTGTATAACTGCAAAAAGGTACCAAATATAAGTTTCTCTAAATCAATCCAGTTACACATGAAAGGTGCAACGATATTTTTTAATTTGTTTTACCTAAGTTCATTCGTTTTCGTTTGTTATTTGTGTGAGTTGTGTTTACATGTACTTTTCTATTGGTAATTAATTACATCACATTGAAGGATATTAATTGTTTTGATTATTTCCTGACTGAGCTATAAAGAACCAGGAAGCAATTGCAATTGTCCAGTCTTCCTTCTTTTTATATAATATCGGGTTATGCAATATGTTGGTGTATATACATTGTTTAATGATAAAAAACAAGGAAATATTACGTTATATGAATTTCATCACATTTTAGGATATTAATTGTTTTGATTAATTCCTGGCTGAGCTATAAGGCACCAGGAAGCAATAGCAATTGTCCAATCTTCCTTCTTTTTATATAAAAAATCGGGTTATGCAATATGTTGGTGTATATACATTGTTCAATGATAAAAAAACAAGGAAATATTACGTTATATGAATTTCATCATTTTTATTTCTCTGACTTATTTGGTGCTATTGTAAAAATAAATTTTAGAATTGTGTAATTTCAGCTGTCACTAACATATATGTAAACTATCACTTTAATCCGATAATTTTTGTTCCTTTCTTTATATACAAACGTAGTTTGAGATAGACCTACACCAATGGTAATTTCTTTGGTTTTTATTCCAAATCGATGTTTTTTTAAAATATACTTTGGAACCAGCGAAAGTTAATTAACAGTGTGATATATCATTTCTGATTGATTTCAATTGAAATAAATTTCAAAAAAGTGATTAAATTTATATGAAGACTTTAAACTTAAACACAGTCTGATAATAGTAAAATTTAAACATTTGATGGAAATTGACAAATCATTCTTACAGTCATCTCTTGGTGAATAAAAAATCAAAAACAAACGCGAATCATATTTATTTAGTTATGCAGTTTTTGCTATCGTTTAGGGAAAAATGCTACGCATGCATTATGGGCACTGATTAAATTAACATAAACTGAATATATAAAATGTATGTACATTGAATACATAGGTCTCCTTGAAAGCCGGAAGCACATCCCCGAGGGCACAGACCGGTCACGTGGTTACATTTTTCTCCGTACAAGTAGAGACAATGTCCACATGTCCTAGAGCAATTAGGACCATATGTGTTGTTGTTGCAAACTGACATTACATGTAAAAACAAAAAAGTAATTTCAAACTTCGTTAATTACTTACCGAGCACAATATATCATATAATCATATATGAAAATGTTGACAAAACTTCGAAACTACCTGGACTTTAACGATGCTGTAATGTAAATTCGGTGCAGATTTCACCAATCAAAATGACACTGCCATATCGTATTATATTTGTTAGCAAGTTCAGATAAGTTATTTTGTATTTTTACTGAGCACACTTGACAAATTATAGAAGTTACAAAGTATGTAATAATTTAAATTAAAAGTTATATTGATATTTCGTTCTGCTTTACATAAAAGAACACAAACCATTTATCAGAAATGTTTATGACGTATAGCTTAAAGTAATTAAATTTTAAATAGATTTAGGGATATTCAGAAGTTCATGTAACTACCTGAAATTAAAATTGTTTTGATTTTTTTTACTATAGATATTAATATTTCTTTCTGATATGTTGTAAAATTGAAGGTCAATAAACAAGCTCAATGAAAAAAAGTTTATGCAATAGATAGACTAGTTGCGTGTTTACCCCATCGAGTTCTCGCAAACAAACTTTAAAACTAACTTTACCTTTGACACAAATTTTGGTGAGCGTTCGCAAGCACGCGCTCTGCTTAACGCGAATTATGATTATTGAAAATGAATCAAACTGTAAAAGCCTACATATCATCCATCCTACACTGGAAGATTTATTTTCTTGTTTGCATACGCATATCTAATTTTCCTCTTTCAATTTAATTCATTTTTAAGACATACATGATAGAATACATGTATCATCCATATAAAATAGTTGTTCATGAGATATAGTGTTACTGGATAACCCCTAATGTATCTGTGTACATTTCTTTTTGGCTTAAAATCGGATTACTTAATTCACAAAAATAAATTACATAATTTGAACTTTAGTAAGAATTCATTGATAACGATTTGAATTATATCTGCATCCATCATGCCTGTCTTTTTTTTTTACATAAGCATGGTTGTATTACTTTTTTTTACCAGTTTTGCATTTGCTCCCTTTATATCCATCTTCACATCCATTTGGACAAGCACCATTTTCGTAATCACATTGTTCTTTTCCATAGCAAAAGCCACATACTGTATTGCAGTTCAACCCATATTCACCTTCACATGCTGTTAAAACAATGCAATCAGGCTTTCATCAAAACAATTTCAAACCACAAGTGGTTCAATCGTTATAACATTGGTAGTTATTTCTGGGATTTAAGAAGTTTTGAAGTAAAATTTAGATAAACAAAGATATATTAAATACTTTGAACAATGTAAAATAGTATGCACTTGCTACTTGTAGCTTGTCTATTTAATTATTATGATTAGTTTTGCCCTTTTCAGTAAAAATACTATAAATTATTGTAGTTTCATGTGCTACTACACTCAGTGTTAGCAACACCATTAGCAAGGGGTAACCCAACCAACTGTTACATGCGCGTAAATTATGCCTACGGTTCGCCGTAGAGTTCACGTCAGCAGTAAAGTCTTCTTTAGAATTAAGACAATCAGTATAATAAAATAAGTAGTGCCCGCTTAGGTGGGTAACAGTTGAAATTGACACCTCTGGAAAACCATTGTCAACCTCCGCACTGTTTACATAATGGTATTTACCTATATTACACATAGATCCTTTATACCCCAGGACACAGCTAAAACAAGTCCCATCCACAACGTTACAGTCCCCATTCTTACAGTTATCTGGACAAGAAGTGGAACAGTTCTCTCCGTAATAACCTAAGGTCAGACAACCTATAAAAAGGAAACATAGCTATGTTTATATATTTTTTGACTTTTCAAACAAAAGATTGATCATCTCGAAATATAAATGTTCTTAATAGAGTTATTATTACATTACATTACATTACATTACATTACACCATATTGATATATATTAAGTTAACGTTCAGATATTTCAGATATTTCGAAGGAGATGAAAAAGTTTAAATGTTTTATTTAAACGAAATTTTAAGCATCATAAAATACGAATGTAATCTTTCTGTACATCTTTTTCAAATTACATGACAATGAACGTGTAAGGACTTTTTTTCTCAAAAAGTGTATCAAGAAAACAGTGTAATAAAAGATATAGGCTATACAAAGAGTTCTGAAAACGTGATGTGTATAAGCAATAATTGGCTGATGATTTATGTCTTAAACGTTTAAGCCGTAAAATATGGATTTTAATACAATTACAATCCTTTTTTAAGGACTGAAGTAGTTGAAAACTTCAGTAATATCATATCTACCATAGAAATCTAGACCTGTATGATTTTAGGTCGTTAACTCCTGCTAAGGCCGACGGACCTTATTCACTTCTAAAATGGTGAATTTAATGCAAACTTTGTATGAGTTTGAGTTACTAAAGATATATTGAAATCAAATAAAACAGAATTGTATTAGATTTTTAGAACAGAACATTTAATTTTTTTTCCAATTGAACATAAAGGGGAAAAGCGTTCTTGTGAGAGAAAAATAATCTAAGAAAAACATATGCAATAGATTTTCAATCCAAATTGAAAAATATGAAACTTATATGATGATTAAAAACTGATATCAATTTTAAAATGACCATGTCGTCGACTTCGTTTTTACGGAGGAACATGCCAAAGTGAGGTGTGTCCTTTTCATTCTTCAATTTTTCATGAAAATTACTGCCCTCACCCCTCATATGGTTATTTGATAACGATAATCTTACGAAACTCTATCTATTTAGAGGTAAATCAAAACAATAACATGCTAATAATTGTTAAGGTTTTGATTGTATAAATAAATGCTATTCGTATATACAATCACAATCCATGTTTCAAAATAATAATAAACATATCTGAAAGTAATTTTTTGACACCTTTCTATATGTACGTGTTGAATTGCCAATGTATCATAATGTAAAAGAAAATGTTATGAATTATTCTTTTAAAGAAAAGATACAAACAATGCAACGTAATGCAACGCTAAATGTTGCGCTGCTCAAAAGGTTTACGCTTCATACAACTACGCAAGGAAAGCCTAAGATGTACACCTTTTAAAAAATTCAAAATGTGCTCTCTATTATGCTTTATGATTCTTTTAATCTTACCATAAACTTCAACCTCACACAGATCGTTAAAGGCGTAAGTAGAATATCCAGCAGGGAAGGGACGATGAGTTCTGTTGTTGTAGTAAATGACGTATCTCCCGTGTATAAGGCAAGTTACACTGATAGGATTGGGTATTGTGGCTTTGGTATAGTTGTTGTCCTTGAAACACAGTTTCCAGTCCTTTCTGTAGGTGGTGTTTGATACGTAGATTGAGAATCCAATAAATCTATCCGTATGGGCGTTGCCTTTATCTATTAGTTCAAGAAAAACAAACACGAACTTATTTTCAGTGTAGGATACCTACAGGTCTAGCGAAAAGTATGTCTTTTAAAAAATACAAGCCCAAACTCTGAACGAAACAAGGGTGTATGTTTGTTTACACTCGATGGAAGGAGCACATTTTGGATATAGAATCGACTTTATACACTGATATACACTAATAAAATTTGACGTCATGAAGCCTTATGTAGTAACGTTTTTATACGTGGTTCTATTTTACAGAAAATGTTCAAATCTTTTCGACAAACCTAAGATTAAAATGTATTAAGATGAAAACACCTCAATTATCGTTATTTGTTTTCTTAATTATGACATTTTTAGGCTTAATTAAGAGATTAGTTTATTTTAGTGTTGTAAAGTTTAGGATATATTGATTTTTTTTTTATAGAATTTTTGGATAAATTGAGAGAGAGAGAGAGAGGATAGAGAGAGAGAGAGAAAGAGCGAGAGAGAGAGAGAGAGGCAGCTTCATTTTATTTTTTCTTATCAGGATCTTTTCTATTTCCTGAATTAACGTTATGATTCCTAATTTTTATGTTTTCATCTCAACCTTCTTTGTCTTTTGATATATTTACTTATCATCATTTATGTCTAATTCTAAAAACAAAACTACAAGATCTATATACTAGTAGGCATGTAATGATGCAAGTGTTATATAGAGAATATTACATACCCTTTTCCATATCACACCCTGTATCAGCCCGAGATTCCAATATCAGCCCGAGGGCCGAAGGCCTGAGGGCTGATATTGGTCGAGGGCTGATACAGGGTGTGCTATGGAAAAGGGTATGTATTATTTTATTTATTACATACTTACTAATAACATACAGAAAATAAAAACAATTTAGATTAACAATTTAGTTATTGAATCTAACAAATCCAGCGTAACATAATCAGTTTTTTCACTTACAGTGTCGTTGAGTCTACACATGTTTTCCAATTCACTAAGTCTATTTCCAAGCAATTCGAATGTTCTTTCATTGAGATCCATTTTAGTTTTACCGTCTGCAAATGTACAGAAACGCCGAAGCGGTAAAAAGCAGAGGTGTTCCGAAAAGAGTAACTATAATACGGCCCATTTCTGAAAGAGTAAAAACCAGAGCAGTTCCGCAAGGGGTGCGATACGGATCCGTATCAGCCCTGTAGATCGATATCAGCCCTGCAGAATCCGTATCAGCCCCGGAGGCTGATACTGGTGTTATAAAGTTATCTGTATCGCATATGCAAAAACACTGTATTTATTAGTAAGTATGTAATAAATAATAGTAACTGTTTCCGCACATTTATTTATCTCACCACAGTGCTATCATTTCTCTGTAAAAGTAAATGTAAAATTTGATTGTTCAAACTGTGACCATACCTTGACTTATAACAAATACCTTTGGAACTTTTAAAAACTCTCTGAAGTAGTGTGAATTTTAAATCGAGCAAACCACGACTTTCGAACATTACTTCACTCCTGAGACCAACTCTCTGCTGATGGGGATAACAGTTTGATCAATATAGGATCTACTCGAAATAAATAAGCTTAAAAATCCGTTGTAATATTTGGCATATTTGATGCTAAAGGTGTTAAAGAGAACACTTAATTTTATACATTCCCTGTTGGAAATTAGTGAGGTCCACTATATGTAACCCAGGAATTTAGTATAACGGCCACCGGTCAAAATACTTTATAAAAGAAGAAGTTGGAATTGGTCCTGGGTTCTTCAGGTAAAAGTCGTAATCCTAAAAAGTTTACAGAACAGATGAACGGATAAACGGATAAAGAATTTAAGGCAAATCGTGTGGTTAGAGATGATGGGTTGATAACAAAATCATTTTTCCACATTATGCGCATCAATAATTATGTGACTAGCAACTACAATTTCCGTATATATTGCACATAATATTGATCTGAATTTTAGTCAACTGAAAGGTATTTTATAGATCACAAAAAGATCACTGAATGGAAGAATTATGCCATTTTTTAGTTTAAAGTTAATTAACTTTTTTGATGATCCAACTTCATACTGTGTTTATTGTGGTTATATATATATATATATATATATATATATATATATATATATATATATATATATATATATATATATATATATATATATATATATATATATATATATATATATATATATATATATATAGTTGCATGTATCCAATTTGAACAAATAAATATGCTTAACATAAATATATCCAGATAAATAATATACAAAATACACCTTTTACTTCTCCATTGTTAGTTGATAAATACCCCATGCGATATTGTCCGTTCTGTATTGTATAAAAACGTGATGCAAGTTTCGCACATCTCCCAGATCTACCCGCCATTCTGCTTCTGATTGACCATTTGCTGATATCGCACACTGTCCTCCTCTAGCGGACAAATCTGACTGACGTCCGTCAACAGCCAATCTTGCTGCCCATGGTGTGCCGTGATAAGGATGACGTTGCCAGGCAAGTCTACTCAGAGCAATATTTTCTATAAAAAATGTAAAAAAAAAAAAAAAAAAAAAAAAAAAAAAATTGCGATTCTCATAAATGTTGTGTCTCAAATAAAAAGGAAAATTTTAATTTTTCCCTGAAAAAAATCATTGGAAAAAAAACCCCGTATTTTTATTTCAATAATTATTTCAATAAAGGTGCATCATATTTCTTTGGTAAATTTCAATCAAGATATACAGCAGACATCTTTCGTTTTAAAACTGTGCAGTATTTATTAAAGATTCCAGATTTACTTGTAAAATTATAAAAATACTAGTACCCCGGGAAAAGCGACTCAACAAGCAACAGAAGTTGTAAAAAGATCTAAGAAAATGGGATCCGAGCAATGGCTGTTGTGAACAATTTTAGTCATTCATTAAAAAAGGACATCATTCTGAGCTTTCTGTTTCTCTCTTCAATATTGTTGTGATTTATCATAAACTTGAGTATTTGTGAAATTTCTTGAGTGAAAATATACTTCAAATGCATTTTTGAAAATGCACTTGATTTTTTGTTAAAATGATAAATTATTACTGGCAATTTAAGATAACTATTGATGTAAAATATTGTAAAACCAGTGCTCGTGAATTCTCTTTGAAGACGATAATTTGCATCACTTATCAGTCTTTAAAAAATTGTATTATTCAAGTTTATTTAAAACTTAACGGTATGATATCCATGACACTGTAATTATATTATAACAAAATAATGAAAATTTAACCATAGGCTTTTGATAAATCTAAGTTTTATTATACACAAATTTCACATTATGCAATGATAGAAGGCTAAATTGTACAAAAAGCACGCGAATTCAATTCAAAGATAGGTTTTAAAATAATCAAAATCCCATGTGCATCATTTTTTTAATGCTGTGATTGATTGTATGGTATAATTAACATTATTTTCTTAAGATAATGGATTGGAATTTACTTTTTCATTATATTAAGCCATTGTTTTGCCTATTTTAGAAAATATTTCAAAATATTGATTTCATGGGTTTTTCGTACTACCTTAAGTATTCATGAGTTTGTATTAGTTTTTATAAACAACTTCTGCTTAAACATGACTGTACTTACTGGTGAGCAAAATTCCCAAGTTATTAATGTCAGTGGTTTTTTTTAATAGCGAGCGCAGCTCGCCAGCGCATAGCGCCGGCGAACGAAGCAAGCTCTAAGAACCAGTGTGCGCGGGAAAAGGAACGAGCTAAACCTACAGTTCATAAAACAAAATTTTTTGTCTGCGTCCGATAATGCTCTCTAATGTTTTCACCCGTGGTGCTATGCCAAAAATGGCCGACTTTTAACTCGTTTTTTACGATGTCTTAAAGTTTGAAGACATGTTTTAAGTACCGTATATGCTTTGGCGAGACTCAAACGACTTGTTACATGCTTCCATACCTTCTCATTGAGTCGAGAAACGTAAACAAAGACGAACAAAGTCATGGATGACGTCACAGTGCTCTCGTGCTATATTTCCCGCGATAAATTTAGAGGCTGCGCTCGCTATAAATATGTTTTGAACATATTTTATTGACGAAACAAAGAGATCAGAAACAAGTTCCTCTCCTTAAATATAACAATAGTTGTCATGCAAATGAATATAGAACAAAAGAAAATATAATATTGATATACACAAAGAAATATTATTTAAATCTCAAGGATTCGTCTATAAACTTTTGTACAGAAGCAAAACTGCTTTTGTTGATATGTAAAGGAAGGTTGTTGTTGCCATATAAAAGTAAATCAGTATCAATATTGACTAAATCTAACATAAACAATTGATCAAACATGTTGTTTCTCGCTCTAGAGTATTTTTTACAAGAAAAAAAGTAATGATACACACCTTCTGTTTTACCACATAAACACAACGGATTATTTATAATATTACGTTTACAAAGATCATAGTTTAATACACAGTTATGTCTCAGCTTTGTATGAATAATGTTGGTACAGAGTTTACCAAAAGAAAAATAAATAGGGGGTTTCATAACTTTAGGCATATGTTTGCAAAACAAATAGATTGAGGTAGCTGTTCTGGCTTCTATATTTAGTGAATTCCATTGATTGACAGCATTGGGTACAAATTATTTTTTTAGTAAGGCTAACCTGCACTTAGGAACATTAAACTGATCCTTGTTTCGTGTGTTGTATCGCGATATATTTTCCCTCTTGTTAGGAATAATATCACATAAATAATCAGGCAGACTCCCCATGTTAAATTTGAACATAGTTTTCATCTTGGCGATGCATTGTCTGGTTTATAAAATTTCCCACCCTGTTTCTAAGTTAAGCGCTTCCCTTGGTACAAAAATTGGCAACCCAGTGACAATTCGTGCAGCACACAATTGAACCTTTTCAAGTTTGTTTGCATCATGCACAGAACAGCCATCCCACACAATCGACGCATATTCAAGGGTAGGTCTAATGAATGAAATGTATAATTTAGAGAGATGCTCTCTACCTAGCAAGAACCATACTTTACTGTTTAAGCTAATTGTACATGCATGTACAGTAGGCAGGTAAGTATATGAGTAGGAAGGAAATAAACAATAGGACATTTTGAACCAAATAAAAAAGGAATAAAATGAAAAAATAAACAGTTAACAAATTTATGTAGATATTGCTTATAATCAAACCATTAAATCTGAAAGTGGGGAATTACATAACCAACAAACAGGGACCTCTCTCTCTCTCTCTCTCTCTCTCTCTCTCTCTCTCTCTCTCTCTCTCTCTCTCTCTCTCTCTCTCTCTCTCTCTCTCTCTCTCTCTCTCTCTCTCTCTCTCTCTCTGGATAGGGGGTTGCGCTGTTTGTATCATAACCATTAAAATTAGTACCTTTGGCATACTTATTGTACAGCAAAACTCTCTCAAACATTCTTTGACATTCGTTGATGCCTAAATAACACTAGGTTGACAATGATTTATTATGTGTAATTCTTACTGCGCTCGCCAGAACGGTAGCACCGTAAAACATAGTAGTTACCTTATTCCATAGATTGCGTTCCAACGATAATGTTTCATTTAATTTGATGCGGTATTAATACATTTGGCGTAATATCATTTCAAGAAAATGCATATCATGATTTCCGGGAATTTTTCTAACATATCAACTTATAGGGTTTTCATGCGAATTGCTCTTAACTTTGCAATTCTCTCTTTATATTAACATTTATTGGCATTCATTTTGTGTCAGTAAATCAGCGCATCGGAAATTTATTTATTAAATTATTTTGGAATATTTTTTTTGTAAAAGAGCGGTATTTCCCATTCATACTGATGTTTAAAAAATATATATATTCTTACTTTGCGGCATGTTTCAGCCCTTTGCTCATATTCTCAGAATAATAAATTTTTCATTGGGAAACACTTAAACTAATGGTATTTTATCAATGAGAGCCAAATACATGTAGTTCTGAAATCAGATCGTATTCAATTTCAAATAACAATTATTCACAATTATAAGAGATAATGAGGCTTTTACATAAAGGGTCCAAACTGAATGCACTTACTGCCACTTAGTATGTTCAAATTGCCAAAAACTCTAATCGATGCCAAATAAATATTATCATTTTAAAGGCTGAATGGTCAACAAATTATCTTCAGATTTTCTTTAAAATTTTCAATATTTGGTTTTTTATCTATAAAATATTTTTTAGAAAAGATACAAACAATGTAGTTAAACTTTAAAATTTTACCTTTGTGATACCGTATATCCGGTATTTTTCGCGTTGATTTAACTATCGCTTTTTGCTCGACATCTTTTAAATTGCAAAATATTGAGAACGTAGAAATTATATCTTGTATTTTTTTCTATAAGACACTTTTAAAATCGCGAAATATGACTGACCTAAATTAAAAATTCTACATAATTTCCCCATTTTAGCAAATTTGTGACACGTGAAAAATCCGAATATACGGTTTATTTTATTACAAACTCTTCTCCGCGAAAAGCTTTCTGGCAATATCTAACTGGTAAGTATTTAATATGAGTAATTCCAACTCTTTAATCATTATGTACATATCAAACTGTATTTTATGTTTCGATCTTTTTGAAATCTTTAAAGTTGTTTTTATTTTTTTTATTTTTAACTCCTCTTACCTAAGAGGATAATTATTTTTTAAACTTTCCTAATCTTAATTATTATACACTTGTTCAACTATTTGTACCTGTCATTAATAAACTAAACATCTATTGTTTAAACGAAATATTACTGCAATAGTATTGTTAGATATGCTAGAAGATAAATACAAAGAATTAATAATTTTGAATCCATTCACTTACCATATGTATTCACAGTCAAAAACCGTTCGATGAGTAGGGCTATCAAAATCATATCATTACACCCAACGTAGTTTGGCCTCGAGTGGTAAATATCGGCCAATCAAGAGAAAACAAAAACAAACATGCTTTATAATGTATATAGAATTTAAAGTTCATTAAATTAATGAAATAAAAAACACTCTAATGCATCTAAAACTAAGCATGGATCAAATGCGTGTACCAACATATAGTAAATGCACCACTTTTAATGTCATAATAAAAGAAAACACTTAATTAAATTTGCAATAAATTAAATTGGTACTTAAACTGTGGCGACATCAGCTTAGTTTGTAACCGAAATATAATTTATAAAAGTTGCATATTACAAATGAATGTAGTTAAAAGAACACATCTATTATCTACATACGATTTCATAGTGTTTCAAAGAGAATCTTACCAACGTATCCACCAAGTTATATTACCCAATGAACCCAGCAAAAACAGAATATATGTAGTACACTAATATATCCGTGTCCAATAATCGTTGTTACTGGTCTTCTTCCTGTCTATGGGAGGTGCTATTTAGTGGCTTTTTGTTAGTCTGGATGTGTCATTCTGTGCATATGTACATTTATTTGCTGTTAGTATAAGTACATATTTATTGCATTCGTTTATAGTTTGTCAAAACTTTGAAAATGATACAAAACGTACATTTGTACCGTACATTTAACATTAACAAATAATTCGAAGGTGCGACGAATTTTAACGCGTGAAGATTGTCTTAATTTTTAGTTTAAAATATACCAACTTTTCATTATAATTATCAAATTGCGGAAGTTTAAAGCATGACTGTGGTTTCGCATACATTTTCTTTGTTGAAATTGAAAAAAAATTGAATAAAAATAGTTTTACACTGTATTTTCCAAAAAGTTAATGTTCATCAAAGTAAATGACAACGACCACCAGACCCATTTTTAATCACATTTGCACTATATTCATAATAAAGTGGGACGTGACTGGTATCAAACATGGCTTATACTTTGTTTAACAGGCATCTGTTAAATTATGATAAGTTAATTATTCAAACTCTCTGCAAAAACCATACTTAAAATGTACATTGATAGAGGAAAAAATAAAAATATTTACTTTGTTGTTGTAATCACGGCCATCTATATACCTAAGGGTTTCTCCTCCCTTGAGTTGTGTACATGGTTTAATCCACGTAATTGTGGTTTAAATTGTGCATCGTAATAATATTATATAATTACATTTGCAAATGTGTTTTTATATATAAACCTAAACAATAGTGAAAGCGTTCAAATCTATATGAATTTCTTATGACATCATAATGATCACAGCACGTACATTGTACTTATCGCTTGCTGCTTGTCTAACTGTAAACATGAAATATCAGTTGTTTTATCACTTTTGAACAATATGTCGTTTTCAAACGTAAATATAATGTTTTAATCACCTGACCAACCAAGTTCGTATCCCAATACACTTTTTAAATTGCTGTTTTTGTCTTGAGTAAATCAAATTGAACTAAAATATTAATAAGTTACGAAAAAATGTTCATGCTATACGAGTTAATACAGGTACACTATCAGAACAGTGCTCCCGATGCAAACATTACATAAATTCGTTTACCGATTTCCACATGTTAAATAAATCTTAAGAGAAATTCATAACAATAACTATAGATATTAATAAGAATACTTTTTTCATGTATGTTTTAACCATTTTAAGGCTATTTAAACTTGCAAATACATGTATATATATATTAGACATTTAAAGGGCATTTTCTTTTTACAATTTTTCTGCCTCAAAATTACAGTTGAGCAACAGAAAATATCTGAACTTTTAAAGCAACGGTTCAAATCCACTCAAAAATTGTAATTCGTCATTATTTTAACACTGTCTAGCTCTACTCAACATGACGTCATCATTAAACATTTCCTTTAAGTAAATTTTGGAGGTTAATTGGCGTTAGAATTTAAAAGAACAAAAATAATTCATTTGTAGAAATGTAATTGTGAAGAATTTAGTGCTGTTTGATTTTATTCCATGAACTTTTAAGAATATGTTTAAAAATAAATGGTTACGTGTTATCTTCAAGGAACTGTTTTCCATGCGTAAAGTTGTTGACGTTTTTATATTACATGTAAATGTGTTGTGTGGCCCTATATTGTAATTTCTACAGAAAAGCGGCGAGTTTGATCTGATGATCCGCGCCTGGCAACGAGACGTGATCCGGTGTAATGAAGAATAATGCCCCCCGTAGAATAATGACCGGGGGTCCTTTTTCTACGTAGAACAATGACCCCCCTAGCTGAAGAAAAATGACCCCCATAAAAAAATGCCCCCCCCCCCAGTAAACATGAATAGAAATTGGTTACCCCGTATCCAAGAAATGACTTTGAAATTACTTAATTTTTCACTGTTCAACTGATTTTGAAGTTATAAACACCGAACTTGTAAATAAATCGCTGTATATAGTTTTTCATATCCGTAGCAAGCACACGCAAAACACTCTGACATCGCCACAAATTGATTGTTAACAGTTATGTTACTTCTCTCGTCGACATACGGCGGCAAATAACGCAAATGAAGAAAAATACACACACAATGAGGATATTGTGTGATAATTAACGAACAATAATCATGAAAGAATAATTGTTGTAATGATATAAGCAATATTCAATGGTGAATGAATTGTCAATCGAAGAATGATACATGTATATATCTTTATGGGAAAAGACTAAGGGGCAGGTAACGAAGGAATATGAATTTTTACATTTCTTGGGGAAAGTGATTTTAAAAAAAATCATTCTGCGTTAGTTTTGTTTTTTTCTACGAAATACATGAACATCACTATTCTAAACATTTGTTGTATGTTGTTTTGTGATCATGAATAGCCTTTATTCTTTTGGAGCAAATTTGTGAAGAGTACCTGACTATAGTAAATCTAAAT
This sequence comes from Magallana hongkongensis, assembly GCA_015776775.1. Classification (NCBI taxonomy): domain Eukaryota; kingdom Metazoa; phylum Mollusca; class Bivalvia; order Ostreida; family Ostreidae; genus Magallana; species Magallana hongkongensis. The sequence continues at coordinate 215,742 of VIAA01000013.1, read as the reverse complement.
AGATAATAAACACTGATCGATTATAATAAGAAAAGATTGTTTCTAAAAGCGTTCATAAGAGGTTAGGGCCTATGTTAGGGGTTTATATCCCGCTTGATTTTGATCACACGATCTTTATTGTATCCAAAGTTACCAATGCTCATACAAACTATTGAAGCATTAATCATCTTGATATTAACTAAACTAAAGTATGCCGAGGAAAAAGTAAAATTTTCTATTACCCTCAGCGTTAGCAACGCAACGGGTAACATTAAAAATGTTACATGCGCGAAAATAATGCGCGTACGGTTCGCTATAGAATTCACGTTATTCCTATATAAAAGCAGTAACATTTTCTTAAAAAATAAGACATTCAGTATAACAAAATAAATAGTTTAATATAGCTTCGCGTCGGTTGACAATGGTTTTCTCGGGGTGTCAATTTCAACTGTTACCCTCCAAAACAGGCATTATTTATATAACAACAACCACATATATCTATCAAGCAGGTTTGAGTGAGGTAGGAGATTTCTCTAGCATCCTTGATAATGGAGATCAGGCTCTGCATATAAAGCAACCTCTACGTTTCATTTATACTATAGTTAAATCAACTATGCAAGCTATCATCTATAAAACATGTGACCTGTTCCTAAGTACTAAACCTCATCAAGAATCATAAACCTATGGCTCTGATTCAGCATTCAAGCCTGTCAGGTGCATCAGTATCGTAAGACGCACCATCCATACAAGTTTAATGAAGTTAGGACCAGTAGTAACTAAGATATAATCCTTAGAGGGCACCTGCAACAAAAACTTTAACCAGCTCAAAAAACCTTAACCTCCTCCATGATCCGAAACCCATAGCTCAGATTCAACACTCAAGCCTGTCTAGTGCATTTGTATCATAAGACACACTATCCATTCAAGTTTGGTGAAGTACGGACCAGCAGTAACTTAGATATTTGCTATTAAAGGGCACCTGCAACAAAAAACTTTAACCCGCTCCAAAAACCTAAACCTCCTCCAGCATCTAAAAATTAGGAACCAGAATCAGAAGGTCCAGATGCATCATTCATGTAATTTTGGTGAAGAGAGGACAAGTAATAGCTTAGATACAGGACCTGCAACTATAACTTTAACCAGCTCCGGACGCCGACGGCGGAGGTATAGCATATGCTCCCAATGACCTCGTATCGGTGGGCTAAAAAGGCGAAAGCGCGGAGTTTCGAAGGCTAGAGTGCGAAGTTGCAAAGGTGAAGAAGCAATAGTAGTATCACTTCTTCGCATTCGCAACTTAGCACTTTCGTCTTTGCATATTCGCGCATCGCCGTCGAATCTTCTATATTTTTCATATTGTTCATGAATTATACTTGCATTGAGGATTTCCACAATACAAACTGCTGGGTATACAAGTTCATCACCCAAAATTAATTGAGGATGAAACCAAAATTATGAAAAGTTTACTCCACTGTTAGGCATTATAACCAAGCTGAAGTTAGTAGGCACTGACAGCAGCCATTACGCCAGTAGAGGTTAACGGCCAATACGGAAAATCGTCAAAGTACTGAGAGTACTCGTACAGAAAATATATTTTACTTTATCCTCGGCATACTTTAGTTTTGTTAATATCAAGATGATTAATGCTTCAATAGTTTGTATAAGCATTGGTAACTTTGGATACAATAAAGATCGTGTGATCAAAATCAAGCGGGATATAAACCCCTAACATAGGCCCTAACCTCTTATGAACGCTTTTAGAAACAATCTTTTCTTATTATAATCGATCAGTGTTTATTATCTATTTAGATTTACTATAGTCAGGTACTCTTCACAAATTTGCTCCAAAAGAATAAAGGCTATTCATGATCACAAAACAACATACAACAAATGTTTAGAATAGTGATGTTCATGTATTTCGTAGAAAAAAACAAAACTAACGCAGAATGATTTTTTTAAAATCACTTTCCCCAAGAAATGTAAAAATTCATATTCCTTCGTTACCTGTCCCTTAGTCTTTTCCCATAAAGATATATACATGTATCATTCTTCGATTGACAATTCATTCACCATTGAATATTGCTTATATCATTACAACAATTATTCTTTCATGATTATTGTTCGTTTATTATCACACAATATCCTCATTGTGTGTGTATTTTTCTTCATTTGCGTTATTTGCCGCCGTATGTCGACGAGAGAAGTAACATAACTGTTAACAATCAATTTGTGGCGATGTCAGAGTGTTTTGCGTGTGCTTGCTACGGATATGAAAAACTAAAAACAGCGATTTATTTACAAGTTCGGTGTTTATAACTTCAAAATCAGTTGAACAGAGTGAAAAATTAAGTAATTTCAAAGTCATTTCTTGGATACGGGGTAACCAATTTCTATTCATGTTTACGGGGGGGGGGGGCATTTTTTTATGGGGGTCATTTTTCTTCATGTTTAACATGAAGAAATATAACCCCTGGGTCTTTTTTCTTCAGAAAAATCCAATTATTCTTCAGCTAGAGGGGTCATTGTTCTACGTAGAAAAACGACCCCGGTCATTATTCTACGGGGGGCATTATTCTTCATTACACCGGATCACGTCTCGTTGCCAGGCGCGGATCATCAGATCAAACTCGCCGCTTTTCTGTAGAAATTACAATATAGGGCCACACAACACATTTACATGTAATATAAAAACGTCAACAACTTTACGCATGGAAAACAGTTCCTTGAAGATAACACGTAACCATTTATTTTTAAACATATTCTTAAAAGTTCATGGAATAAAATCAAACAGCACTAAATTCTTCACAATTACATTTCTACAAATGAATTATTTTTGTTCTTTTAAATTCTAACGCCAATTAACCTCCAAAATTTACTTAAAGGAAATGTTTAATGATGACGTCATGTTGAGTAGAGCTAGACAGTGTTAAAATAATGACGAATTACAATTTTTGAGTGGATTTGAACCGTTACTTTAAAAGTTCAGATATTTTCTGTTGCTCAACTGTAATTTTGAGGCAGAAAAATTGTAAAAAGAAAATGCCCTTTAAATGTCTTATATATATATATATATATATATATATATATATATATATATATATATATATATATATATATATATATATATATATATATATATATATATATATATATATACATGTATTTGCAAGTTTAAATAGCCTTAAAATGGTTAAAACATACATGAAAAAAGTATTCTAATTAATATTTATAGTTATTGTTATGAATTTCTCTTAAGATTTATTTTACATGTGGAAATCGGTAAACGAATTTATGTAATGTTTGCATCGGGAGCACTATTCTGATAGTGTACCTGTATTAACTCGTATAGCATGAACATTTTTTCGTAACTTATTAATATTTTAGTTCAATTTGATTTACTCAAGACAAAAACAGCAATTTAAAAAGTGTATTGGGATACGAACTTGGTTGGTCAGGTGATTAAAACATTATATTTACGTTTGACAAAAAATGAAAATTGGGTGTACTTCTTGTGACGACCGGAAGTTACGCCAGATTAAACAAAATGGTGTTAACACATGTACAAACATAGGTCTACCATCCCACAAAGTTGTTAAAGTCGTTACTGTTTAAAAGATATCGTCGAAATAAGGTTTTTTGTCTCGGGACAGGAAACGGACACACGGAAGTGCTCAATGAAAATTTAATTTATCATTTCTTGTTTACTTGCCTGTCTTACAATATTATTTATCGAAGTAAATAAAACTATCAAATGAAAACAATTAAACGGATAAACAGCTTGATTTGTTTGAACTCTTCCTGTGTGAACCCGAAGTGACGGAAGACAAAATGAAACTATTTAAACATAATTTCAATCAAATGTTTAAAATCAGTAAATTTTTCGTGCCTTGATCACTTACAGTTTCTGAGATCTTGCGGGTTCAAAATATATTTAAAAAAAAACTTCCTGAGATGTCGAGATATCTCACCGAAAGAAGATTTTTTTTGGTAATTTAACATTGCATAGATGACATATGTAAAGATTTATACTAATGTCTTTATTCTACGGAAAATAAATTGAATATGTTAAAACATATGTTTTGAAGTGTTTCCGGTGACGATTGGAAGTTACGCTGAGCTAAACGAAAAAGTGTAAACTCATCTACATACATAGATCTATCATCCCACAAAGTTTGATTGTTAAAGTCATTACCGTTTTTGAGATCTCGAGGATTCAAAGTATTTTGTCTCGGAACAGGAAACGGACAAACGGAAGTACACAATGAAAATGAAGGTTAGTATTTGTTAAACATTAGAAAACAGGACTTTATTGCCAATCAATTTATTGTCAAAGAAAAACAGTTAAACTTATAAACATGATTGTTTGAACTCTTCCAGTGTGGACCGGAAGTGACGGTGGACAAAATGAAAGAAGTTTAACACATTTTCATTCAAATGTCTATCATCCATGTAAGTTTCGTGTCCTTATCACTGATAGTTTTTGAGATCTCATGGGAACAAAATTTGTTTTAAAAAAGCTACCTGAGATAATTGAGATATCTCACCGGAAGTAGAATATTTTTATTAATTTAACATCGCATAGATGACACATGTAAGAATTTATACAATCATATTCATTCTATGTAAAAAAAAATAAAATACGTAAATAAAATAATTTTGGAAGAGCTGCCGGTGACAACCGGAAGTTGCGACGAACAAAACAAAATAGTTTAATCACATCTACAGCAACGAGTCTATCATCCCACACAGTTTGAATGTTCAAGTCTTAATCGTTTTTGAGATTTCGATGCCATAAGCTTTTCGTCGCGGGACAGGAAACGAACAACCGGAAATGAATTTTGAAAAAAATGAAAATAAAAGCCTCGAGATATTATCATTTTCTATCATCCCTGAAAATATCAGGAAAATCTATCAATCCATCTCTGAGAGATTCTGCAGACAAATAAAGGAGAAAAATAAATAAGAAAGAAAGAAAAACACTACAATCACTATAAGATCTTCCGTTGGAAACGGAAGACCTTAAAATTAATAAAAAACATTACAATCACTATAAGGTCTTCCTTTGTAACGGAACACATTAATGATAAGAAACAGTACGAAAACAATAAGGAACAGAAGACCTTAATAAGAAATCGTACGAAAACTTCACTAGACGCTCGTTGCGAACAGCAAGAGGTCTCCCTTTTGAGTACACATTAAATAGGCTATTGGGACAGTTTCTTTCATGTATCAACACCTTTTCAAATTCCAGTAAGCCTCTCTAAGGATTTCAACAAACATATCTTAAGATTAGGAAAGGGCGCTGTTAATGTAATTTTTTTTTTATAAAATTCAAACAATGCTTATTAAAATTATCATTTCAGGGATAACATTTTGAATCAAACACAATAAACGAAGAAACTTGAGTCGGCACTTGGGGATTGAACCCGGGTCACCTGGACAAAAGTCTACCACTTTAACGTGCATCAATTTTTGAACAAAAATATATAATTTTATACTACATTCAGTAAAGCGTTTGTATCGTAACGTGGCAACAAAATATTTAAGAACAAGAAAAGTTGAAAAATAAATGGTTTCTGCTTTCTTCTGGTGACGACCGGAAGTGACGTGGACGTTCGGATGTGCGAAGAGCACTGCAACTGAAGAATAACAATCATCACTAAAAATATAACACTAATATAGACATGTTGAAGATTTCTGAGGTACGAAAATATTGTAGGACAGTTTACATTTAAAACTGTGTTGGAACTGGCGGTTGTGCTGCTGTACGGGTATTTATCGTGCTTTTACCTTTCTGACTCAACATTAGAGACATTCGTACGTGAGAGAGAGAGAGAGAGAGAGAGAGAGAGAGAGAGAGAGAGAGAGAGAGAGAGAGAGAGAGAGAAAGAAAGAGAGAGACAAAGAGAGAGACAGAGACAAAGAGACAGAGACAGAGGGAGAGAGAGTTCATAGTGGTTAATAGTGTTCGGGAAATCAATACATAAGCAACATATGTCATAAAACGCATGAATACATGGATGTATGTACAGTGGTGACCACGTTATTGTTGACAAGCCAATCGTGTTAAATAGTTCGTGTAACGTGGTTGATCGTTCGTGTAACGTGCGGGATCGTAACTGTATTAGGAAAATTAGTTTGCGTTTTTACCGTGCGTGTTCGTGCGTTATTTTTTTCGTTTTGTAACTTTTTTTTACGGAATGTCAGGATTTATTCTTTAAACAACGACAAGTAGTTTTTGTAAAACAATGTGAATTTTAAATCTGTTTTAAAGAAGAACATTGTCAGTTGTTAACATTCATTCTCTCTTTCGTCGTTAAATACATTTAGTAAGTATTTCCCCAGCTCATTCAATCCTTTGTTAGGTCGAGTTAGTTTTGCATAATTTCATAATCAGCCTACATGTATATTAAGCATCCATTGTGTCTTGACACATATTTTTAATCATATTAGCACGAGCGACACGTTGAATGAAAGCGGCCAAGCTTTACCATTCCCCGTTTTAAACTAAACGATTATTCCCAACGTTTATCTTTCAAATGAGAATACGATGCACATTCCTACCTGGTACATTGTGTAAACATGTGTTTGAAATACAATTTATTTACACGCCTTAAAATTTAGAATAAATAAAAATAAATCAATCATGTACTGTAAATAATGAAAAAAATGGATGTGTAAAATCAAAATTCTATGTAACAAAGTAACAAATTTACCTCTATCCCGCATAATCAAATCGTACGTAAGGGAATTTGATTACATAAACAGTGAACTCGTATGTAAATAATTTTGTGTAGTTTATGCATTATTTTCATTTCATTTACACTAAAGTTATTATTCGTTATGAAGACAAAAAATTAATTTGTGTATGAATCCTATTTTATTTGTATGGATGTGTAAAAATGTTTACTCGTAAAAAATAAAAAGGCTACTGTACATGCCGCTTTTCAATAAAACACAAACATAAAGCAATACAAATTAAAAAAATACGTTTTCGTAATTCTAATCTTAAAAATTAATTTTGATTTTGCGTGTTTAATGGTGTAGAATCGTTCAATTGCGTGATTTTATCGTTTTTGTTCGTGTATCGTGAAAATTCAGTTAGTTAGTAATCGTCCGTGTATCGTGCGTGATTGTACGTGTAACGTGCGTGATCGTTCGCGTATCGTTTGTCAACAATAACGTTGCAACCACTGTATCTATATATGTGAAAAAATACTAATCAGTCCTCCTTTTAAAGCCATGTAGAATACTTAAAAATGTGGGTGATTGTTAAATATACGTGCATAAAGTCATTAAGAGGGCAGCACTACTTTGATGCCGGCAAAGCGACCCAGCCAACCCTAATGCCGTCGTACTGCAGGGGTACTTCAGCGGCACGTCTTTGATGCCGGCAATGTGACAAACGTTTGAATTTAGCGAACTGCTGACAGAGACGAGCTATCTATTTGTACTAAAAGAAATCCGCTGCTATTTTTATTTATAACAAAAATAAAACGGAAAACATTAAAATATATTATTTTAAAGATTAAATCGTTAAACAAAACACAATTAAGGAAGAACAATTATTCGGCACTCGGGGACTGAACCCGGGTCGCCTGGGCACAAGTCCAACACTCTAACGACTGAGTTACTCGGACTCTCGCTTCAGGTCTTTGGAGCCCAAAATCTCAAGAATGCGTTGATCAATTTTATGACAGATTTCATATTCTGGAGTTATTTAAGCGTCTCTATCGAATTGTAACATAAATATTTTCAAAACCAAAAAATTGAAAAATTAAGGTGTTTTTTTTTTCTCCCGGTGACGACCAGAAGTGATGGCAGATGTTCGGATATGCGAAGGGCACTTTGGCTTACAACTTTCTATCATTCCTGAAAATTTGAAAGCCCTATCTTAAATACTTTTCAAGAAAAACTGTGAACAGGCAAAAACGTAAAAGTTTTAATATCGCGGTACCGGAAGTGACGACCAAAAAATCTCGTGCTATTTTTTTTTTTACAAATTTTGTGATGAATAAGATCTGAAAGATTCATAAAAATCGGCAGAAGAATGTTTGAGAAAACGTGACAGAAAAAAACCAAAGAATAATACATGTAATAGAAAAAAAGAAACAAAGCAATAACAATAAGGTATTCTGCTGGAAACGGTAGACCTTAATAAGAAACAGTACGAAAACAATAAGGTATACCGCTAGAAACGAAAGACCTTAATAATAAGAATAAAAAGTACGACAACAATAAGCTCTTCCGTTGGAAAGAGAATACCTTAATAAAGATTTTAACTATTTGTATGTCTTCATGTCTGTATTTAAAATTTAAAACTGCTTGGTCCGATTTTATTTTAAATTTTGTGAACGCTTTTAATCGATAGTTATGCTAAGTATGTGTACAATAAAATACATTGCAGTAGTTTTCCAAGTCAATAAAGGCATATTTTAAACAACACAAAATGGTACCGCGTTATTTCGCCTCATATTCTAATTTGTCCCTGATGTCGAGGTTGCTCTGATTGTAATACGACTTTGACCTCTCTATAAATAAAGATAAATAATAATGCAAATTAAAAATAAACCAGTGTACATTTTGTTCACAAATATTTCTGAAGTTTGCTTTGTTTACAATCGATGCATATAATTATGTGAAATTAACCTAACCATTCGGTGTACGAAACCAAACGGTTTCCTTTTCTAAACATTTCCATGAAGCAGTTTGCTTTGATCGCCCAAACAGAAATTATTTTCTTTACTAAGAATAGTTCTTCTTTAAAAGGAGACCGATTTTGCCGGTGTAAATATAGGTAAAAGTCTAGAATTTTATTAGATAATTCGTTAGTATGGAATTTTTTTTGAAACTGTGATAACGAAAACATCGGACCATGCAGCTTTAAAATGGGCATTTTTTTTTCTAGAACGTACCTACATGTTTTGATTAAGGCTTAAACTAGAACTGTCCTAATGGGACTAATACCCCCGCAAGGCTTATTTCAAATAGAACAAATAATTGAATTGAATAATACATGTTTAGAACACATACGAATAAAAAAAATTCTAGAATTGTTAAAAAAAAATCGTTAACAAGGAAACATTAAAATTGTCAGAAGTTCACTGTAAATACATATTTATAACAGTAATACATTAACGAATTTATGTATCTGATGATATTAAAAAAAATATATATTATTATCTTAAAGAAAAACCAACAAAATGACAATAACCCCTCCCTTGGCAGTAAATGGAAATACCGGTAGCCAAGCAATAGTCTTCTGTTGATAAAACTTTGAATATCTTTCTAATAGGAGTCTTTGCATATGCAATTAGTTGTTCCAAATTTTCCTCACTTTCTCCCATGGTACAATGGAACTTCATATGAAAAAATCGATCCCACAGGACTATGATTTTCTTTGATAAACTTGTTTCATCTATTTAACTCCCAAAACATTATCATAATTACCACAATATGTAAAAAAGAAAAATGTAATATTACAAACAATTTTAAAATTGCCAAAACACTACAATTATATCAGTAATTTTAAATTTCATTTAAATAAATGCCCTATAAGGCCACTTCATCGATTCACTTGATTAATAAATTTAAACAACTTCCAAAAATAGTTAATTTCTTTATTAATAATGATATCGACATTTGTTTCCATATAATGATAGAAACTTTTGGTTTACATGAAACGGTTTTAAAATAGCCTCAAAACCGCCGCCCATTTTACAGATTATCAATTTTCCCTAAACACATGCTCTATCTAAACCATGGCTCAGATAATGGCACCTTGGGACAAATGAATTCAGCCGCACTTGTCTTTGATGATCTTATAAGCTCCTAAGAATTTATAATTGAGGAACATTTTTTTTTTGCATTGTCAGTTGATAGAATACTTATAAAGATAAATTTAGCTAAGACATAAAGACAAAAAACCTCCATCTGGATGTATTTATATAAATATATTTTGGAGAGTTTAAATGCTATTAATTAATAAAATCTGTAAGGATTACCTTCCTTACTTTTCAACATCAGTGTACAATACATATAGAATAAGAAAAATGAAAACTGTCATAAAATCATTAAATCTTGTCTGATCTTAAAAAAAAATGCAGGTGCACATCTTCAGATGGTGATCAGTATATGTGCAACTTTTCAGACTGTTCCATGGAGTATCGTCTACAGACAGACAGACAGACGGACGGACGGACGGACATACAGACGGCCGGACGGACAGGGTGAAACCAATATACACCCCTAAACTTCGTTTGCGGGGGTATAAAAATCGAATTTACACATCCTAAATTGTATGCAAGATGTTTGCAAAAAAATGATGTTGTTACATGGTAATGTAAAAAAAAAATCTGCACCACTTTTTTGACTCCCATGATGAACAAGAATCATCCAAAGTCTCATGACTTGGGTTTAACTAAGTATTGAATTAAATGTAAGAAGATTCCTTAGAACCACTTTTTGGATTAAGAAAAATGGAAAAATCCTTTTTCTGAAATATTGATGGACATCCTCAACAATAGTCTATAAAGTGATACTTGTTCGGATGAGAGAATGGTTAATAGAGCCATTGGGGGGAAGAACCAGATATACACGTCATTTTCAGACACTTCTTTGTAAATAGACCTTGAATTCTGAGATTTATACTAAAGTGTATAGACACTGTACGATACCATTTTTATTCCAATAGAAGATTCGTCTGATGCGTTAATTTTAGAAGAAATTTAAAGATTAAAATAAATTGCTGTTTATTTACTCCCAAGATTAAAATGAAATTCTTGAACTCTTACTGCAAATAACGAAGACACTGCCGATTATACTGAAATCATGCTTTCATTATTGTAAACGATGTCTCGGGTTGTTTTTACAAACTTTGTGTTTTATTGTAAAACAAACCATTTCGGCAACTTACATAAAAGCATACACAAATTATAAGTAAAACATCTTATATATGTTGATACAATGTATCAACCAATAATATATATCTACAAAACGATTTGTTTAGTGCATAATATAAAGTTAATGTAAATGCAACTATAAAAATGAACGCTAAAACAGAACAGGAAGACAACAATATGTTCAAGCTTTCTGAAGACAAATTAAATAAGTAAATGTTTCAAATTAACCATTTGACTGAAATGGAGTTTCATTTTTCTCTTCCATTTGTTACATGTATATAGACTGCTTCGTTTGAAAACATCCCCGCTTTCATCAATTGATTTATTGCATCCTATTGTTCTTACTCTTTGTTCTTTACTCTTTTTTATGTGTTTTTGCATCACTCTAATTCAAATTTGCTCCAGCCATTATTAAGTGGTTAACGATAAGTTTAGATAACGAAACCGAACTACGTGCAGCTGTTATTGGTGTTTTGTTTCCATCGCATTGATTGACATCAGCCTTAGCCTTAATCAAATGTCGGACCACATCGAAATGTCCCTTTTCACATGCAACTGTTAATGGAGTTTTGTTTCTATTGCATAGATTGACATCAGCCTTAGCATCTATCAGTTTTTTGACAACATAACATTGTCCCTTTTCGCATGCAGCAATTAATGGAGTTTTGTTTCCATCGCTTTGATTAACATTAGCTTTAGCCTTTATCAAGTATGTGACCACATCCCAATACCCCCTTTCACTTGCAGCTGTAAGTGGTGTCATGTTAAGATCGATTTGATTGACACCAGCTCCAGCATTTATTAGCTCTTTCACCACATTCAATTGTCCTCTTTTACATGCAGTTGTAAGTGGAGTTTTGTTTCCATCGCTTTGATTGACATCAGCCCTAGCCTTTATCAACTCTCGAACCACATCCAAATGCCCTCTCTCACACGCAGCTGTTAATGGTGTTTTGTTTCCATCGCATTGATTGACATTAACTTTAGCCTTTAATAAATTTTTAACCGAGTGCCAATGTCCCCTTTCACATGCAGCAATTAGTGGAGTTTTGTTTCCATCGCTTTGATTAACATTTGCCCCAGCCTTTATCAAATCGTTGATCACTTCCCAATACCCCCTTTCACTTGCAGCTGTAAGTGGTGTTCTGTTTCCATTGTTTTGATTGACATTGGCTCCAGCTTTTAACAAAATTGAAATCGTTCCCAAATGTTTTCTTTCACATGCAGCTGTTAATGGGTTTTTATTATCAATGCTTTGATTGACATCAACTTCTGATTTTATTAACTCGTCGACAACATCAAAATGTCCCCCCATACATGCATTGATTAGTGGTGTTTCTTTTCCATTGCCCTGATTGACATCAGTCCCAGCCTTTATTAAAGTTTTTACCACACTCCTATGACCTTTTTCACATGCAACTGTTAGTGGTGTTTTGTTTTCGACCCTTTGATTGACGTTAGCCCTAGCCTTTATCAATTCTTTGACCACAATCCAATGTCCTCTTTCACATGCAGCTATAAGAGGGGTTTTGTTTCCATCGCTTTGGTTAACATCAACCTCAGCTTTTATAAGCTTATATACCACTTTCCAAAGTCCATGTTCACACGCAGCTATTAGTGGAGTTGTATTTCCATCACTTTGATTGATGTTACCTCCCGCTTTCATTAGTTCCTCGACCACTTCCATTTGTCCTTTCTCACATGCAGTTGTTAGTGGTGTTTCTTTTCCACCGGTTTGCTTGACATCAGCCCCCTCTTTTATCAACTCTTTGACTATAACGATATGTCCACGAGAGCATGCAAGTGTCAGAGGTGTTCTACTTCCATTGCTTAGATTGACATCAGCTCCCGCTTTAATTAACTCTTTGAAAATGTTAAAATGTCCCATGAAACAGGCAGTGGTTAGTGGTGTTTCTTTTCCATATTTTAGATTGACATCAACATATGTAATCAACTCTTTGACTACACTTAAATGTCCAAAAAAGATAGCACCCATTAGCGCTTTTCCTACACTATTTTTTTGGGTGTTGTCTAATCCCGCTTTGTTTAACTCTTTGACTATGTTGAAATGTCCTTCATAACTGGCAACTTGTAGAGGTGAAATATATTCATTTCCTAGATTGACATCTGCCCCAGCTTTAATCAGTACCTGAACTACTTGTAAATATGCCTTATAGCAAGCAACTATAAGCGGTGTTTTTTCTCGATCTCTCTTATTGACATCAGCTCCGCCTTTAATCATTTTTTTAACTTTGGATACACGTCCACGATGACACGCAACAATTAATGATATTTCGTTTGCATCATCAAGATTGAAAGAAGAGTCCATCTCGATTAACCTTTTGACTATGCTCAAATGATCCCAATAACACGGAAAATTAAGAATAGTTTTATCTTTATCCTTTGGTTCCACTTTAGCACCTGACTTCATCAACTGTTTTAGAATATTGAAATACCCACTATCACATGCAGCAATAATTGGTATTTTCTCATTAAGTTTTATATTCAAATCTGCCCCTGATTTTATCAGCTCTTTAACTACGTTAAAATGTCCTTTTTCACATGCAACTAATAATGGCGATTCACCATTTTTATGAGAATTAACATTAGCCCCCTCTTTTATCATCCGTCTAACAATGCTCAGATGATTCTTAATGCATGCGTTTATAAGGGGGACATTTAGGTTAACATCAGCTCCTTCTTTTATCAGCTCTTCAACTAAATCAATGTATCCTTTCTCACATACACATTGTAATGGTGTGTATCGATCATTTGATTTGTTAACACTGGCTCCAAATTTCAATAATAATCTTACTATGCTTTTTTGTTCATTTTCACAAGCAACTGTTAAAGGTGTATTAAAGCCGACAGAGATATCGATGTCAGCGTCAGCTTCTAACAGTGTAAAGGCAATATCTAGATATCCATATTTACAAGCAATGATCAATGGATTTATTTCAAAATATAAAACTGTTGAAGGCCAATCCTTGTTATTGAGAGCCTCTATATTGATGTGTTTAAGTAATATTTTCACGGTTTCAAGATCACCAGAATAACAACCTAGACAAAGCAGGCGACATTGTTCTATAATCACTGGTTCGAGATTAGTGTTAATATGAGCGCCATCGTCTTCGTAAACTTTTGTGTCACTATATGGATCAGTACCTGTGTAACTACCGTTTTTAATATCTACACCAACATTTGAAAAATATCCTATGTCACTACTAATGTCACTGTTTGGTACATGAATGTGATCTTTTTTGTCATCTTCATTAACGCCATGCTCCATGTTTGAATAAGGTTTAATTCGTTTATTGAAGCAATTTTGGAAAAGGTCATCAACAGTTCCCGTTTCTTGTATTATTTGATTTAATAGATTCTGAAGAATTTGATGATGTCCAAAAAAAATAACCCATGCAATCCCTCTGACACTGTTTCTACACTCACCATTGATGAATATTTCATTTATCAAACATCTATGGGCGTTCAGTCTCAAATGCACGTATTTCTCATCCTTAACGCCAGTTGTTTCTTCATTATATTTCCATTTGCATATTTTAGATGAGTTTGCTATTTCGGACAAGAGTGCATTGTATAGATGATCATACGATTTCTTTTCCAATTCTGTAATAAAGTTCTTAAGTACGTCTGCGTTTTTTAAAACATCATTACCAAAAACGTCATAAAATTCACCTCTCTGTACATCTTTGAACAAACGTTCAGCTAGCAGTGGGTATTGGAAGTTATGCAGTTGTATATATAAGTCGACTTTTTTCTCATTTTCATGACAGTTGTCAATGAGTATGTTATTTTCACATGCTCTATCGTTTTTGCATTTAACTATTCTACTTCCGTTTTGGTTGTTATATTTGTCTACTTTGATATAATTAGCAATGTAGTTACTACTTGCGTACTGCAAAATCAGTTCTGGAAACCGACGACCAAAATGATATGCAATAATTTCGAACATGGAGTCGTGAATGAAAACGAACTCATTGTCACTTTCCTTTGTGTAAGTGCCGTCCATTTCCGACAAAGCATTAATCAGATGGAAGCTTTCTGTGGTTGAAGGTACTTCACATTTTCTTAGGATGTTGCATTTTATCTCAGTAAACAATGTTCCTTTTTTTGTTTGCTTATGTTCATTACTTTCATTGTCGAATATTTTTTCTGACAATTTGTTTTCATTAGCCATTAGAAGAACTAATGCGACATACTGGTGTTTGTTTCGTATTTCCAGTAAATCCATTTGCTCTAAGATACAAGGGACTGGTGATATAAAAAAAGTTGATCCATAAACGTTTAGCTCTTTTTCGCTTGAAAATAGTTTACAAAGAAGTGGAAACATGTTAGAAGATAATGCCAAATCTCTTGGGCACAGTAAATCTTTGTCAAAATTATATTTTAACAGTAATTTCTGTTTATCGTCATCATTTAATGCATTTTCTTGATTCTGTAAATTAACAACATTGTCTTTTTTGGCCAAAATACAGTGTGATAGCATTTTATGTCTAAAAACTGCTTCGCGACACGTCAGAAGAGTTTTGGTTTTTGGGTTTACTGGATTGCTAAGTCTTTCGCTGTACTTATCTATCATATAAAGCTCATGTTCGTTTAATCCAAAAACTCCAAGCACATCATCAATAACAAACACCTGTGGAATGTTTTGGTCGCAATAATCTTCAATTTTGTTTATTTCTTTTATTGGAAAAATGTCATACCCTTCTTGTTGCAGTATTAGAGTAATGTGACGGACTGTTGCTGTTTTTCCCGAGCCAGGGACACCTACAAACGTTACAAACGGTTGTTTTCTGACTTTGTCTAGCATCAAGGAAAAGCTGTGGGTTTCCAAAAACACTCTGTCATCTTCCTTCCATTTTGTACTTTCCCTTGTATACAAAACTGTGAAATAAAATGGGCTGGCTAGTATTAAAGTCAAAACAATCAAATCGCATTTAATTGCATCCTTATTTCGACATCAACGTTTTTAATTGCGTTATTGCAAAGCTGCGACTGCTTATATTAACTTGTATAGAAATTAACATAATTTTACGTATTTCATGTAGTGTTTGATTCAGTGATTTTTAATACACTATTTGAAGTTATATCTTATACATGTAACTTTCTCATAAACAAGAAAATGTCTAATAGTGTCTAATATTCTTAAACCTTTAAAGGGTATATGCAATGCATTTTTTGCGTTTTATATTTTGTTGCGCTCAAAGAGATACGACGATATCAAAAACCGCATCGAAATCCGTTCGATATTAACGGAATTACAGTGCTTTAAATTCGTCCATTTTTACCTGAACCGGAAATCCAACTAAGTCAAATACGAAACACTCGATATAGTAGCTCTGCTTGTGTGACGTCACAACGAGGACGATAGTGGCGATACAATGACGAAAGCACCGAGAGTTTAGACCTTATGATGGAAGCCGGGTCGTCCAGTTTTGAAGAGATGGAAGACATTGTGCCCCTAGGCACACAGCCTCATCTTTTTGAACCTGAGTTTTAAAACCCTGTTGTGCATACATTTTGCCAATAAATCATTCTTTTTATCATGTACAATATTTGTAATCAAATATTTATCAGTTTGTTTCTTCATAACGTTAGTATGTAAATATTCAATTGCATTTATACCAATATTATTCTCAAAATGACTTCTTATTAACGTCGTCATTAATTACCAACAATTTAGCCTATACAATTGGAAGCGGTAATCATCTTTATAATTAGAGAGGGTTACTCATTCAAATTATGTTGAGTCCTTAATTTGCAAACATTTTAAATTGTAATTAAATGTACATGTATTCCCATTATTGTGGGTAAAACAATTTTTTATAGGTGCTCATGTGGTAACTGCGCTCAGTGTCAACCATCGAGGAATCAGTATGCTGTCATGAGATCCCTCAAGTTATGACAATTTTGGAGGAGGTTCCTGGAAAGCCATGCATTGTAGAGCACAACGGCTTTGTAACCTGTGTGTCTACACCCTTCCAGTCTGCGTGCGGCATACTAAAACTACAGGCAGCATTATAAAAACTTGCCAGAATCCAACCAGTATGTATACTTTTTATGTTTATTTTTTTTTACAAAGTTGGAAATGTATAACATAAAACTAGTTATCTTTATGAAAATAATTTAATTAAAAAGAGACAATTATGAATGTAGCATGTTATAAAATGTATCTTCTATGATTATAACTATTCAATTATAGATATAAGACTAGATCTCGTTACGAGTAACGAGTAGGTCTTCCGTCCGATTTTGTTTTCATATGATACGATGAAATATCGATATTCTCTGTCAAATCTGCGATCTTGGTGAATCTAGGTTTTTTGTGTCGAGACCGAAAACGGACGAACAAAAGAGGTTTATGAAAATAAAAGCTAGGTTTTTTTTATACATTTGTTTAGTGTACACCACTGTTAATCATGAAAGATGAAACACCAAAGATAATCAGTTAAACTTGTGAAAAAAATGAATTATTTGAACTCTT
Organism: Magallana hongkongensis; assembly: GCA_015776775.1. Taxonomy (NCBI): domain Eukaryota; kingdom Metazoa; phylum Mollusca; class Bivalvia; order Ostreida; family Ostreidae; genus Magallana; species Magallana hongkongensis. The sequence goes on along the minus strand of VIAA01000013.1, from coordinate 198,363 downwards.
CTGGTGAGTACCGGAAGTGACGGTTGACAAAAGAAAACCCGTTAAATATATCTTCAATCGATTGTCTATCATTTATAAAAGTTTGTGTCTCAATCACTTACAGTGACTAAAATCTCGCTGGTATCAATTTTGTAAAAAGGCTAGGTACCAAAGATATTTGAAAACTTGATTGTTTTCAAGTTATCTGTAATATAGTTTACGAGTGTCTTGGCCCCTCATTCAAGGGGCCTGCCCCTTTTTCTAGAGTTCAATCGAAAGGTCTCACGAATACTTAGTCTAACATTTTTTGTTCTAACACCCATCTAAAACTGTTGTTCATTTTTGAGATGCAAATGATTAAACATTTTAGGGGCCAGCCCTCTAGATCCTTAATGGGGACATACTTTAGAGTTTTGATTAGTGGAATCGATAAGAATCATCAATGCAAACATTTTCTTTTCTACATTGCCTAACAAAATATGTCTCCTCTAGATATATTGCATCAAATTTAAGTACTTTGGCCAATTAAAATCCCTAATTACGTCATAAATGGGTGTGAAAATGATTTTACCTGATAAATATTGCTACAATCAACAACTTTGCTTTTATATTGCATTTCAAAATTTTGATCGTTATTAAGTTTTTTGTAATAGAGTTTACGAGTGTCTTGGCCCCTATTTCAAAGGGCCAGCCCCTTTTTCTTGATTTTGTTGGAAAGAACGTTTAATTATCTACTACTTTTGTTATATTTGTCTTAACAAAATATCAGCTGATAAAAAGATACAGATGAAAACGTATGAAAATTTTGAATGAAAATTCACACTCAATTTTCGAGCCCAGGCGAGCTCCAAGAAATGGCGCCACTGGCGTAAAACAACATAATAGTGTACAACTTCAAACTATAGACTACCTTTCCTGAAAATTTCAAAGTCATATCTCTGATAATTTCTGAGATCAGCTCTGCACAAAATAGGTCGTGAAAATGTGCAAAATGGCCGATCAATCAGTACCGGAAGTGACGACAGAAAAAATCTCAAAAACGTATGAAGTCTACATCAAGTCCCATCTTCTGTGAAAAATTGATTGAAATCGGTCGAATAGTTTTCGAGAAATCGCGTGCACAAAATTTGTGAAAAAAAAATATTAATAACTAGACACGATCTCGTTGCGAGCAACGAGTAGGTCTTCCGTCCGATTTTTAGAAGAAAATATGACATCATCGTCTTTGATTTTCGACATCAAAACATGATATGGAAAATGGAGTGAAGTACTAACGCTTTAATGTATCGCTTTTTATAAGTTTTATTACATTGCTTTTTAAAATACTTGCATTTCTTCCAATTAAGATTGAAAAGATTAAACTTCTTTACATATAAAAACCCTAATTGGGTAACGCAAGAGCAAATCATTATATTGTTAGGATATATAAACGTATTATAACTAATCTAGCTTTAATAACCTTTCACAAGATGGCTCTCATTACAAGGCTATAGATAAATTCTTTTAGAGCCCTTTGATCCCCTAAATTAAGGGGCCAGCCCCTTTTTCTTGAAATCGAATAAAAGGACATTTAGTTCTGAACAAATTTTGTCAACAAGTGTAAAAAATTCGTAACCGTTCCATATTTTTTGTTTCTGAGATATGGGTGATCGAAATTTGTGACTGTTGGCCCCTAAAAAAACCCCTTAATTACGTAACACATAATAAAAGCATTACATTCCTTGGATACATAACTGTGAGATAAACATATTTGCTTCTATAACCTTTCACAAACTATCTCTCAGTAAAGGGCTACATATTAAAGACTTTAGAGCCCTTTGGTCCCCTTTTTTGAGGGACCAGCCCCTTTTTCTTGATAATAAATGAAAGGTCATTTAATTCTTAACAAATTTTGTGCACCAAGTGTTTAGAAAACCGATACCTTTCTGGAAATATATGAGAAAGAAGGTTTTAGGGGCCGATCCCTTATCTCCTTATAGGGCCCGTTTAACAAAATTTTGAAGCTGGCATATTGTAAAGAACATTAATTTAAACAACTTTTCTTCTGTATTGCATTACAAAATATTTTTCCTTTCCGAGATATGGGTGATCAAAATTTTGGACTTTTGGCCCCTAAAAACCCCTAATTACGTAACACATTATAAAATCATTACATTGCTTGGATACATAACTGTGAGATAAACATATTTGCTTCTATAACATTTCACAAAATATATCTCAGTAAAGGGCTACAGATTAAAGACTTTAGAGCCCTTTGGTCCCCTTATTTGAGAGGCCAACCCCTTTTTCTTGATATTAAATGTAAGGTCATTTACTTCTTAACATATTTTGTTCAACAAGTGTTTAGAAAATCGTTATAGTTCTGGAAATATATGAGAAAGAAGGTTTTAGGGGCCGATCCCTTATCTCCTTATAGGGTCCGTTTAACGAAATTTTGAAGGTTGCATATTGTTAAAAACATTAATTTCAACAACTTTTCTTCTGTATTGCATTACAAAATATTTTTCCTTTTTGAGATATGGGTGATCGAAATTTTGGACTTTTAGCCCCTAAAAACCCTTAATTACGTAACATTATAGCATTGAATGATTTATTTTTGACGTCGTCGTGTCAATAACTGCCGTCAGGTGAGCAGACAAATTGAATAACGCGCGTTAGCGCGTTATGATAATTTGTTTGCTCACCTGACGGCAGTTATTGACACGACGACGTCAAAAATAAATCATTTAATGCTTATATTTACATTCCCTTACTGAAGAAATCAATTGTTTACTTAAATAAATCGATATAAAGTGCAGATCACGGAGGGAGTGAGTAAGTAACAGCAAGAACAGCTGTTTTGCAAAACCGGTTCAAACTGGTTTTCACATAGACTGTTGAGATGTGATCGACGAGCATGAAAATATAATCCATGATAAATAACTTTTGAAATGTTGTTTTAACAATAAAGTCAACTTTTTTGTTGAATAATTATAAAACATGGTGTTTTGACAACATTCATGCAATGTTTTTTAACAGATAACATAGGAATCACTGTTTGAGAACTACTTATGTAAATTACTCGTAAATTCATACGCAGTGAATAGGTGTTGCATTTAGAGGCATTTAAACATCACGGAATTTAATGGAAAAACACAGTAGAATGTAAATATATAATAAAATCATTACATTGCTTAGATACATAACTGTGAGATAAACATATTTACTTCGATAACCTTTCACAAAATATCTCTCTGTAAAGGGCTGCAGATTAAAGACTTTAGAGCCCTTTGGTCCCCTTATTTGAGGGGCCAGCCCATTTTTCTTGATTTTAAAGAAAAGGTCTTGTATATAGAAACTTTTTTTTACATTACATGTCTTAACAAAATATTTTTTAGAAAAGAGATAATCAAAGAAAACCAGAAAAAATTACGACGTTTTTTCCATCTCAATTTTCTGGTCCCGGCGAGCTTCGGGGCCTTTCAAGTCAGATCAAAATGAAAATAAAATTGCAAATCTACAATCTTTTGTCTACTATCCCTGAAAGTTTGAACTCGATATCTTTTATAGTTTAGGAGAACCTAGAGGGATAAGCGACCCCTCTAAAAATCGCTAAAACGTCAATTTCTTAAAAACGGAAGTGACATCATCAATATTATAAAAAACCTATAAGGCTTTAATCATTATCTATCAGATCTGTAAGTTTCATGAAAATCGGTTGAGCCGTTTTATAGAAATCGCGTGCACAAAATTTGTAAGAAAAAAAATAAAGATAACTAGATTCGATCTCGTTGCGAGCAACGAGTGGGTCTTCCGTCCAATTTTTGAATAGATAAGATTAAACTTATCAATTCAAAGATAAAATCATAGATCTTAGCGAAAAAAATAAAAAAAAAATTTGCGGCACTCGAGGCTTGAACCCGGGTCGCCTGGGCCATGTCCACGACTATAACGACTGAGCTACTCGGACTCCGCTTCAGAACTTTGACGCTTAATTTCTCGAGAATGCCTTGATCGATTTTAAAACTAATTACATATTCTTAATCAGTAAAAGGGTCACTATAAGGTGTAAAAATTTCAAAGAAAAATATTGAAAAATAAAAAAGTCGAAAAATTCAATTTTTGAAATTTCCTTCCGGTGACGACCGGAAGTGACGGCGGACCTTCTCTTGACCGAGGTTCATTAGAAAAACGGTAGATCTATAATCTCTGAAAATTTCAGCTCAATATCTTTGCTCGTTTTTGAGAAACCCGACAGACAAAATTGACTTTTTAAAATCGTAAACGGACGATAACTTCCGACCGGAAGTGTATTTTTAAAAATGGATAAAAAACAATAAACTTCAGATAAAGTCGCGTTAATCTTGAAAATTTGAATGAAATCGGTTGAGCCATCTCTGAGAAATCGTCTGCACAAAATCGGTAAGAAAAAAAAAGAATAATAACTAGATTCGATCTCGTTGCGAGCAACGAGTGGGTCTCCCGTCCGATTTTTGAATAGATTAGATCAAACATATCAATTCAAAGATAAAATCGTAGATCTAAGCGAAAAAAATGAAAAAAAATTTTGCGGCACTCGAGGCTTGAACCCGGGTCGCCTGGGCCATGTCCACGACTAAATCGACTGAGCTACTCGGACTCCGCTTCAGAACTTTGACGCTTAATTCCTCGAGAATGCCTTGATCGATTTTAAAACTAATTACATATTCTTAAACAGTAAAAGGGTCACTATAAGGTGTAAAAATTTCAAAGAAAAATATTAAAAGATAAAAAAGTCGAAAAAATCTATTTTTGAAATTTTCTTCCAAAAACGACAGGAAGTGACGGTGGACATTTTGGTGAGTGTGTTGCACCAGAAAAACGGTAGATCTATCTTCTCTAAAATTTTCAGCCCTATATCTTTTCTCGTTTTTGAGAAACGTTGCCGACAAAATTGACTTTTTAAAATCGTAAACGGACGATAACTTCCGACCGGAAGTGTATTTTCAGAAATGGATAAAAAACAATAAACTTCAGATAAAAACACGTTAATCTTGAAAATTTGAATAAAATCTATCAAGCAATCTCTGAGAAATCGTCTGCACAAAATCGGTAAGAAAAAAAAAGAATAATAATAAGAACTAGAGCAAAGCTCGTTGCAAAGCAACGAGTGGGTCTTCCGTTAATGTTGGAAGTAAAGCTGGAAGTTCCTGTAAGAAGCAGAGCTCTTAAACCAATAAAAAGAGTAACTAAAATAAAAAGATGAAAAAAATCGAATTATTCCTGGTACGACTTAACAAAATACGAATGATTTTAAGTACGACTTAACAAAAACCTTTCAGATTTCAAGAACGACTTAACAAAAAACAAAATCCGAATATGTTCAAGTACGACTTAACAATTATTTATGGTACGAGTTAATTTTACTTTTAACATTACGCTATTTTTTAAACCAAGGACGTGGAATCAAAATTTCCGGAAAAATCAATTTTTGAACCCCGATATCTCTGTAATGCATCGTCCGATTTTAAAACGGATTTCAGTGTTAGATTCAGCTTGATAAGGTCTACAAAACACATATTCATTTTTGATTTGATCAGAAAATTCATTTTTTCGAAAAATTTGTTTCACTTCCGGTTTGGACCGGAAGTGACAGATTTTCATTTCGAGCCTTATTACAGAGGTAAATCGACCAAATCATAACCATTGACAATTTCAAGCCTCTATCTTAAAGCGTTTTCGAGAAAAGTCCGGGACAAAATGACTTTTTTAAATTTTTAAAATTGACGTCACGTCAAAACGGACGTGACGTTCTTTTTAAAATTTTAATACTTTTGAGGGACGCCAACTTGCAAGAATCTCTGAAAATTTCATCAAAATCGGTTAAAAACCTTTTGAGTTATGAAGCAAAAAAAAGAGTCAGAAGAAAAGAAAAAGAATAATAATAACTAGAGCAAAGCTCGTTGCAAAGCAACGAGTGGGTCTTCCTTTAATGTCAAAAGTAAAGCTAGAAGTTCCTGTAAGAAGCAGAGCTCTTAAACCAACAACAAGAGTAACTAAAATAAAAAGATGAAAAAAGTCGAATTATTCCTGGTACGACTTAACAAAATCCGAATGATTTTAAGTACGACTTAACAAAAACCTTTCCGATTTCAAGTACGACTTAACAAAAAAAATTCCGAATGTGTTCAAGTACGACTTTACAATTATTTTTGGTACGAGTTAATTTAACTTTGAACATTACGCTATTTTTTAAACCAAGGACGCGGAATAAAAATTTCCGGAAAAATCAATTTTTAAACCCCGATATCTCTGTAATGTATCTTACGATTTTAAAACGGCTTTCAGTGTTAGATTCAGCTTAATAAGCTCTACAAAACACATATTCATTTTTGATTTGATCTGAAAATTCATTTTTTCGAAAAATTTGTTTTACTTCCGGTTTCGACCGGAAGTGACAGATTTTCATTTCCGGCCTTATTACAGAGGTAAATCGATTTAATCATAACCATTGAAAATTTCAAGCCTCTATCTTAAAGCGTTTTTGAGAAAAGTCCGGGACAAAATGCATTTTTAAGATTTTTAAAAATGACGTCACGTCAAAACGGAGGTGACGTTCTCTTTAAAACTTTAACATTTTCGAGGGACGCCAACTTGCAAAAATCTCTGAAAATTTCATCAAAATCGGTTTAAAACCTTTTGAGTTATGAAGCAAAAAAGGAGTCAGAAGAAAAGAAAAAGAATAATAATAATAACTAGAGCAAAGCTCGTTGCAAAGCAACGAGTGGGTCTTCCGTTAATGTCGAAAGTAAAGCTGGGAGTTCCTGTAGGAAGCAGAGCTCTTAAACCAATAACAAGAGTAACTTAAATAAAAAGATGAAAAAATCGAATTATTCCTGGTACGACTTAACAAAATACGAATGATTTTTAGTACGACTTAACAAACACCTTTCCGATTTTAAGAACGACTTAACAAAAAAATTTCCGAATGTGTTCAAGTACGACTTAACAATTATTTTTGGTACGAGTTAACTTTACTTTGAACATTACGCTATTTTTTAAACCAAGGACGCGGAATCAAAATTTCCGGAAAAATCGATTTTCAAACCCCGATATCTCTGTAATGCATCGTCCGATTTTAAAACGGCTTTCAGTGTTAGATTCAGCTAAATAAGCTCTACAAAACACATATTCATTTTTGATTTGATCAGAAAATTCATTTTTTCGAAAAATTTGTTTCACTTCCGGTTTGGACCGGAAGTGATAGATTTTCATTTCGAGCCTTATTACAGAGGTAAATCGACCAAATCATAACCATTGAAAATTTCAAGCCTCTATCTTAAAGCGTTTTCGAGAAAAGTCCGGGACAAAATGACTTTTTTAAATTTTTAAAATTGACGTCACGTCAAAACGGACGTGACGTTCTCTTTAAAATTTTAATACTTTTGAGGGACGCCAACTTGCAAAAATCTCTGAAAATTTCATCAAAATCGGTTAAAAACCTTTTGAGTTATGAAGCAAAAAAGGAGTCAGAAGAAAAGAAAAAGAATAATAATAATAATAATAAAAAGAAACCGAAGAATAACAAGAGGGTCTTCCGTTGAAAACGGAAGACCCTAATAAAAAGAAACCGAAGAATAACAAGAGGGTCTTCCGTTGGAAACGGAAGACCCTAATAATAGAAAGAAACCGAAGAATAACAAGAGGGTCTTCCGTTGAAAACGGAAGACCCTAACTAGACACGATCTCGTTGCGAGCAACGAGGAGGTCTTCCGTCCGATTTTTAGAATATGGAATGACCTTGTTCTTGTCAACGAAACGTATCAGGAAAAGGAGGCGGGATCTAAGAGTAATGGATGAAAGACTATCTATCCCTTTGGTGTCCCTTATTTGAAGGATCAGCTCCTTTTCATTCATTTTAGTTAAAAGGTATTTTTGTGTACCGCTAATAAGTGTTTAGAAATTGGTTACCGTTTTTGAGATATCTGGGAAAAATCGTTTTGATATCCGGTCCTTAAACTTATATTAGGATCCAGATAACAAACAATATATGGTTGTATATTGTTAAGCACATTATTTTGAGCATCTTTTGTTCAATACTGTTTTCCAGAACTTTCCTCTATTTCGAGATATTGAGGATCAAAGTGATGGATTTCTGGCCCCTTAAAATCCCTAATTACATACCATAGGAGTAAATGATTGTCATGTATAGGTGAATAACGTTAGAATGAACATAATTGCTTCTATAGCGTATCACAAAATATTTCACAGTGAAAAGTTATCATGAAAAGACTTTAGAGCCCCCTCAGCCCCTTATTTGAAGGGCCAGCCCCTTTTCTTGATTTCAAATGAAAGCTCTTGTCAATTCAAACACATTTTGTTCAACAAGATCTTACAAATTTTGTACCGTTCTCGAGATCTCTTTAAAGGGTCGTTTTAGGGGCCGACCCTGTAACTCCCTTTAGGGACCGCATAACAAAGAAATTATGGTTGCAGATTGTTAAGCTCAATATTTTGAGTATCTTTTGTTCAATATTGCTTTTCAAAATTTTCCTCCATTTTCAGATATTGAGGATCAAAGTTTTGGACTTCTGGCCCCTAAAAACCCCTAATTACGTAACATAAGGGTAAATAATTGCCATGTATAGGTGAATTACTTTAGAATGAACATAATTGCTTCTATAACTTATCACAAAATATTTCACAGTAAAAAGTTATCATTAAAATACTTTAGAGCCCCCTCAGCCCCTTATTTGAAGGGCCAGCCCCTTTTTCATAATTTCAAATGAAAGCTCTTGACATTATAAAAAGAATTTTGTTCTAAATGTTATTACAAAATACTATCGAGGAAAGAGATATTGGAAGAAAACCACGAAAAATCACGACGCTTTTTTAACCGTAATTTTCGAGCTCGGGCGAGCTTCGGCGCTTTTGGTCACAGGAAAATAAATATACCACATGTCAGATCTACAACCTTTTGTCTACAATCCCTGAAATTTTGAACTCAATATCTTAAACCGTTTCGGAGTTTACCCCTGGACAAGCCGACCCTCTGAAAATCGTTAAATTGTGAATAAATCAAAACTGGAAGTGACGTCATCGGTAAAAAAAATTTCCAATAAGGTTCAGATCACTATCTATCAAATCTGAAAGTTTCGTGTAAATCGGTCGAGCAGTTTCCGAGAAATCGCGTACACAAAATTTGTAAGAAAAAAAAAGAAAAATAACTAGACACGATCTCGTTGCGAGCAACGAGGAGGTCTTCCGTCCGATTTTTAGAATATGGAATGACTTTACTCTTGTCAACGAAACGTATCAGGAAAAGGAGGTGGGATCTAAGAGTAACGGATGAAAGACTATCTATCCCTTTGGTGTCCCTTACTTGAAGGATCAGCTCCTTTTCATTCATTTTAGTTAAAAGGTATTTTTGTGTACCGCTAATAAGTGTTTAGAAATTGGTTATCGTTTTTGAGATATCTGGGAAAAATCGTGTACATATCCGGTCCTTAAACTTATTTTAGGATCCAGATAACAAACAATATATGGTTGTACATTGTTAAGCACATTTTTTTGAGCATCTTTTGTTCAATACTGTTTTCCAGAACTTTCCTCTATTTCGAGATATTGAGGATCAAAGTGATGGATTTCTGGCCCCTTAAAATCCCTAATTACATACCATAGGAGTAAATGATTGTCATGTATAGGTGAATAACGTTAGAATGAACATAATTGCTTCTATAGCGTATCACAAAATATTTCACAGTGAAAAGTTACCATGAAAAGACTTTAGAGCCCCCTCAGCCCCTTATTTGAAGGGCCAGCCCCTTTTCTTGATTTCAAATGAAAGCTCGTGTCAATTCAAAAACATTTTGTTCAACAAGATCTTACAAATTTTGTACCGTTCTCGAGATCTCTTTAAAGGGTCGTTTTAGGGGCCGACCCTGTAACTCCCTTTAAGGACCGCAAAACAAAGAAATTATGGTTGCAGATTGTTAAGCTCAATATTTTGAGCATCTTTTGTTCAATATTGCTTTTCAAAATTTTCCTCCATTTTGAGATATCCAGCATCAAAGTTTTGGACTTCTGGCCCCATAAAATCCCTAATGACGTAAGATAGGAGGAAATGATTGCCATGTATAGGTGAATAACGGTAGAATGATCATAATTGATTATATAACGTATCACAAAATATTTCACAGTATAAAGTTATCATGAAAAGACTTTAGAGCCCCCTCAGCCCCTTATTTGAAGGGCCAGCCCCATTTTCTTGATTTCAAATGAAAGCTCGTGTCAATTCAAACACATTTTGTTCAACAAGTAATTACAAATTTTGTACCGTTCTCGAGATATCTTTAAAGGGTCGTTTTAGGGGCCGACTCTGTAACTCCCTTTAAGGACCGCATAACAAAGAATAAATGGTTGTACATTGTTAAGCTCAATATTTTGAGCATCTTTTGTTCAATATTGCTTTTCAAAATTTTCCTCCATTTTGAGATATTGAGGATCAAAGTTTTGGACTTATGGCCCCTTAAAACCCCTAATTACGTAACATAGGAGTAAATAATTGCCATGTATAGGTGAATTACGTTAGAATGAACATAATAGCTTCTATAACGTATCACAAAATATTTCACAGTAAAAAGTTATCATTAAAATACTTTAGAGCCCCCTCAGCCCCTTATTTGAAGGGCCAGCCCCTTTTTCATAATTTCAAATGAAAGCTCTTGACATTATAAAAATTTTTTGTTCTACATGTTATTACAAAATACTATCGAGGAAAGAGATATTGGAAGAAAACCACGAAAAATCACGACGCTTTTTTAACCGTAATTTTCGAGCTCGGGCGAGCTTCGGCGCTTTTGGTCACAGGAAAATAAATATACCACATGTCAGATCTACAACCTTTTGTCTACAATCCCTGAAATTTTGAACTCAATATCTTAAACCGTTTAGGAGTTTATTCCTGGACAAGCCGACCCTCTGAAAATCGTTAAATTGTGAATAAATCAAAACCGGAAGTGACGTCATCGGTAAAAAAAATTTCCAATAAGGTTCAGATCGTTATCTATCAAATCTGAAAGTTTCGTGTAAATCGGTCGAGCAGTTTCCGAGAAATCGCGTACACAAAATTTGTAAGAAAAAAAAAGAAAAATAACTAGAGCAAAGCTCGTTGCAAAGCAACGAGTGGGTCTTCCGTTAATGTCAGAAGTAATGCTGGAAGTTCCTGTAAGAAGCAGAGCTCTTAAACCAATAACAAGAGTAAGAAAAAGAAAAAGATGAAAACAATCGAATTATTCCTGATACGACTTAACAAAACCCGAATGATTTTAAGTACGAATTAACAAAAACTAATTTGATTTCAAGAACGACTTAACAAAAAAAAATGCGAATGTGTTTAAGTACAACTTAACAATTATTTTTGGTACGAGTTAACTTAACTATAAACATTACGCTATTTTTTAAACCAAGGAGGTGGAATCAAAATTTCCGGAAAAATCAATTTTTAAACCCAGATATCTCTGTAATGCATCGTCCGATTTAAAAACGGCTTTTAGTGTTAGATTCAGCTTATTAAGCTCTACAAAACGCATATTCATTTTTGATTTGATCAGAAAATTTATTTTTTCGAAAAATTTGTTTCACTTCCGGTTTCGACCGGAAGTAACAGATTTTCATTTCGAGCCTTATTACAGAGGTAAATCGACAAAATCATAACCATTGAAAATTTCAAGCCTCTATCTTAAAGCGTTTTTGAGAAAAGTCCGGGACAAAATGACTTTTTGAAATTTTTAAAAATGACGTCACGTCAAAACGGAGGTGACGTTCTCTTTAAAACTTTAACATTGTTGAGGGACGCCAACTTGCAAAAATCTCTGAAAATTTCATCAAAATCGGTTAAAAACCTTTTGAGTTATGAGGCAAAAAAGGAGTCAGAAGAAAAGAAAAAGAATAATAATAATAATGAAAAAGAAACCGAAGAATAACAAGAGGGTCTTCCGTTGGAAACGGAAGACCCTAATAATAAGAAGAATAGGGAAAAAGAAACCGAACGAAAACAATAAGGTCTTCCGTTGGAAACGGAAGACCTTAACTAGACACGATCTCGTTGCGAGCAACGAGGAGGTCTTCCGTCCGATTTTTAGAAGAAAATATGACATCATCGTCTTTGATTATCGACAACAAAACATGATATGGAAAAAGGAGTGAAGTACTAATGCTTTAATGTAGCGCTTTTTATAAGTTCTATTACATTGCTTTTTAAAATACTTGCATTTCTTCCAATTAAGATTGAAAAGATTAAACTTGTTTACATCTAAAAACCCTAATTGGGTAACGCAAGAGCAAATCATTATATTGTTAGGATATATAAACGTATTATACCTAATCTAGCTTTAATAACCTTTCACAAGATGGCTCTCATTACAAGGCTATAGATAAATTCTTTTAGAGCCCTTTGATTCCCCTATTTAAGGGGCCAGCCCCTTTTTCTTGAAATCGAATGAAAGGACATTTAGTTCTGAACACATTTTGTCAACAAGAGTTAAAAATTCGTTACTGTTCTGGAGATATATGAGAAAGAAGGTTTTTAGGGCCGATCCCTTATCTCCTTATAGGGGCCGTTTAACGAAAATCTGGAGGTTGCATATTGTTAAGAATATCATTTTGAACAACTTTTTTTTTGTATTGCATTTCAAAATATTTTTTCTTTCTGAGATATGGGTGATCGAAATTTTGGACTTTTGGCCCCTAAAAACCCTTAATTACGTAATACATAATAAAATCATTACATTGCTTGGATACATAACTGTGAGATAAACATATTTGCTTCTATAACCTTTCACAAACTATCTCTCAGTAAAGGGCTACAGATTAAAGACTTTAGAGCCCTTTGGTCCCCTAATTTGAGGGGCCAGACCCTTTTTCTTGATATTAAATGAAAGGTCATTTAATTCTTAGCAAATTTTGTTCAACAAATGTTTAGAAAATTGTTACCGTTCTAGAGATATATGAGAAAGAAGGTTTTAGGGGCCGATCCCTTATCTCCTTATAGGGGCCGTTTAACAAAATTTTGAAGGTTGCATATTGTCAAAAAAATTAATTTAAACAACTTTTCTTCTGCATTGCATTACAAAATATTTTTCCTTTCCGAGATATGGGTGATCGAAATTTTGGACTTTTGGCCCCTAAAAACCCTTAATTACGTAACACATAATAAAATCATTACATTGCTTGGATACATAACTGTGAGATAAACATATTTGCTTCTATAACCTTTCACAAAATATCTCTCAGTAAAGGGCTACAGATTAAAGACTTTAGAGCCCTTTGGTCCCCTTATTTGAGGGGCCAGCCCCTTTTTCTTGATATTAAATGAAAGGTCATTTAATTCTTTACAAATTTTGTTCAACAAGTGTTTAGAAAATCGTTACCGTTCTAGAGATATATGATAAAAAAGATTTTAGGGGCCGATCCCTTATCTCCTTAAAGGGGCCGTTTAACGAAATTTTGAAGGTTGCATATTGTTAAAAAAATTAATTTAAACAACTTTTCTTCTGTATTGCATTACAAAATATTTTTCCTTTTTGAGGTATGGGTGATCGAAATTTTGGACTTTTGGCCCCTAAAAACCCTTAATTACGTAACGTATAATAAAATCATTACATTGCTTAAATACATAACTGTGAGATAAACATATTTGCTTCTATAACCTTTCACAAAATATCTCTCAGTAAAGGGCTACAGATTAAAGACTTTAGAGCCCTTTGGTCCCCTTATTTGAGGATCCAGCCCCTTTTTCTTGATTTTAAAGAAAAGGTCTTGTAAATAGAAACTTTTTTTACATTACATGTCTTAACAAAATATTTTTTAGAAAAGAGATAATCAAAGAAAACCAGAAAAAATTACGACGTTTTTTCCATCTCAATTTTCTGGTCCAGGCGAGCTTCGGGGCCTTTCAAGTCAGATCAAAATGAAAATAAAATTGCAAATCTACAATCTTTTGTCTACTATCCCTGAAAGTTTGAACTCGATATCTTTTATAGTTTAGGAGAACGTAGAGGGACAAGCGACCCCTCTAAAAATCGCTAAAACGTCAATTTCTCAAAAACGGAAGTGACGTCATCAATATAATCAAAAACCTATACGGTTTAGATCATTATCTATCAGATCTGAAAGTTTCATGAAAATCAGTTTAGCCGTTTCTGAGAAATCGCGTGCACAAAATTTGTAAGAAAAAAAAGAAAAATAATAATAATAACTAGACACGATCTCGTTGCGAGCAACGAGGAGGTCTTCCGTTCGATTTTTAGAATGAAATAAGACATCATCGACTTTGATTTACAACAACAAAACATGTTATGGAAAATGGAGTGAAGTAGTAATGCTTTATTGTATGCTTTTTATAAGTTTTTTACATTGCTTTAAATACATGTACTTGCATTTCTTTCAATTAAGATAGAAAAGATCAAACTTGTTTACCTCTGGTCCCTAAAAACCCTAATTGGGTAACGCAAGAGAAAATCATTATATTGTTAGGATATATAAACGTATTATACCTAATCTAGCTTTAATAACCTTTCACAAAATTGCTCTCATTAAAGGGCTATGGATTAAAGATTTTAGACCTCTTTGATACCCTAATTTAAGGGGCCAGTCCCTTTTTCTTGGATTCAAATCAAAGGACAATTAATTCTGGACACATTTTGTCAACAAGTGTTTAGAAATTCGTTACCGTTTTGGGGGTATATGAGAAAGAAGGTTTTAGGGGCCGATCCCTTATCTCTTTATAGGGGCCGTTTGACGAAATGTTGAAGGTTGTATATTGTTAAGAACATCATTTTAAACAATTTTTCTTCTGTACTGCATTACAAAATATTTTTCCTTTCTGAGATGTGGGTGATCAAAATTTGGGTTTTTTGGTCCCTAAAAACCCCTAATTACAAAACACATGACAAAACCATTACATTGCTTGGATACAAAACTGTAGGATAAACACATTTGCTTCTAAAGCATTTCACAAAATATCCCTCAATAAAGGGTTTTAGATAAAAGACTTTAGAGCCTTTTAATTCCCTAATTAAAGGGGCCAGCCCCTTTTTCTTGATTTCAAATGAAAAGTTATTTTTAATTCTAAACAAATTATGTTCAACAAGTGTTTAGAAATTCAATTCGTTACCGTTCTGGAGATATATGAGAAAGAAGGTTTTAGGGGCCGATCCCTTACCTCCTTATAGGGGTCGTTTAACGAAATTTTGAAGGTTACATATTGTTACATGTAAGAACATCATTTTAAACAACTTTTCTTCTGTTCTGCATTACAAAATATTTTTCCTTTCTGAGATATAGATGATCAAAATTTTGGACTTTCGGCCCCTAAAAACCCTTAATTACGTAACACATGATAAAATCATTACATTGCTTGAATACATAACTGTAACATAAACACATTTGCTTCTAAAGCATTTCACAAAATATCTCTCAGTAAAGTGCTACAGATTAAAGATTTTAGAGCCCTTTGGTCCCCTAATTTGAGGGGCCAGCCCCTTTTTCTTGATATCAAATAAAAGGTCATTTAATTATGAACACATTTTGTTCAACAAGTGTTTAGAAATTCGTTACCGTTCTGGAGATATATGAGAAAGAAGGTTTTAGGGGCCGGTCCATTATCTCCTTTTAGGGGCCGTTTAACGAAATTTTGACGATTGTATTTTGTTAAAAACACCATTTTAAACAACTTTTCTTCTGTATTGCATTACAAAATATTATTCCTTTCAGAGATATAGATGATCAAAATTTTGGACTTTTGGCCCCTAAAAACCCTTAATTACGTAACACATGATAAAATCATTACATTGCTTGAATACATAACTGTAAGATAAACACATTTGCTTCTATAACATTTCACAAAATATCTCTCAGTAAAGGGCTACAGATTAAAGACTTTCGAGCCCTTTGGTTCCCTAATTTGAGAGGCCAGCCCCTTTTTCTTGATATCAAATAAAAGGTCATTTAATTATGAACACATTTTGTTCAACAAGTGTTTAGAAATTCGTTACCGTTTTGGAGCTATATGAGAAAGTAGGTTTTAGGGGCCGGTCCCTTATCTTCATTTAGGGGCCGTTTAACGAAATTTTGTCGGTTGCATATTGTTAAGAACACCATTTTAAACAGCTTTTCTTCTGTACTGCATTACAAAATTTTTTTCCTTTCTGAGATATGGGTGATCGAAATTTTGGACTTTTGGCCCCTAAAAACCCTTAATTACGTAATACATAACAAAATCAATACATTGCCTTGATACATAACTGTGAGATAAACATAATTGCTTCTATAACATTTCACAAAATATCTCTCAGTAAAGAGCTACAGATTAAAGACTTTAGAGCCTTTTTGTCCCCTTATTTGAGGGGCCAGCCCCTTTTTCCTGATTTTAAAGAAAAGGACTTGTAAATAGAAACTTTTTTTACATTACATGTCTTAACAAAATATTTTTCAGAAAAAAGATAATCAAAGAAAACCACAAAAAATTACGACGTTTTTTGCATCTCAATTTTCGGGTCCAGGCGAGCTTCGGCGCCTTTCAAGCCAGATCAAAATGAAAATAAAATTACAAATCTACAATCTTTTGTCTACTATCCCTGAAAGTTTGAACTCGATATCTTTTATCGTTTATGAGAAGTTCCACGGACAAGCAACCCCCCTAAAAATCGCTAAAACGTCAATTTCTCAAAAACGGAAGTGACGTCATCAATATTATAAAAAACCTATCAGGTTTAGATCTTTATCCAACAGATCTGAAAGTTTCATGAAAATCGGTCAAGCCGTTTTTGAGAAATCGCGTGCATAAAAATTGTAAGAAAAAAAAGAAAAATAATGATCGAAATTTTGGACTTTCGGCCCCTAAAAACCCTTAATTACGTAACACATAATAAAATCATTACATTGCTTAGATTCATAACTGTGAGATAAACATATTTGCTTCTATAACATTTTACAAAATTTCCCTCAGTAAAGGGCTATAGATAAAAGACTTTAGAGCCCTTTGGTTCCCTAATTTTAGGGGCCAGCCCCTTTTTCCTGATATCAAATAAAAGGTCACTTAATTCTAAACACATTTTGTTCAACAAGTGTTTAGAAATGTGTTACCGTTCTGGAGATATATGAGAAAGAATGTTTTAGGGGCCGATCCCTTATCTACTTTAAGGGGCCGTTTAACGAAATTTTGAAGGTTGCATATTGTTAAGAACATCATTTTGAACAACTTTTCTTCTGTACTGCATTTCAAAATATTTTTCCTTTCTGAGATATGGGTGATCGAAATTTTGGACTTTCGGCCCCTAAAAACCCTTAATTACGTAACACATAATAAAATCATTACATTGCTTAGATACAAAACTGTGAGAAAAACATATTTGCTTCTATAACATTTCACAAAATATCGTTCAGTAAAGGGCTACAGATAAAAGACTTTAGAGCCCTTTAGTCCCCTTGTTTGAGGGGCCAGCCCCTTTTTCTTGATTTCAAAAGAAAGGTCTTGTAAATAAAAACTATTTTTACAGTACATGTTTTAACAAAATATTTTTCAGAAAAGAGATAATTTAAAAAAAACACGAAAAATTACGACGTTTTTTTCATTTCAATTTTCGGGTCCAGGCGAGCTTCGGCGCCTTTAAAGCTAGATCAAAATGAAAATAAAATTGCAAATCTACAATCTTTCGTCTACTATCCCTGAAAGTTTGAACTCAATATCTTTTATAGTTTAGGAGAACTTAGAGGGACAAGCCACCCCTCTGAAAATCGCTAAAACGTCAGTTTCTCAAAAACGGAAGTGACGTCATCGATAAAATCAAAAACCTATAAGGTTCAGATGACTATCTATCAGATCTGAAAATTTCATGAAAATCAGTTGAGCCGTTTTTGAGAAATCGCGTGCACAAAATTTGTAAGAAAAAAAAAGAAAAATAATAATAACTAGATACGATCTCGTTGCGAGCAACGAGGAGGTCTTCCGTCCGTTTTTTAGAAAAAAATATGACATCATCAACTATGATTTTTGACAACAAAACATGATATGGAAAAAGGAGTGAACTACTAATGCTTTATTGTATCGCTTTTTATAAGTTCTATTACATTGCTTTTTAAAATACTTGCTTTTTTCCAATGAAGATTGAAAAGATTAAACTTGTTGACATCTGGTCCCAAAAAACCCTAATTGGGTAACGCAAGAGAAAATCATTATATTTTTAGGATATATAAACGTATTATACCTGATCTAGCTTTAATAACCTTTCACAAGATGGCTCTCATTAAAGGGCTATAGATAATTTTTTTAGAGCCCTTTGATCCCCTAATTTAAGGGACCTTTCATTTAATATTAAGAAAAATGTTTCTTGATGTTAAATGAAAGGTCATTTAATTTTGAACACATTATGTCAACAAGTGTTTAAAAATTCGGTACCGTTCTGGAGATACATGAGAAAGAAGTTTTAAGGGGCTGATTCTTTATCTCCTTATAGGGACCGTTTACGAAAATTTGAAGGTTGCATATTGTTATGAAAATCATTTTGAACAATTTTTTTTTTGTATTGCATTACAAAATATTTTTCCTTTCTGAGATATGGGTGATCGAAATTTTGGATTTTTGGCCCCTAAAAACCCATAATTAAGTAACACATGATAAAATCATTACATTGCTTGAATACATAACTGTGAGATAAACATATTTGCTTCTATAACCTTTCACAAAATAACTCTCAGAAAAGGGCTACAGATTAAAGACTTATAGCCCTTTGGTCCCCTTTTTTGAGGGGCCAGCCCCTTTTTTTCTTGATATTAAATGACAGGTCATTTAATTCTAAACAAATTTTGTTCAAGTGTTTAGAAAACCGATACCGTTCTGGAGATATATGAGAAAGAAGGTTTTAGGGGCCGATCCCTTATCTCCTTAAAGGGGCCGTTTAACGAAATTTTGAAGATTGCATATTGTTTAAAACATTAATTTAAACAACTTTTCTTCTGCATTGCATTACAAAATATTTTTCCTTTCTGAGATATGGGGGAAAGACATTTTGGACTTTTGGCCCCTAAAAACCCTTCATTACGTAACACATAATAAAATCATTACTTTGCTTGGATACATAACTGTGAGATAAACATATTTGCTTCTATAACCTTTCACATAATATGTTACAGTAAAGGGCTACATATTAAAGACTTTAGAGCCCTTTGGTCCCCTAGTTTTAGGGGCCAGCCCCTTTTTCTTGATATTAAATGAAGGGTTATTTAATTCTAAGCAATTTTTGTTCAACAAGTGTTCAGAAAATCGTTACCGTTCTGGAGATATATTAGAAAGAAGGTTTTAGGGGCCGATCCCTTATCTCCTTATAAGGGCCGTTTAACGAAAATTTGAAGGTTGCATATTGTAAAGAACATTAATTTGATCAACTTCTCCTCTGTATTGCATTTCAATATATTTTTCCTTTCTGAGATATGGGTGATCGAAATTTGGGATTTTCGGCCCCTAAAAACCCTTAATTACGTAACACATGAGAAAATCATTACATTGCTTGGATACATTACTGTAAGATAAACACATTTGCTTTTATAATATTTTACAAAATATCTCTCAGTAAAGGGCTATAGATAAAAGACTTTCGAGCCCTTTGGTTCCTTAATTTTAGGGGCCAGCCCCTTTTTCTTGATATCAAATAAAAGGTCACTGAATTCTAAACACATTTTGTTCAACAAGTGTTTAGAAATCTGTTACCGTTCTGGAGATATATGAGAAAGAAGGTTTTAGGGGCCGATCCCTTATCTCCTTATAGGGGCCCTTTAACGAAATTTTGAGGGTTGCATATTGTTTAGAACATCATTTTGAACAACTTTTCTTCTATACTGCATTTCAAAATATTTTTCCTTTCCGAGATATGGGTGATCGAAATTTTGGACTTTTGGCCCCTAAAAACTCTTCATTACGTAACACATGGAAAAATCATTACATTGCTTGGATACATAACTGTAAGATGAACATATTTGCTTCTATAACATTTCACAAAATATCGTTCAGTAAAGGGCTACAGATTAAAGACTTTCGAGCCCCTTGGTCCTCTTATTTGAGGGGCCAGCCCCTTTTTCTTGATTTTAAAGGAAAGGTAATGTAAGTAGAAACTATTTTTACTTTACATGTCTTAACAAAATATTTTTCAGAAAAGAGATAATTTGAAAAAAACCACGAAAAATTACGACGTTTTTTCCATCTCAATTTTCGGGTCCAGGCGAGCTTCGGCGCCTTTAAAGCTAGATCAAAATGAAAATAAAATTGCAAATCTACAATCTTTCGTCTACTATCCCTGAAAGTTTGAACTCAATATCTTTTATAGTTTAGGAGAACTTAGAGGGACAAGCCACCCCTCTGAAAATCGCTAAAACGTCAGTTTCTCAAAAACGGAAGTGACGTCATCAATAAAATCAAAAACCTATAATGTTCAGATCAGTATCTATCAGATCTAAAAGTTTCATGAAAATCGGTCGAGCCGTTTCGGAGAAATCGCGTGCACAAAATTTGTAAGAAAAAAAAAGAAAAATAATAATAATAATAGGGAAAAAGAAACCGAACGAAAACAATAAGGTCTTCCGTTGGAAACGGAAGACCTTAATAATAATAATAGGGAAAAAGAAACCGAACGAAAACAATAAGGTCTTCCGTTGGAAACGGAAGACCTTAATAAGAAAAGTGAAAAAGAAACAATAGAATAATAGAAGGGTCTTCCGCTGAAGACGGAAGACCCTAATAATAAGAATAAGAAAAGTGAAAAAGAAACCGAAGAATAATAGAAGGGTCTTCCGCTGAAGACGGAAGACCCTAATAATAATAATAGGGAAAAAGAAACCGAACGAAAACAATAAGGTCTTCCGTTGGAAACGGAAGACCTTAACTAGATACGACCTCGTTACGAGTAACGAGTAGGTCTTCCGTCCGATTTTTTTTTTTTAGTTTAAATGATACCATGAAATATCGATACAATTTCAAAATTACCCCCCCCCCCCCAAATTTGAAGATAAAGAATAAAAACTTTAATTACGTCAAACATGGGCCTGACGATGACTTTTTTAAACCGATAATGTAGAGATCAACAACTTTGATTTTATAATGCATAACAAAATATTTATCGTTTTCAAGTTATTCGTAATGGACTTTACGAGTCTCTTGGTCCCTAATTAAAATGGCCAGCCCCTTTTTTCTTGATTTTATTGGATAGAACTTTTGATTCTTTACTACTTTTGTTCTATATGTCTTAACAAAATATCAACTGATAAAAAGATACTGATCAAAACATATGAACATTTTGATTCAAAAATGTACCCCATTTTCGTGCCTAAGCGAGCTCCAACGAATAGCGTCACTGGCGCAAAACAACTAAATGGTGCACAACTTCAAACCATGCTCTACCTATCCTGAAAATTTCCAAGTCATATCTCTTATAGTTTCTGAGATCAACTCTGCACAAAATTGGTCGTAAAAAATTACAAAATCGACCGTAAATCCGGACCGGAAGTGACGACGACAAAAAATTCAACACATATAAAATTCGGATAATGTCCCATCATCTGTGAAAAAATTGTTGAGATCGGTTGAGTAGTTTTTGAGAAATCGCGTGCACAAAATTTGGAAAAAAAAATAATAATAAACAGTACGAAAACAATAAGGTCTTCCGTTGGAAATGGAAGACCTTAACTAGATACAATTTCGTTACGAGTAACGAGTAGGTCTTCCGTACAATTTTTTTAAACGATACCATTAAAATATCAAAGAAATTTCAGAATTTCCACTCAACCTCTCCCTTTCAAATAATGTGTACGATTGTCAATATCCTTTCAAATGCTTGACAAAGAGTTTTGCTTTTTCACATAGAGCACATTAAAGATTTAAGAATTTAGTCCCCTAAAATCCCTAATGAGGTCATCAGTGGGTGTGGTAATGAGTTATACAAACAAATATTGTTACGATCAACAACTTTGCTTCTATGATGCTTTACAAAATCTTGATCGTTTTTAAGGTATTTGTAAGAGACTTTACGAGTCCCTTGGCCCCTAAAAGGGTCAACCCCTTTCCCTAGAGTTCCTTCAAAAGGTCCCACAAATACTAACATTTTTTGTTCTTACAACCACCTAAAATGGTTGTTCATTTTTGAGATACAAATGATTGAATATTTTAGGGGTCAGTCCTCTAGATCCTTAATGGGGACAGACATTGGTGCTTTGATAAATGGAGTCGATTAGAATCATCTTCTACAATGCTTAACAAAATATGTCTCCTTTTCTGGATATATTACGTCAAAGTTTAAGTACTTTGGCCCCTAAATACCCTTTTTACGCAATAAATGGGCGTGGCATTGATTTTTTCTGATATATATTGGTATTATCAACAACTTTGCTTCTATAATGGATAACAATATCTTTATCGGTTTTTAGTCATTTGTAATAGAGTTTACAAGTCTCTTGGCCCCTAATTAAAGGGGCCAGCCCCTTCTCTTGATTTTTTGAAAAGGTCTTAAGAATACAAACATTTTTTGTTCTTACACCCATCTTAAATTGTTGTTTATTTTTGAGATACAAATGTTTGAATATTTAAGGAACCATCCCTGTAGATCCCTAATGGTGACAAACATTGGTGTTTTGATAAGTGGAATCGATTTTAATCATAAATGCAAACATTTTCTCTTTTATGATGTCTAGCAAAATATGTCTCCTTTTCTAGATATATTGTGTCAAGGTTTAAGTACTTTGGCCCCTAAAAATCCCTTATTACGTAATAAAGGGGCATGGCAATGATTTTTTTCTGATAGATATTGGTATTATCAACAACTTTGACTCTATAATGGATAACAATATCTTTATCGTTTTTAAGTTATTTGTAATAGAGTTTACGAGTCTCTTGGCTCCTAAAAAAAGGGGCCAGCCCCTTTTTCTTGATATTTTGAAAAGGTCTTAAGAATACAAACATTTTTTGTTCTTACACCTATCGTAAATTGTTGTTCATTTTTGAGATACAAATGTTTGAATATTTTAGGGGCCAGCCCTGCAGATCCCTAATGTGGACAGACATTGGTGTTTTGATAAGTGTAATCGATTAAAATCATCAATGCAAACATTTTCTCTTTTATGATGTCTAACAAAATATGTCTACTTCTCTAGATATATTGCATTAAAGTCTAAGTACTTTGGCCCCTAAAAATCCCTTATTACGTAATAAAGGGGCGTGGCAATGATATTTTGTAATAGATATTGGTATTATCAACAACTTTGCTTCTATAATTGATTACAATATCTTTATCGTTTTTAAGTTATTTGTAATAGAGTTTGAGAGTCTCTTGGTCCCTAAAAAAAGGGGCCAGCCCCTTTTTCTTGATTTTGTTGGAAAAAACTTATAATTATTTACCACTTTTGTTATATTTATCTTAACAAAATATCAACTGATAAAAAGATACAGATGAAAACGTATGAAAATTTTGAATGAAAATTCGTACCCAATTTTCGTGCCTAGGCGAGCTGCAAGAAATAGCGCCATGGTGTGAAACAACACAATAGTGCACAACTTCAAACTATAGACTACCTATCCTAAAAATTCCATAGTCATATCTTTGATAGTTTCTGAGATCAACTCTGCACAAAATAGGTCGTAAATATGTACAAAATAGCCGATAAATCGGTACCGGAAGTGACGACAGAAAAAATCTCAAAAAAGTATAAAGTTTTTTTCAAGTCCCATCTTCTGTGAAAATATGGTGAGAATCGGTCGAATAGTTTTTGAGAAATCTCGTGCACAACATTTTTGGAAAAAAAAAATAATAATAACTAGATACGACCTCGTTACGAGTAACGAGTAGGTCTTCCGTCCGATTTTTTTTTTGTTATTTTAAATGATACCATGGAATATTGATACAATTTCATATTTAACACCCCCCCCCCCGCCCCATCAAAAAAAAAATTAATTAGAATATTGGATAAAAATCTCTAATTACGTCAAACATGGGCCTGACGATGATTTTTTTTCAAACCGATAATGTAGTGTTCAACAACTTTGATTCTATAATGCATAACAAAATATTTATCGTTTTTAAGTTATTCGTAATAGACTTTACGAGTCTCTTGGTCCCTAATTAAAGGGGCCAGCCCCTTTTTCTTGATTTTATTCGAAAGAACTTTTGATTATCTACCACTTTTGCTATATATTATTTAACAAAATGTCAACTGATAAAAAGATACAGATCAAAACGTATGATAATTTTGAATGAAAATTCGTACCCAATTTTTGTGCCTAGGCGAGCTCCATGAAATGGCGCCACTGGCGTAAAACAATATAATAGTGCACAACTTCAAACTATAGACTACCTATCCTGAAAATTTCGTATTCATATCTTTAATAGTTTCTGAGATCAGCTCTGCACAAAATAGGTCGTAAAAAGATAGAAAATCCGACGTAACTCGGTACCGGAAGTGACGATTTCAAAATTTCAAAAAACGTCTAGAATTATGACCTCTGGCAATCATCTGTGAAAAAATGGTCCAAATCGGCTGAATAGTTTCTGAGAAATCGCGTGCACAAAATTTGTGGAAAAAAATAATAATAAGAAACAGTACGAAAACAATAAGGTCTTCCGTTGGAAACGGAAGACCTTAATAATAACTAGATACGACCTCGTTACGAGTAACGAGTAGGTCATCCGTCCGATTTTTTTTTTTTTTTTTAGATAAAATGATACCATAAGATATCGATACAATTTCAAAATTACCCCCCCCCCCCCAAAAAAAAAAAATTGAAGATAAATAATAAAAACCCTAATTACGTCAGACATGGGCCTGACGATGACTCTTTCAAACCGATAATGTAGAGATCAACAACTTTGATTTTTATAATGCATAACAAAATATTTATCGTTTTCAAGTTATTCGTAATAGAATTTACGAGTCTCTTGGTCCCTAATTAAAGGGGCCAGCCCCTTTTTCTTGATTTTGTTGGATAGAACTTTTGATACTCTACTACTTTTGTTCTATATGTCTTGTCAAAATATCAACTGATAAAAAGATACTGATCAAAACATATGGAAATTTTGATTCAAAATCTGTACCCCATTTTTGTGCCTATGCGAACTCCAAGGAATAGCGCCACTAGTGCAAAACAACTAAATAGTGCACAACTTCAAACCATGCTCTACCTATCCTGAAAATTTCAAAGTCATATCTCTTATAGTTTCTGAGATCAACTCTGCACAAAATTGGTCGTAAAAAATTACAAAATCGACCGTAAATCCGGACCGGAAGTGACGACGACAAAAAATTCAAAAACATATAAAATTCAGATAATTTCCCATCATCTGTGAAAAAATTGTTCAGATCGGTTGAATAGTTTTTGAGAAATCGCGTGCACAAAATTTGGAAAAAAAAATAATAATAAACAGTACGAAAACAATAAGGTCTTCCGTTGGAAACGGAAGACCTTAACTAGACACCATCTCGTTGCGAGCAACGAAAAGGTCTTCCGTCCGATTTTTAGAAGAGGAAATGACCTTGCCTTTTATCTTCATCAACGAAACATATCAGGAAATGCAGATGTGATCTTAAAGAGCGATGGATGAAGAATTATACACCCCGTTGGATCCCTAATTTGAAGGACCAGCCCCATTTTATTTCATATTAAATAAGAGATCTTTTGACCTTATAACACGTCTAATAACCTGTCATAAAAAGAAACCGAAGAAAAAAGAGGGCCTTCCTTTGTAAACGGAAGACCCTAATAACAATAAGAATATAAGGGTCTTCTGCTGAAGACGGAAGACCCTAATAATAAAAGACTGTTTTTGTCAAAATCTTAATTGAAGAGTGTTTTTCAACTTGAACTTTAGTCCAACAACCCTTTTATGTTGAATATTTTAGTTAGAAAATTAAATAAAAAGGAGAGAAAGAAATAGAGAGAAAGAACAAATCTTGGCTCCGGCGAGATTAGAACACACAGCCTTTGCAGGTGTCTCAAAACATGGCTGACGCAAAATAATTCCCGAATTTGTCTTTGAATTTGGGGCGTTTCCGCTCGGGAGAAGAGCTGAGTTTTTGTATGAGATGAAAAACAACGTGTAAGATGTCTGACTATTCAGGTTTGGTAACAGTGCGAGGTCATTTGAAATATTGATGCGTGTTTGTGTCTGGAGGGGGATGAAAAGACCTGAGCTTGATTTTCGTCGTAAATAAATCGAAAATAAAATTTTGAGGTGTGGATCTCGGATTCGGTCATTACATGTAGTACAGTAATCTAGAATTGAACTAGGTTGAAAATAAAGGTTCAAGATGAAAGATCCAGTAAAATCAGGCCAAAAAAACTAAATTGTTTTGTGAATAGGAGGAGGGGGGGGGGGGGGGTCGGTGCGTGACTGTGTAAATTTAATCTCCAAGTATGGGCAATAAGCGCCGTTTAATCTCAGGAATTTCGTCTTGATTGTTCAATCCGCTGCATATTTGGCAGAAAATAAGAATGGTGTCCGAGATTCATTTTCACGAATTTTCATTAGGATTGAGTGAAGGGCTTGGGAGTTATGATTTTTTTACAGTACATGTCAATCACGACAATTGAAACTCAAATGCCAAAAACTTCATAACTGTTAATAATGAACGAATTGGTCTGGTAATTAGTACAGTAATCTAAAATGGTACTTAGTTGAAATTAAAGGCCCAAGATCAAAGATCAAGTAAAATCGGGCCAAAAAAACTAAATGATTATATGAATTGGGGAGGGGGGGGGGGGGGGTCGGTCGGTGACTTCTATATTAAACGTAAAATATTAAATTCTAAATATCACAAATAACACAATTTCTAAACAAAATACATATGTTAGAACAATGTATAAGCGTCGTTTAAAAGATGTAACTATTGATTTCTTAACATCTGTTTATCTTCGGCTCAAACACTCATAAACGGCTGATCAGTTTTCAAACCTTGTCGCAGTCACACGTTCGTTTGTATAGTTACGTGTATAAACTTTGGAGGTTTTTCTTAATCCCAGACAGGCAACAGATTTGTATCAGTATAAAGACATGCACAAAAGGGGAAAAGACCACCATCTTTAATAAAAATGACTTTTTAGCGTTGACTTCCAATCAGTATGAAGACAATCATTAAACAACGAATTTCAAATCATTTGAATCCATAGACATTATCCCGTAACTTGAAATAAATACATGTATAATTTTTGGACGCCAGTGTACATTTAGCCTCTATCCAATTTACTGCATGTTACCTGTACTAGTTCTTATTTAAATGCTAAAACATTTAAAACAAGAGAGAGAGAGAGAGAGAGAGAGAGAGAGAGAGAGAGAGATTTTCTATTTTTTTTATATAGTGTTTAGGGAATCAGTATATTAGCAACGTATGTCAATAAACACATTTATATATATGCATGCAGGTATCTATATATGTGAATAAATACTAATCAGTCCTCCTTTTTAGGTAATGTTGAATACTTATTTAAACGTGGGTGCATTGCTAAATATTGTGTGTGTCATTGAGATGGCGGCATTTCTTTGATGCCGGCAAAGCGACCCAGCGCACTGCAGGGGTACTTTGGCGGCACGTCTTTGATGCCTGCGATGCGACGATCGTTTGAATTTAGCGAACTGCTGACAGAAACAAGCTATCTATTTGTAATTAAAAAAAGCCGCTATTATTTCTATATATAATAAATATAAAACGGAAAACATTAAAATCCATCATTTTAAAGATAAAATCGTTAAACAAAACAAAATTAAGAAAAAACCATCATTCGGCATGTCGTTGATACCGGCAATGCGACGAGCGTCTATTTAGAGAGCTGCTGACAGAAAAGAGCTCGATATTTGTACTGAAAAAAGCCGCTATTATTTTTAATTATGACAAAAACAAAACGAAAAACATTCAAATCCATCATTTTAAAGACGAAATCATTAATCAAAACATAAATAAGAGAGAAAAAACATTCGGCACTCAGGGATTGAACCCGGGTCGTCTGGGCACATGTCCAACACTCTAACGACGCAGCTACGCGGACCTTCGCTTCAGGATTTTGGGGTCCAAAATCTCAAGAATGCATGGATCGATTTTAAAACAAATTTCATATTTAGAAGTTTTGAGGGCGTCTCTATCGAATGAAATAATAAAAAAAAATCCAATCCCAAATATTGAAAAATTAAGGTTTTTCATTTCCTTCCGGTGACGTAGTACATTGCGGCTGGACACTTTCTACCATCCCTGAAAATTTTAAAGTTCTATCTTAAATACTTTTGGAGAAAACTTGTGAACAAGCAAAAACATAAAATCTTTAATATCTCGGGACCGGAAGTGACGACCTAAAAAATCCCACGTACTTTTCTTACAAATTTTGTCATAAACAAGATCTGAAAGTTTTATCAAAATCGGCTGAAGCGTTTTTGAGAAAACATGGGAGAAAAAAAAAGAATAATAATAATAGAGGAAAAGAAACAAAGCAAAAACAATAAGGTCTTCCGTTGGAAACGGAAGACCTTAACTAGATACGACCTCGTTACGAGTAGGTCTTCCACAGGGCGAAAAACCATCTTTAAGCAAGTCCTTAAAGGTGGCTTAAAGGTGACTTAAAGGAGCTTAAAGGCTATACAACCTTTAAGCCGCCTTTAAGTCACCTTTAAGCAAGTGCTTATAGGTCCTTAATGTCCAAACTTCTTTAAGCCACCTTTAAGCCACCTTTAAGCCATCTTTAAGCATCTTTAAGTGGCATTTACGCTCTCTTTACACTGCCTTTACACTGTCTTTAAGTGGCCTTTAAGTCAATATTGATCAAGCTGAACAATGAAAACATATATCAAATGCAAAAGCTCTTTTATAGAGATGGGAGGGGTCATCCGAGTGATAATATAATTTCAAAGGAAGGGGGGGATGTTCCAGGCGGTTTTAATCGTCGCTCCATTAAACACGGATCGCTATCACCAGCACCGCTCCGATGGACACAGATTGCCGTTATAAAATTCTTTATAATTTTTTGGGGGTTTCAAAATTATTGTAGGGATGAGCGCAGTCTCTGTATCTTAATATGTGCATAAAACTAATTAAAGTATGTTTGTTTCCTATTATAAATTATTCGGTGAAAAATCTCTCTCTCTCTCTCTCTCTCTCTCTCTCTCTCTCTCTCTCTCTCTCTCTCTCTCTCTCTCTCTCTCTCTCTCTCTCTCTGTTCCTCCGGTTATTAAACAAAATAAAGATAATGAACCAAAAATGCATGATTTAATTTGATAATCGGTTTAAGGTTTGTATTTTTTTTTTCAATTTTCATTATTTCTAACTCTAGATCTGCTAGATACATGTTAAAGATGAAAAGACTCTCAACTGCCTTTGTTATATCGGGCAGGATATTACTGCTTTGTTTGTCTAGACATAGTTTTGTTCGTTTGAGTATATCTAATTAGAGTCTATTGTTTGTCCAACTTAAGAAAACCCCTGGAACTAACACAGAATATACAAGATATACACAACAGTTGTGTCGTGTGCCCAGGTGCATGTTTGTGTACATCTAATTAAAGTCTATTGTTTGTCCAACTTAAGAAAACCCCTGGAACTAACACAGAATATACAAGATATACACAACAGGTGTGTCGTGTGCCCAGGTGCACGTCAGGGTTTCTAAAGGCGTTGAATCTTTGTATGTACGAGTATACCATAAGTCTAGTGAATAAAAGTTAATTTACATTTGTAATTCATTTTCAAAGTATTGTTTCCTAGCTCTGGGTTTCAAAGATGTTACGTCTACAAATTAACGATACATGTATGTAAGAGTAAAATCTTGAGGCTAATTAATTAATGTACCGGTGATCATAAATAGGGGTTGATTATTTAAATATATGTATAAGGGTAAATATGTCAAATATACCCGGCCTGGCACATCATACAATTGTATATACAAGTCATTTGCAATTGCCACATGCAGTAAATACGTCACCGGTAATTGGTAATTTTGTTTGTTATAGAATTGATAGTTTAAAAATCATGTACATACAATTACATGTAAATATTTAAACATATTGGAACGGCGCCGCGATCATGAAAACCGGGAAATTGCGGGAAATTGAACAATTACCCTAATAGTATCAATGCATTTCATAAAAGAAATGATTTCATTTTCTTTCTTACATTTTTATAGCTATAAATTAGATGAACGTATATCTACTCGGTTTAAATTTATTAACTAAGAAAGCCTACTATAGTGAATCTAACGGTTTCCATTTAGGTATAATATATTTTTGTTCACTGAAGACCAAGTTCCGTATTTCATTCTGAATACACGCATGCATGTAATTTATAAATTAGATATAATTGATTGTTACAAACTGAATGGTTTGTCAAAATCTTTTCAAGTAAACACATTCAATACAGTGATTCAATATCCACTGATATATAGGATATAAAAACGCTCATATATATATATGTAAGTTGCCGTGGCGCAGAGGATGTGTGGTGATGCTAGTAAACTAAGGGTCCGGGGTTCAATTCTCGCCATGGCCGGATTTTTTGTGTGTTTTTTTCATTTTTCTTTCTAGAACAAAAACCGTTTTAATACCTTTTCTTTCATAAAGTTAATACATTTTGTTGGAAATTAAGCACAATAGTGAAATATTTTTTTTTTAATGGCTTAAAGGTGGCTTAAATGTAGCTTAAAGGTGGCTTAAAGGTAGCTTAAAGAAGTTTGGACATTAAGGACCTATAAGTTGTCCTTAAAGGTGGCTTAAAGGTGGCTTAAAGATAGTCTTTAAGCTGCCTTTAAGCCATCTTTACGCTTTCTTTAAGCCATTTTTAAGCAACACATATAGCTTAAAGGTAGCTTAAAGGTGGCTTAAAGATCGTCTTTAAGCTACCTTTAAGCATCTTTAAGCTATCTTTAAGGAGAACTTAAAGATGGTCATTCATCCTGTGTTCCGTCCGATTTTTTTTTTTTAGATAAAATGATACCATGAGATATCGATACAATTTCAAAATTACCCCCCCCCCCCCCAAAAAAAAAAAAAAAAAATTAAGATGAAGAAAAAAAAACCCAATTACGTCAGACATGGGCCTGACGATGACTCTTTCAAACCGATAATGTAGAGATCAACAACTTTGATTTTTATAATGCTTAACAAAATATTTATCGTTTTCAAGTTATTCGTAATAAAATTTACGAGTCTCTTGGTCCCTAATTAAAGGGGCCAGCCCCTTTTTCTTGATTTTATTGGATAGAACTTTTGATTCTCTACTACTTTTGTTGTATATGTCTTGTCAAAATATCAATTGATAAAAAGATACTGATCAAAACATATGGAAATTTTGATTCGAAATCTGTACCCCATTTTGTGCCTTAGCGAGCTCCAAGGAATAGCGCCACTGGTGCAAAGCAACTAAATAGTGCACAACTTCAAACCATGCTCTACATATCCTGAAAATTTCAAAGTCATATCTCTTATAGTTTCCGAGATCAACTCTGCACAAATTGGTAGTAAAAGATTACAAAATCGACCGTAAATCCGGACCGGAAGTGACGACGACAAAATTCAAAAACATATAAAATTCAGATAATTTCCCATCATCTGTAAAAAAATTGTTCAGATCGGTTGAGTAGTTTTCGAGAAATCGCGTGCACAGAATTTGGAAAAAAAATGATAATAAACAGTACGAAAACAATAAGGTCTTCCGTTGGAAACGGAAGACCTTAACTAGACACGATCTCGTTGCGAGCAACGAGGAGGTCTTCCGTCCGATTTTTAGAAGAAACTATGACATCATCGGCTTTGCTTTTCGACAACAAAACATGTTATGGAATAAGGAGTGAAGCACTAATGCTTTAATGTATCGCTTTCTATATGTTCTATTACATCGCTTTTTAAAATACTTGTATTTCTTCCAATTAAGATTGAAAAAATTAAACTTGTTACATCTGGTCCATAAAAAACCTAACTAGGTAACGCAAGAGCAAATCATTATATTGTTAGGATATATAAACGTATTAAACCACATTTAGCTTTAATAACCTTTCACAAGATGGCTCTCATTCAAGGGCTATAGATAAAAAAAAAATTTGAGCCCTTTGATCACCTAATTTAAGGGTCCAGCCCTTTTTTTTTCTTGGAATCAAATGAAAGGACATTTAATTCTGAACACATTTTGTCAACAAGTGTTTAAAAATTCGTTACCGTTCAGGAGATATATGAGAAAACAGGTTTAAGGGGCCGATCCCTTATCTCCTTATAGGGGCCGTTTAGTTAAATTTTGAAGGTTGCATGTTGTTAAGAACATCATTTTGAACAATATTTCTTTTGTATTGCATTTCAAAATACTTTTTCTTTCTGAGATATGGGTGATCAAAATTTTGGATTTTTGGCCCCTAAAAACTCTTAATTACGTAACACATGATAAAATCATTACATTGCTTGGAAACATAACTGTGAGATAAACACATTTGCTTCTATAACCTTTCACGAGATATCACTCAGTAAACGGCTACAGATTCAAGACTTTAGAGACCTTTGGTCCCCTTATTTGAGGGGCCAGCCCCTTTTCTTGATATCAAATGAAAGAACATTTAATTCTAAACAAATTCTGTTCAACATGTGTTTAGAAAACCTATACCGTTCTGGAGAAATATGAGAGAGAAAGTTTTAGGGGCCGATCCCTCATCTCCTTATAGGGGCTGTTTAACGGAATTTTGAAGGTTGCATATTGTAAAAACATTAATTTTAACAACTTTTTTTCTGTATTGCATTACAAAATATTTTTCCTTTCTGAGATATGGGTGATCAAAATGTTGGACTTTGGCCCCTAAAAACCCTTAATAACGTATCACATATTAAAATCATTAAATTGCTTGAATACATAACTGTGCGATAAACGTTATGCTTCTATAACATTTCAAAAAATTTCTCTCAGTAAACGGCTACAGATTAGAGACTTTAGAGCCCTTTGATCCCCTTATTTGAGGGGCCAGCCCCTTTTACTTGATATTTAAGGAAAGGTCATTTAATTCTAAACAAGTTTTGTTCTACAAGTGTTTAAAAATTCGTTACCGTTCTGGAGATATATGAGAAAGAAGGTTTTAGGGGCCGATCCCTTATCTTCCTATAGGGGCCGTTTGACAAAATTTTGAAGGTTGCATTTTGTTAAGAATATCATTTTGAACAATATTTCTTTTGTACTGCATTACAAAATATTTTTCCTTTGTGAGATATGGGTGATCAAAATTTTTGACTTTTGGCCCCTAAAAACCCTTAATTACGTAACACATGATAAAATCATTACATTGCTTGGATACATAACTGGGAGATAAACAAATTTGCCTCTATAACATTTCACAAAATATCTCTCAGTAAAGGGCTATGGATTGAAAATTTTAGAGCCCTTTGGTCCCCTTTTTCAGGGGCCAGCCCCTTTTTCTTGATATCAAATGAAAGATCATTTAATTCTAAACAAATGTGGTTCAACAAGTGTTTAAGAATTCGTTACCGTTCTGGAGATATATGAGAAAGAAGGTTTTAGGGGCCGATCCCTTATCTCCCTATAGGGGCCGTTTGACAAAGTTTTGAAGGTTGCATTTTCTTAAGAACATCATTTTGAACAACTTTTCTTTTGTACTGCATTTTAAAATATTTTTCCTTTCTGAGATATGGGTGATCAAAATTTTAAGACTTTTGGCCCCTTAAAACCCTTAATTACGTTACACATGATAAAATCATTACATAACTTAGATACATAACTGTGAGATAAACACAGTTGCTTCTATAACATTTCACAAATTATCTCTCAGTAAAGAGCTACAGATTGAAGACTTTAGAGCCCTTTGGTCCCCTTTTTTTAGGGGCCAGCCCCTTTTTCTTGATATCAAATGAAAGGTCATTTAATTCTAAACAAATTTTGTTCAACAAGTGATTAAAAATTTGCTACCGTTCTGGAGATATATGAGAAAGAAGGTTTTAGGGGCCGATCCCTTATCTCCCTTCAGGGGCCGTTTGACAAAATTTTGAAGGTTGCGTTTTGTTGAGAACATCATTGTGGACAACTTTTCTTTTGTACTGCATTACAAAATATTTTCCTTTTATGAGATATGGCTGATCAAAATGTTGACTTTTGGCCCCTAAAAACCCTTAATTACGTAACACATGATAAAATCATAATATAACTTTGTGTAATGTATTACAGAATTTTGATCGTTTTTAAGGTATGCGTAATAG
Source organism: Magallana hongkongensis (assembly GCA_015776775.1). NCBI lineage: Eukaryota > Metazoa > Mollusca > Bivalvia > Ostreida > Ostreidae > Magallana > Magallana hongkongensis. Next base: position 164,179 of record VIAA01000013.1, on the reverse strand, counting down.
TCTTTACGAGTGTCTTGGCCCTTAATTTAAGGGGCCAGAGCCTTTTTTCTTAAGTTCATTCGAAAGGACTCACGAATACTAACATTTTTTGTTCTAACACTTATCTAGAATTGTTGTTCATTTTTTAGATACAAATGATTGAATAGTTTAGGGGCCAGCCCTCTAGATCCTTAATGGGGACAGACATTGGTGCTTTGATTAATGGGATCGATTAGACGCATAAATGCTAACATTTTCTTTTCTACAATGCTTAACAAAATATGTATCCTTTTCTAGATATATTGCGTCAAAGTTAAAGTACTTTGGCGCCTTAAAATCCCTATTTACGTAATAAATCGGCGTGGCAATAATTTTTTCTGATAGATATTGTTACGATCAACAACTATGCTTCTATAGTGCATCACAACATTTTTATCGTTTTTAGTTTATTTGTAATAGAGTTTACAAGTGTCTTGGCCCCTAAAAAAAGGGGCCAGCCCCTTTTTTCTTGATTTTCTTGGAAAGAACTTTTGATTTCTATTACATTTGTTATATATGTCTACACAAAATATCAACTGATAAAAAGATACAGATCAAAAGATGAAAATTTTGAATAAAAATTCGTAACAAATTTTCGTGCCAGGCGAGCTCCAAGAAATGGCGCCACTGGCGTAAAACAACATAATAGTGCATAACTTCAAACTATAGACTACCTATCCTGAAAATTTAATAGTCATTTCTCTGATAGTTTCTGAGATCAGCTCTGCACAAAATAGGTCGTAAAAATGTACGAAATAGCCGATAAATCGGTACCAGAAGTGACAACCGGAAAAATCTCAAAAATGAATCAAGTTCAAAACAAGTTTCATCTTCTGTGAAAAAATAGTTGAAATTTGTTGAACATTTTCGAGAAATCGCGTGCACAAAATTTAGAAAAAAAAATAATAAGAAACTGTACGAAAATTATAAGGTCTTCCGTTGGAAACGGAAGACCTTAATAATAAGAAATCGTACGAAACCTTTAAGGTCTTCCGTTGGAAACGGAAGACCTTAAAAATCAAAAATCATTTTAAAAAACAAATAAGTCTGCATTAAGTAACATCGATATAAGAAAAGCATTGATGAATCATTGAACATAAAGAAAAAAACATTTTTAGGCGCATGCTGTACATCGATATAAGAAAAGCATTGATGAATCATTGAACATAAAGAAAAAAACATTTTTAGGCGCATGCTGTACATCGGGTACAGACAGCTTGCCAGATGGTGTTGGGGATGGTTGGGAAAACATGTTCGCGTACTACTTCCTGCCTGCGCTGTCCAAAACATCCGCCACACATATCCTGTAGAAGACAGTGTTTACCAGGGATTAAACATGGATTAATTGCTTCTGTAAAGGGTGAGCATCTGATCTACTGCATCTTCTTTCGCTGGATGTATGAACTGTTCACAAAGTGGTGGTGGAGCCTCTCCGACGCCATCACAGTGCGGCATGTTGGTGTTCATGGCCCGCCTCTTTGTAGAGTCCACGAGGACAGCAACATAATCTGAATTTTGAAATGATAAGTTGATTTACTCTGACTAAATAAGTTACAATTGTAACATGTGTGTGCATATCTATGATATCATGAGAAGTTATATTTATTAAATTTGCCATAAGTACTCTGAATCTTGACTTTCTTCTACGGTGAACCCCTCTTCGTTTGCTTGGGAAACACAATGCTGTAGTGTAGATTCCTTTTCTTTGGTGGCTTCCTGGACCTTTTCAGAATTTTCATTATAATTACGAGCTGCTAGTGTTAGGCTATAAACATAAAGTCAGTTTACATGAATATATATAAATCAATAAATTTTCTTGAAAACAAAAAGAAAATATTAACAAATATTTATGAAAGTGCAAAAATTAAACATACCGACTCTGTATTCCAAAGTATGAAAACTTGTACATCATTGGGGTGAACTGGTTAATGATTGAATGGTAAGCTTCTAAACTTGATGTTTGAAATGATGGTGAAAGCATTGGGATAACTATCTTCATTTGTCGGCTATTCACTATAAGTTCCAATTTTTCCATCACCTTTGTTGCTAAAATAAAACATTGATTAGCTTAAGTTTAAAATTTAGAGTTAAATTTTTTGTGACAATTGAATAGTAAGATTTAAGCTAAAAACAAACAAATTATTTGATCTAACCTTGTCTAAGCCATCTTTTTAGCCTAGTAGTTGGGTCTAGATCCCTATGTTTACACTGCTGAAACTGTCTCCCTTGACCATCATGTATGTTCTGGATGTGGTTTGTTATGCTTGTCCACTTTTCCCATTTCAACTCATTATCTTTATCTTCTAGTGTAGAGAAAAGCACCCAATACAAATGGTTGACCAAACTCTTGATCCAGTCCCTCAGGTCCTCACACTACTTTCCTTTACTGAAAGGCAGGAGCTTCTTTTTCAAACCTGACAAATATTCGTAGAAAAATTATAAAACCTGTATATTTTCTATGACAATCAATATATGAGTACAGTGCTGCCATCCGGAAAGTTGACAAAAGTATCCTATCCTATCCTGTATCCTGTATCCTATATCCTGTGTCCTGTTTCCTATTAACCATTTAGAAGTCAATCCTATCCTATCCTATCCTATCTTGTTTATCCAAAAATAGGATTCAAAAAGAACAAACCGACATGTTCACAGACAATTTCCTCTTTTAAAGAAACAAAAAAAAATCCAATGCCTCTTTTTCAAACAATTTAAGTCGAGATCGGGCTTAACAGAATTATTAAATCTAGACTCCGCACTCGATTGCTTCACTTTTCAAGATGGCGCCGATGAGACAGGACGTAAAAGCGAGTGTAGTGAAATACAAACAAGAAGGACGCTCTATCGTGGAAATCAAGAAACTTCTCAGGATATGTCTCAAGTATCAAGTCAAGGACTCTAAAAAATTTTGCAGCATGGGAGCATAACAAGAAGGAACTCGATGCTTAACCGTGAGAAAATTCGACATCTGCATCGGCGCTGTATTCATTTTTGGATGTGTCAAAGCAATGAAGTGATTGCTTCCGAAATAAAGATGAAATTAAGGAATGTGTTTGGTTTAGATGTGTCCTTATCGACAATCAACATCGTGAGGAGAAACCTTGGCTGGACGAGCAATACAGGGAAATATTGCCAACAGATCACTCACGCCAACAAACGGGTAAGTAATTTAGTCATAGCCCTTCTTCTATCATGCCGATGTATCAATATACACTTTTGATTCTTTGCACATGTTATAAACAACACCCATAATTAATGTTTGTTTTAAATTCAAAATTGTAAAAATGGTGTTGGATGTTAATCCGAATTTCCCGTCAAATTTTTAAACAGGGTTGTATGTTTAAACATTTGTTCCAGTTGCTTTCAGCACTTACCCCTTTTCATACTGAATATGTAAATCTTGTATAAAGTTAAAAGTGTATTTTTTGTATATAGTTGCTGTTTTGCTACTCTACCAAATGACCTTTACACTTTTATACATCTATAGTCTGTCCCAAGATATTTATGCCAACAATTTGAATATTATATATTAAAAATAAACATAACTGAGAATGAAAATGAAATTGAAATTGAAAAAAGAGAAAATTTCCAAGATATATTCATTTACACAGTTTCGTTATCACTCAAAAACTGCACAGGAACAAAAACTGATATCTTATTGAGATATATAATGGGGAATGTTTACATCTTATCTTCTTTCGAAAGTCTCACGAAATACCTTGCTTAATTTTTCAACGTTACCATCAGGGTACCTTCATCTTTTTAGCAATGGAAAATCCCTGTAGACTTTTTAGGTCATCTGAGTCACTCAGGTGACCTATTGCAATTGGTCTTTGTCCGTCGTCGTGCATTAACAATTTTACATTTTTAATTTCTTCTTGAAAACTACAAGGCCAACTGTTACCATTTTTGATGTGAAGCATCTCTATGGTAAAAAGAATATAAATTGTGAATTTCATGGCTCTACAACCCCCGGGGCGCCACGGGCGGGGCAAAATATGCAAAAATAGCCATATTTTCAAAAATCTTCTTCTCTACTCCCACACATGTAAGGAAAAAACTGAATGCATGGTTATGATGTCCATGAAGCCCTCTACCAAAATTGTGAAATTCATAACCCCCGGTTCATGGTTACTAGTTATCAAATCCAATGAATAATGAACATGTGAAACTATTTATAATAACCTTTTGTTGGTTTAAGGTTCTTTTGCATCGTGTTCAATAATTCTTTTTGTTTCAGGCAAGGAAGGATTGGACTTGCAAGATGTACAATGAAAAAGGGGATTTCGCTAATGTGATTTTTGCAGATGAAAATTCTGTGGAGATGAATGCGCATGGGAATCTGTTCTTTCATCACTCAGAGGAAGGCATTGAAATGAAGACAAGAAAGCGGTCAAAACCGAAGCATGCATACAAGGTACATAACAGATATTTAAAAATATTTGAAGTGAATTTATTTTCGAATAACAGAAGCATTTTCATGCAACATGTATAAATAAAATGACAGGGTCAGTTTTAAAATTAAAAAAATTTTTCCATTTTCTTTTTCAATTCAAGGTTCATGTTTGGGCTAGAATATCCTATGCAGGAAAAACCAAGATCTGTGTGTTCACGGGAATTATGAACTCTGCTCTGTACCAGACCATCTTGGCCGACAACTTACTTCCCTTTGTTGAAGAACACTTTCCTGATGGATTCCGGTTTTTTTCAGGTATATACATGTAACTATGTATATGTTTATATATCTAAAAGTCTTTGTATGGTGATATATGGCTTATAAATGAACCACAAGTTCAGGATTTTGTTTATTTTGCTTGTTTGATACATAGAGAATAGTTCATCGCAAAATATGTATCACAATTCATACATAACCCTTGATCAATATCAGTCGTCTGACCTTTGGCACTTGCACGGATATTGGGGTCTTGAGTTGATATGGAATGTGATACATATTTCGACATGAAATGTATTGTTGTTTTTATTGTATATTGGAATTTAAAAAGCTAATTATTATTTTTATGTGGAAAAGGACAAGTTTTTTCTCCCCATCTCAAAAACCATGTATTAGTGACATTCAAGCGTACTGAAATGTTCAAATTATGACGTCTGAGTTTCAACTTTAATGCACAAAAAAGAGATTAAGATCTGAGGTATTCCGAATAAAAAATACAAAGGTGCTCTGGAAAGGTGTGATAAAGTGTGATGATAAGGAGGGAAGGGGGTCATAGGTGGTAAAGGCGCATGTCTCAGTTTATATCAGAATTTCAACAATCCTATTAATACTTTTTACAAAGTATATGAATAAAGTTTCTAATTCCTTTTTGAAATAATTTACAGGACAAAGACTCGAAACATACAAGCAGATCAACAAAAGATTTAATGAGAGAGAAGGGAATGCTGGATTCCGTTATGAAGACACCGGCATCATCGTCTGATCTTAACCCTAATGAGAATGTTTGGGCCACAATGACGTACCATTTGCAGACCCACGTGAAACCCAGAACTAAGGAGGTACTGGTGGGAGGAATTCGATCCTTCTGGGAGAGCTTTACTCCTGAACAGTGTGCCAGATACATTGACCATATACACAGAGTGATTCCACAGGTTATCAACAATGGAGGGGCACCCATTAACTTCTAATTTGTGATGTGTTGAACATGATGAGAATATTTTTGACATTTTGATAACTTGACATTTTGTTGCTTAATTATTTATCAGGAAACATCTACTGAAAATACAATATAATATATTTAATTTAAGCGTAATGTTGTTTTTGGTTTTTATCAAGGATTGTTTTTTTTAAACAAAACACATGTACGCCTGTTGTTCCCAGACAATACAACCCAGATTTAAGAGAAAACATGTCATGTTTTATTTTACTCTTCAATAAATATATGTCAAAAATTTTATTTTTTGTAAAGAATGGTATTCTTTTGTTACCTTTGGCAACGTGCCAGACATCAATATTGTGAGTTGTCTCAGGCAAGTTTTCCCCCAGCAACTTGGCAACCTGGAGATATCTCTCTGTGACGATTTGGCCAATTGGAACTCCGTTCTGCTTAAAGTAATTGATTCCTCTGATCAGTCCTTCCTTCTCTATATTGCAACTTTTTTGAACCTCATTACTCTAAAAAAAAAAAGGTACAATAGCTTGAATATTCCAAACAAATATTTAAGTTTCAACTCTAAAATTGCAGAGTAAGCATTTATTTAAGAGTATGTTTCATATCTTATAAAGCTATTTACCTGTATGAGCTACAGAGTAACCACCATGTTCTTTTCATGGTCCATTATGGTGTAACTTCCGAATTTTGCTCAATTGCCAGGTGTATCTGCCATTCCATCACCACCAAGATACACATGTCGACCTGAATCCTGCATTCTGTGTTTCTTGCATGTACGATGCATGCTTGTCTCTCCACACCTCAATCACTACTGGATGTAGATAACACTGTTGGCGATACAAGACTGTTCTGTAGGAAATGAATGCTATGTTCAGAAATTGGAACATCCGGGTTGCTTTGCTGAGTAAAGATCCCAAGAACAGAATCGCATACGACAATTCAAAATTTCCAGCAGGGATGCTACCAATGAGGGGCTGACTGCTCCAAGTTCTCCGGAATGCTCAAAATCATCCACAATCCTGGGTGACAGTGATGAATGATCCCTTTATCTGCTAAATTTCCCCATATGTTGGTCGTGCACATGAGCAGACCTTCATAAACAAGAAACTGTCTTTTACGAGTAATTTACTTGAAAAAAAAGAGAAGGATTAACCTAGATCACTTCCGTCAGTGTCATCAGACTCGATGGACTGAAAAGATTCATCAGGATCTTCTACCGCATCCTGGATGCTGTCAGTTTCGTCAGTGGCAAACGTGGGTTGTGCTCCTGAAGGAGGGGCTGGTAGTATATTACAACTTATTCCCTTTTCTCTCGTTGTCACCTTTTCAACAGCTTGTACCCCTACAAAAGTCGGAGAAAAGTATAATTTTCTCCTTTCTTTTTTTTTTTTTTTTTTGCTTACACATGACCATAGAAGTGATATAACCGAATATATACAACATCTTTAGGAGAGAGAGAGAGAGAGAGAGAGAGAGAGAGAGAGAGAGAGAGAGAATTATGAAAATACTAAGTAAATAGTGTGTTCCTTCTATTCCATTGGGTATCAAACTTTAGAGAAATTGTTTTTCATTAATTCATCTGGAAATTTTAAACAAAATTAAAACAATTTATCAGAAAAAATAAAATGACGCACGTCAAAATAACATGTAACAATATTCTACTTTAAAATCTAGAAATTAACATACCTTTATCACAAGTCTTCCACTTTGTCTGAGTGAAAAGTAATCTTCTCTGGGGTTTTGGCATAGAAATTTGAGACCCAACAGTTCTGGTCTCATTCTTGGAGGAGTTAGAGTTTCTGCAATCTTAACACAAAAGAAAAATTAGTAATCATTTCTTTGTCTTCTGGTTTTAAAAAAGCTAGTTTAATTTCATATTCTCATTATTAGTCAAAACAATTATGTTTAATAATTTTTAAAACAAAATATCTACCTGGTCAATAATCTGAAACAAAAAGTTTTCTACACTTCCATCAGTCTGCAAAGGATCCTTATTTGACTCTGCAAGAGCACTCTTCGTCTGCATTTCAAAGTCCAGCAAAATCTGAAGTCACATAATAAGCATCAAAAATCTGCATTCACAATGACTAAATGAGGAAATCGTTAATTTAATGACTTTGAAAGACAATATTGAGCTATCATTAAAGTATGGATTCATGTGCATATTATTTTATAAAAAAAATATAATGAAGAAATAAATGTAAAAGATATATCATAATCAATATTATAAATTGTGGGCACTATCTAAAAATATAAAATAAAGCTAAATTCGTAAATTTACCCGCTGAGATTCCCTCTTGAGAAAAGCTCTCCTTGGCTTCTTGGGTGTGCTGGTCAGGATTAATGGGGAAATGTCGTCTTCAGCCCTACGTTTTCCCAATACAGGTGTTTCATTTCCATGAGGACGTTTAGTCTGTATAGATGGAACAGCGTCTCCTTCCAACCATTTCCGCTGGACGGGAACTCCCACCGAATTTATTAACCGATACTTGGCTGAGTAAAACTCCTTCGTGAAATGCGCAGATGTTTTGGTAGGACCGTTCCATTTTTTCCTCGAGTTGTGCACAAAGGCCGTCCACTGTCGAAGAATTGCAGGTCGATCGAATGGAAACTGACATCACACCATCGGATTGTTTTCTGCTGCAGCCTCCAGCAACACACATCCTTCGTACTTTCCCGTCATAATTTCCCCATTCATGATGGCACAAAATGATCATAAACACAGTCTAAACTAATAATCTAAAGCTACGTACTATATCTACAAGCTGTCATATACCCGTAGTGTCCACATATTTACACAAAAAGCATAACAGTACACGAAAAGACGATAAAATCTTTTTTCTGACTGTTTACCGTTATTCAAAACATGGCTGTCCTCGTTGTGACGTCACAGCTTGTGTAGACAAAAAAGCGCTTGTTTCAGTAAACCGTTCAAGTAGGAATTCGGATTTTATCGGAATACCTCCGTTAATACTTGACTGATTTCGATGAAAATTTCGGAACATTCTCAGTTTGATTGGATCGTTCTATTGTTTGGCATTGCATATACCTTTTAAGGAATAAATTTAACGCACTTTGACAACATTTTGAATACAATGACATCAAAGTATCATATACATGAAGGATGTACAGGTTTTAAAACATGTATCACATTTAGGTGATGTATCTTCTATACATAAAGTATCGGTCATACCCAATCTAACACCAGAGTAATCCCAAACTAAACCCCGGGTTTACTTCAGGTTAAGTCTGGGTATGCTTTTTGAAAATTTGGGTCCACTCGGAGTTTACTTTGGGTTTACTTGGAAATTGCTTCCGATGTCAACTCTACGCACTGAAGTGTGAAGCATACTTTTTTTTATTTTACTATCCTACTGCCTGTAATTCCTGTCCCTCGTATATTCCGAATACAAAGTAAGCTTCTGCTTTCAATGATACATTTATGACCGGGTTTACTCTATGTGACCCCTTTAGGTTTACTTTGGGTTTACCCTGGGTCAACTCTAGTAAACTCGGAGTAAACTTAAAGTAAACCAAGAAAGTAAACCCAGAGCTTACAGGTAGTTGAGGTTTACTTTCTGTTAGGTTGTAAATTTTCTTTAAGTTCATTTATCTTTAAACTAATTCATTTTTTTTATTCTTCTAACTTTTTTATGACATATTTGGACAAATTCAAATATAAACATCGTATTTTTATATGTGTAAAATAAAAGAAAAAAATAATTACCTTTCACATTTTTTGGAACACAGGTATTTTCGATTCTTTTTGTTTCTCCTGTTGGTGAAGAAATATTCAAAGTTAGAAGTTCGAGTACACAGTATCTAAAAAACAGAATTTTTATGCCAAAATCCAGATGGAAAAAATATCGTTTTGCGTATTTCTTCAATAAGAAGGTACCTGAAATTTCTTGAATTTTTTTATTCAAATTCAATAATTCTTTGATGTATCTAGATTCCTGTTCAGGGTCCATGCAGTAAGTCCTAATCTTAACAACTGCATCCTGATAAATTGTAGCTGTACCTAGGTAATTTTCAATATCCCGAATTATGTTCAAAATTTCGGTAACTTTCTTATTAAAATCGGTGTTAGATAACGATATATCTGGACAATGTCCATACTTGTTTCTTATCAAACGAACTCTTTCAATGTTTGCTGACACGCTCCTGTCACTTGGGTCTGGATCATTTCCCCACTGTTTTCTGTGAGGTGGAATTTTAGATATATTTCGCAACAGAAAATATAGTAAAGTTATATCGAAGTATGAGGAATTTCCACTGTATATGAGCCTTTCCTGTTCTTTGGTGATTGGGGGTTCTTTCCTTTTTGGTAAGTTAGCTAAATATATCTTAACCTTATGTGACAATGTTGACGGGCAAATCTCCTTCGTAAGTACAGCACACAAAACATCAGTACAAGGACCGAAGATAATGCGCGCAACACGAGCAAGGTTGGTGGTCTCCAGGGTTGATGCATACTTTGAATTAGCCATTATTTGTACATCAAAACATCATTGGTTCTGCAAGTAAAAAAGAATTATTCGATAAGATATGGAATCATTTTTATTGTTAATAATATAAATAGAACTAACAAAATGTCAAGTTTAGTTTTTAACTTACATATGATACACCATTTGTAAACAGGGTGGTGAAAGCATTGAGTATTTAATAGTATTTAACCTTGTTGCCTTTAACTATTCGATATTCAGAATATCGGCATACTTTAAAAGCTGATCTAGGCTTATTTGCTTGGCCTCAGTTTTGATCTGTCAGACCCTAGGACGTATGACCTCAAATGTTAATCTAAAAGTGAAAACCCTTTTTTGAACCCCAAAAAAAATACGTTTTATATATGATGACTTTTGACATTCCGTTTTTTTTTTTAATATATTTCTTCAAGAAAAGTTTGCAAGTACTCTGGTAAGTATAAAGTTAACATGTATACCACTGGTGACCCACTGGCTAAATGAAAATTCAACTGAGTTCAGTCTATTTTGATTGGATAGGTAAATCATAGCGTGTCCTGTTTGCCTTGAAGTAATGCAATGTTTTATGATGCATGTTTGCTAACTGTCAACACTTAAAAATACTATCATGCATGTTCATGTCAGAATATCATCTCTTTTGCAATAAGCCGCTTTATTTTACCAGGACTCTGATTACAAATTGAACGAGTTTCATCTTGATTGCATATGTTATTGACTGCAACACTGATTCTCTGGTAGGTTTCCTATAGAAGCATTTTTTAAAATTTTTGATATTGAACAGTGTTCAAACATAAAAAGTCCAAACGAAAAATACAAAACAGGCGAAGAGCAAATGAGGACATCTACAAAACTTAGAGGAAGGATAAGGTGCCATGGAGTAGTGAGCATACTCTGCTGACAGGTCACACCCGCAATGTGCTCTTTGTCGTGTTCGGGAAAACGGAATAAAATCTGATATATTAAAATTTTGCAAATGTAATAAGATTTGCTATCCCACCTTTTTAAAAGCGTAAATGTCAAATGGAAGACCGTCTTTCAAGTTTGGTTTGTTACCCTCTAATATTTACATTCCACATATATTTTGCATGTAAAGCTACTGCAGATATAGCACCATAACACAGACAGGGTACTAAAAGGTTAAATCACGAGTTTTAATTGTGACGTCACAAACGTTGAACTCTGATAAATACAACGTCACAAGCAAAAATCAAAGATCACGCTTGTGGCTGTTACTGTGGCTCTTTCATTAATTTGAACTTACCCATAGGATAACACAGTAATTTTGAGGTATAATTCGTATTTGCATACAAGGCAAGAAAATAAAAAAAATGTAAATATAAGCATTAAATCCTTATTTTTTGAAAGATATAGTCTCATAACTGCAGCTGTGTGTGCAAACAAATTTTAATAACTAATTATTCAATTTGTATGTATTTGTATGGATTCAATACTTAATTATCATTAATTATTCGGACAATATTTTCTCATAAACCCCCATTGTAATAAAAGTTTCAGATCTAACACGCAACAGAATTTGATAAAGAAAGATAAGTAAAATAATGTTTTAGTCGTCACTTTCGGTCTCGAGATCTGATAGGTTTTATGTTTTTGCTTCATATTTTTCAAAAAAAAGTGACAAAGAACGTTCTTTTAAAATTTCAGTGATAGTAGATAGTCTTCAGCCGCAGTGCATTCTGCAAATATGAACGTCTGACGTCAAATCTGGTTGTCACCGGAAAGAACCAAAAACATTAATTATTTTCATTGGTTTTAAATGTGTCTGTTATTTTTGATAAAGCTGTTTGAATGAATGCAGAATGTGTAAGTTGTTTTAAACCGAGTTTTGTACTTTTAAGATTTTAGACTCCAGTGTACCGAAGCGAGAGTTTCAGTGGCATGTTGGGTTGAGTGGTGGATTTATGCCCAGACGACTCGATTTCAAATTCCTAGTGCCAAATGTTGTTGTAGTTATTTTTTCTTAATTACGTTTTCATTAATAATTTTATCTTTAAACCAATAGAGTTTAAAAAATATCCGTTTTATTTTTATCGAAAATTACAATAAAAGCGCCCTTTTGAGTATACATATATATGCCTATTGAAAAACTAAGAGAATGTTATTGAATATGAAGAAATGTTGAGAATAGGATAAAAAACTTTTTATTCATTTATTTATGATATACAAGCATACACACAATAACACACATAATAACCACGCACAAACACATTAACTCACACACAAGTCTGGGTATTTTTAAGTACAGAACAAAACAACTATCTTGATATACTATTTTAAGGTGAATAAAAACAGAAGACCTCTCATTGGGAGCATCGAAATCGCGTCTTGTTTTCATTATTATTATTTTTTTAAATTTTGTGCACGCGATTTCGCGGGGGTGTTAAGGAAGCATATGGAATCTGAGTTACATGTAATTCCGTGAAATCACAAATCTTAGTTATTATGTACATATTCAAATATCTAAGCAACGAAACGTAGATCAAAAACAAATGAAAAATACTGAAGACAATTTTTTTCCAGAAATTAGTTTGTATTACGTAGATTTACACATTGATGACGTCATGGCTAAAAGTTGAATGTCGTGTGAATTTGATCGGAACGCATTGTAAACATATTCAAAATATAACTAATCTAAGAACTCTCATAAGGTATTGTGGTGTGATTTATTGAGAATTGAACATAAGAGTACTGGGGGAGATGTTAGTTTTATCAATCATTCGCTAAGAGGTATGTAAATTTGCTTTTATTTCTCGGCCAGGCTTTCCTCTGTCGTTGTTTACGATATAAAAATCCGATTAGAACAACACTACCCCGTATATATTGAACTTGAAATTGTATACGTAACGTTAGTTTGATCAATGCTTAAATTGAAAAGTGCTGCTAGAATCCCATGGTGTGTGTTGTTTTGATGCAATTTACCGTTTTCCGTGCAAACTATGTAAAAGTTGGGAAGGTTTTACGAGAACCGGATTAATGACTTTTTAATAAGGAAAAACATAGGATTCTAGCAGCGGTTTTGATTAAACTGAGATGTTTGACTTTCACTTGGTATGTTTATTTTATTTTTGAAACCGCGGGGTAGTGTTGTTCTATCTCATTTTATGCTTAGGAATATACGTAAGCTATTTATAGTTGTCACGTGATAATGCATCAATGTGGCAGTTGTGTACTACCCGATTTTATTGCACTGACATCTATTTTAAAGGATAATATTAAGTTTTTGATCTTATTCAAAATAATTATTTAATTTCACGATTTTGAATATAACAGTCAAAATAAGTCGCTAAATTGCCCATATGCTTCCTTAACACCCCCGCGTTCTCGAAAATTAGTAAACCTATCCTCATCATTTTTCACAGATGATTGGACGTGATATGCATTTATATGATTTGCTTTATTTGATTTTAACATTTTTTTTGGGGGGGGGGGGGTTAACAACACTTGAATAAATATGCCGGATATTAGTTGAACAATTTTAAACGTCTGATTATTCTTCGGGAAAAAAACGTGTTTTCCTTAAGAATCAATAGGGGATTTAAAAAAAACATTATACCACGTAAGCCTTGTCATGGACAAAAAGGCTTTAAATAGTATGATTTATATATAACCTTAGAAAAATCAATTCTAATTTTATTTTTAATTGGCAAGGTGAATAATCTAACATAAGCAACAGCTAGTAAAAACATTTGATAAGTAACATAAATATGTCAGGCTTATAAGAGTTATGTAAAAAGAATCAAACAAAGCGAACAAATACAATTTAGATCATTCCAGCATGTGTTCCTGTCAATCTAATAATATCTGATTTAATTAAATGCTAGAAAAAATTGTTTTACTACAATATAGGATATCGGTAAAATCTCTATATTGTGATAAAATAGTGTATTGTATTTTGAAACATACCATAATTTTTCCTCATTCTTTCTACATCATCGTTTTGTCGTTACATTAATTTTATACAAGATACTTTGATTTCTATCAATACTTAAATATATCATTTAAACGTCAATAAGAATGTCTTCCTATGGTGGCATATCTCTGCCCCTTGTGTGCAAGTTATTTTTCTATCAAATATGTCGACATGCAAGATAATTATGTCAACATGTAACATAATTATGTTGACATGCAAGAAAATTGCAATCAGATAAGAATTATACAAAATCCGAAAAAATCTCAAATATCGCCCACCTGTGACATCCAAGATGCTACATGTAGATGCTACCTTTTTATGTCGACGTGCAACTTATTTATGTTAATATGCAAGATACATATGCTGACATGCAACTTATTTATGTCAAAATGCAACTTATTTATATCGACATGCATCTATTTATGTCAGCATGCAACTTACTTATGTTGACATGCGAAATGAATATGTAGACATGCAACTTAGTTCTGTTTACTTGCGAGACAATTACGTTCACATCCACTTTTAAGTTGCATATCGACGTGTTTATCTTGCATGTTAACATAACTAAGTTGCATGTCTATATATATAAGTGGCATGTCGACATAAAGAAGTTGCATGTTAACATAAACACGTTGCATGTTGACATCAATAAGTAGCGTATCTAGCATTTTGGATGTCACATGTTGTCGATATTTGATTTTTTATAACTCTTATTTGATTTCAGTTTTCTTGCATGTCAACATAGTTATGTTGCATGTTGACATAACTATCTTGCATGTCAACATATTTATCTGGCATGTCGACATAATTAATAGAAAAGTAACTTGCACACAAGGGGCAGAGATATGCCACCACTTCCAGAAAAGTAGTCAAAACAAACATTAAATAAATGAATAAAAATTGCAGTTTACCTTTTTTTTTAATTCAAGACTCCTATCGAATAAGGTTAGATATTTCCCTTGTTACCTGGCATGTTCTACATTGTGACTGACCCAAAACTTAACCGTTTTTGCATGTTGTCAAGCTTTAATAAACAGCAAAAGCATTTAAATTGTCAATGCACATTGAAATACCGAGTTTTTTAATGGTAGCAGTGTGTGCATTGTATTGATTATTAAGTGTGAAACTCGTCGGGGATTTAAACATTCTAAAGCATTTTACTTTGCATAATTCATATTCTTTATTTGGAAATCAAAACAGCTGATAAGTTTTCGAGACATAAAAAAACAAATTCATGCTTATTTACCTCGTTGACTTAGCTTTAAGATTTATATTAAAATGTATGGAAGAAACACCTCTAAACAAAATGTTTTTAATTTCTACAAATATTTATTACACATAATGTTATAAATAAGTATTTTTTTTTTCTTTTAAATATGTTTATTAATACCAAAATAGTACTAATGTATAACATTTGATATATGACAGTCCATAATGATCAAAATTAATAAACATTTTATTTCTCTTGCGGTATGCTTTTTGATATAACGTTTTGTAAGACTACTTTTACAATGACTAGTTCTATCAAAATGCATTTTGTGATTGTGGGATTAATATCACCGGGCATTTGGACCCACATACATGTACTCTTTGCAGATACGTTGGTGATGTCGAGAAAACTTGATGTTTATGTCTAATCTTGGCAATGATTTATAAGATAAAAAAATACAACACATCAAATTTATTTACAATAAACAATGGTAACTGCCCCAGTTATTTTTTTCTAGGATTCATATGGATTCAATTGCTGAATTTACAAAGTTTGTCATTTATTTGACTGGTTTATTCACCTAAACCCCGAATGAAGCAGCAGATTTTCGCAAATAATGCATTGTCCCCATCCGTTACCGTAGACTTATGAGATCCTTCAAGTGTTTGCGATCATTAGACGCATAGAACTTACATTCAAATGACAAACGTAAATATATTTACAATTTCTGGGTTTTTTTGTGTGGTATTTATTTAAGACATTTCACACAATGCTGTATCACATATCCGGCGCCAGATATCAGAGGCCACAGTTTCCGGACAATTTCATTTCAGAACATATTATTGATATTTCATTTTATCTCAGTTATCCGGAATTCCCCGTTCATGATCCGGGCGTCCTGTTTTACAACAAAACATTGTTTAACTGTAAATCTTAATTCATTCAGTAGGACAGTAAAATTTGATATACACCATTTAAATACAGTAGAAAAATTAGGCCTGTCAATTTAGTTTCAAACCTTATTTTAGGTGCTAAACCCTAATGAGTAGCGTGTACAAACTTCTCAGTTCCCAAACCGCCATCAAATTACCAACGTTGTTTGCTAGACAGGATGTGTTACACCTCACTGCACTTATGCACCAGTGTCATCGATTTTTTAAAGAAAGAATGTGCTTTCTAACTAAAACATGCTAGACAGTTTTATATAGTTTAGTAGTATAAACTGACACGTAGCATCGGAGGGGGGGGGGGGGGCTGCCCCACCCTTTTTCTCGCAGCAACTATTTAAAAAAAATTACATATAAAAAATAGAATTATAATGGAGCTGCCCCCCCCCCCCAAATTATGTAGGAGTATGTAAAAATTTGGTATGAAGGTAAGGGAATTGGGAGTGTGATTGAAGTTTTCGGATTTATTTTTTTTTTTAGCCTGTCAAGATTTTTTAGGTGAGTCCGCCCCCCTCCCCCACATTAAAAAAACGATGCTACGTGCCTGATCTATACCTTATTCAAAACTTACTTAAAACAAACAATTGTGTTTTTAAGATTAAGTCAAAACCGAAAGTAGGGGAAGAAAACAAAGTAATGGATAAATAACGAGATAGTGTCGAACAATTAAGAGAAAACATTCCCTCCGAGGGTCGAAGGCCCGAGGAGGGAATGTTTTCTCTAAACTATTCAACACTATCGAGTTATTTATCTTACTTAAAAAATTCCTCCCATTGAACCTCAAAGAAGCCATTCATATATCAAACTGTGCTGAAATGCAATAGCATCTAGCTCATTTGTGATTCCAATAATACCATACACAATATATTTTCGTGAAATTTTCAGGAATGAAAGAGAATGATAATATCTCGAGGTGGTTTTTTTTTCATTTTGTCAAAATCCATTTCCTTTTGTCCGTTTCCTGTCCCGCGTTGAAAAAGCTTGTCACCTCAAGATCTCAAAAAAAAGTGAAGACTTAAACACTCAAACTTTGTGGGATGAAAGACCTATAGCTGTAGAGGTGTTTAGATCATATCTTTTAGTTCGTCGTAACTTCCGGTCGTCACCAGAAGCATTTCAAAAATAATTATTTTTACGCATTAAATTTTCTTTTCCATAGAATAAACATAAAAGTATAAATCTATCTATAGGTTATCTATGCAATGTTATCTCAACACACAATTCTACTTCCGGTGAGTTATCTCAATTATCTCAGATAGCTTTTTTAAAACATATTTTGAACCCGCAAGATCTCAGAAACTATAAATGATTAAATCATGAAACTTTCATGGATGATAGGCACGCGAGTATGATAAGGCAACTCACAGCGATCAAATTCCTCTGATCGATATGACGTCACAATAATGATTCATGATGTCATATTTTACTCAGAAACATGTTGATTTTAACTTTATCTCTGGTTTAAATTATAAAAACTACAGACATAAAACATCATTAGACGCTCTTCTAACTGAATATATCTTCGATTTTTCTCTATTACGTATAATTATCATTGATGACGTCACAAGCATGTTTAAAAGAGAAGATCATGTCGGGAGACAAATTATCGGAATGCAGTGTAAACAATGCCGAAATAAGACTTATTTAATACAGATACCTAAGATTTAGATGAGTGTCAGTTAGAATATAATCAGGATAATACAGGCATGGATATTTTGTTTCATCAGCGAGTGTTATAAGGTAAGCGGATCGACATTTATAAGGCTTGATCAGCCTTTCATCTGTCAGTGTGTACAAAAAATGGCAAAAGTGTAACACTACCCCAGATATTAAGAAAGATGATTTTGGTAAATATCAACGGTATATGACCTAAACTAGCTGAAAAGTGCTGCTAGAATCCTGTGCTTTGTTGTTTTAAACGAAAAATACGTAGTATTTTCAATGACATTTTAGAAGTTGAGAGGGTTTCCGAAAAATATTTACAATATTTATTTTATGCGATGTACAATAGGATTCTAGCAGTTATACTAATAAACATGAACTAATTGCCAATCGAATTATTGTAGCAAACATACAAATGAACTTCGGGGTAGTGTTACACTTTTTGATTTTTTGTTAAGGTAAAAAAGTGATCTATTTTTAACTGTCACGTGATACCATGGCACGGCAGCTTCAAAGATTGAGTCGATTCCGGAGTAGAAAAATAATATCTTAGTGAACTCTTTCACTTGGTATTAATATCCCGCGCTGTTTTCATAAAAATAAACATTTTTTTAAATTGATCATAATTTTGACGGTCGTTAAACTCGGAGTTGCCTTAACCTACCGGCGCATTTGATTGAAAATGTGTTTAAACGTTTCATTTGGTCGACCGTCACTTCCAGTCTACACAGGGAGGGTTTAAAAAAGGGTTTAAAAAATCGAGCTGTTAATCAGTTGAACTGTTTTTCTTTGATATTTTAAGTTACTTAAATTAACAATTATGTACGAAAGGCAAGTAATACAAGAAAGCTTTCTGGTCGTCACAGGAAGTACACACAATTCTGATTTTTAAAAAGATATTTGGTTATTTAGCATCGAAGTAACATTTAAGCTATAGAAATACAGAACGTCGTCTACACATTGTAAATTAACAACAAAAAGTTCTACTTCCAGTGAGACATCTCAAATATCTCAGGTAGCTTTCTTTAAAAAAAAACCACAAAGTACCCACAAGATCTCAGAAACTGTGAGAGATCAAGACACAAGATAATTAACATTTGATTGAACATGTGTTTAACGGGTTTAATTTGGTCGTTCATCATTTCCGGTTCTCACTCGAAGCGTTCAAGGAAGAGAATTTTTTTTTTAACTTTAGATTTTTTTTAATATTTCACTCAATTTGATGAACAATTACGTACCGTAGGTAAATGTACTAAAATATATACTTTCATTTTCTTAAATTACTTCTGTTTGTTCGTTTCCCGTCCCGAGACAAAAACCTTTTTTCAACGAGATATTATAACGTACAAAAATTTGAGCATCAAAACTTTGAGGAAAGACAAAACAATGAAGATATGTTTACTATGATCCGGCGTAACTTCTTGTCGTCACAGAAAGTACTCAACAATTGAAATGTTGTCTTATTTTTTTTCTTTGGAATTCCTTTACAGAATAGGATATATCCATTTTCTGTTTACAAGAGAAATGGACTTTTTGTACAGATTAATACATGAGGAACGAAAGACCTTTTTGTTGCTATAACAACAAGTATCTATTTATTAAGATCTTCCGTTTCCAACGGAAGACCTTTAATGTTATTCCTTTGTTTCTTTTCCCCTATTATTATTCTTTTTTTTCTTTGACGTTTTCTCAAAAACGCTTTGGCCGATTTTCATGAAACTTTCAGATCTTACTGAGCACAAAATTTGTAAGAAATGTATCGATCAAATTTTTGGTCGTCTCTTCCGGTACCTAGATATTAAAGATTTTATGTTTTTGCTTGTTCACAGGTTTTCTCACAAAGTATCAAAGATAAACCTTTCAAATTTTCAGTGGTGGTAGAGAGTCTTTAGCCGCAGTGTTTCCGTTTATCCGAACGTCCGCCGTCACCTCCGGTTGTCACCGGAAGGAAATGAAAAACCTTAATTTTTCATTATTTGGTTTTGAAAATATTTTATGTTACTATTCGATAGAGACGCTCAAATAACTTCAGAATATAAAATCTGTCTTAAAATCGATCTACGCATTCTTGGGATTTTGGGCTCCAAAGTCCTGAACCGAGAGTCCGAGTAGCTCAGTCGTTATAATGTTGGATTTGTGCCCAGGCGACCCGGGTTCAGTCCCTGAGTACCTACAATTTTTTCTTTCTTAATTGTGTTTAGTGTATCGATCTTATCCTTAAAATGATGTATTTTGATGTTTTCATTTTATTCTTATAAATGAAAATAGTAGCGGCTTTTTTAGTATAAATAGATACTCGTTTCTGTCAGCAGTTCGCTAAATTCAAACGCTTGTCGCATCTCCAGCATCAACGACGTGCCGCTGAATTACCCCTGCAGTGCGACCGCAGTAGAGTTGGCTGGGTTGCTTTGCCGGTGTAATGAAGAATAATAATTGGTGTAATGAAGAATAATGCCCCCCCCCCCATAGAATAATGACCGGGGGTCATTTTTCTACGTAGAATAATGGCCCCCTAGCTGAAGAATAATTGGATTTTTCTGAAGAAAAAAGACCCAGGGGATATTTTTCTTCATGTTAAACATGAAGAAAAATGACCCCCATAGAAAAATGACCCCCACCCCGTAAACATGAATAGAAATTGGTTACCCCGTATCCAAGATATAATTTTTCACTCTGTTCAACTGATTTTGAAGTTATAAACACCGAACTTGTAAATAAATCGCTGTATATAGTTTTTCATACCCGTAGCAAGCACACAAAAACACTCTTACATTGCCACAAATTGATTAAAAACAGTTACGTCACTTTTCTCGTCGACATACGGCGGGAAATGACGCAAATAAAGACAGATTCATTACACAATGAGGATATTGTGTGATAATCAACGAACAATTATTATGAAAGAATAATTGTTGTAATAATATAAGCAATATTCATTGGTGAATGAATTGTCATTCGAAGAATGATACATGTATATATCTTTATGGACTAAGGGGGCAGGTAACGTAGGAACATGAATACTTCTTATTTTCATTTCTTGAGGAAAGTGATTTTTTAAAAATCACTTTGTGTTAGTTTTGTTTTCTTCTACGTAAAATATGAACATCAATGTTCTAAACATTTGTTGTAAAGTTGTATTTGTGATCATGAATAAACTTTATTCTTTTAGAGCAAATGTGTGAAGAGTACCTGACTATAGTAAATCTTAATAATTTAATTTCATACAAATTGAAGCTTTTGATTGGATTAGCCAGTCACATGACAGTGTTTTATATTGTATAAAGAATGTTGCCTATGGGGCCACGCCCCCTTGACAACAATGAGCCGGAACTACTTTTATCATTACTTCCTGTTTACATTAGAGATCATATAATACACATTATATACAATATTAAACCTTGAAAAATAAATATCATAAAAAAAATTGTTTGTATTGTTCATTTAAACAATTAAGACAAGGTTTATACCAAATATATTATTGAGACAAAATTCAGATGGAACTATAGTTGTTTGGTTTCTTGTCGTCTGCTATAAACAACATGGCAGATTTTGAGATGCTGGGTGTAGGGGAGACTGTAGAGATTATAGATATTGATTGGGACACACTGCACCAATTACTGGACGGTGAATTTGATGTCTCAACATCAACAAATGAAGCAGAGGAGGAGCTTGAGAGGGTTTTAAGCTCTATAAAAACAGAAGAAACAATGCTGCAAGAGCCATCCTATAGCAAGAGATTTAAATCTGTCAGTGATGCAGAAATTCAGGATCTTAAAGAAAGAAGACAGTCAAAAACCACAAAATCTAACACTAAGTGGGGATTAAATTTGTTTCAAGGTAAATTTAAATGATTTAAATATTTAATGAAATGCTAAAATTGAAAATATCAAGTCATCATCACTTACATTTTGTACATCCAGATTGGGACTTGAACCCAAATTCCCCACACAAAATGCATGGTTGCTTTAACATTAAGCTATCTGGATTTATGTACATGTAAATAAGCATGATAAATAATTTGATATGTTCAAAACAAAAATTTCAAATTACAGAATGGAGTGTTGGGGCTCTTGGGCAGCCAACCAACTTTCATTCAATTTCTGCACCTGAGCTCAATAGCCATTTTGAAAAGTTCTATGCAGAGGCTGCACCAAGGCCAAATGAAAAAAGATTTCAATCTATGACCAAACAACAAGCGTCCGAATATCATAACAATACATTCAAAAGCATAAGGTCAGCATTAAACCGTCACATTCATGATATTGGACGACAATTTGATATCGTACGTGACCGAGACTTTAGAGAAAGTAACAATGTTCTAGATGGAAAACTAAAGAAAAACCTACAAGATGGCCTCTCACGACCAATCAAACACAAAGAAATCATTCCTAAACAGGACCTAGACAAAATGTCTGCCTATGTTTTCGGGGAACCAACACCAATCTCTTTAAGATTCCGAATCTGGTTACTTATTGCAATTCAATTTATCAGCAGGGGGTTAGAATTTCATGAACAACTAAAAACTGATTCTTTTGAATTTCATGTTGATGAAAATAAACAGGAATATGTTGCTTTGTCACATGAAACAAAACAGAAAAATTGGCAAGGAGGAATTGATGCAAATGAAAACCCAAAAGAGAAAAGAATGTATGAGGTACCTTCTGCTGGGGCAAAATGTCCAGTCGCCTCTTTGAAACTCTACCTCTCGAAGTTAGACCCTAAGGCAACATTTTTATTTAACAGATGTTCAAAGGAAGCGCTTAAATCTCCAACAACTGAGGAAATTTGGTACACAGATGTTCCGATAAAAAAATACCAATTCACTCGGTTCATGGCCGACATTTGTAAAAATGCAAAATGCAGTAAAACTTACACTGCACATAGCCTACGTGCAACCTCAATCCAAGGAATGAACGACGCAGGTTTTGAGGTTCGACACATTATGCATATGAGTGGCCATAAAAATGAATCTTCTGTGAGAAGTTATAGTAGAGATTGTTCTACTTACCAGAAGGCTTCCATGAGTAAAGCTTTATCAAATTTGGTAGTTCCTCAAAACGAAACAAGCGACCCAATTTCAGCCAACCACGCCGTTAGTAAACCTCCCAATGGCAATGAATGTGAAGTCTCAGCTACATCTGCAGAGATCCCAATTGCTTTTCAATCATCTACCTTCTCCTCGGGATTTATAGCGAATTCTGCCTTTCACCAGTGTGTGTTTAATTTCACTTCTAAGTAGATTAATCCAACACATCTCGTTCTGTGATCGTTTACATTCCAAACAAACATGGCCGTCTTTCTCCGCTTCGAAATTTAGGTCAATCCGTTACTATAGAATGACGTATTCTTGCGCGGTTAATTTTAAATTTAATGCTGTAATGTACGAAATAAACATAACACTTTGAATCTTTTGTCGTTGAAAATTAAATTATAAAGAATGAATTTAAAATTTATTAGTTTTATACGATATAAAATGGTTTGGGGCAGTTTACGCTTTTTTATAAACCGCTTCGCGGTTTATAAAGCGTAAACTGCCCCAAACCATTTTATATCGTATAAAACTAATAAATTTTAAATTCATTCCTTAAATAGATAATAAACACTGATCGATTATAATAAGAAAAGATTGTTTCTAAAAGCGTTGATAAGAGGTTAGGGCCCATGTTAGGGGTTTATATCACCCTTGATTTTGTTCACATGGTCTTTATTGTATCAGATTCAGTTACCAATGCTCATACAAACTATTGATGCATTAATTATCTTGATATTAACTAAACTTACTAAAGTATGCCGACGATAAAGTAAAATATATTTTCTGTACGATACTCTTAGTTATTACTGGTCCTAACTTCACCAAACGTGCATGGATGGTGCGTCTTATGATACTGATGCACCTGATAATCTTGAATGCTGAATCTGAGCCATAGGTTTATGATCCTTGATGAGATTTAGTCTTTTGGAACAGGTCACATTTTTTTTTATAGATGATAGCTTGCATAGTTAATTTAACTATATTATAAATGAAACGCAGAGGTTGCTTCAGATGCCTGATCTCCATTATCAAGGATGCTAAAGAAATTTCCTACCTCACTCAAACCTGCTTGATAGATAAATGTGGTTGTTGTTAAATGATAAAACATGATTCCTATGATATAGTATTGTATGATATGAAACACTATACTTTAATATGATACAATATAATAATGTATAAATTTCTTTGATATTTAATGATATGATATTGTATCATGATAATGTTATGGATATTATTGTATATTATGATACAATATTGTATAATATCATATTGTATTATTAATTAATTATTTAATAATTTAATTTCATACAAATTGAAGCTTTTGATTGGATTAGCCAGTCACATGACAGTGTTTTATATTGTATAAAGAATGTTGCCTATGGGGCCACGCCCCCTTGACAACAATGAGCCGGAACTACTTTTATCATTACTTCCTGTTTACATTAGAGACCATATAATACACATATATATACAATCTTAAACCTTCAAAAATAAAGATCATTAAAAAAAATTGTTTGTATTGTTCATTTAAACAATTAAGACAAGGTTTATACCAAATATATTATTGAGACAAAATTCAGATGGAACTATAGTTGTTTGGTTTCTTGTCGTCTGCTTATAAACAACATGGCAGATTTTGAGATGCTGGGTGTAGAGGAGACTATAGAGATTATATATATTGATTGGGACACACTGCACCAATTACTGGACGGTGAATTTGATGTCTCAACATCAACAAATGAAGCAGAGGAGGAGCTTGAGAGGGTTTTAAGCCCTATAAAAACAGAACAAACAATGTTGCAAGAGCCATCCTATAGCAAGAGATTTAAATCTGTCAGTGATGCAGAAATTCAGGATCTTAAAAAAAGAAGACAGTCAAAAGCCACAAAATCTAACACTAAGTGGGGATTAAATTTGTTTCAAGATAAATTTATGATTTAAATATTTAATGAAATGCTAAAATTGAAAATATCAAGTCATCATCACTTACATTTTGTACATCCAGATTGGGACTTGAACCCAAATTCCCCACACAAAATGCATGGTTGCTTTAACATTAAGCTATCTGGATTTATGTACATGTAAATAAGCATGATAAATAATTTGATATGTTCAAAACAAAAATTTCAAATTTATTAACAGAATGGAGTGTTGAGGCTCTTGGGCAGCCAGCCAACTTTCATTCAATTTCTGCACCTGAGCTCAATAGCCATCTTGAAAAGTTCTATGCAGAGGCTGCACCAAGGCCAAATGAAAAAAGATCTCAATCTATGACCAAACAACAAGCGTCCGAATATCATAACAATACATTCAAAAGCATAAGGTCAGCATTAAACCGTCACATTCATGATATTGGACGACAATTTGATATCGTACGTGACCGAGAATTTAGAGAAAGTAACAATGTTCTAGATGGAAAACTAAAGAAAAACCTACAAGATGGCCTCTCACGACCAATCAAACACAAAGAAATCATTCCTAAACAGGACCTAGACAAAATTTCTGCCTATGTTTTCGGGGAACCAACACCAATCTCTTTAAGATTCCGAATCTGGTTACTTATTGCAATTCAATTTATTAGCAGGGGGTTAGAATTTCATGAACAACTAAAAACTGATTCATTTGAATTTCATGTTGATGAAAATAAACAGGAATATGTTGCTTTGTCACATGAAACGAAACAGAAAAATTGGCAAGGAGGAATTGATTCAAATGAAAACCCAAAAGAGAAAAGAATGTATGAGGTACCTTCTGCTGGGGCAAAATGTCCAGTCGCCTCTTTGAAACTCTACCTCTCGAAGTTGGACCCTAAGGCAACATTTTTATTTAACAGATGTTCAAAGGAAGCGCTTAAATCTCCAACAACTGAGGAAATTTGGTACACAGATGCTCCGATAAAAAAATACCAATTCACTCGGTTCATGGCCGACATTTGTAAAAATGCAAAATGCAGTAAAACTTACACTGCACATAGCCTACGTGCAACCTCAATCCAAGGAATGAACGACGCAGGTTTTGAGGTTCGACACATTATGCATATGAGTGGCCATAAAAATGAATCTTCTGTGAGAAGTTATAGCAGAGATTGTTCTACTTACCAAAAGGCTTCCATGAGTAAAGCTTTATCAAATTTGGTAGTTCCTCAAAACGAAACAAGCGACCCAATTTCAGCCAACCACGCCGTTAGTAAACCTCCCAATGGCAATAAATGTGAATTCTCAGTTACAGCTCCAACGACATCTGCAGAGATCCCAATTGCTTTTCAATCATCTACCTTCTCCTCGGGTTTTATAGCGAATTCTGCCTTTCACCAGTTTGTGTTTAATTTCACTTCTAAGTAGATTAATCCAACACATCTCGTTCTGTGATCGTTTACCACATTCCAAAAAAACATGGCCGTCTTTCTCCGCTTCGAAATTAAGGTCAATCCGTTACTATAGAATGACGTATTCTTGCGCGGTTAATTTTAAATTTAATGTTGTAATGTACGAAATAAACATAAAACTTTGAATCTTTTGTTGTTGAAAATTAAATTATACGGAATGAATTTAAAATTTATTAGTTTTATACGATATAAAATGGTTTGGGGCAGTTTACGCTTTTTTATAAACCGCTTCGCGGTTTATAAAGCGTAAACTGCCCCAAATCATTTTATATCGTATAAAACTAATAAATTTTAAATTCATTCCTTAAATCAAATGATACTATCACATATGATATTGCAATATATAATATTGCATCCTATGATATAATATTGTATATTCTATGATATCGTATCATATAGTATTGTATAATATGATATTAGTTTCTGTAATATATAATTATATCAAATAAAATTGTATATATGATATTGTAATATTATACAAATATAGCCCTTTTATGAGGTCGATCCATAGATATATCGACTTCACAGAGAAGCATATCGACCGAGCACGAAGTGCGAGGTCGATATGCTTTTCTGTGAAGTCGATATATCTATGGATCGACCTCATAAAAGGGCTATATTCGTTATATTATTTTCCAAAGAAGATTTGGCAAGATTAAAACAAAATTATTTCTATATTTAGAAAGTACAGGTCAATCTGAGTTTTTAAAGCTTATTTTTAGAAAGTACAGGTCAATCTGAGTTTTTAAAGCTTATTTTTAGAAAGTACAGGTCAATCTGCATTTTTACTTTGACACTTGATGTCAAAAGAACCAATGATATTCTTCGTTACAATGCATGAAAATAATATTATAAAATATCGTATTAGACGATATTGTATAATATGATATTGCTTTATGTGATATATTATTAGGTAGCAAGGGACAGTTTCGAATAAAGTACCCGTCAATATTTTTGTAAAATTGAGAATTGCTGTACTTGAAGGCTTATGAGTGTTGCTAAAATTCATGAAATGATTTTTAATGATTATCATTAGTTAGAGGGGTGTCTCTTGTTGAAATTGATATGCAATATGTAGGCCCCTTATGTTAGGTACACGAGAATCAGAAGTAAAATGCGAAACCTGCGGCTATGACTGTTGTGCTGACTTTACACAGTGAAATTGCAAGTTACAGACGGGAGGTAAAATAACACGAAAAGTAGGTGGATGGGACATTGTAAACTATACACCGGTAAGTTTCTGACATGTGATAGTGCAACATGCACGCGGTACGGAAGGTCAACCCTCTGCAGGGAATTAGCTGGGGGAGGTCTAAAAAGCTGAAAAATCATGAAAAATTAGCAAAATATGAAAGGGTCAAAATCTCATAAAAACCAGTATGTAGAGAATTTTACAGGTTTTGACTAGTAATTTTCTTCAGAAATTGGTGATTGGCCTTATAAAGTATGAATTAAAGGTATTTGTGCTGAATGGGAACTGAGGAAATTCTAGTTACATAGTTCCGAAGACATGCATCCCTTGGCTACAATGAACCGTATAAAAAAAAACTGTCCCCTGCCACCTTAGATCACATGAAATTATTTTATGATGTTGTAATATATATTATTATATCATATGATACAATATGTATAATATAATTTTATTATATAATATTTTACTTTATACCATGATATTGTATCATGGTATCATGGATTTGATATGATAAAATGTTGTATCAAATTATATTGTATCATATCATAAATAAAATCATATTATTTATCAAATATGATACAGTATCATACAATACAATATCATACTATATTATACAATATAATATCATATTTCAATGTAATGATGTATTATTCAATACGATATTGTTTCATATAATACTATAATGTATTATGTATTATGATATTGTATTATTTGATCAAATAGAATAATGTAAAACACAATACAATGTCATATCATACGTTACAATATTATATCCCACAATTTTTTACGGTATTTTATGGTATTATATGATATATATTGTGAGAATAATAGGATGCAATTTTAATTTTATATTATTGTATTGATTAACATATGAACATATGATTATCATACAATTTTTTAACAGATGACATACGATATTGTGTCAAAACAGAATCCATAAATATCCAAGATCATAAAAGATGGTTTTCATATAATATGATAAAGGAGGTCTCATAAAGGCGATGCCTTATAAAGGTGATGCCTCGTCTCGGTGAGCTTTGTAATCTGTGATTACCTATGTTTTATAATTGCGGAGCTCTCTATCGTTTATTTTCATAAAATTAAATTATCAAGGGTAATAGGGTCCGGACCCCCTCTCTCCTTTTACTGCGTGAAATTATTAACATTGAATTTTCCGGAGGGGGGGGGGGACGGACTCCCTCTCCCCCTCTAGATCCATGCATGAACAAGGAGTGTCGCATTATGAAATTAGTATGTTACTGTGTTTGGTCCACGGTAAACAGACGGCTGGTAAGTAACAGGGGTCTAGAAGTGCATATGTACACATTATGTCGGACATTAAATTTTGTGTGGAGTAGATAATGATTAGGCATAGCCAGCACTGGTAAACATATATGTTACATGTACACATTAAAATATTTATAAACATTCATAGTAAGCGCGATGGACTAGCGCATGCGTACCAATAATAGCATGGATTATTTGGAAGACCTTGGCGAGTACGGTGCCTGTATTAAATTTTATGAAATAATCGACCGAGACTTGCTGAATACAATCAAAAAAGGCGAAGGCGAAAGTGCGAAGATGCGAAGGCCAGAGTTCAAAGTTGGGAAGAAGCGATAGTAGTATCACTACTTCGCACTTTAGGCATCACATCTTCGCGCTTCGTCGTCGCATCTTCTCACTTTTGCTCCTTCATTTTCCCACTATCGCCCTTGCAACTTAGGTCGAAGTGGCCCTATCGGAGCACCAAATGACAACCATACCCCGATGCAATACGTCAATATCTTGTTATAACGGAAGGATTTTTATTTTCTAAGATATACCCCTTCTTTCACTTTAAGGTTATTTGAATATGAATTATAATTTATGTTACTTTCTGTAAACTGCAACAGTAAAAATTACAATAGTGTAAAGACTATTTCACAAATAATAAATAAAATATACTGAAAAAATTTAATCTACAAGGGGGTCACTTTTCTTCATGTGGAGTGTGCTCATTTTTATGAAAATGACACTTATTCTTCAGGCAAAGGGGTCATTTTTCTACGTAGAATAATGACCGGGGGGTCATTTTTCTGCGTAGAATAATGACCGGGGGGTCATAATTCTACGTAGAAAAATGACCCCCGGTCATTATTCTATGGGGGTCATTATTCTTTATTACACCGGCATCAAGGAAATGCCGCAATCTCAATGACTGTATGCACACACATCTAGCAATGCAAATGTACCCACGTTTTAAGTATTCTACATGGCTTTAAAAGGAGGACTGATTAGTTTTTATTCACATATATAGATACGTGCATGAATGTTTACATGCGTGTATTGACATATGTTGCTTATATATTGATTTCCTGAACACTATAAAACACTATGAAAACTCTCTCTCTCTCTCTCTCTCTCTCTCTCTCTCTCTCTCTCTCTCTCTCTCCCTCTCTCTCTCTAACGTACGCTGAAATTTGAGGCCCCGACTCAAAAAGGTAAAAGCATGATAAACACCCGTACAGTATCACAACCGCCAGTTACAACAGTTTTGATTGTAAACTTTCCTACAAAATTTACATACCTCAGAGATCTTCAAGATCTGGATATAATTGATTTTTTTTTGTAAGTGTATAGCGAGATAAACAATGAACGCGCTTATCCGTATAATATTTATTTATTGAATTGGAATTTCAATTAATTATTCTCCTCTGGGAATAAAGCCCGTTTCAACATTGCCCCCACTTGATTTCAGACTCGGGTGGGGATCTTCCAAAATTATTGATGAAATAAATTGTTTTTCTATTAACTTACATAGCAAGTTAGAAATGCTGAGGTGGATTGGAAATATGCTTCTTATAAAAACAGTTTCAATCCAATGTTTTCTCAGACGTCCGCATCAATTTGTTCCTGCCCATTTCAAATGTTTTGACTGTAACGGGTGAAATTGACGTAAGCTATATATTTCCAATCTTGTCAGTTAATGTTCCAAGGTCTTATTATGACCGTTCACGAAATAACATACTTACATAAAATTCATGGACTTTTTAAAAATCAGATTCAACATGTTAATTTCAAATATTCATCTTCTAGCTAGAAAAGTTGTCTTAAACAGGCAGGTAGGATCTGGGGGAGCGTGCTGCCGCCCCCCCCCCCCCTTTCTTGCAGAAATCACATTTCAAAAATTAATTGAAGTTACAGGTATACGACGGACTACGTAACCTCCCTTACAGATTTTGATTTTGTTTTGCTCGCCAAGATCTTTAAATGAGTCTGCCCCCCCCCCCAATTTTCAAAAATGGTGCTACATGTCTGTTAAAAAATATATCATTATTTTGTGATCGTAAGATTCAATAGCAATAAAAATAAGTAAATGATACAACGTATTGAATGAATGCATTCTTCTCTTTGTACAACATGTTAAAGCTATATTTATCTTTAAAAAATGATTATCGATGAAAAAATCATACTGAAATTTTGAGAAAGATTTTATTTTCCAAATTAATGGTACATGTGTATATTAGGGAACAGTGCTGGTCAGTTCCCTCGACAGTGCGGTACAGTGCTTCAGTAGGACTGTACAGTGCGGTACAGTGGTAGTTAGTAAAAGGTACAATGAAGTACAGTTAATGTACAGTAAATGTCAAACAATGTCAGTCAATTTTTGGGAATATCATTGGTTTTTGAATTCAGTTATCTTACTTCGCTAAGCCTAGCTTCTCTCTCTGTTTCTCAAAATTTCAGTGATGATTGTTATTCTTCAGCTGCAGTGCACTGTGCACATCCGAACGTCCGCCGTCACTTCCGGTCGTCAAAGAAAGCAGAAACCATTTATTTTTCAACTTTTATTGATTTTAAATATTGTTTTGCAGCGTTATGATACAGACGCTTTAATAAATACAGAATATGTATTTTTGTTCTAGAATTGATCCACGTTGAAGGGAACCAGGCGACCCGGGTTCTATTCCCGAGTGCCGACTCTTTTTTCTTTCTTAATTGTGTTTCGATGCAAAAAGTTAATTTCTTGAAATGATGAGTTTAATTAGTTTTGTTTGAATTGTATCAAAAATCCCAGTAACAGCGCCCTTTCCTTATCTTACGATATGTCAGTTGAAATCCTTAGATAGGCTTACTTCAATTTGTGAAGGTGTTGATAAATGAAAGAAACTGTCCCGATTACCTATTTAATGTGTATTCAAATGGAAGACCTCTTGTTGCTTGCAACGAGCGTCTAGATATTATTATTATTATTAAGGTCTCCCGTTTCCAACGGAAGACCTTATAGTTATTGTAATGTTTCTTTTTATTAAGGTCTTCCGTTTCCAAAGGAAGACCTTATTGTTATTGCTTTGTTTCTTTTTCACTATTATTATTATTAGTTTTTTTCTGTCATGTTTTCTCAAGTATGCTTCATTCAATTTTAATGAAACTTTCAGATCTTATTCATGACAAAATTTGTAAAAAAAAAAAAATTACGCAAGCTTTTTATGATTGTTGCTTCCGGTACCGACATATTAAAGATTTTACGTTTTTTCTTGTTCACAATTTTTCTCAAAAAGTATTCAGATAGAACCTTCACATTTTCAGAGATGGTAGAGAGTGAACGGCCGCAGTGCCCTTTGCATATCCGATTGTCCGCCGTCACTTCCGGTTGTCACCGGAAGGAAATTAAAAACCTTAATTTTTCAATTTTTAAAACTTGAATTTTATTTATGTTTTTATTCGATAAAGACGGTTGTGGTTTCAGAATATGAAATTCGTTTTCAAATCGATTTAAACATTCCCGAGAATTTGAGCTTCAACGTTCTGAAGTGAGAGTCCGCGTAGCTCAGTCTTTAGAGTGGGGGATTTGTGCCCAGGCGACCCGGGTTCATTCCCCTTGTGCTGAGTATTTTTTCTTCCCTAATTTTGTTTTGTTTAACGAATTTATCTTTAAAAAGATAGTTTTTATTGTTTTCCCTTTTTATTTTTATTACAAAAAAAAATAATAACAGCTTTTTAGTACAAATATATAGCTCGTTTCTGTCAGCAGTTCTTTTAATTCAGACGCTCGCTGCATCGCCGGCATCAATGACATGCCGCCTAAGCGCCCCTGCAGTACTACCGCTTAAGTGTTCAATGGGTCGCTTTGCCAGCATCAAAGAAATGCCGCCATATCCATGACTGTATGCACACAACATTTAGCAATGCACTAACGTTATTCTTCATGGCTTTAAAAGTAGGACTGATTAGAATTTATTCACATAAATATATAGATAAACGCATGCATGTATACATGCGTTTATTGATGTTGCTTATATATTGATTTTCTGAACACTATAAAACACTATGAGCTATGACATAAAAAAATCATTACGGAGGGTGGATCGGGATTATAATCATTTAAAATCTGTCTAAAGTTTTTAATTTTTTACAAAGGTCTACATACATGTAATGCTTGCCCAAAAGCGGGATTAGTGATTAAGCATTGAAGTAAAAAATTCAAAAATTTCCTATCTTATTAACCGATCGCTTAACACTATCCATTTAGACAATGGGTTATCGGGATTCGGGAAAAGTGGGGATAATTAACCAGGCTACATTTGTAAGCTGAATGTAATTTTATTTGCCGACTTAGCAGAATTTTTATCACAGTGTTTGTCTGCAAAGAAAAACTTAAAATAAAAAGAAAAATATATCAAAAAAGCAGATAAAAAGGTTACCAATTTCTTTACCAAATCGATTTCTGATTACTAAGTAATTCATCTCTCTCTCTCTCTCTCTCTCTCTCTCTCTCTCTCTCTCATGGACTCTCTAGTGCTGAAATTTGAAACCCAGAGTCAGAAAGGTTAAAGCACGATAAATCCCCGTACAGCACCACAACCGCCAGTTCCAACACAGTTTTAATTGTAATCTTTCTTACGATATTTACGCACCTCAGAAATCTTCAACATGATATAAGTGATGTTTTTACCTAGATAAAAAATGAACCCGCATATCCGTATAAATTAACCTAGCAAAAATGTTCATCTTCGTATAATATTAGTATATTATTAAATCGGAATTTAAATTAAGTTTCCTCATCTTGGAATAAACCCCTTTTCAACATAGCCCCCACTTAATTTCAGACTTATGACGAGTCATCGGACAATGCTTTGCCCTGCGTTTAATCTCTCTCGGATGGGGATCTTCCCAAATTATTGATGAAATGAAATGTTCTTTTATTAAGGTACTTCACTACACCGAGACGTATACTTTATAAGACACTACGTCACAAGATGGCGATTTAAATGTTTTGTTAAACTGTTTGTATCAATCGATTCAGATGTATATCGTCATAGCTCAGTGATTAAAGTATCAGGTTTTTGGACCGCAGGTCATGAGTTCGAATCCACCTGGGGCTTTTGTTTATGTTTACTGAATGAATTTTTTAAAAATATCATTTTTTATGAAAAATTGCACATTTTTTCGCCCATTTGACAGATATACTTCTTATCCATTATGCTTTCTATCATAATCAAATAATTTTCTGCTGATTTGAGAAACTATTTCACGGTGTAGTGAGGCACCTTAACTTACAAAGCAAGTTAGAAATGCTTAGGTGGATTGAAAATACGCTTCTTCAAAAAACCCAGATTCAATGCAATGTTTTCTCAGACGTCCGCGTCAAATTTTCCCGCATATTTCAAATGTTTTGACTGCAACGGGTGACATTGACGTAAGCTATATATTTCCAAACTTGTCAGTTAATGTTCCACGGTCTAATTATTGCAGTTTACGAAATAACATACTTACATAAAATTCATGCAGTTTTTAAAAATCAGATTCAACATGTGAAACTTTTTCTTGCAGCAATCATATTTGAACAATAAATTGAAGTTACAGGTATACTACGGACTACGTAACCACCTTTTCAGACTAGGATTTTTTTTGCTCGTCAAGATCTTTTAATGAGTCCCCCCCCCCCCCCCCCAACTTTTAAAAGTGGTGAAACGTGCCTGTTATGAATATATCATTATTTTGTGATGCATTCAATTTCAATAGAAATAAGTCAGTAATAAAACATATTGAATGGATTTAACGACCTGGTGCATTCGAGTCATTAATAACAAAAAACTACTTCTGGTGAGATATCTCAAATATCTCAGGTAGCTTTTTTAAACACATTTTGTACAAACGAGATCTCAGAAACTTTAAGTGATCAAAGCACAAAACATTTATTGATGATGGACATTTGATTAAAGATGTGTTTAACCGGTTTTATTTTGTCTTCCGTCACTTCCGGTCCACACAGAAAGAGTTCAAACTAATCGAGCTGTTATTCAAATTAACTTCAATCCTCTGATATTTGTAGTGAGCTCGATGAACAATAAAAAAAAGGGCAAGTATACAAAAAAGCTTAATACAATTTACATTGAGCACTTCCGTTTGTCCGTTTCCTGTCCCGAGACAAAAACCTTATTTTGACAAGATCTCAAAAACGGTAACGACTTGTATAATCAATCTTTGTGGGATGATATACCTATGTATGTACATTTGTTTACACTATTTTGTTTTGTTCGGCGTAACTTCCATCGAAAATATAACAATTTTTTTTCTTAATGTATATATTATACATGGAATGAATATATCAGTATACAATCTTAGTTATTACATATATATAATGTTAAATTAGCAAATAAATTTTACTTCCGGTGAGATACCTCAAATATCTCTAGGTAGCTTTCCTTTTTACAAATGTGATGCCCGCGAGATTTTTGTCACTGTAAGTGATTGAGACATGAAGCTTTCATGAATGATAGATATTTAATTGAAAATATGTTTTACGGGTTTTATTTTGTCAACCGTCACTTTCCGTTCTCATCGGTAGGGTTCAAACAAATCGTGTTTTTAACAAGTTTAACTGACTTTCTTGTGTGTTTCATCTGGCCTAATAAACAGTGATGTACGCTAAGCAAATGTACAAGAAATAACAGCTTTTGTTTATAAAATCACTTCCATTCGTCCATTTTCGGTCCCGAGACAAAAATATTGTTTCCAAGATATCTTAGATTTGGCAGAGACGCGAACAACCAAACTTTGAGTAAAGATTGACTTATGATTGTACAAATGGTTAACATGATTTGTTTAGATAGGCGTTACTTCCGGTCGTCACAGAAAGTACTTCAAAAATTGATTTGTTTTTCATTCTCGTTGTTTTACATGGAGATAACGTCTGGATACATCATTCACAATAATTATCATATCCACTATTTTTTCTATGA
The DNA here is from genome assembly GCA_015776775.1 of Magallana hongkongensis. Taxonomy (NCBI): domain Eukaryota; kingdom Metazoa; phylum Mollusca; class Bivalvia; order Ostreida; family Ostreidae; genus Magallana; species Magallana hongkongensis. The sequence goes on along the minus strand of VIAA01000013.1, from coordinate 128,472 downwards.
GAGAAGCAATGTCTTACAGTTTAATTGACACATGTATAACAAAACGGAACACCTTTTTGTTGCTTTTGCAACAAGAGTCTAGTTATTCTTATTTTTTCCACGTTTTTCTCAGAGATGACTGGATATATTTCCTTGAAAATTTCAAGAATAATAGGGAATAAAAAAGTCTAAGAAGGATTTTTCTTTTTTTTTTAAACACATTTCTGGTCGTCCATTTCCTGTCCTGCGACGAAGAAGCTTGTCACCTCGAGATCTCAACAACGGTAAAGACTTGAGCAACCAATCTTTGTACGATGAAAGACCTGTGTATATAGATGTGTTTAAACTATTTTGTTTTGTTCGTCATAACTTCCGGTCGACACCGGAAGCACTTCAAAAATATTTATTTTACGCATTAAATTCATTTTCCATAAATTAAAAAAATAAGTATAAATCTATACATAGGTTATCTATGCGATGTTTAATGGGGGGGGGGGGGATTCTACTTCCGGTGAGATATCTCAATAAGGGACACGAAACTTTCATGGATGATAGACATTTGATTGCAGATGTGTTGAACCGGTTTCATTTTGTCTTCCGTCACTTCCTGTCCACACGGGAAGAGTTCAAACAAATCGAGCTGTTTATCAGGTTAACTGTTTTACTTTCATATTTTTAGTTATTTAAATTAACAATAATGTACAAAAGTCAAATGTACAAGAAATATTTAATACAATTTAATTGAGCACTTCCGTTTGTCTGTTTCCACTATTTTGTTTTATCCGGCATAACTTCCAGTCGTCACAGGAAGTACACCCCATTTAGTTTTTTAAAAATATTTTGGTTATTTGGCATATACGTAACAATTAAGCAATAGAAATACAATACAAAGTACCCGAAAGATCTCACTCGAAGCGTTCAGGCAATAAGCAAAAGTTATTTTGTTTTTTTAACTCTAGATTTTTTTAAACATTTTACTCAATGTGATGAACAGTAATTATATGATGAGGAACTGTTCCATTATAAAACAGATTTAATTCTGTTTAAAATTACATAGAGTTATCACATTTCACAGGTAGAGTTAAACCTTCACGTTTTTATGTTTATAAAGTTGTATCTTGTTTGCTGACAATAAAACAAACCCATCTTTACATTTTGTTGACAGTGTTTATTTTGAAAATTCCCGCTCTATAAATAGTGTTAGATCAGAATATTAGATGAGAAAAGTAGATCCGGCTAAATTTTATGGATGCAGGTATCAAATAAATATTTCGACCAACCAGAAGCGTTAATATCTCATCAAACGAATACGTATTAAATGATTAACAAATCAACCATCATGTCAACCTTGAATAATTCAATATCATTAATAGACGCACAATATGTTTCATAGTAAAAATAAAAAACAATTTACAAATTTTAAGGTTTAAAATAATGAATTTTAATTACTAATATCCTTATAAAGATCTCTACGTCTTGAGGGGATAACTATTGCCTAAAAATAAATGTTCATGATTATCCACCCCTCTTAAAGCCATATTTAGCTGCACTATATTCACATTATAGTGGAACGAGGCTGGTATTATACATGGCTTTTACTTTGTGTTACACCGATTACCTGCTACTGTGGAACCATTATATTTCATGGGGGCCAATTTTCGTGGATTGCTTAAATTTTACAGGTTCGTGAGGACGTAATTTCGTGTACTCTGTTCAATCTTCAAAGGAAATGACTTTATTACCCTAATTTATTAATTCGTGGAGGATGTTCATTCGTGGATGAAGGATATCCACCAATTCTACGAAAATTGAGCCACCTCGAAATATAATGATTTCACAATATTTCGATCAATCAACATATCAAACTCAATCGCTTTATCCATCTGTTTTAACTGAAAAAGGAATGAATATCAATAAGTCAATAAGAATATTTAAGTACTTTAATATGAATAACCAATCTTTCATTTCAACGAATAAAAAAACGACAAACTGTATACAGGGTTATTTCCGCTCCGTATGAATTTCGCTTAATAATTTTTTCAGCTATTTAATAATTTAACTTTTTTCTCAGAAAACAATCTGCAACAAACATTTTTGGGTTATTCGAGTGTAAATTTTTGTCAAAAGGTCTTTGAGTTTCATATTTTGTGTTGTTTGTAGATATATCAGAGTAAAAGGCAATTTAAGAGATGTTTCGTCTAGACTACTTTATTTTTCTCCCATTCAACTGAATATCAGTATACCATAGAATAATACCATCAACATATCATTTAATTTAAACTTCTACCGATATAACACATATGTAAACAATAACAAGACTTGAGCTTTGAATGTTAGAAAGCATCAACGACACTCATTAATCTAAACCTTAAAAATAGAAAAATAAATTTCAAAAATTTGGAGCTTCAGTTGCGTCAAAGTGACTTCAAGGATTACTGTAATTCATTTATTTGGTAGGAGATAAGCTAAAACTACAACTCATGTTAAGACTGATAAAATGAGAGTCGTGTATTAAACAAGGCATTCAAAACATGTTTACATTTTTTATTTATAAATGAAAACATTTAATCAACAAGAAATAGACGTAACGTTTATGTGAAAACCCTGAAAAAATAAAAAAAATAAAAACAAACAAAAACAAACATTAAGCAAAAGCAATAAACAAATGAAAAAGAACACAAAAATATCACACAAAATATATTACAAAAACAAAAGGCGAATATAACATTCAAATTCTTTAAACAAATGGGATGCTGTTTCTTTTTCAACATTTTAACATATCCCAGTATACCAATATGTTCATTTGGCCGTGTCAAGGGTAAGAGTAAGACATTTAAAAAAAAATATATTTCGTCTTTCTAACAATTATTCGAATTTTCACATAATATATATCTTTGAAAAAACGTAGTTTTCATTCGGGTTCTATGCTAATGAAGTATATACATTATAGTTTACTCTTTGGTCAGCATGCTCGAGTTCTTGGTAAGCAGAAAATCCGTTTTCTTGAATATAAATGCTGTTCACGATAGTGTTCGGGTTTTCGACAGATTCGTCTACCATTTCTTCTCGATTGCGGCATCTTACAAGTACCTGTCTGGATCTGAAAGTTTAGTAAACTGACGTGACGTATTTTCAAATGTTACAAGTAAATACGATCACGATCGAGTGAAAAGTACTGTAGATTCCTATTTAACGCGAATAATTAATTTCCGCGTAAAACCGCGATTAGCAGCTCTTGCGGTTTTTAAAATCTCGCTTTTATTTTTCAAACAGTTTTGAACTATAGGAAATTATAACAAAAAATTGCTGATCACGATTTTATATTCTCGCGATTTGATACAAAACAGCGGAATCGCGGAATTAAGTACTCGCGTAAAATAAGGAATTTACAGTAATTCGAGTACTAATAAGTAACGTACATGAAAGTTAGTAAGAGTACTGGCTGGAAACAATACAACAACGATGATAATGGAATAAAAAGGAACTTGAACTGTAGTTTGCAAAACAGGTGGACCATAAGCTGCAAAAGAGTATCCTATACATCAACAAGTTTCTCTAATTTATACAGTTACATTATTATTAAAAAGAGAGAGAAGGGGGGGGGGCAATATTTCCTTTCCTTTATACCTATACTCATTTCTTTTTGTTTATTTGTTTGTTAATTTGTGTTATTTTGTTTTTGTACATTTTTAGATGTAAGTTGCTTTGATTATTTCCTGGCTGAGCCACAAGGAACTAGGACCCAATAGCAATTGTCCATTCTTCCTTTTGTTTTATTCAATATCGTGTTGAGTTGTTTATTACTTTGTTTACACTTTTTAAGATAAAAAAAGAAGGGAAATACTACGTTACATAGATTTCGTCATATTGATTTCATATTTTTTGGTCAAAATAATTTTAGTCTTTTGTAATTTCAGCTGTCCCTAACAAGCATGTACACGATCACTTTTATCTGATGTGTTTAGATTATATTCCTTTCTCATATTCAAACGTAGTTTTGAGAAATCCAAACACCAATGATTATTTGTCCTTTTAATTCAAATTTTTCATTGTCTATTTAAATACTTAAAGAATTTCTAGAGATCAAAATTTAATCAACGCTATCATGTAACATTTCTGATTTTATTTCAACTGAACTAAATTAAAACAAAACGAGTAATTGTATATACTTTACACAACCAGATAATTGTACAATTTAAAAAAAAAATATTTAGAATGGAATATTATTATAACATTTTACATTACATGTATGCTGTTAAATAATCATACCATCATTCATTGGCCGTACGAGTGTCTTGTTCTTGAATTTATCTCTTGCTGGAAATAAACAACAAATGACCAAAGTAAAAAATGTTTACATTTTCAGGTATTCATACATTTTGCTCATGATTTTGGAGAAAAATGCCACGCATGCACAAAGGGTACTGAATCAGTTAACATAAATCGAATAATATGCAATGTATGTACATTCAATACAAAGGTCTCCTTGAAAACTGGAAACACATCGGCGAGGAAACTGACCGGTCACGTGGTTACATTTTTTCAATACAGGTAGAGACAATGTCCACATGTCCTAGAGCAATTACACTACTGGCTCTAAAAAACCCTGTCCGTATGAAAATCCCCTGTCTTCCCCTGTCACCCTTTGTGTTTTCACTCTCATCCCCTGTAACCCCCTGTATGCCACTGTACAGAGCCCCTGTTTACCCTGTCATCCCCTGTGCGCCCCTGTACACATCCCCTCTGTGCCACTGAAAGCCCCTGTCACCCCCTGTACGCCCCTGTCATCCCCTGTAAGCCACTGTATACCCCTGTGCATGCCCCTGACATCCCCTGTACGACTTTTGACTGGTTTTTTTTTTCAATGTTATATTCTTTATTCAACTATTGAAATCACATATGTTATATTTTGAGCTATAAGTCAATATTTGCACTTAACAGCCCCGAATCACAAGACACACTGTTATCGTAATTTTAGAAATGGCGTGTTTTAGTTAATAATTTATTGATACTTAAATAATCTTGCTTACAACTAAAGATTTGAGATTCACCGGGTGGTAAACCGCAGGTGAGGGCGGGGATTATTTTTTAAATCAGGTGTGAAAGGCCTTAGGGCATGTATTCCTTTAGAGCTTGGGAACATCGCTATGTTTGAAAAACAGACATAAAAAATACAACATAGAGTGAATTATTTATTTTTTTGAATTGTCTACAGATATATGTACGCTTTACATATGAATATTTTAAATCTATGAATCACATAATTCTTGGTAATAAACAATACAATAGACACTAAGATAAAGCCCGGCACATGGTTTTTAATTTTGTATATATCTAAACATATAGGTGCGCGCTAAAACCAATAAATCAGTCAGAATGTAGAATTTATAAGCAGGTATGTAACGATAGAGTACACCTTTCTTCTTTTTTTAAAACCAAGTTCTTCGTTATATCTTCATTGATTTCCCGTGAATAGCAAAATAAAGCTTCAATAGCTTATATAAGATTGCCTAAGAAATTATTTTAGTACGTTTGTATGTTTCTGACCAGCTTATTAGACTCTTGAATTGAATTTCAGCTGATGATTTATTCTCATTATCAATTTCATTAATTTCTAAAATCTAATTTTCATATCTCTGCAAAGTGTTAATTAATTGCCAGTGAACAGAAATCTGCCGCCAAGGTCAGAACATGTAAATGTGTTTTCTATACATGTAGGAGGTTATTTAGATACTGAGAGAGAGAGAGAGAGAGAGAGAGAGAGAGAGACAGACAGACAGACAGACAGACAGAGAGAGAGACAGAGTTTGCATTGATTTTGAATTAAATTCATGAAATGTATAGTTTACTCGTGAATTAATTTCCTAATAAGTAAACATGCAATCTTAATTTCATTACCTATTCTTTTTCATTCTGTTGCCCTGTTCATAACATACACAACATACATGTAAATGTAGAACTAGTGTTTTCTATATGTATATGTAGCCAAGGAGTTTATATAGATACTGAGAGAGAGAGAGAGAGAGAGAGAGAGAGAGAGAGAGAGAGGAGAGAGAGAGAGAGAGAGAGATTGCATTGATTTTTAATTGAAAGTAACAAATAGTTTACCCGGGAATTAACTAATAAGTAAACATGCAATCCTAATTATTTAGATTAGACTTAGAGCTGTCAAATTGATTTTAAATTCATCAATGTTTTATTCTACACTACATCAATTAATCAAAAAACTTGACACATGATTAACAACTAGCTGATTGAAGCTACTGTTTTCAAAGGAGAGGATGTTGACATTTTTGTCACTCGGTCAGTGATTATATAATAGCTACTGTATACAGCCCTTCTTGACAATTTGCAGTGCACGGTATAGCGAGATAGGAAAAAAGAGATGATAGACACACGTGTACATGTATATATACACACACTTCCTCAGATCTGAATGGTCGGTCAGTGATTACATATTAGCTATATACTGTATACAGCCCTAGGCCTTCTTGACATTTTGCAGTGCACGGTAGCGAGACTGGGAACAATGAGGTGACAGACACACGTGTACTTGTATATACACACATACGTCCACAGGTCTGGATTCTCGGTAATGATACACAATAATGCAATATGTTGTTTAAACACCCCTTATGACTTGTGTCCAAGTCTGTCAAGTAAAGAAACAAGAAATTGAAAATTTTGATTTTTCAGTTCTGAAAATTTCAAACACGAAAAGATTGAAGAGCTTTAAATTCAGAACATTATTTGGCACAGTGATGTGAATTAGAACTGTATATTGCTCTTTCATATTTTTCATTTTTCAAATCAAATTGAATTTAAATAAATGTATGATATTTTTCTAATCCGAAACACGGAACATTGTTTAAGATAATGCATGTGTGTATATATTTTACCCCGTCACCGGCATTTATATACAGTCATGCATTAAATCATTCAATAACCGTATCATTGCTCTAATTACATGAGGACAATTCTATACAGTAATGCATATAAATTACTAAACTGGAAAATGCACACTGATAGAAGTTAAAAGTGTCAATGAATAGGTCTAACCCCCCCCTTCCAACAAAAATCATATCTCTCTCTCTCTCTCTCTCTCTCTCTCATTTATACACAAAAATGCTGACAACAAATACCAGCGATTACATGGACTTCTTAAAGACTTATTTAATTCTATGCATCATTACACTGGACAAAATAGTCAAAATATAGGTGATCATTTCATCATTTCGATCGGTGTATCATAACGGAAATTCTATAGAAATTGGTTAAAGTACATGCATTAAATAGATAACGTATGTTTATTTATGTTCATGGAGAAATGTGTTATTAAGTCCAGTTATGAGCCTGTCGATGCCAGGTAAGAAATCTAAATAAAACGCTTCTACTGACCACGGTGCGTCAGATCATTAGAATGCTCTTGATCGCATTTACTTTTTAGGAGGAGAATGTTATAGCGCAGTGTCCGTGCGTATAAAATGGGGGTGCGGGAAACACAGCTCTCCAGTAGTCATCTGGAAGCGGTCTTTCTGCCTCCATTTTTTTATACAGGTAAGATAAATTAAAAGGCTTGCGCGCATTCTCGAAAGTAAAGTAAATAGACTCAGAGGGTTCAACTAATATTTTATTTTCAGAGATTTTTGTAATGAATATCAATGTTGATAAATTTCATTGTAATTAATATTGATATTTATTGTTAAAATGTCATACTATATAAAATAAAAGAGTAGTCATCTGGAAGCTGTCTTTCTGCCTCCTCTTTTATACAGACTGGGACACGGGCTACTCCCCAGGTAGAGGAGGAGAGATTCCGGAAACACCTTGGTTAGGGCACCCGCCAAGTGTGGGGATGTTGGAACAAAGATCTCGAGGATCTTGATAAATTAAATATCATAACACTCCATATAACCAAAAGTCAACTTTCATAAAATAGACTGGAGGCATTATGATATAGTGGTGGACGTTATGATAGGTGTGTGCTTATCTGCACGTGCTGATCATGTTGTGTTATTATGTGCATTAGCTCAAGCAGGTTACATGGCACAGAACACTGCAGATTTCACGCACTCCTCCACTTGTTTTTTTTTTTTTTTTTTTTTTTTTTTTTTTTTTTTTACAAATTACAGAACACAGGTTATATTTTTAAATGCATGTAATAAAATAAGCGGTTTATCTGTATACAAGTATATAATTATCTTGATCTGCATCAATGTTTAGTAAAAATTATTCACGTTTGTAATATATTGCCCTCTATGAAATGCAAAGAAAAACCAGCACATGTCTAAAACATGAATGCTACTTATAAATTTCTAAAAATCCGAATTATTCAAAGGCTATCTATCTAATTAGCGAGCAGTTAAAAACCGTACAGGGGATTGTCAGGGGCATGCACAGGGGTATACAGTGGCTTACAGGGGATTACAGGGGCGTACAGGGGGTGACAGGGGGCTTACAGTAGCACACAGGGGATGTGTACGGGGGCGCACAGGGATGATAATAGGGTATACAGGGGCTCTGTACAGTGGCACACAGGGGGTGTACAGTGGACTGACAGTGAAAACACAGGGGGTGACAGGGGAAGACAGGGGGTTTTCATACGGACAGGGGATTTTAGAGCCATTAGTGTTAGGTCCATACGTGTTGTTGTTGCAAACTGACATTACATGAAAAAGAGGAATTTCAAATTTTGTTAATAACTTTAAACAAGTTCGAGCTTTACCGGATATCCCACAGAATCATTTCTGGAATCGTTGACAAAAAATTGAAAGTAGATGAACGTTAAGGAGACAGGAATGAAAAAACTATACAGTGTTTATCAATCAAAATGAAAATATTACATCATATCATGTAGCCTAAAGTGAGTAGATTTTAAATAGATATTGGTTAGTCAGAATATCATATAACTTCCTGCAATCAACTTTTTTTTTAATTTTACGATGACTTCTATTTTAATTATTTTTCCTCTTAACTTTGGAATTTTTGTCAAACAAAATATACCTATAAAGTTTAGATTAAGACAAAAAAATAAAGTTCAACAAACAATTTCAGTGAAAAAAAATATATGCATAAGGATGCCGATTTGCGTATTCAGCAGAGCAGGTATTTGCGAGCGATCTTCAAAACTCCCTATACCCGTGACAAAAATTTTCATGAGTGCTCGCAAGCACCCACTCTACTAAACACGCATCATAGTCATGGAAAATTGCTACATACAGGCAGAAATATCATGCGTCCCAATCGTTTAAATATACATGTAAGCATGTATTTTTATTTGGCTTTTGAATCGGATTACTTAGTTTACAAAAGATAAACATAATTTGAAATTTAGTAAGAACATAATGAAATCTATTTGAATTGAATATTCAACCGTCATGTCTACATCCATTCTAAATAACCCTGAATGTACTTGTTCATTGTTACCAGTTTTGCATTGTCTCCCTTTATACCCGTCCTCACATCCATTTGGACAAGTACCATTTTTGTAGTCACATTGTTCTTTTTCGTAGCAAGCGCCACAGACTTTGAAGTGAAGTTTAAATAAACAAAGATAAATAAAATATCTCGAGCAATGAAAACTATATATGCATATGTTAGCTTGCCAGCGCCATAAATACGTCCATAAGACTTAACTTTTATCAGTGAAATTAAACATTATACTGTGTAAGCTGTACCTTCGTTACACATAGATCCACTTATATCCCGGAACACAGCTTATACAAGTTCCATCCACAATGTCACTGTCTCCACCCTTACAGTTTTCTGGACAAGGAGCGGAACAGTTCTCTCCGTAATATCCTAAGGTCAGACAACCTATAAAGAAATGAAACAAAGAACTCACCATTTTAAACCGACTTAATGGATATGGTTATATTTTTCGACTTCTCTAACTAAAAATTGACGGTCCCGAAACATAAATACTCTTAATACAACAATTATTATGTTATATTTTATTATATTATACTATATTATAAAGATGATAACGTTAGGACTTTTTTAAAGGCGCTAAAACTTTGTGCGTTTCATCTTAACTAAATGTTATGCATTTCTTAGAATAAAAATGTAATTTCTCTGAAAATGTCTTTCAAAATACATCTCAATGAACGTAGACGCGGAAAGTGTTTTCAATATGCGTATCAAGAAAACATTAATAAGAAATATAGGCCTCACCTTGTCTACATAGCAAACGTTCTTATAACGTTATGCACCAGCGGTAATTTGTTAATGATTTATGTTTTAAGCGTTTAAGCCATAAATTATGGATTTTAAAACACTATTTAGGACAATTGAAATATTTCTCTTTTTTTAAAGAGACTGAAGAAGTCAACAAACTACGTGGTATCATATTTACTTTAGAATTCTAGACCTGTATGATTGTTAGCCGTAAACTCATTAAGGAAAGAAAATTCCCAAGTTTAAACTTTGAAAATTAAATGGCCTCCTATATCTCTATACAGAGCTTTTCTTTTCATTGGAGTAGGTACAATGTACCACAGCCATCCAGCCCTCTTTTTAATAACCACGATGCTTGTACGAACTTTCATCTATTCAGAGTCACACATAGCCATAAATGTGTTGATAATTGTTGTAGTTTTTATCGTATTAGTAAACATAAAATAAACGTATTATACTAGTTTCAAAATCGATGTTTAAAAGTAATAATAAACATATCGTGAAGTAAATTCTTGACAGCTGTCTACGTGATGCGGTTCAGGTCTGTTATACAGAAGAGGAAGAAGATTATGAATTATTCTTTAAAAAGTTATAAAAAAGAAGATATATATCTATATATATCTTCTATATATATATTTAGATATATCTTTATAAGATATATATATATATATATATATATATATATATATATATATATATATATATATATATATATATATATATATATATATATATATATATAAAGTAGTCCCAATAATGAACAAGTATACCTGACTTTTGAGAAGTGAAACTTAAACTATTCTTCTTCTGCTTGTTACGAATGGATTCGTCAGCAGACCTTCATCTATAGTATCAATCTTCCTATAGCGATCAGCCCTCTCTTTGTAACAGGGACTTCCATTATAATACCTGTATATATTTTAATCAAGTTTAATTAAGATTATGTATTACCTGTAGCTTCTTCCCACACTTTTTGTAAATTTTGTGTTTGGTATGAATTTATTAATTAAATTGATTTAATTACATGTAATGACTGTGATGTTGCACATCTCTGATTGGTTGCTTACTTTACAAATACAAGTAACCTCTTTTTGCTACTTTGTTGTTGAATTTGAAATTGTAAATTTCAATTATAGTTATCACATGTATTGACTGTGATATTTCACATATGTGATTGGTTGCTTACTTTATAAATACAAGTAACCTCATTTTGCTGCTTTAATTGTTGTTGAATTTGCAATTATAATTTTCAATTATAATTATTACATGTAATGACTGTGATATTTTACATCTGTGATTGGTTGCTTACTTTACAAATACAAGTAACCTTTTTTTGCTACTTTGTTGTTGAATTTGAATTTCAAATTGTAAATTTAAATTATAATTATTACATGTAATGACTGTTATATTTCATATCTGTGATTGTTTGCTTTAAAAATACAAATAACCTCATTTTGCTGCTTTGATTTTTGTTGAATTTTAAGTTGTAAATTTCAATAATAAATATTACATGTAATGACTGTAATCTTTCATATCTATGATTGGCTGCTTAGTTTATAAAAACAAGTAACCTCAGTTTGCTGCTTTAATTGTTGTTGAATTTGCAATTATAAATTCTAATTATAATAATTACATGTAATGACTGTGATATTGCACATCTTTTATTAGTTGCTTAGTTTACAAATACAAGTAACATTATTCTGCTGCTTTGTTGTTGAATTTGAAATTGAAAATTTCAATTATTAATATTACATGTAAAGACTGTGATGCTGCACATCTGTGATAATATAATATCATACATCTAATTTTAACTTCACATCTAGTATCATAAATTTTAAATATAATTTTAATGATTATCTTTCATGTTATAATGAACACAAAAGGTTTGATAATGAATGACCCCTTGTACAAAATAAACATTATAAAATTATAATAACATTTCTCTTTTGTTTTTTTTTTTACTATGTTTAATACCATAATTTAGATCCTGAATGGGATTAATATGGATGTTAGCTGTACATTGCAAGTAGCCAAAAATTTTAATTACAATTTCTACTTTGTATACATGTACTTGAAGTTAAGAAATTTGGTCCCATTGATGACTTCTTAAACTAATTTCAATTGATGAATATCCTTGCTGTTCAAAATTTTAAAACAGCTGGCATATTAATATTTATTTAAAATGTTCAGGCTTCCGCGAATAAGATGACTTCAGTCAGAAAAGCTCTGATGTTTGTAACACGATCTTGCATAAGGCCAAAATAAAATTATTGTTTGTTTGGAATTGCCTTACACCTGATAGAAATTCCCCTCCCCCATGACAAAATTTTATTTGCCAAAAAGAAGTTTTTCATATGGAGATTTTTCTTTTTTATCAAAATTTGATAAGATAAATTTCAAGTTTGAAAAAAAAATCCCCATCCCCTCTCTCCTGGGTCTAGAAACCTTCAGGTGGCAATTCTAAACAAACTTTTTTAAGAATAGGCATAAAAAAAATTATAATTATATAACGTTAAAAGAAACTATTTCGTTAATGAAAATATTTAGTCATTTAAAGACAAAAATGGAACAGGAAACAAAAGACTGCAGATATCAGATAATTCTTTGGTTTATGGTTGGTAATTTACATGGAATGAATTATCATATATCATATATCTTGGCCTGCTCAACCATTAATAACAGTATACAATTAAAATAAATAAATACAAATCATTTCTATTTTTAAATTTCTAAAGTAAGGTAAAATACATGTTTAGAAATTGAACTAATCAATCAATTAACTATTAAAGTTTTAAGCTGTGGGTTAGAGAAAAGCAATGAACAAAATTTCAAGAAGAATGCTCTTTTATAATGCTGGTTCTTCGAATGTTTTTCCACCCCTACTTTCATTCACATGATATAATCATTGGCCCACAGATTTTCAAGTGTGTCAATGTCAAATTAACAGTAGGTTATTGTCAAGTTTGTGAAGATTTCAATCTATTCCTGTGTAATATATTTAGTGATTAATTTAGCGGTATGTGTTTAACAAAAAATCACAGAGGTACCCTACTTTCGCTTTCGCACTGCCGATTCATTTATAAAAAAGTTACAACTGAAGTATTATGGCTGCTCTTACTATTAAACCATTTACGATACATAGAACAAAATATTAACATACCTTTGTAAAAAGGTTTCCAGTTACGCTGTCATTGCAACATTCACAGTCCCAGCAGTCACTTATCATGCTTAAAATGTCAGCGCATCGCAACTTAAACGTATCGATATATAGGTCATCATTGGTTGTACTGCATCACACTCTGATTTATGTTTTCCTGACTTAGAATTTACGAAAGGATAACTTACAGTCTCGCTAAATAGCTAAATTATCATTTATATTTGCACAGATTAAATAAAACAATATGTTTCATTTTTTTCGATTTATTTTAAAGCGATTGAAAAATAATAACTACTCCCTCGGACGCTTGGCAGCAATGGCCGAAATTAACATTGTAAAGTCCCGTAGACTTTGAAAATCGGCTCATACATAACTAAAGGAATATTTATGCGGTCAGTTACTTGTTATTTTGTTTGGAAATTTTTTGTTAGCGTCGAATTCTATTCATTTTACTAAAAAATGCTCTGACATTTAATAAAATCTGTCAAAATATCCCGGAATCGAGAACCTGGGACAGACTATGGATTATTTTTTCATGAGAATACTTAGAAAAGAGTTTTGCAAATCACAAACAGTTTAAAGTAATGTAAAACACGGGTGCCATTTTGAAACAATTAAATTGTCAGAGAGTTCCGAATGAAATCTGATGAACGTTTCACACGGTTCTCGCACGCTTTGCTCGAAACGATTTACAGGCTTTGCATGAAACTCTGCAGGCTTTGCCTGAAACGCTAAATGGTTTACACGAAATGCTTCACGATTAACACGAAACGCTAAACGGTTTACACAATACGTTTCTCGCGCGTAAGTCGTACGTTTTTTTTTTTTTGAGAAGTTGTACGTTTCAGGGTCTGTAAATTTTCTCAGCACGCAACAATTGTAAACTTGCACACAGTCTCCAAAAAATTTGAAATATTCAAAGAAAGAAGTTATCTTATGTTTTGTGTTTTGTAGGCGGGTTAATTTTTTTTAAAATGCAATTCCTGACATGAATCATGAATACCGACTGTTTATAACAATGCTTGCTACCCTTTGAAAATTTAACTCGCCATTAAACAACTCATTTTATAAAGAATATTTGAAACGATTACATAAACTGTGTTCGACAAATAGTTTTCCTTAAACATTTTCTTCCTTTCTTTTTCAAAACACGTTTTAAATACAGGCTTTCAATCACAAAACGTTTTTATAACAAAAGCAGAACTGAAAGTTTAGGCATTATAATCGTTTGTCACCATATCACATATATTTTCAACTCGCAGCAATAACGGAAGACCTACTCGAGGCTTCGCCACGAGCTCTGCTCTAGTTTACCTATACTCATTTGTTTTCATTTGTTATCTTGTGTTGTTGGTTTTTTTTTTACATTTTAAGATTTAAATTGTTCTGACTAATTCCTGGCTGAGCCACAAGGAATTAGGACCCAATATCAAACGTCCATTCTTCCTTTTGTTTTATTAAATATCGTGTTAAGTTGTTTATTACTATGTATACACTTTTTAAGATAAAACAAATTTCAGCTGTCACTAACAAGCATGTAAACGGCCACTTTTATATGATATGTTTAGATTATATTCTTTTTTTTATATTCAGACATAGTTTTGAGAAAGCCCAACACCCATGATTATTATTCCTTTTTAATTCAAATTTGATATCGTCTATTTAAATACTCTACGAATTCCTAGAGATCAAAATTTAATTTACGCTATCATGTAACATTTCTGATTTGATTTAAACTGAACTAAATTAAAACAAAACGAGTAAATGTATATACTTCAAACACAATCAGATAATTGTACAATTTAAAAAAAAATATTTAGAATGGAATATTGTTATCAGATTTTACATTACATGTATGCTCTTAAATAATCATACCATCATTCATTGGCCGTACAAGTGTCTTGTTCTTGAATTTATTTCTTGCTTAAAAAAAATACCAAACCCAAATATATTTACATATAACGGTTTTCATACATTTATTCAAATGGTTTTGAGAAAAAATGCTACGCATGATAAAAGGGTACTGAATAAGTTAACATCAATCGAATAATATGCAATGTGAGAAATACTAACAGTAACACCGATAATTTTCTCTCCGGTTTAATCGAATTTGCTATTATCTATTTTAAATACTTTAGGAATATGGAGCAAACAAATTTTTAGTAACGCAATGATGTTACATTTCTGACTTGATTTCATATGAACTAAATTAAAACAAATTGAGTAAATGGCTCAACTTTTAACGCAATCAGATAATATTGAAAAAAAAAATTGATTCAGAGTTGGAATATTGTTAAAACATTTTATATTACATGAATGCTGTTAAATAATCATACCATTATACGTCGACCATGCAAGTGTCGTGTTCCTGAACTCACCGCTTGCTGAATAAAATAAATGACAAATGCTTATATATATTCAGAGGAAGGTATTCATAGTTTATCTCATGGTTTGAAGAAAAAAATGCTATGCATGCACAAAGGGTACTGACTAAGTTAACACAATTTAATTCCTGGAATGAATCATGAATACCAACTGTTTATAACAATGCTTGCTACCCTTTGGAAATTTAACTCGCAATTAAACAACTCATTTTATAAAGAATGTTTGAAACGATTACATAAACTGTGTTCGACAAATAGTTTTCCTTAAACATTTTCTTCCTTTCTTTTTCAAAACACGTTTTATATACAGGCTTTTAATCACAACACGTTTTTATAACAAAAGCAGAACTGAAAGTTTAGGCATTATAATCGTTTGTCACCATATCACATATATTTTCAACTCGCAGCAATAACGGAAGACCTACTCGTGGTTTTGTCACGAGCTCTGCTCTAGTTTACCTATACTCATTTGTTTTTATTTGTTATCTTGTGTTGTTGTTTTTTTCACATTTTAAGATTTAAATTGTACTGACTAATTCCTGGCTGAGCCACAAGGAACTAGGACCCAATATCAAACGTCTATTTTTCCTTTTGTTTTATTCAATATCGTGTTAAGTTGTTTATTACTATGTATACACTTTTTAAGATAAAAAAAAGAAGAATAAGGGAAATATCACACTATATGGATTTTGTCATATTGATTCATATTTTTGGGGTCTTTTTTAATCGAAATAATTTAGTCTTAGGTAATTTCAGCTGTCACTAACACGCATGTAAACGGCCACTTTTATATGATATGTTTAGATTATATTTTTTTTATATTCAAACATAGTTTTGAGAAAGCCCAACACCCATGATTATTTTTCCTTTTTAATTCAAATTTGATATCGTATATTTTAATACTCTACGAATTTCTAGTGATCAAAATTTAATTAACGCTATCATGTAACATTTCTGATTTGATTTCAACTGAACTAAATTAGAACAAAATTAGAAAATGTATATACTTCAAACACAATCAGATAATTGTACAATTTAAAAAAAAATATATTTAGAATGGAATATTGTTATAACATTTTACATTACATGTATGCTGTTAAATAATCATACCATCATTCATTGGCCGTACAAGTGTCTTGTTCTTGAATTTATTTCTTGCTTAAGAAAAATACCAAACCCAAATATATTTACATATAACGGTTTTCATACATTTATTCAAATGGATTTGAGAAAAAATGCTACGCATGATAAAAGGGTACTGAATAAGTTAACATCAATCGAATAATATGCAATGTGAGAAATACTAACAGTAACATCGATAATTTTCTCTCCGGTTTAATCGAATTTGCTATTATCTATTTTAAATACTTTAGGAATATGGAGCAAACGAATTTTTAGTAACGCAATGATGTTACATTTCTGACTTGATTTCATATGAACTAAATTAAAACAAATTGAGTAAATGGCTCAACTTTTAACGCAATCAGATAATATTGAAAAAAAAATTGATTCAGAGTTGGAATATTGTTAAAACATTTTATATTACATGAATGCTGTTAAATAATCATACCATTATACGTCGACCATGCAAGTGTCGTGTTCCTGAACTCACCGCTTGCTGAGTAAAAATAATGACAAACGCTTATAAATATTTAGAGGTAGATATTCATATTTTATCTCATGGTTTGAAGAAAAAAATGCTACACATGCACAAAGGGCACTGAATAAGTTAACATTAATTAAACATATGAAATGTACGTACATTCAATACAAAGGTCGCCTTGAAAGCCGGAAACACATCCGCGAGGACACTGACCGGTCACGTGGTTACATTTTTCTCCATACAGGTGAAGACAATGTCCACATGTCCAGAGCAATTAGGTCCATACTTCTTGTTGTTGCAAACTGACATTACATGAAAAAAAGGAATATCAAATTTTGTTAATCACTTTTAAATTAAACAAGTCTGAGCTTTACCGGGCACCGGATATCTCAGAATCATTTCTGGAATCGTTGACAAAAATTTGAAATATGAAGGATAAAAGTAACAAATCTCGGAGTTTTGTCCATTTCTGACTAATGAAATATATCTAGAATGCCTACAATCTCTCCAAAAACGGCACTAAACAAGCTATTTTCCTTTTCTTCAACATGATGTCAAATCGAATATAGGTACCGGGATTACTTTTTCCATGATTGAATATAGAATATCAAAGTATTGTTTTCTACATAATTCCTTTAAAGCTCTGTAAGTACGGGAAAACGATTCTTCAAATCAATTATGACTTTAATAGTGGTTCTAGCACCGAAAAGACACTTTGGAATCATTTACTAGATCTTGACCATAAGGAGACAGGAATGAAAAATATTTCAGTTTTTATCAATCAAAATTTAGTAAGAATTTCATAAAACTTCCTGCAATCAACTTTTTTTTTTTTTTAAATTTTACGATGACTTCTATTTTAATGATTTTTCCTCTTAATTTTGGAAATTTTGTCAAACAAAATATGCCTGTAAATTTTAGATTAGCAAACAAAATTCAACAAACAAGTTCAGTGAACAAAAAAATGCATAAGTATGCCGATTTGCGTATTCAGCAGAGCAGGTGTGTACGGGCGATCTTCAAAACTCCCTATACCTGTGACAAAAACTTTCGTGAGTGCTTGCAAGCACCCACTCTACTAAACAAGCATCAGAGTCATGGAAAATTGCTACATACAGGCAGAAATATTATCTGTCCAAATCGTTCAAATATACATGTAAGCATGTATTTTCATTAGGCTTTTGAATCGGATTACTTAGTTTAAAAAAAAATTAGCTTAATATGAAATTCAGTAAGAACATAATGAAATATATTTAAGAAATAAAGTACAAGTTATCGTGAATGTTGCAGAATAACCTCCGAGGTTGAGAAATGTTGTTTTAAAATATAAAAGCCGAGGCGTTAGCCGAGACTTTTATATTTTAACAACATTTCGAGACCGAAGAGGTTATCCTGCAACATTCACGAAAACAAGAACTTTATTTCTATTCTACTAACAACCCAGTATATCTACATATCGTTTCTCCTATTGAGAGACGATCTAGGTCATTTTGACGTTTGTTCCGTGTAACCTCAGTGGTTATGTTAGTAATATTTACATGTGTATCGATCATAGGAATCACATGCAGACGACAGCATTTTTTCTTTGGATTTTTAATACTCTTTACTTATTTATAAAATATCTTTGAATCATGTTCCTAATATTTTAAGGGCAATTTAATACGATTATTACTACTACACGTTATATATTTTATATAAAAACACGCAGTGAAAATGTGCTAGGGAGGTGCTAGGGAAAGCCGCATTGATCTCTTTACAATAAACATTTGAGGCAATACACATCGTTTTTACTGAAACTAACACGTGAAATTGACATTGTTTTAAAACTTTTTACGGTTTGAAGTTGTATTTTATGGTCAGTGCGAGACAAATAGGTATTTCTGATCTGATAATTGACTGATGACGTTCGTGGTATATTGGAGAATAATGTCCGCGGCATCTCTTTGATATCGGCAATAACTGTAGTAGAATTGGATTGTATCAACAAACGTCATGTGTATGTTCATTCTACGTAAGCCTGAATGTACTATTTCATTGTTACCAGTTTTGCATTGTCTCCCTTTATACCCGTCTTCACATCCATTTGGACAAGTACCATTTTTGTAGTCGCATTGTTCTTTTTCGTAGCAAGCGCCACAGACTTTGAAGTGAAGTTTGGATAAACAAAGATAAATATATTGAGCAATAAAAAATATATATGCAGATGTTAACTTGCCAACGCCGCAAATACAGCCAAGAGACTTAACTTTTATCAGTAAAATTAAACATTATACAATATCAGCCGTACCTTTGTTACAAATAGATCCTGTATATCCTGGAACACAGCTAATACAAGTTCCATCCACAATGTCACAGTCTCCACCCTTACAGTTTTTTGGACAAGGAGTTGAGCACTTCTCTCCGTAATATCCTAAGGTCAGACAACCTATAAAAAATGAAACAAAGAACTCACCATATCAAACCGACTTAATGGTTATGGTTATATTTGTCGACTCCTCTAACTAAAAATTGACGGTCCCGAAACATAAATGCTCTTAATACAACAATCAATATGTTACGTTTATTATATGTTATTATATTATACTATATAACTAGACTTTGACCCGTGCGTGCATGGTTTGACATTGCATATATATTTAGGACATTTACGAAATAGATACATCGACATACCGTATATTTTTGTCATTTACATGACCACACTTTAAGCCTACAATATTGCTATTTATTTCACTACACTCTGCTTAGAATAATCTTACTGTGTCTCGGGATAAGCCTTCACCAGTGCCTCCCATATACGAGTTATGTAATATAAAAATTACAGAATAGCTGCTTCAAAACAATTTTGGAGGAAATTAATAAATCTGCATTGAAAGTAACAGTCAAACTATTCATAACAAACTATTTTGAAACTGTAAATACCTTTCATCCAAAAATTTAATCCATATTAATGAAGAATTCAACACTTTTCCACCAACTTTAAACTTTTATTTGCACACTATGTTAACGTTTGGAACTCTCGGGATTTTTTATATTAAATGCACTGAGTTAGAGTTATCTCCCGTATTTTCTTTGATGAACAGAACATATAGCAAATTTTCACTGAAAATTTACACGTATTTGTATTATCATTTCTGAGTTTATGCATGCAAATGTGATATTGTGGAAACATAAACTAAAAGGCCCCCATGATTTAGCGTGAATGTAATGCACATGCGCAAGATTGTATAAATCCAAATAATTCAAATGATATCCGGATATTTAAAAGGAATTTCCTTTGATTATCAATTAGTGAAACTTGATTGAGAAAAAATATTGGTAATTTTCAAGTTCCAATGATGTTTAAAATATATAAAAGGAACGACAGTACTCTTCCGATTTATCGGTATTAAAGCCCAAAAATTCGAGTCTATTTTTTTTAATATAGTAGTATAGATAAGATGATAACGTTAATATTTCTCTTTTTTAATGAGACTGAAGAAGCCAACAAACTACGTGGTGTCATATCTACTTTAGAATTCTAGACCTGTACGATTTTTAGCCGTAAACTCTTATTAAGGAAAGAAAACTCCTAAGTTTAACCTTTGAAAATTGAATGGCCTCCTACATCTTTATACAGAGCAGTTCTTTTCATTGAAGGAAGTACCACAACCACCCAGCCCTCTTTTTGTTAACCACGATGATTTTACCAGGTTCTATCTATTCAGAGTCACGTATAGCCATAAATGTGTTGATAATTGTTGTAGTTTTTATCATATAAGTACATATAACATAAACGTAATATATAGTTTCAAAATCGATGTTTAAAAGTAATAATAAACATATCGGGAAGTAAATTCTTGACAGCTGTCTACGTGATGTGGTTCAGGTCTGTTAAAAAGTAGAGGAAGAAGTTATGAATTATTCTTAATTTTTGTTTTATTAAAAACGATACATATACAATCATTCTCTTATATTCATTACCAATTTTGACTAAAGTTAACGTTTTGATTAGCTATTGAATGAGAAAAAAACTATATGGTACACTTTTTAAAAATGCAAAATCTGCTCTATATATTCAGTGCGATTTTATAAATCTTACCATAAACTTCAACCTCACACAAATCGTTAAAGGCGTAAGTGGAATATCCAGCAGGGAAGGGACGATGAGTTCTGTTGTTGTAGTAAATGACATATCTCCCGTGCATAACGCATGTTACACTGATAGGGTTCGGTATTGTGGCTCTGGTATATTTGTTGTCCTTGAAACACAGTCTCCAGTCCTTTCTGTGGGTGGTGTTCGATACATAGATTGAAAATCCCAAGAATCTACTTTTAAAGTAGTTGTTTTCATCTGTAAGTTCAAGAACACCGAACAAAAACTTATTTCAGTGTAGAATAGTTAATGTTTAACAAATTTGTAAAAAGGTATGTCTTAAAAATACACAAAGTCAAGACTGAACATTTGAAGTGTGTATGTTTATGTAAACTCGGTTGGGGAGAGAGAGAGAGAAAGAGACAGAGAGAGACAGAGACAGAGAGACAGAGAGAGACAGAGAGAGAGAGAGATAGAGAGGCGGGGGCACATTTTGAGTGTAGAATCAATTTTATACACTGATATATGATTTGAAGATTTTCTTGCATCGCCATTGATGTCATCTGACCTTGTTTAGTGGCAACGATTATTTGACCATCTTTAAGGCTTATTAATCGTCGTTTTTATACGTACTGCTGTTTCATAGAAAATGTCTAACACACATTATGCATATCAATATTTTTGTGACTAATTTTTGTAAGCATCATAAAACTTATGCATTAATCACACAGGATGAGGCTGTGAATATTCGTCAATTAAAAGGAACCTTATAGGTCCATATAAGAATGTCATTTCTTTTGAATATTAAGTTACGTTTCAGTTACAGTACTTTGTAGATGAATAAATCAAGCAGCCCAATTCTGTGTCTCAAGTATTCAAACTTAACAAATACATGTATGTATGCTCAACATAAATATCTTCAGATAAGTAATCTAATAGGAACACCCTTCTTTTTCACTTCGTTGGTCGATAAATACCCCAAGCGACATTGTCCGTCCTGTATTGTATAAAAACGTGATGCAGGTTCCGCACTTTTCCTAGATCCACCCTCCATTCTGCTATTGATTTATCAGCCGCTGATATCGCACACTGTCCTCCAGCCGGGGCGAGATCTGATCGACGTCCGTCAACAGCATAGGTTGCATTCCATGGTGTGCCGTGAAAGGGATAACGCTGCCAGGCATGTCTTCGCAGAGCAATGTTTTCTGTAAAACGTCAAAAATTAGAGTTTCGTAAATGTAACCGTATATCCTGGGTTTTTTTCCTTCCATATTACAAACTTTGCGAAAATGGGGTAAATGAGTGGTGTTTTCAATTTATGTCAGTCTTAATTTCATTTACTTTGAATATTTCTAACTTTGAATGGAGACCAATTTTGCTGGTGTAAATAGGCGAAAGTCTATAACTTTCTAAGATTATTGGATTGTAAGGAAAAGTACTTCATACTGTAAGAATGAAAAAATCTGATCATGCAGCTTTAAATACTCTTTTGGGTATATGGGTCTGTACTAGAAAATTTCAATCTTCAGTACACGTCGTGTCTGATAAGCAATCTATCGAAGAATACAATCTTCATTCCGGGGGAAGGGGGGGGGGGTAGATTATTCGGCAATGGTGTTAAAAGAAAGCTTATGCATTCATGACTTTATACAAGATGGAGTTGTGATTAGATAAGCTGGAATAGAAATGTTAAGTTGCATTTTCCGTGTCTGTTCTTTATACACTTATCGGTTTCTCATTTTTTTGGTGTATTGTGTATCCGGTAATCAGAATATTTGGCAAAGACGAACACAAATTTTCCTCTTAAAAAGTATTGCTTTACAAGATAATTTAAGAACATTCTATGTTTTTTTTTTAAGTTTATTTAAGATATGAAATAAAATAAATAAACCCTCTAGTATTTATTCGACAATATGAATTACGATAACTTATATGACTATATATACATGTGTGTATACGCATACATAGAAACATAATGTGTATACACATGTCTAGAAACATAACAATAGACCAACTTTCATTAACTTTGATATCTCGAACCATCAGATAACTCAAAGTTTTTACAGACCAATTCGAGATAGCACAAATTAACGCTGGTCCGTTCATTCACAGAGATAAAATTGATGCAGTAGGAGAAGTTTCGACATCTTATTAGATAATATGTAATTAACGCGAATAAACAAAATCAATATATATTTAAACAATTAACTGGAACAGAAAGCTTTTTAAAATCTATTTACAATATCAAAAGTAGAAAAAAAAATGTCGGTGATTTTACAGCTGCCTTTCATTTTGAAGCATTATAGGATAAATTGAATAGTATTATAATATTTGAAATTGATTAAAAGCCCGGGGTTTAAATTTACAATTTAAAAATACGGATGTTTACTGTTTTAAACGTGCATGTGCCTATTTGTGTATACTTTGTGGTTATTAAGTATAGTCACTGGCTTGTATATGCGAATTAACACTTTTTTATACTCATGCATTTTTATTAGTTTTAAAAGTTTGCTTCTCAGCTTGAACAGGAATGTATTTCCTGGTTTTAAAAAATACCTAGAAGATGTAAATAATATGACAACTTTATTTTACATCAGTTTCCTTGTTTTCGTGATATTATGATAATGTTTCATATAATCTGATGGGGTATTAGATGTAATACATACTATGAAATTACATCATTTTAAGGAAATGCATATCATGATATCCGGGATATCTGCACATAGAGTTTGCATGAAAATCACAACGAGCTTTGTTAGTCACTTTTTTTACGTATGAGTAGTGGTACTGTATAAAGGGAAATATTCTTCCACGTTTTATATTCGCCCCTTTCGCCCTTGTTGTCAGCGGGCGAATGTAAGTCTGGGCGAATTTCAGTGTTTCAAATTATTTCTTTTTAAACATTCTGGGTCTGGGCAAATTAAAGACGTGGCGAAACTATTTGCAATTGTAGCGAAAACTACACGAGACAAAAATAACCCCGTATATTATATTCACTTCGTGTCAGAAACTCAATCCATTTGCAATGTAATAATTTTTGTTACATTGTTTAGAAATATTGTTTGTGAAATTTCTGTGTTTGTGTGTATTGACCAATTCCGAATTTACAGATATAACGAACTGATTTCGAGTCCCGTAAAGACGATAATAACGACATCTTTTACAACAAGTTTATATACTTTTACATGTAAAACTTAGATATAGCAATAGACATAATTCTTAATATGAGTTTAAGTTCACAAACATTTCTTCATTTTCTATCCAGTTATTTGAGGTTTATAGAAAGAGTTTTTTTATTTCATGTCTCAGTTAGAACAAATCAGAAATAAAACACATATATAGCAAATCGCTTAACTAATATAATGAATGGTCAACAAATATCCCTGTAGATGTTCTATAACTTTTAGAAATTATTTATTTTAGCCATTAAATGTTGAACTTCTTTATTTTTTGCAAATATATATTTCTACCTGTTTTATTTTTCTCATCAAAGAGAAAAATAAGTATAAGCTTTTGGCTTGTTTCCCAGTCGTATTGTATACTTTGTCAATTAATTGTACCTGCCAATAATAATAACTCGACAAATGTTTAAACAAACTATTGTTGCATGTATGAAAAAAAAATATTTTAAATCCATTCACTCACCATATGTTTTCACAGTCCAAAAATATTCGATGAATAGGGCTAGCCAAATCATATCAACCCACTATCGAAAGTTACTGTAATTGGGCCTAAAGTGGAATGTCGACCCTTAGTTAGAAAACAAAAATAAACATGCTTTATAAGGTATATTCAACATAAAGCTTATCAAGCTAATGAATTATAAAATACAACATAAGTGCATCTTAAACAATGTGTGGTTTAACTGTACCAGGTTTTACATGTAGTAAATACATGCCGCTTTAAAAGTCATGTTAAAAAATAATTACCTTTAATTAAGTTTGCAATGAATAAAATTAAAACTTAGGTATCAGTTAAGCTTGTAACTAGTTAGTATAACAGATGTGCGTGACAGTGTAGTTACAACGTTAACACAACAACTATATCCTACGTTCAATTTCGTAATGAAATCTTAAGTTCTGATTCATCAGTTGAAATCTGTTTAAAATCATTTTGATTCAAGTAAGAATTTTATAAAGAAAGAAACTTACCAATGTTGCCAACGAGTTATCTAACTCAATGAACCCTTCAGAAAGAGACTGTATTATGCACATACATCTTTGTATAAGCAATTATATTGTGACCATTACCCTCTTCCTGTACATATATCTAAGTGGTGCTTTAATATAAAGATGCTATTTTAGTCATGGTGATCCGTTCTATGCATATGTACTTAGCAGTTATTTGGAGTATACATTAAATTCATTCATTCGCTTTCAAAACTTTAAAAATGACACATAAAGTATATCTGTACAGTAAGATATCAAAAAGATGCTTGTGTTTCTGATTGACATCTATGCACTTTTTGGAAATCTGGCCTCATTATCATGACGCAATTTTAGATTTAACTCGAAATTTCAGTCAATTATAAAATAATTGTTATCAAAATACATTGTATGACCATTGAATTGTGTTATTAACAATGTATATATCAAAATACCTTAAATAGTATTTCAATTTTGACACTTAATTGTGTCAATAAAGAATCATTAAGACGGTGTACATTTTGTTTTACTTACGTTTTAGATTGCTTCTTGCAAATTCTTCCAAAAATCTGTTGGAATTCCTATTGATACCTATTGATCATCATTGTAAGCAGATCTATTTCTATATTCACATAAAGCATAATTTATTATTAAGACTTAAACAGGAAAAAATCACTAGCTGTGGCCTTCAACTCCACACTTAGGTATATCAACGACAATTCATCAATTAACTATTGTTATTCTTATTTCGACTCGATATACATGTATCCCAGTGAACTTGAAAATAAAGGATACCACAAATTAAAGTCATTTGTTTCATATTTAGATATTTTTTAGACAAAAAAAACATTAATGGTAACCTAACAACAAAACTTGGCGATAAATGTAATAACTTTATATTTTTTCTATCGTCAACTTTCCAACAAATTCTAGAACGAGGCAAGCTACTGACAAATAAGTTGATAATGCAAGATTATCAACAGTCTCGATTAAAGTTATTATTTCGTTCAGTGCTATGGTCGGTACACCGACCATGTCAGTAAATAGTATCGTCTGCTAGGTCGAATGCTGAGTGACGTTTTTCATACTTATTGTTAGGCCATTATCAATCAACATGTCTATGGACCTTCTTGTTTCCCAGATTACAACAATGAGCACACGGCGGTTCTGACCGGTCAGCAGAGGATGTTTACTCCTCCACGGCCTATGCTCCTACCTCTGATTTTTATAGAGGTCGGTGTTTGCGCTTCTCCTGTTTTGTAGTCTTCCTTTGGCTTTTGATTTACAACACTGTTTGTTATTGCCAAATCTCATATTAAAATTACCAATAAAAAATGAACGTTTCTATGAATAATTAGGCCAGCAGACCATCTTTATTTTTTGTTAATAATAAAGATTTTATTGCAACAAATAAGTTCAAAAGATTTGGTTTTAAATAATTTTTCTTTGCTTAAATTAAAAACTAATCGAAATGAAAATAATTTGTTTCATTTTTTATCCCAGAATGTTATGAAAAAGCGCATCTTTACTAGTTTCATTACAAATGACACGCACTTTTATGTAACGTATGAAATGAAGACGGTGAATGCCAGTTCTACAATAAAATAAGTTTTAATATGTATCCTATTATTCTTTAAACACATTCAAAGTTCTTGATAATTCAGTATTGAAATCAACTACTAAAGGATATTTTTCCACTACATTAGAGTTTACACAATTTGAGGATCCGTGCATAGTAATCTCACAAACTGTAGCATTATAGTTCTCGAGAAAAACTTTTTAAAAACATTTTCAATATATCTTTATATGTTAAACTTTGAACCCCTCTTCGGTTCACAGTATTAGTCCAGTGGTAAACCTTTAATTATTTGGAATCTGCATTATTTAAGGATGATTGCATATTAATCTCACAGGCTGAAGCATTACTGGCACTGTACCAGTTATCGGCTAAAATTTAATGTTTTCTTGTCGTATTTTCTTATTTCTTGATATTTTTATAAAACTTGCCACACTTTAAATAATGAACTCCTTATTTATCAATCTGTTAGTTTATATCAATTTTTAGAACCGCAAACATCTTGTTTTGTGATTTCTATCAGGCCTCGAATTTGCCGAGTTTTTACGATCTACTGTACCAGTTATCGGCTTTGTGATAATAACGTAGTAAAATCCCGGTACATGTTGATTTTATACTCTGCTAAATGAAATTTGAATTATGTCCCTTGTGGGGTCAGACTAACGTAGTCGGGGTTGTGATACATTATAAACAAAACTCATAAAAGTATTCGTTTATTATCATACGGTAATTCATCAAATCGTACACTATTCAATACATAATTGTGCAATCAGGCGTTCAACTGCGCTACGAATCTCTCGGAAATTAATGAATTCCTTTTGTTTATACATGCTATTTGTATTGATATTATATGTCAAATCAAAGAAGGGCTATAGTAACGTTTCACAAAGATGTAATATTCTATTTTTAACTTATTACGTCATTTTCCCCACTGCTAAAAGTGCAAAGATGTAAAATCAGAGGTAAACAATGATCGTTTAAGCTTGTGTATAAAACATATTCAAGAAAGTTTTCAAGCAAACCTACTTTTCTTTATTCCAAAAAGACGACTGAATTAAAATATCTGGGATTGCCCCGTGTAATAAACCCGAACTCTCATTTTAGCCGATAACTGGTCTTAGCCGATAACTGGTACAGTACCAGTATAGTTCCCTAGAAAAAGATTTTTCAACATGATTTTTCAACATTTTCCCTCTATATTTATTTGCTAAACTTTGATCACCTTTTGGGGCCCAGTATTAAATTGAGGTCACGGCTTTTATAATTTCGAATCTACACTATTTGAGGATGCTTACGTAGTTATCTGACAAATTGATGCATTGTAGTTCTCAAGACGATGTTTAAACATTTTCCATATATACTTCTACATTTAACTTTAAACTCATCTTGGGTCCCCAGTATTAGTCCAGGGGTCACTTTTTTAAAACTGTCGAACCTTCAGTTATCCAAGGTTGTATGCATGATAGTAATCTCACAAATTGAAGCATTGTAGTTCTCGAGAAGACGATATTTTTAACATGTTGCCTTTATATTTCTATAATAAACTTTGACCCCCAGTATTGGTCCGGGGGTCACGATTTTACCAGTTAGGAATCTACATATGCCAAGGATGCATACATAGAAATTCCACAAACTATAATCATTTTAGTTCTTAAGAAGAAAATGTTTAAACGTTTCCTTTATATTATTTAAAATGTTTCAACTTTGAACCCCTCTTGGTGCCCCATCGATTGTCCGGGAGTTACGATTTTTACATTTAAGAATCTACATTATTTAAGGATGTACATGTATGAATAGTAATATCCCAAACAGTTGCATTATAGTTCATGAGAAGAAGATTTTAAAACATTTTCCTATATATGTTAAAATCAAAACCCCTCCTGGGGCCATACTTTTTGTTCGGGGGTCTCGATTTTTACAATTTAGAATCTTCACTATATATACCACCTTTTGTGTAAATATTGGCATTTTTGGTGCAGTAGTTCTTGAGAAGAAAATTTTTAAAATTGTTCATATGTAGTTCTATGTTGAACTTTGAACCCCGCCTTGGGCTGCAGTTTTGGTCCGAGGGTCACGATTTCTACAATTTAGAATCTTCATTATACAGATCAAAGGCCGGAACGCCCACAAGGCCTCGAACTGACATTTTCTTTAAAATAGGTATCATTAATTTAAATTTCTGTACCAATAGTCGTATATCAAATAATATCAGACTAAAAATATCTTGTGTAACTATATTCGTACATATTATAGTATTTATTGCCAAGCAAACAACATACAAATACACATAAAACAAAAGCAAAAGGCGAATAAAGCATTCGAATGTTTTTAAAAAATGGGATGCTGTTTCTTTTTCAACATTTTAACAGATCCCAGGATACCAATATGTTCATTTGGCCGTGTCAAGGGTAAGTAAGAGTAAGAAATTTAAAAAAATATTTCTTTCTAACAAATGCATTCGAATTTTCACAAAATATATATTTTTGAAAAACGTACTTTTCATAACAACAACATATACCCCTCATTATTCGGGTTCTATGCTAATGAAGTATATACATCATTGTTTACTTTTTGGTCAGCATGCTCGAGTTCTTGGTAAGTAGAAAATTCGTTTTCTTGAATATCAATACTGTTCACAATAGTGTTCGGTTTTTCGACAGATTCGTCTACCTTTTCTTCTCGATTGCGGCATCTTGCAAGTACCTGTCTGGATCTGAAAGTTTAGTAAACTGACGTGACGTATTTTCAAATGTTACAAGAAAATACGATCACGATCGAGTGAAAAATAATTCGAGTACTAGTAAGTAACGTACATGAAAAACAGGTTGAGAAGAGCACTGACTGAAAACAATACGACAACGGTGATGATGGAATAAAAAGGAACTTGAACTGTAGTTTGCAAAACAGGTGGACCATAAGCTGCAAATGAGTATCATATACATGAACAAGTTTCTCTAATTTATACAGTTACATTATTATTAAAAAGAGAGAGAGGGGGGGGGGGGCAATATTTCCTTTCCTTTTTACCTATACTCATTTCTTTTTGTTTATTTGTTTGTTAATTTGTGTTATTTTGGTTTTTTTTATACATTTTTAGATGTAAATTGTTTTGATTAAATCCTTGCTGAGCCACAAGGAACTCAGACCCAGTAGCAATTGTCCATTTTGTTTTATTCAATGTCATGTGAAGTTGTTTATTACTTTGTATATACTTCTTAAGATAAAAAAAAGAAGGGAAATATCACATCTCATTGATTTCCAATTTTTTGGTCAAAATAATTTAGTCTTTTGTAATTTCAGCTGTCACTAACAAGCATGTACACGATCACTTTTATCTGATGTGTTTAGATTATATTCCTTTTTCATATTCAAACGTAGTTTTGAGAAATCCCAACACCAATGATTATCTGTCCTTTTTAATTCAAATTGACTTCGTCTATATATTAAACACTTTAAGAATTTTTAAAGATCAAAATTTAATTAACGCTAACATGTAACATTAGAAATTTCTAATTTGATTTTAACTGAACTAAATTAAAACAAAACGAGTAAATGTACATACTTCACACAAAATCAGATAATTGTACAATCTAAAAAACGGATATAACGAATTACGCTTATAACGAAATTAAATTGGTCGCATATGGGACTTCGTTATAAGCGTGTTTTACTGTATTTAGAATGGAATATTGTTATCAGATTTTACATTACATGTATGCTGTTAAATAATCATACCATCATTCATTGGCCGTACAAGTGTCTTGTTCTTGAATTTATCTGTTGCTGAAAAAAAACAACAAATGACCAAAGCCATATATATTTACATAAAAAGTAATTCATCAATTTTTTCTCATGGTTTGGAGAAAAAATGCTACGCATGCACAGAGGGTACTGAATAAGTAAACATAAATCGAATAATATGCAATGTAAGAAATACTAACACCGATAATTTTCTTTCCGGTTTAATTGAATTTGTTATTATCTATTTAAAATACTTTACGAATATGGAGCAAACAAACTTTACGCAACGCAATGATGTTACATTTCTGATTTAATTTCATATGAACTAAATTAAAATACATTGAGTAAATGGATTTACTTTCAACACAATCAGATTATATTGAAAATAAAAAAAAATGATTCAGAGTTGGAATATTGTGATCACATTTTATTATACATGTATGCTTTTAAATAATCATACCATTATATGTCGACCATGCAAGTGTCGTGTTCCTGAATTCACTTCTTGCTAAATAAAAAAAAGAAATGACAAACGCTTATAATATCTAGAGATAGGTATTCATAGTGTATCTCATGTTTGGAGAAAAAATACTACGCATGCACAAAGGGTACTGAATAAGTTTACCGTAAATTAAACATATCAAATGTACGTACATTCAACACAAAGGTCTCCTTGAAAGCCGGAAGCACATCCGCGAGGACACTGACCGGTCACGTGGTTACATTTTTCTCCATACAGGTAGAGACAATGTCCACATGTCATAGAGCAATTAGGGCCATACGTGTTGTTAGTTGCAAACTGACATTACATGAAAAAAAAAAGGAATTTCAATTTTTTTTTTAATAACTTTAAACAATCGTTGACAAAAGTTTGAAAGTAGATGAACGTTAAGGAGACAGGAATGAAAAATCTTTACAGTTTTTATCAATCAAAATGACAATATTGCATCGTATCATATAGCTTAAAGTGAGTAGATTTTAAATAGATATGGGCTAGTCAGAATTTCATTTAACTTCCTCAATCAAAATTGTTTTAAAATTTGATTATGACCTTTATTTTAATAATTTTTTCTCTTAATTTTGGAATTTTTGTCAAACAAAATATACCTGTAAAATTTAGATTAGCAAAACAAATAAAGTTCAACAAACATGTTCAGTGAGAAAAAAATATATGCATAAGGATGCCGATTTGCGTATTCAGCAGAGCAGGTATTTGCGAGCGATCTTCAAAACTCCCTATACATCTGACAACAATTTTCATGAGTGGTCGCAAGCACCCACTCTACTGAACACAAATCAGAGTCATAGGAAATGGCTACATACAGGCAGACATATCATCCGTCCCAATCGTTTAAATATACATGTAAGCATGTATTTCTTTTTGGCTTTTGAATCGGATTACTTCGTTTACAAAAAATTAGCATAATTTAAAAATTTGGTAAGAACATAATGAAATCTATTTGAATTGTATCTACAACTGTCATGTCTACGTTCATTCTACATAAGCCTGAGTGTACTATTTTTTCGTTACCAGTTTTGCATTGTCTCCCTTTATACCCGTCTTCACATCCATTTGGACAAGTACCATTTTTGAAGTCACATTGTTCTTTTTCGTAGCAAGCGCCACAGACTTTGAAGTGAAGTTTGGAAAAACAAAGATATATAAAATATCTCGAGCAAAGAAAAATAGATATGCAAATGTTAGCTTATATACATCCAAGAGACTTAACTTTTATCAGTATAATTAAACATTATACAATGTAAGCTGTACCTATGTTACACATAGATCCACTATATCCCGGAACACAGCTAACACAAGTTCCATCCACAATGTCACAGTCTCCACCCTTACAGTTTTCTGGACAAGGAGTGGAACAGTTCTCTCCGTAATATCCTAAGGTCAGACAACCTATACAGAAATGAAACAAAGAACTTACTATATCAAAGTGACCTAATGGTTATGGTTATATTTTTCGACTTCTCTAACTAAAAATTGACGGTCCCGAAACATAAATGCTCTTAATACAACAATCAATATGTTACGCTTATTATATTTTATTATATTATACTATATAACTAGACTTTGACCCCCACGGTCATGGTTTGACATTGCAAATATATTTAGGATATTTACGAAATAGATACATCGACATACCGTATATTTTTGTCATTTACATAACCAAGCTTTAAGCCTACAATATTGCTATTTATTTCACTGCACTCTGCTTAGAATTATCTTACTGTGTCTCGGGACAAGCCTTCACAAGTGCCTCCCATATACTAGTAATGTAATTTAAAAATTGTAGATAATCGCTTCGAAACGATTTTTAAGGAAATTAATAAAGCTGCATTGAAAAAAAACAGTCAAACTATTCATAACAAACCATTTTGAAACTGTAAATAACTTTCATCTAAAAATTTAATTCATATTAATGAAGAATTGTACACTTTTTCACCAACGTTAAACTTTTATTTACACACTATGTTGACGTTCGGACTTCACGGGATTTTTCATATTAAATGCACTGAGTTAAAGTTATCTTCCATATTTTCTTTAATAAACAGATTATACAGCAAATTTTCAATGAAAATTTACACGTATTTGTATTATCGTTTCTGAGTTTATGCATGCAAATGTGATATTGTGGAAACATAAACTAAAAAGCCTCCAATGATTTAGCGTGAATGTAATGCGCATGCGCAAGATTGTAAAATCCAAAAAATTCAAATGATATTCGGATTTTTTTAAAAGGAATTTTCGTTGATTATTAATTAGTGACGCTTGATTGAGATAAAATAAAAAAAAAATTGGTAATCTTCAAGTACCTATGATGTTTAAAATATATAAAAGGAAAGACAGTACTCTTCCGATTTATTGGTATTAAAGCCCATAAATTCGAGTCTATTATTTTAATATAGTAGTATCGATAATGATGATAACGATGATAACGTTAAGAATTTTTTAAAGGAGCTAAAACTTTGTGCGTTTCATCTGAACTAAATGTTATGCATTTCTTAGAATAAAAATGGACTTTCTCTGTACATGTCCTTCAAAATACATCTCAATAAACGTAGACGCAGAAAGTGTTCGCAATATGCGTATTAAGAAAACATTAATAAGAAATATAGGCCTCACCTTGTCTTCATAGCAAACGTTCTTATAACGTTATGCACCAGCGGTAATTTGTTAATGATTTATGTTTTAAGCGTTTAAGCCTTAAATTATGGATTTTAAAACACTATTGAGGACAACTGAAATATTTCTCTTTTTTTAAAAAGAGAATGAAGAAGTCAACAAACTACGTGGTATTATATCTACTTTAGAATTCTAGTCCTGTATGATTTTTTGTCGTAAACTCTTATTAAGGAAAGAAAACTCCGTAAGTTTAAACTCTCAAAATTGAATGGCCTCCTTCATCTCTTAACACCCCTTCATCTCTTAACAGAGCTGTTCTTTTCATTGAAGTAGGTACAATGTACATGTTTCACAACCATCCAGCCTTCTTTTTGATAACCACAATGCTTTTACGACGTTCTATCTATTCAGAGTCAAATATAGCCATAAATGTGTTGATAATTGTTGTAGTTTTTATCGTATTAGTAAACATAACATATTAAACGTATTATACTTTCAAAATCGATGTTTAAAAGTAATAATAAACATATCGGGAAGTAAATTCTTGACAGCTGTCTACGTGATACGGTTCACGTCTTCTAAAAGTAGAGGAAGAAGTAATGAATTATTCTTAAAAAATTGTTTTTATCAAAAACGATGCATATATAAATCATTCTCTTATATGCATTACTAAATTTGACAAAACTTCACGCTTGAATAAAATATGAAATAAAAAACTATATGGTATACTTTTTAAAAATGCAAAATCTGCTCTATATATTCCGTGCGATTCTATATATCTTACCATAAACTTCAACCTCACACAGATCGTTAAAGGCGTAAGTGGAATATCCAGCAGGGAAGGGATAATGAGTTCTGTTGTTGTAGTAAATGACATATCTCCCGTGCATAACGCATGTTACACTGATAGGGTTGGGTATTGTGGCTCTGGTATATTTGTTGTCCTTGAAACACAGTCTCCAGTCATTTCTGTAGGTGGTGTTCGATACATAGATTGAAAATCCCAAGACTCTACTCTTAAAGTAGTCGTTTTCATCTGTAAGTTCAAGAACACCGAACAAAAACTTATTTTAATGTACAATAGTTAAGGTTTAACAAATTTGTAAAAAGGTATGTCTTAAAAATACACAAACTCAAGACTGAACAAGAGAAGTGTGTATGTTTATGTAAACTCGTTGGAAGAGAGAGAGAGAGAGAGAGAGAGAGAGAGAGAGAGAGAGAGAGAGAGAGAGAGAGAGAGAGAGAGAGAGAGAGAGAGAGAGAGAGATACGGGGGCACAATTTGAGAGTAGAATCAATTTTAAAAACTGATATATGATTTGAAGATTTTCTTGCATCGCCATTGATGTCATCTGACCTTATTTAGTGGCAACGATTATTGTTTGTAATCATCTTTAAGGCTTATTATTCGTCGTTTTTATACGTGGTTCTGTTTCATAGTAAATGTCTAACACACATTACGCGTATCAATAATTTTGTGACAGGTTTTAGTAAGCATCATAAAACTTTCGCATAAATCACACAAGATGAGGCTGTGAATATTCGTCAATTAATAGGAACCTTATAGGTCCATATAAGAATGTCATTTCTTTTGAATATTAAGTTACGTTTCAGTTACAGTACTTTGTAGATGAATAAATCAAGCAGCCCAATTCTGTGTCTCAAGTATTCAAACTTGACAAATACATGTATGTATGCTCAACATAAATATCTTCAGATAAGTAATATAATATACACGCCCTTCTTTTTTCACTTCGTTGGTCGATAAATACCCCAAGCGACATTGTCCGTCCTGTATTGTATAAAAACGTGATGCAGGTTCCGCACTTCTCCTAGATCTACCTGCCATACTGCTATTGATTTACCATCCGCTGATATCGCACACTGTCCTCCAGCCGGGTCAAGATCTGATCGACGTCCGTCAACAGCATAGGTTGCATTCCATGGTGTGCCGTGAAAGGGATAAAGCTGCCAGGCATGTCTATGCAGAGCAATGTTTTCTGTAAAACGTCAAAAACTAGACTTTCGTAAATGTAACCGTATATCCTGGGTTTTTTTTTCCTTCCATATCACAAACTTTGCGAAAATGGGGTAAATGAGTGGTGTTTTTAATTTATGTCAGTCTTAATTTCATTTACTTTGAATATTTCTAACTTTGAATTGAGACCAATTTTGCTGGTGTAAATAGGCGAACGTCTATAACTTTCTAATATTATTGGATTGTAAGGAAAAGTACTTCATACTGTAAGAATGAAAAAATCTGATCATGCAGCTTTAAATACTCTTTTAGGGTATATGGGTCTGTACTAGAAAATTTCAATCTTCAGTACACGTCGTGTCTGATAAGCAATCTATCGAAGAATACAGTCTTCATTCCGGGGGATGGGGGGGGGGGGGTAGATTATTCGGCAATGGTGTTAAAAGAAAGCTTATGCATTCATGAATTTATACAAGATGGAGTTGTGATTAGATAAGCTGGAATAGAAATGTTAAGTTGCATTTTCCGTGTCTGTTCTTTATACACTTATCGGTTTATCATTTGTTTGTGTATTGTGTATCCGGTAATCAGAATATTTGGCAAAGACGAACACAAATTTTCCTCTTAAAAAGTATTGCTTTACAAGATAATTTAAGAACATTCTATGTTGTTTTTTTTTTAAGTTTATTTAAGATATGAAATAAAATAATTAAACCTTCTAGTATTTATTCGACAATATGAATTACGATAACTTATATGACTATATATACATGCGTGTATACGCATACATAGAAATATAATGTGTATACACATGTCTAGAAACATAACAATAGACCAACTTTCATTAACTTCGATATCTCGAACCATCAGATAACTCAAAGTTTTTACTATGCCGACCAAATCCGAGATAGCACATATTAACGCTGGTCGATTCATTCACAGAGATAAAATTAATGCAGTAGGAGAAGATTCGACATCCTATTAGATAATATGTCATTAACGCGAATAAACAAAATCAATATATATTTAAAACAATTAGCTTGTAACGGAAAGCTTTTCTAAATCTATTTACAATATCAAAAGTAGAAAATAAAATGTTAGGTGATTATAGAGCTGCCTTACATTTTGAAGCATAAATATATTGAAGTATTATATTAATTGATATTGAAAAAGTCCGGCGTTTGAATTTACAGTTTAAAAAGACGGATGTTTAAATTTACAATTTTAAAAAACCGGATGTTAACTGCTTTAAACGTGCATATTCCTATCTTGGGTTTTAAGTATATTCACTGGCTTGTACATGCCAACTTTTTAATACTCATGCTACTCCGCTTGAACAAGAATGTACTTCCTGGTTTAAATATTACCTAGAAGATGAAAATAATATGACTATCTGATTTTATACAAGCTTCCTTGTTTCAGGGAAATTAAGATAATGTATCATATAATCTGATGGGGTATTGATACATATCTGCAATAACAGTATTTTAAAGGAAATGCATATCATGATATCTAAGATATTTATCTGCACATAGGGTTTGCATGAAAATCACATTGCGTTTTGCCATGTCACTTATGAAAAGTGGTTCTTTATACAGGGAAATCACCCCCCCCCCCCGTTTTATTTTCGCCACTTTCGCCCTTGTTGTCAGCGGGCGAATTTATGACTGGGCAAATTTCAATGTTCCAAATTATTTCTCTTTAAATATACTGTGTCTGGGAGAATTAAAGACAGGGCGAAATTGTTTGCAAGTGTAGAAGAGCGGAAATTACACGGGGCAAAAATAACCCTGCATACAGTATTTACTTCGTGTCAGTAAATCAGAGCATATGAAATGTATTAGTTACATGGTTTAGACATATTGTTCGTAAAATGTCTGTGTTTGTGTGTATCGACCCATTCCGAATTTACAGATATAAGAACTAATTTCGAGTCCCGTAGAGGCGATGATAATGACATTTACATCTTTTAAATCAAATTTAATATATAGTTTTACATGTAAAAGTTAGAAGCAATAAAAATGATTCTTAATATGAGTTTAAATTCACAAAAATCCATTCATTTTCCATCCAATTATTAGAGGTTTCTAGAGAAGGTATTTTATTTCATGTCTCGTGCAGTCAGCACAAATCAGAAAGAAAACACAAATATAGCAAATCGCTAAACTTATTATAATGAATTCGTAATACGGATATGACGAATTATGAATAAAACGAAGTAAATACAGGACTTCGTTATAACCAAGTTTTACTGTATTACTATTATGGAGGTTAAATGGTCAACAAATATCCCTTTGGATGTTCTTTAAATTTTAGAAATTATTTATTTTAGCCATTAAATGTTGAACTTCTTTATTTTTTGCAAAAGTAAATTTCTACCCATTGTATTTCTTTCACCAATAGAGGAATTAATATAAGCTTTTGGCTTGTTTCCCAGTCTTATTGTATACTTTGTCAGTTGATTGTACCTGCCAAAAATATAAACTCGACAAATAATGTTTAAACAAAAAATATTGCATAGATATTGGTAGATATTAGTAGATTAATACAATTTTTTTTTTTAATCCATTCACTCACCATATGTTTTTACAGTCAAAAAATGTTCGATGAATAGGGCTAACCAAATCATATCACTCCACTATCGAAAGTTACTGTAATTGGACCTAAAATGGAATGTCGACCCTTAGTTTAGAAAACAAAAACAAACATGTTTTATGAGGTACCTGGTATATTCAACATAAAGCTTATCAAGCTAATGGGTTATAAAATACATCTTAAATGCATCTAAAACTATTTATGGTTTAACTGCGTGTACCGGCTTATACATGTAGTGAGTAAATACCGCTTTAAAAGTCATGTTAAAAATAATTACCTTTAGTTAAATTTGCAATAAATAAAATTCGAACTTATTCCATAGCGGTATCAGTTAAGCTTGTAAAGAGTTAGCATAAAAGATGAGCGTGACAGTGTAGTTACAACACAACAACTACTAGTATAACCTACGTTCAATTTCGTAATGAAATATGAAGTTCTAATTCATCGATTGAAATCTGTTTAAAATCATTTTGATTCAAGTAAGAATTCTTATAAGAGAAACTTACCAATGTTGCTAACGAGTTTTCTATTATGCACATACATCGATCTGTGTATACGTGTATATATTGTGACCACTATCTTCTTCCTGTATATATATATAAGTGATGCGTTAACATAAAGATGCTTTTTAAGTCATGGTGAGTCGTTCTATGCATATGTACTTAACAGCTATTTGGTACGAAAGCCTGTTAGTGCCAATTAAATAAGATATATAAAAAGAAAAGTCTATATAAGAAAAACTCATTGTATATATAAAAACACACACTATTTATAAGATAAACTCGAATATATAAAAATAAGCAGCTTTATATATAAAGGAATTACCAATATATAAAAAGAATTGTGTATATATCTAAAGCTAGGTCGTGTATAAATAAACAGTACTGTGATATATAAAAGCAACAGTGATAAATATATAAAGCGAAAATATTCCACTGGGTGACCTTCACTGAGTTCAGCCCAGCGTCTGCATGATAAACCCCGCCTACGGAGGAAAAGATCAGCAATATTATGCTCCCGAAGCAGGCAGTTTAAGATTCGATAGCTAACCGGCAGGTCCACTTAATTTCAAAGAATGTTTTCGAGAATTTGTTAGAAAATGAACAAACAAATTAGTGTCAACGCGGGATTCGTTTTTATCCTTTTTTGGAGGTTTTTGATGTGCAACAGAGACTGATATAAGTTGAATCAAAATTGTTGCTCATACATGCATATTAACTTAATTCTCTAATATGAATGTGAGTTGCGTTATCTTGATACACATTTCATGTCGTCAAACTAAATAAACTAATATTAAGTACAAGTTTGCTTTGTTTCTTATAATGCTATCAAATAAGTGACAATATAATTTATTTAGTTAAAGGATGACTGGATACATCGTGAAATATCTTCATTTCAAGCTAAATCCGGTTACCCCCTCCCCCTTTATCGACCGAATCGCCGTCCCAATATGAAACACCTTCCGACCCCCCTGTATCAATGCTTTATACAAACTCCTTGAAGCTGGGTTTAATATTTGCGCAAGGGGGGGGGGGGGTGTTCTCATTATTGTTGTGTTTAGAATGGTTAAGTTGGGTATTTCAAATGCTGAGTCATAATTTGAAAGTAAAAAAACTGAGTTACAAGCAAGAAAGTACAGATTTTGAAATTTTTCAAAGCTCAAGTCTTGTTATATAGTTTACATATTTGTTTTTTTTTTTTGGTAAGTTTAAATCAAATGTTGGTTCTTCTTCTTTGATAATGTTATAAATTTAAAAACATTAAATAAGTTTATACTGTGTTTGCCTCGAGCCATTTTGTCAAAGAAATGATAATTCCTTACTTAATTATTTGTAAAATAATATAGAAAATAAAATTTTCATCTCAAATAGTGTCTAGATCCCATTAAATGTCCATGATCTCTGTTCATCTAAATGGAATGAAGTAAAATTAATGTTCTAGACAACTGTTCTGCAAATTTGGTAGAAGGTATTATTTAATGTAGAACCATTAAAAGTAGGTAAAGTATTGACAAAATATATCATCGTTCATTTACAACAGTAAACACAAGAAACAGAAAAGAAAACTTGACAGAAAAAAAATCTAAAATTTGAAAATTTAGGTAGGGGTACTGGATGCCCTCCCTTTAAATCCGCAACTGACTTTTCCCAAATCCCTGCGGAATTATGCAATGTAACATTACTTAGATCGTTCAAACTAATGACTGGGAGCATAATATTGCTGATCCTTTCCTCCGTAGGCAGGGGTTTATCATGCAGACGCTGGGCTGAACTCAGTGAAGGTCACTCAGTAGAAAATGTTCGCTTAATATAATTATCACTGTTGCTTTTATATATCACAGTACAGCTTACATATACACGACCTAGCTTTTTATATATATACACAATTCTTTATATATATTGGTAACTCCTTTATATATAAAGCTGCTTGTTTTTATAAACTTTAGTTTATCTTATAATTATATATGTGTGTGTTTTTTAATATATACAATGAGTTTTTCCTATATATAACTTTTCTTTGTTTATATATTATGTGGCACTAACAGGCTTCTGTAATTTGAAGCATACATTAAATTCATTCATTCGCTCTCAAAACTTTAAAACTGACACATAAAGTATACTTGTATAGTAGGATATCAAGAAGACACATGTGATTGACAACATCTATGCACTTTTTGAAATCTGGCCTCATGTTCAAAAAATTGAAGCAATTTTAGACTTAAGTCAAAATTTCAGTCAGTCATAAAATAATTGTTTATCAAAATATGACCACTGAAAGTTGTAATTAACAACAGTTATATCAAGATACGTTTAATAGCATTTCAATTTTGACAGTTGTGTCAATGAAGAGTCATTAAGACGGTGAATATGGGTCTTCCAAAAATCTGTTGTAATTCCTATTAGCACCAATTGTGTGTCATTATTAGCAGACCTATTCCTATATTCATATGAAGCAGAATTTATTATTAAGACTAATACGGGGGAAAAAATCACTAGCTGAGGCCTTCAACTCGACTGTTTAGGTATATTAAGACATATTATCAATTAATTATTGTTGCTTCCATTCTAACGTCGACTCCATATACATGTATCCCAGTGAACTTGAAAATAAAGGATACCACAAAATCGTCGTTTCATATTTTGATAATTTTTTTTCAGAAAATAAAAAAAACATTAATGGTAACCTAACAACAACACTTTTTTTTTTCTATCGTCAACTTTCCTTACTTAAGTAGCATCATACCTTCATCACCTGCATAACAATTTGTTTGTCTCTCATTTGATTCAATAAGCCAGGGCATGCTCTACATATAAACATATTCTAAAACGAGGCAAGCTACTGACAAACAAGTTGATGATGCAAGATTATCAACAGTCTCGATTGAAGTCATCACTTCGTTAAGTGCTAGGATCGATATAACGACCCTGTCAGCAAATACAGTCTTCCGCTAGGTCGTAATCTGACTGGCGTTTGTCATACTTATTGTTAGGCCATTATCAATCATCATGTCTTACGGATTTTACCGTTTCCCAGATTACGACAAAGAGAATACGGCGGATGTGACCGGTCAGTCGATGATGCTCACTCCTCCACGGCACCTAGCTAATCCTACCTCTAATTTCTTGTAGAGGTCTGCGTTTACTCTGCTCCTGTTTAGTATTTTCCCTTTGGCTTTTGATTTAGAACACATGGGCAAATTCCATATTAAAATCACCAAAAAAAAAAATAAAATTGAAAGCTTTTATGAATATTTAGACCAGCAGACCATCTTAATTTTTGGTTAATAATATACAAAGCTTTCATTACAACTACTAAGTTCAAAAGATTTGGTTTTAAGTAATTTTTCTTTGCTTAAATTGAAAATAAATCGAAATGAAAATATTTTTTTTTCATTGTTTATCCCAAAACGTTATAAAAAAAGCACATCTTTACTAGTTTCATTACAAATGACACGCACTTTTATGTAACGTACAAATGACACGCACTTTTATGTAGTTAAAGACGGTTAATATCAGTTCTACAATAAAAAAAAAGTTTAAATATGCATCGTATTATTCTTTAAACACATTCAAAATTCTTAATATTATTTCTGTATTGAAATTATTTTTTATATCATTAAAAAGATTCTAACATGATCGATAATCTATTAAGTTAGGAATTAACGAAATGATTTAAAAAGTAGCTTTCAATGTATTTTAAGATAAGATTTATAGTCTGTCCCAAGATATTTATGCTGCATATTTGAACGATTTTTAATAAAAATACACATACCTGTGACTGAAGTGCAATTAAAATCGATGAAAGGGAAAATTCCCAAGATAACTTCATTCACACATTATCATTTTTCCCTCGTAAAAATTCACAGGAACGAAAACAGATTTCCTACGGAGATTTATAATGGGGAATGTTGACATCTTTTCTCCATTCGGAAATACTCGGGACACCTCGCGCAATTTTTCAACGTTATCATCCGGGCGTCTTGACATCTCCTTTGCAATGGAAAAACCTCGTAGACTTTTTATTTTTAGCCGTGTACTGATACACGACAAGCTAGAGCGGGCGTTTCAAAGGGGAAATCTTGGGATTTTTTCATTCTATTGAATGAACATCGTCTGAACCAAGAGGTATTTATAAATATTGAATAATTTAAGAAAATATGCGGCAAAAATATCTTGGGACAGACTATAGTCAACTGCGTTACACTAAGAAAGTTTTGTGAAAAAGCTATGACAAATCTTAGAAACTTCGAAAGTTAAAACTTAGGCATATCTTAAGTTCTAGCTTAGGAAACATCTTAGGAAATCGTTGTGAAACGGGCCCCTGGACTTTTCAAGGAAAAAAATATATTAAGTTCTCTTCAAATTGACATAGAGTCAATACCCTTTTTTTTTTGAAGTTCGTTAATAATTCAGATATTAATAGCATCATTTCCAAACCTAATTTTGTTTAACAAAAACTGCAAAGTTTATCGTCTCATTTCTAATAAACCACTTACACCCTGCCAGCTGAGGAGTAATTAATAAGCTTCAATTTTCTCTTTTTGAAATGAGTTCCTCATGGTTATATAATATTTTCACTGGTACAAGGAAATTTGTGTATACCCTTGAATTTTTGGAAGTTAACATCCTAAGGACCTATATTTACAGTTTTATTAGGTTTTTTTAAAATTGAGTTTTACCATTCCAACTGAACAAAATCTCAAAATTGTTAAAGGAAGTGAACATGAAAAAAATAACTCTTTTGCAATTAACTTGAAAAAATCCTCTGAAACTTGATAATGAAAGTTGTAGCTATTAAATTTATTTATTTTGAGAGATTTTATCAATTAAACACTCTCAGTGAAAGGTTTATGGAGGCCATCAATTATTTCCCAGCATGCATCTGTGCTCTGACGTAGATGAGACACATTGCTGCTGCTGACTGGGTCAGTGTTACAAACTGATCGCACTACGGGAAAACATGCCTGAATGTCAAGCAACATTTTGCACTGTCAGAAGGGGACAAGGATTTAATACATTTTCTATTCCTGACCCTAAGCGTGACTATGAATTGTGCAAAAGATGGATTCATAATTTGGGGAATGATAAATTAAACATAAAGACTTTTGTGTTTGCATATCATAAAATTGTATGTGAAAAACACTTTGAAGAGGATTGCTTTGAAGATGACCTTGAGGTAGGAATTTGCTTTAATGTTTTCAATTTAAGTTAAATATGCATTTGATATACGAATGATTTTCAAATACAGACAAAATATAAATATTTTGATAAACAATCTTCAATAAATAGCCTATTTCTTTAATAAAGGCACGCCTGATGAATTTCAAACCAAGAAAAAAACTGAAAAAGGGGGCAGTTCCTACTATTTCCTTGACAGCAAAACTCCAAAGAAAAGGGAAACAAGTGAAAAAAGAATAAAAGAGAAGGAAAAAGTGGAAGTGAGTATAGGGTTATTTTAATAACTAACGTTGATACAGTCAAATTCATGAACAATGAATCTGTGCATTAAATAAAAGCCTTAATTTGTATCATTCTTGAATTCACAGCTACTTGAAAATATTCTTGTCAATGCTGAAGATGATGACAATATAGATGAGCCAGGCTGTTCTTATGATACTGGGAGATCGGGACAGAAAAGGAAAGGAGAAACAATTCCTGTAGGAATATCAAAAAAACCAAAGGTAAGCAATTTAAAAGTTTAATGTATATATCTATTTTGTAAAGTAAAAGCAAAGGCATTTTACATTTAAAATCATACTGTTTTGTAGAATTCAAAGAACACTGTTGATGTTGGAATTCAGTTTGAATACATGGATGAAAGAACTATGAAAGATATGGGAACACAATGTGACATAAGAACTGAAAAATCAACAGAATTCTGTGTCAACTGT
The DNA here is from genome assembly GCA_015776775.1 of Magallana hongkongensis. Classification (NCBI taxonomy): domain Eukaryota; kingdom Metazoa; phylum Mollusca; class Bivalvia; order Ostreida; family Ostreidae; genus Magallana; species Magallana hongkongensis. The sequence continues at coordinate 83,540 of VIAA01000013.1, read as the reverse complement.
AGATCAAGAGAAAACCCTGGTCTAGCAACATCTGATCACGGATATTCAAAAATATTCCAGGATATTCCTTCAACATCAGAAACTGACACTATTTTTCTCTCCTCTACACCTGTGAAATCTGCACAGTGCTTCTCGCACACATTTGAATCGGATGAATTATCACCTGTCAAATCAATTACTACCAAAGCTGACCCAGATTTCTCTTTCATTCCCTCAGATGAGTCAACAAATGAGTTATCAAATTTATCAAGTGATGAAGAGCAAGATGTTAATCCTACTGAGGATTCAAAATTTATTGTCTTTTGGTCATGTATCAAATCTCTTTTCTGTATGTTAATGTGCCAAGTTTGCAAACAACCGTTTGATGCCAATGCTACAAACCATTATGTCAATGGGACAGGATTGTCTGTGGAGTTTAATTGCATGAACAACCATAAATTTACTTGGAAATCACAACCCTTTGTAGGGAAACAACCAATTGGTAACATTATGTTATCAGCAGCCACATATTTTAGTGGATTAACTTTCTCAGGCATTTCAAACTTTGCTAAGTGCATGAATTTAAAAATAATTTATAGAACAACTTTTATCAATAACAGCAGAACATTAGTGTTACCTGTCTTAGATATGTACTACAGAGAACAACAAAATGATATTCTTAAAAAAATGAAAAGAAAACCCCTAGTAATTTGTGGAGATGGTAGATGTGATTCTCCAGGTTTCAACGCTAAATACTGTACATATACAGTCATGGAGGCCATGACTTCTGCAATTTTAGATTTTAATGTTGTTCAAGTAAGTGAAACGGGGTCATCTTCTACAATGGAGTTAGAAGGATTTAAAAGATGCTTGTCAAAATTAAAACAATCCAATATATCTATAAAAGCTTTAGCAACTGACAGACATGTACAAATACGGAGTTTTCTTAGAAAAGAACACCCTGGTATTAAGCATCAGTTTGATGTTTGGAATTTAGCAAAAAGTATATGTAAAAAGCTTCTGATAGCATCAAAAAAGAAAGGATGTGAAGATTTAGCTCCTTGGATAAGGAGTGTAAACAATCATATTTGGTATTGTGCATGTCGATGTAGAGGTGATCCTGATTTGCTTGTTGAAATGTGGAGGTCTTTAGAACATCATATTTGTAATGTGCACGAATTTCCTGGTAACAATTATACAAAATGTGGTCACCCACAACTCTCAACAGAGGAAACGAGAAAGAAAAAATGGCTGCAGAAAGGTAGCAAGGCCCACAAAGCCCTATTGACTGTTATTTTTCACAAAAGACTTCTAAAAGATATTCGCCAGTTGAATCTGTTTTGTCATACTGGTGAACTTGAGGTATATCATTCAATGATGCTGAAGTACATTCCAAAGCGTCAAAAATTCAAATATGAGCAAATGGTAGCCCGTACACAATTGTCAGCTATTGACCATAACTTCAATATTTGGAGAAATCAAAAAACTGATGATGAGGGTCAACCAAAATTTTACAGAGCTTTCTCAAAAGTTACTGGAAGATGGACTGCCAAGAGACTCTATGAAGAAAAAGATTATGGATTTAGATTAGACTTGATGGATATGGTTCTGGAGCAAAAAGAATTAAAATCAAACTTAACAACAATGCATCAGACAAAAAAGAAAACACTACCACAGAATATAGCTAAAATTCCTGCTCCCCCAACTTCTGAGCTTGTTGAAGCCCATATTTCAAGATTTAAAATTAATTAAATTTCATCCACTTTATTCAAGTGTTTGATATATAGATATCAAGGTAACTGGGTGGTTTTTTTTTTATCAAATGTTACATGTATTTGATACTGTCATGTCATTTTTACAATGAATACATGCATTCAAGTATATAGGTATACATTAGGTAAATATCTGTATTCTTATTTACAGTCTTTTTACACTGATAAATATATGTACTTATTCAGAATCTGAATCAGTGTCTGAGGCTTCATGAAATCCTTCATAATTTCCATGCTCATCGGGAAATGAATTCCTTATTTTTGTCACTACACATGATGGAATAACAACTGTGAACTTTTTCCCAAGATGCTGACCTCGCCTAACCCAATTTATAAACTGTCTGTAGGCCATAAATCTTGATTGTCTGTAACAGAATTAGATTGTATCAGATGTATGTGCAAGTGATTATACACAAATGAGATGTTGTTGAAATATTTCAAATAAATATTGATTGTATTTGAAATCATTCTTTGGGAGTCTTACTTGTTATTTAAGTGCTCTGGGGCTCTTCCTCTCTGGCTTTTACCGGTATATCTTAGATAGATAATATAAGCTGTCTCGAGGATGACAGGACTAAGACACACTGTATCAAAATCTGGGTGCTGGGATATGCACTTTATGTGCTCGTTAATGTAGTCCGCCACATAATGTTCAAATTCATGGCAACAAAGACATTCCTTAAATGTAGGTAGAATTGTACAGTTTTCACAAGTACACCAATTTAATGATGCTCCTCTCTCATTCACATTAACTGCAGGTGGAGGGGCATCATTCTGGGCTTCAATTTCTTCCTCTGTAAACTCTGGTTCAAATTGATAGCCCTCAACTTCAATTTCATTGTTTAATTCACTTTCTGACGATGACATTTTAACTGCGTAACTGAGTGCTGATTAACCAATGTGCCAAAATGCAATGTGTCTCACTGACGTCGGCATCAGTGCTGCCCTCTCTTAGATGCTTAGAGATAACCCAGCAGGGAGGTAATGATTTTATCAATATGGCGGCTCCCATGGATTGCAAGAATTAGTTACTTTTAATGGAATATCTTCTCACTGAGGAAGCTATGTCTAATTGGCTTTACAAAATCATTATATACATCAAACTGACAAATTTGAGCCCTTGATAATTTTTTCCTGTTCACTTCCTTTAAATACAATTATCATTTCATTTTACATAAGTTAAAATGTGTTAAAACACGGGTTTTTTTTTATTCCACACCAGAGGAAGTACAGAAAACGTGCTAATTTTGATCTCTCCTCAGCATTTAATATATAAGTATATTGTTAAGAAAATGGTTTAAAATATGATCTAACAAATTCAAGTTTGGATTATCAAAGATGGTTTTTGACGCATATTATGATAACTGATTGTTACAAATGCCAATATCAGTTTTAAAGTTTGAAAATCTTAACAACTCTTTGCTAAGAATATTGAAATATGTTACAGTGAAATGTTTGGAAGTCCTAACAACTGGTTGGCAAGAATTAAGCAACGCATTAAGTTATCTCTTCGTAAGCCTTCACAAAACCATCTAAAATACTGCTTGTTTAGAACATCAGAATTAAGGTTCAAGTTCACAACTCTTGTCAACTTTTGTTCTTGTGCTAAGAATGCCAGTATCAAATTTAAAGTTTGTACGCTTTACCAAATGTTTGGCAATAATTAATCAAAGAGTAAATTTCAAAGATTACATGTCTTTTATTAAATTGAAATAGAAACGTCTTAACAATAATTATTGCTTATCAAGAATGTCAGACGTTAAGTTCTCAGTGTAAACTCCTGACAACTGGTACATCACATTGAAAATAAACCACTTTTTTCCCAACCATTCTGTATGTCTTGGTTACCGGTACTTAAAATGTGTTGATTAGAGATTATGTAAGAAACCTTCAACATAGTTAATGCATACAATATGTGCTTGCGCTATTATTTCACATGTCCAAGTTCAACAGATTTCACTGTTTAGAGTTTCTTGTTCTGCAGGTAATACTCAAAAACGTTCTTGATGACGAGTTGACATTTTCATTGTCAATAATTATTTTAAATTCTTTATTTGACACAAAAAGGACAAAATAAGAAATTGTTTTTCATTTTTGCCAAATTGTTGAATGTCTTTCTTATTCAGCGCAAAAGAATTTGCATTTATTAGAGTAATGCTAAAGTTTTCATCATTTTCCCCAGTGGCGTTTTGCAGTATGGGAGTTCGTCTATCTCCAACACCCCCTCCCCCCTGTACACTCTGTGGTTGGTGTATCAACAACCGCGGCTGTGTTAAGTTCCTCTTCTGGTGTGTTGGCAGTAGCCTGTAAAATATATAGCATTATACATATGTAAGTGGTATTACTGATTCATAAACTCTTATATTTATTCAAATAAAATTTGTAAGCATGGTATACTGCCAGTTAATGACTTAATCAAATTAATACCCTTGAATCCTTACATTATAAGAAGGAGCTCTACTAGTCATACAGTGAAATGTGCTTTTAAACTCTTAATTCTCGATAACTATAGGCATAATGGAGGCTGGATAATCAAACAAAATACAACCAGATCTACCTTTCAGGCATGATTTTTTACTAATATCTTTCATTTAATAAATAAAACATCCATGTGTTTTAGCTTTGAAAATTCAGTGTTTTGTAAAATATCTATACAGAGCTCTTCTTTCTAAGGAGATTAATGAGGTGTAAAAATGGCCAAGACCACCCAGCCCTCCTAAGCAGAAAAACACAGTACTAGGTTGTGATACCCAAGGGTGTGTTACCAAATTTGTGAAATTTCATAGTCCAATCTCAAGGACTTTACTGTTTTGCAGTGTGTTATTTTGTATGTAAATATATATTTTTAAATATTTGTTATTCTATATCTTTTTACACAACTTGAAGCGTAGTAAAAGGACCAAAATGCCATGAAAATGATTAAGCTATTAATTATTTTTGGTAAAATGTTTTATCTTACAAATTCCAAAATGACAAAGTGTACTCGAAAGTGCCTTATACAGTGTAGTGATATAAAATATTTGTGTTTCGTGTAAGATACTGCAATGCAAAATTACTTACAAACGCAGTATGTAGTTTTGATCCTTCAGAGAGCTTGAGGAAAGAGTAAGAGAGAGAGAGAGAAAGAGAGAGAGAGAAGGGGGATGTAAAAATGGTGTGCTTGGAATAATCTACAATTGTTATTCTTTTACAAAATAATATAACATTTCTTCTGTTGTCAAGCAAAATAGTCTTGGTGATATTTTATTAATGACTTAATGATATATGACTACTTTGATTTTGATATATAACTGACCTTTATATTTCAGATATTTTCAGGCTGTCTGCAGGTAAACGGCTGTAAAATGATACTAAAAATGTGAAAAATGTTATATGTGGTCTTAAATACTTGAATATAAACCCTTTATATGTCATGCTTTTAAATTCAAGTTTTAATGTATTGACTTTTGAAAACATAGTAGGAATTACTGTTTGACTCCTAAAATTAGGCAATGTATGATAAATATTATTATTATAAACATCATAGGTACGTGCACGAGTACTTTATTTTCTATAAAATCATTTACTGTACAATGTTGACCCTTCAATACTTCATTAAGTTAAACACTACAAAGTAAAAAACTTACATCTTATCTATATATGTCATATTCGACTTTTATACCATGCCTAGTGCTGTTAAATTTATATGAATGGGTGGAGGTAGGTCGGGTTAGATGCGTGCATTACCAGATGTGTATAAAAAAACAAGCTTTGTGTTCATACCACAGCATTAAGAGCTGATATACGTTGTTGAAACTGTCTCTCCTTATTTCACCAGCAAAACATTTCTCATGCCTGTTAATTCCTCAAATTGCAAAGTTCTGAAGCTGTTGAAGTTTCGTCATTTCTTGATAGGCCAAGAAATGACAAAGCTCTCGGTGACAGCTTCTCGTACAGGAAAACCTTTCTGAAAATAAAAATACCATATATCCAAGGCAATTGTTGTAATTTCTCCAATTTCTTCACAAATTTTTATCTTAATCTACTGTGATACATGTATCTTGTTTGCGTTTACCATTTTATGCTTAAGCTTGTTTTGTTTTGAACAAATATAACGTTTAAATTTTAGGTCATTTTTACCTTGTTCTGCATTCTTCTATCTCCGGGCAGAGCTCTTGTAATTGAAGCATTACATGATGTGTATGATTACCATCAATGAACTCTACCTCTGCATCAGGTCGAAAAGGATCTTCAGTTTTCGCTACTGCTGTCGCTGGAGGGAAGTTTAGTTTCATTCCTTCTTCTTTTAATTTGTCAATGAATTGAAATTTGCAAAAAGTTCTGCCAGATGTTGGGCGTTCAACTTCCTAATTGCCTTCGACTCCGATGCAAAGTTGATGGCTGACAGGGGAATGTTAAATTCTCCGATGTTTCACTGTCTGGCTTCTTCTGCATACAAGTTTGGCGAAATCTGAAATGAAGCTGTACGTTTTCTAAAAATTTACCTTTAAAAGTTTTGTTAAGGTTGTTTTTACATTTGATTGGGACATTCTGTAACATTTATACAAACCTTGTTGTCTTCATTTTCCTTTGTAGAAGCTTTGTTAGAGTAATCTGCTTCCATATTCTCCATGGTCTATGATGATAAATAAACATCATATTTCATTATTAATACAAACGATGCATTTTATAATATTCACAATATCTGATACACATGTAGCTTCCCTGTGTGATAAAAAATCCTCTTGATATATGCATAAAACAACTTACATCATTCAATGTTGCATCCATGGTAGAATCTAGATTGCTCTCCTCATTCCCATTACACATATCTGTAAGCTGTAAAAAAAAAAATTACAATACATGTAACATGTACCTATTTTTTAAATCAATATTTGCTGCAATTTTAGTATCTGAGGTCATGGATTTACACTTTTGATACATAAATGCATGAATCCAAATATTTTCAAATGGGGGTGGGGGTCAGCGGAGTAATTTTTATTGCAAAGGGGGAGAGGAAGCGCCAGTTCAAAGCTTAATTTCTAAACTTAACTTGTTATGTAAATTTTAGATTTTAGAATTTGAATATACCAGAGAAACGATGACACAGATCACTTACAGTAACTGCTTGCATGAGCTTGAGCCCTGAACACCAACTTTGAATTTTTATTCAGAGTTCAATTTTCAGAATTCCTGTTGTTTCACTGAGTTAGGTAGTTTAAGAAAAAAAAACCCTAACAGTGCAATTTTATCTTATTTTTAAATTTCTACAATTTTGATGATGATGTTTTGACAGAGGTATTTCTACAGAGCTCCTGCTAAATGCTACGGAATGCCCATTTTTTTCAACTGGTAATTCACAGACTGTGCGTTTGGTGAGTGCTCATGAGGAGCGATTCACCTCGTATTCTTAGCTTGCACAGTGCACACTAGACACTTGAAGGCAATCAAATGTACATATATCAAAGACGTTGAGACACATGGATCTTCTACTTCATTGATATTCCAATTGTAATCTGTTGCATCATTCTAGGCTTAGCCTACCTTTAATTCTGCTTCCAATGCAAAATCCATTGTTCTGTAACATCATTGTAGGCGACTTGATTGATTTACTGTGTGCACATCATTTTTTATGGCCACTGCAGGATTGACTTCAGTACATTACCCCCTTCTGGTATTACATGGGTTTATAATGTCAATTCACAGAAAAAATACATATGTATTATCTTCCACATGTTGTACATGTACATAAAGGCTAATTGTATTCAGCGCATCAGCGCGCCCGCACGTCCATCTCATCTCTTTTATTCCATTGGCAAGTAAAATCTTCCCATAGTAAAACACTCAAATGCAGCAGAACACTCATATGAGGTCAATTTTTCTTCATTTTTAAAGCATTATCGCTTCATTTATTGTCGAGAAATATCAAGCACGATAGTAATTACCTTGTCAAACAATTTTGATTCAGTTAAAATATTTTACGGTATCGCAGAATTATTCTTTTCTGTCATAAACCAATGTTCTTTGTATTTCATTCGTAATTCATGATTTTACCTTGCATTTTGTCTATTTTGCTGTAACTTTGAAAGGTTAGAGCTTTGGTTTCATTTCCTTAGTTTGGACATCTGCACCTTACAATATTTTTAAACTTTAACATGACATTGATCCTGGAGTCTAGTCTACTCTTGTAAGAGTAATCTTGGCCATAAAATGCCTTTCAGGGTATCAGTGTTTTACAAACACATACTTTTCGTATTTATTAATACCTGGGATCATATAAACTTTTTGAGCAAATAGCCCAAGTGACCTTAACAGAATGAACAGGGTAGTATGCGACCGTCTTGTATATATGTACGTAAATGTACATATAGCTAAGTGATTAAATTGGTGCAAGATTTGTCCACACTGGCTGTCCTAAATGTGATTTATATGATATCAATATCAAATGTATATGTTTACTCATGGCTAAACTTCGTCTTAGAAATGTATATTATTCTAAGGTTTATGCCAAGAAGGCCCAGGACTTGTACAAACATTTTCTATAACTCTTTCTCCAGCACTTATATTCCAGATATATTGTTATATATATTCATCAAGCAAGAATTTCTTGCCAATTTAAATATAATAATAATGCAAGGTATTACGGTACCATACATGTGCACAGAGGATAACCAAAAATATTATGTTATCCTCTCCAGAACCCGTATCCTATTACATGAATGAATACCAGTCTTATTCAGAGTACGAATCTCTTCAAATGAATGATGATTCAGGGCACAGATGTCTGACATTGAAATATTTTTTTAAATAATATGATAATTCTCTGTACTATAATAATAATTATTATAGTACTGAAAACTATCTCTTTATTGTAAGAACTTTTTTAAACATCAGCTAGTGGCTTAGCTGCTGTGCCTCACTTCCCAGCACCCCCCTCCCCCTCCACCCCATGATCTCGAGATAAAATAAAGCTGCTTTCCAGTAGTATTTAGCATTGTATGAAAATAACAAAGTCAATGACAAAAACTTAAAGTCGTCTCTATAATCATACACATCTAACAAAACTTGAAACAAAACATGCAGTATCAAATTCACAGTATAAATTTTTTTTTAGATGATTGTCTTTCTTTCATTCATCTATCACCAATATTTTGACATATACTCAATGTCTATTGACATCACGTACCCTATTTAAATAAAACTTATTGATATTATTAGGATTATTTATCATTGTTCACTTCTTAGCAGAGAGAAACATTGTGCAGATTACAATAAAATCGTATAATCTATAATTTAATTTACGAATAAAATCTGTTGCGCGAGAGGGTCAAGTCGCGCCGAATACAATTAGCCTACATAAATTTCTTACAATCTCAGCATAATTGTTGCTTACTTTGAACTGCTCTTTGGGCTCTTTCAGTTCTTTTATCTCAGCTTGCTTTCTCTTACTAGGAAGTTGTGGCTGCAGTGGTTTGCAGATCGAAAGACATAATTAATTCAACCTACAAAATCAAATAGGATGTGGTCAGGCTGCAACAATAGTTGATTTGAAAAATTTTTGTTAATGAAAGGGGGCCTGAATCTTTTTTAAAACAGTTGATCTATATGGGTTTTGAAAGATATTAAACATGTTAAATTAATCACATATGCACAGGAGTTGGCGATTTGAAAAATTATTAATTTGTTGTAAATAAATAAGAAACAGGCAAAATTCTAACTGTGAGCTTTGCGAGCGAAAAGCATCAACTGCTACGCTGGTGAAGCCTGCAATATTGTTACTCATTTATTCAAAACAAATTAATGAAATTGTTGACTCCTGTTACACGTGTACTTTCTTTAATGTTATATCTGCAAGACACACCCCTCTTCACCAGGTTGTGAAAATAGTTACCATGGTTTCCGAGGCTTTACACAGATCGTATGCTTATAAATTATAAGAACTTTTTTTTGTAAACTAGCCTACAAAATGATTAATCATAACATAGACATAAATAACATTTATAACTGATCATAATGGTGTATAATTTGTACTTCATCTAAAAAGTCCATATCTTCATTATAACGTTACTGTTACATTACTTAATCCTTTTGAATCGAGACTTTTCCCAGATGGTTGCCACAAAGAAACGTCTTGAAAATCAATGCCATAAACAACTCTTATCCTTATTCAGGCATGGTGTTTAAACAGTTAAACATGTTGGTGATGCTAAACTACTGGCCCCCTATTAGCCTCCATCACAATAAAAAAGTTATCGGAACACCTTTGACATTTAGGTATCTGAAAATAGAGAAGTTTGAAAACGAAAGTAGTTCCGAGTGTTTTGTATACAAATGGAGGGAAATCAGACCTGTTTACAAAACGCAGCAATTTAATGTAGAATGGGTTGAAAGATGTCTTCTGAATCATTATTCGTAAACAGGCGCACAGAACTACCCCGTTGCACTTCTCAATGGACCGAGGATGACCTGGAAACCCTGCAGATCGCCGTTGTGCAGTCGAGAGCGTATACACCTAGAGAACTGCTCTCGTGCATTGTAAACGAAACAATCGAGAGAAGGGCGGAGAGAATTAAGGACCACCTGATGAAGTATATGCCGCCTGGTTTGGCCTTGATTGATTTTGATGACTTCTATTCTGTACAACACGACAAGTGTCGCTCCATTCTTTACAATTCTCAGAGTCTCCCGATGTCCTACAGATTCAGAGTTGAACCCCTGCAGGAGTTTGCAGAGGATGCTTGGCGACAATCGTAAGCTGTTTTTGATAAAGTTTTGATGTACTCTGGTTAAACTATAGGCCTTGTGTTAATATGATTGAAGAAATGATAATGAAATTGATGGAGCAGATTTCTGAATCTCTAGTCAGGTGGAATGCATTCATAACACTGTAAATCAGCTACACAGTACACGAGATCAAACTAGTCTGACAACCACATTCCTCCTTCTTAAATGATCTTAATATGATTTTGCTTTATTATATATTAAGCCTAATTCGATCCTTATAGCAACTGCAGGTTATAAATGAAGTATGACAAAGTCTGAAAACAAATTTGATATTGTAATTTAGTGTCAATTCATTATGTTCAGTATAGCTATGTTTTCTGTATAAATACATGTAGCCCAGATTCTTTTCCCTGGCAGGAGCTTATAAATATAATTGTCTGTTATAAAGGTTCAGGTAAGTCGATACGAGTCGATTGTTGAGGTGGTCACATGATAGGATTTTAAAATCGATTTTCAATTGACAATACTTTTTTAATATTTTTGTTGTACGGGGAAAAGTCATTGTGACTGACGTTACGATTCTCACCAGAGAGTCGATTGAAAATTAGACGCACTTCAGATTTTCAATTTTAGTTGAAAGCAAATCGAATGAGAAAATCTGATGGCAAAATCTGATGGAAAATCGTATCGTCTGACCGCACCTTAGGGTTGATGTTGGCACCAAACATAGAACACATGTAACAGATTCACAGTGGGACAATGACACACACATGGATTCAAAGTTGCATGGGCCCCCTGAGATTTTTAGCTGGGTGCTCTATCAACTAGCTGAGCTATACGGTGCTGGTGATTGTAATGAATAATTTATCATCAGGTACCATATGAATTTTGCATGTTTTTCACAATTATTACCTTGTAATGCACAGCAGGACTTGAATGCAAAGCTTACACTATAGAATAACAACCCCATTATTTAGTGAAATGCTGTATCTAATCATTTTTTTAAAATCTAAAATGATTGTTAAGCGTGGGCAAAAATAGTAACGTTCTCATCTTTCCGTTGTGCTGTATTACCATTATTTTATTAAGCAGTGAAACTTGTTTGTCTAGCCTTGTCTAGCATAGCCTGGCAATGCCTTATATGCCCCTCCCTTGTATTCTTTTATTGTATGTATGAATGACAAATTTAAGATTGACTGTTGATTGATTTACAGGTTTCAAGTCCATGGTGAACTGTTCTGTAAGCAGCTGATATACATGAGCTGGCTACGAGAGACAGGACACGCCATTACAGATCACATGTTTCTGCAGCTGTTTCAACACTTCACAGCCATGTTTGGCCTTCATTCAATGTAAGTAAATGAAATGTCCTGGCAAGAGTTGGATTTAAATAATGTAAGAAGAAAGTCCTGGGAGATCCCAGGAAATCCTCATTTATTTTGTCAGGATTTCCCAGGATTTCACAGTCTCAGGAATTCTAGCAGATTGTGAGGATATCCTAGGAATTCCTGAGATGTGTTTGTAAGCTAAGAGTAACTTCTGCACGGGTCAGTGTCATTAGACACATTGTTTCACGGCAGCATCCAATGTTTACATGTCTGTACACTATTCATTGCGAATAAAATGGTTCATTAGCATCACATCAATTTTAGAAGAATTAATTTGCTCAATAATCAAATTATAAATTTTGTGATCACTGTCACAAACTTAATAGAATGAAATTGATACAGCCTTCAATATATTTTACTCAGTCTTGTACATATCACTTTCTGTTTTCCCCCCAAAAAGAAATGACTTGCATTTATAGTGTGAAATATCTTGTTACTGTGAAACATTTTAACTTATTATATATCTTGAATGATTGGTAATGGAGACATTGATTATTTCATTTTGTTATACTTTCATGTTAAATACTGAAATCTGATTGGTTAAGAGGCAGTTCATAATCCTTTCTATTACCCTCAGCGTTAGCAACGGGTATCATTAAAAATTGTTACATGCGCGAAAATTATGCGCGTACGGTTCGCTGTAGAATTCACATTATTCCTAAATAAAAGCAGTAAAATTTTCTTAAAAATTAAGACATTCAGTATAACAAAATAAATAGTGCCTGTTTGGGAGGATAACAGTTGAAATTGACACCCCTCGAAAACCATTGTCAACCTCCGCTTCGCGTCGGTTGACAATGGTTTTCTCGGGGTGTCAATTTCAACTGTTACCCTCCCAAACAGGCACTATTTATATAATGTTTGCATATATTTGATTCAGCACATTTCAAAACAAATATTTTTATGGTTACAAATTATGCAGAAGCTCAGTAATGCTATTGATAAAGTAGACCAGGGAGCTGATAAATTTTGCAAAAAATGCTGAAAAGGTTTAAACTTTAAGGCAAATAATGTTATGCATTTACAATTACATGTACTGTACTACTGTTGTATTAATATGTGGTCTTGCTTTGTTATAGAACTGCCTCTTGTCAGCCACCACACACTTCTACAGTGTGTGGCATGGAAGTTAGTTCATCCCCAGACCTGACATTTTATGATCTTCCAAGCTGTGATAAAGACAACACTAAATTGTTTGCAGTGTGTCGGGTAAGCTTATAGAAAAAAATGTTAAAGAAATCTAAAGGGTCACGGGCATGGGAGAGATGGAGAATGTAAGGGGGGGGGGGGGGGAGAGAAAGAGAGAGAGAGAGAGAGAGAGAGAGAGAGAGACCATGACAGAAAGCAGGAAAAAAAGTACATGTGCCATGTAATTAGCATGTTGTTTTTAAAAATCAAATCAGTTCAAGTCATGTTTGTATAATAAACAATCTGTTAGTTTTGTATTTTGCGGATATGTCAATGTCATTGTTATAAATACATGTACTGTAAATGTACTACATTTGGCTGTGTATTCTATTTAGCGCTTTTGGCTGAATGCGGCCTCTGCTAAATCAAGTACATGTACATCACTAAATGCCATGCATACATGTAAAAGAATTGTCACATTCAAGAATACGCTAATTCAAATCCATGCCAACTTGTTCAAAAACTAATTTTCGCCAAATATTGTACCCGCCAAATATAATACGTTTACAGTACTGTAAATTGTGTATCTTGACTTTTTACCATTATTATCACAGGTCCAAAGAAGATCTGAAATTAATGACATTCCATTACAACCATCATCAAAAAGGCTTCATGCAGAGAGACAAAGGGAGATAACTCATTTAGATGCTGAGGTCATAGGTCAGCATGGCGGGGACCTCTTGGTACACTATGCCTCCAGGTCCTCCAAGCAACAGGGCATGCTGGGATTGATAGTGCAAGGAGCCAATGTGAGTATAACATGAAACTCATTTCATTGTATGCATGTGAATAGAAACTTGCACATCAAGTATTAAAATTCAAACCTTTAAAGGTGTTTTGCAGAAAATATGATCAAAATCAAACTTCATGTTTTTCAATCCTATTTACATTAAATTATATTTACATCCATGACAAGTTTTAACTCGCAGTTGGTCTCGGTTTTCAACTGGCAACCAATCCTTATTGTGAATTCCTAATCAATGCAGGGAAGTTTTAAATCTATGTTGAATTGCAAGAAGCACCCTCACATATTTAAGAATGTTATTAATATATTTTGTGACAGTTGTTAATTAACTTAAATTACAAGAATATGTTAGTGCTCATGATTTTGATACAATAATACAGAATAAACTACTCAAGTAAGATAAAGAATTGACAGTACTTCACAGGTACCTACAAGCAGAAAAAAAGAAACAGTATCATTTGCTGAGTTGCTTAATAACAAAATATTTATAAAATATTGCAACTTTCTGGTACAGGAAATAATTGCTAATACATTGTATGTCTAGAGAGAAGGAGTGTTTATGGGTTAAGAAGAGAGAAGGTGCTTCTTAATGTGTGAGAGAGAGAGAGAGAGAGAGAGAGAGAGATGCAATCGCGTCTTACATGTCATATAACTAATATCAATTTCTGGTAATTTTATTTTTCTAATGACAGGTGACATTTTCCGAGTTCTCTTGTACAGCCATGGATTATGAGGCCCTAACACAGGGAGCTCCATCATATCCTGAGGGGACAGGACCCCAGATGAAGTTGAGTAAACCTTACAATATATTGAGGGCTGAAGACCGCATCCATTTGATTGAACCACTCCTGAAGCTTGGATTTCTACAGTGTTCATTGTGAATTTCACCACGTTTCAAGAAGTGACTTTTGAGGTTTTGATGATTTATGTACAGTTATTTACACCAGCATGAATTATGTTAATTCAAAAAGTTGTTACTGATTGATCGGATGGTAATGCTGATGATGATGAAAAAGTGTCATTTGTGACGATAATTAACATGATGATGATGACAGTTATGAAGACGTTAACTACAGTATGATGAACTTATTTTGTCCTCCTTGCATGCATGAGATACTTTTCTTACATACATTGTAAAAAAAATTATGTAGACATGTAACAAAGTATTACATGTATTACAAATACGCGTCTCTCATATTTAGTGTTATTGCCACTGTTAATGCTCGTTCAGGTGGGCAAATGTATTTTTAGATATGTCAGCCATTTTTATTCGTCATCAGTGATCACCAGGATATAAGACACTAATAGTTTCGCAAAAGTGAACCATAAATGAATAGGTTAACACAATTAAACAATGACCGCCAAAATCAGAACAAATACATAAACTAAGGAGTATTTTATTTAGCGTGTATTGAAATTAACAATTATGAGAGGAATGGTTATTCTGTCAAACTGATTCCCTTAAATAATTTGATTAAAGTTAGACTTATAATATTGATACAAAACTCGTAGAGAAAAAAAAATACTAACAAGCTGCAACACGGATGCAAACGTTTTAAATATACTAAGTACATGTAGATGTACATGTATAATGTATATGTAGAGACGGATAATGTCACTGTAACAGTTAAAAATATGTTGCGCTATAGACTTGTATGCTGCATTGCAACCGCAATTTTAGATTAAATTTTTGCAATTAATGGCTCATACAGTAGGACAGAGGATTTCTTGTCCTAATCAATGCTAGTTTATTTCAAACCGCTGATCAAGTACTAGCTTGTTATAGTTACGTGTAAGTTTAGAAATCTTTATATGCGATACTAGCGTTGTGGATTATCAAAGTTTTCAGGGATCAAATTTCGTTAGATTGTCAATTTCATACGGATTTTTGATGATATAGTTGAAGTCTTCAAAAGTATAATTATAATGAAAAGAATATAAAACAGTCTTAAGTACTAGTAATTATTCAATTTCTGCCATTGGGATAAAAATAAAATGTTTGTATCTGAACGGAAAA